>OX388270.1:10731394-11931394 GCA_947579855.1 Anticlea derivata
AAAAAATTAAAAAACGAATAACTACTATTATAAAAAAAAAACACTTTGAAAGATAGAGTGAGGAACAGTGTGATAAGAGAACGTTGTGGAGTGAAAGAAGATGTAGTCATGAGGATTGAGAAAGGTATGCTGAGATGGTTTGGTCATGTAGAGAGGATGAACGAAAGGATATTGATGAAACAGGTGTATAAGGCGAGTGTGAATGGAACCGTTGGAAGAGGAAGACCTAGGCGTACGTTTAGCGACCAAATCGGTGACGTTTTGGACAAGGGCCAGGTCAAGAGTACCCTAAACCGACGAGCATGTATGAGGAATGTGATGAGAGTGAATGAAGCGAAAGAGGTATGTCAGGATCGTAGCAAGTGGAAGGCCGTGGTCTCTGCCTACCCCTCTGGGAAATAGGCGTGATTTTATGTATGTATGTATGTATAAAAAAAACATCGTACAAAAAACTGTTAAAACTACAAGTCGAGATATTTGTTTATTGTTTGCAAATTAGTGTGTGATTTTTAAGGACTGAAATTCCTTTTAACTTGGATTTTTTTTCACTCAAAAGGGATTTGTTTCAATGAAATCACTAGGATCACTTTGGAAGGTCTTAGAAAGTGAAGCTACGCTCTTTCCTCGCGTCCAAGCATGGAAGAATCAGGCAACAAACACTGCTTGGTGCCTAGATAGGTATTTTAGGCAGGTCTACCATTCTCAGACTAAAGCTGAATTACCATTGCTGCTTAACATAGAAAATATTGCGTTAAAGTCAGGCCTGGTCCCACCAGACTTCTACAGCTCATTAACTAACAAAATAAAGACGGTCAAGTACGAGTAGAACTCGCGCCCTGAAACTTCTGTATACGGGGTCGGAATATCAAGATTCCGAATATTTTGCGATCGCTCGCTTATTTCACTGTAAGGGTTCCGTTTTTTCCATGATAAGGTACGGAACCCTAAAAAGGTTGTCTACCTCCGTCTAGTCTAGACACCTTAATTTATGTTTAAAAGAAACATAGTTTAAAATTACAATTTAATCAACCCTTAGCGATTACACTGCTCCCTTTGTCGTTTCATACAATGTTCAACATAAACGTAACAAAGTCGCATGGATTGCAGTTAATTTAAATATTTCAGTAGATTTCATATTGCTAAGACCAAAGTAATAAACAATGTCTGAAGGTAGTACCAAGAAAGGTCAAGTTTATAGGGGTTTAAGGCAAGTAAATCTCTTATTCATCAGAAGGTCTATTGTGTTATTTCAGAGTCAAGCGATCAACCTTTAAGTTACCAGCTGTACATCGTCATCATTATCAGTCCACTGCTGAACATATGCCTCCCCCAAAGAGTGTACGACGAACGACTTCCCGAAACATTAACAATGTCGTCGGTCTATAGGGTAGGGGGACGTGATTGAACCAACATCCAAACACTTCCGAACATCCAACTATCCAAACATCAAAATATAATATTAGTAGGATAGGATTTTCACAAGGATATTACTATATTATGTGAGTGAAGCCAGTTTCAAATAAAACGATCGGTACATTATGTTCGCTATTATTCGTATAAATAAAGGAAAAATAATTTCACTTTTCGGTCGGATCAAACTCGCCAGCTTTACATATAGCCAAATATTTTGATAAAATATTCAATGACGCACAAAGAAAACGGAATGGCCACTTTTTGTGTGTTTTAGAATCATAAATAACTAAAACATGACCATCAGCGTATATAAAACATGGTACTTGTTGCTGTCTAAGAGCATTACAATGAATCAATCAAATCAAATTATTTATGTAACAAATTCAATTCAAAGTCAAAATTTAACAACAAATAATGTTAAGTTCCATAAACTTCCGTAAATCGCAGAGTGAAAGCCCCCATCTCAGTTTTGAAACCTCTTTGCAAGTGTTACGGACTCCATTCACCACACTGGTGTAGAATTAACCAATGGCCGTAAACACAAACATCATGATAGTCCTGAAATTTTCTTGTTAAAATGTAGGTAAATATTAATGTAAACCTAACTTGGTTCAACTAAAGACCCTAATCCGTCGATGATAGCACGGAGCACCCGAAGTTAGCCCCAAAACTGCGCAGTTTAAACAACGAGCCAGAACGAGCCTTATTGTGTTCAATTTCGATTCAATTTGCGTGTCACAAGTGTGCACACAGCTTAGAAACACAGTTTGGTGAAAACGGCTTGATCACTGGATAAAAAAGTCTTAAGAAATAAGAAAACATCATCCAGAGATCCTTTAATTCGTCAACCTCTGCCTTGACTCTTTGTCTTTCAGTTTCAAAAGAGCATTAATTTACTGAGAAGGTGCTAACTTATACTATCCTACTAGCATAGTTTTTATGAATGCTATAGTTTGTGAGGATGTATATGTTTGTGGTTCAAACACACCTTAACGGCTCAACCGATGTCTATGAAACATGGAATAGATAGAGTTCATTGCCTGAAATAGCATATAGGCTACTTTTTATCCAGGTACATACCACGCGAGCAAAGAGACGGGCGCAAGCTTGTTTAAAATAAAGCTATATGTGCTAATAAAAAAAATAAAAAGCTATATGTGCTATATGTGTCAATAAAAGGAAGAGTACGTAAGTTTACGTATTAACAAAGACGTTTCGAGTATTATGAATCGCGTCACAAGCGAAGAAGTAGAGAGTTGGCTATTCTCAATCGCCTGTGGCGTTGAGGTCAATGATATGCACCGGGCCCTGAGAAACAGTCGGTGGACTGCGTAATCGGCACCAGAATTTGTAAATGCGTCATTTTGACGTGTAGGATTTACAATGTCAAGTTCAAGTTCGTGGCGAGGATTTCCGTTTGGCGATGCGGTTTGCACTTGGGTGTGGTCGTTTGTTTTGATGCACGTTAGTGAATAAGTCTGTATTTTAAGATTGGGGTTTCATTGTTCACCAGAAAATTAATCGGCTATTTAGCGGCTGTTAGACTGACATTTTTATTATATTTTATAGAGCGAGCGAAGATCTCTCAAACAACTTGGGTGAATCGGCTTTGTATGTTTGTATGTATATTTTGTTAAAGCATAACTTTCTAACCGTCAATCTGATCTTCAGGGAATTAATTAGTCAACAGGTCAAGATCAGGTCAAGAACAGGTCTATCAAGATTTGCTGGTAGAAATATGATTTAAATCGGCCAAGGGGTTATTAAGACATAGGGGTCCAATAGGGGTTTAAAAAAGTTATAGAAATACATGAAGTGGCATATGAAAGAGCTTTATTCATACATTCCAAAACGATCTTTATTTTTATCCTAGGCCGTATGGTTTTTGGGATACAATGAAAATAGTAACATTTAAAAACCAATATAACGTGAGCTCTCATTTCGTAAAGTTTCAATGACTTCGTAGTTCAGGTAAGATTGGATATTAGTAAGAACATAATAAGTTGCGTTCTTCAAAGTGTACCTTAATTGTGCCTCAACGATCTTCGAAGCACCAACTTTTAACCTCTAGTTAGACATAATTATGTTTCAGGACTATGTATGTAACTCTAGTGTGTTAAAAAAAGATAAACAAACTTTTATTTATATGGAACTTTAATCAACCAATACACACCAACACAAATAACTTAAAATATAATAATCTTTAATATTACAAATTCAGGCCGTGATTTTAGGATTTTAGAACAAAATGATCCGTAGAAAGACACTCACCCACTTAGGTCCTGAGTCGTGAATGAAACCTGTAATCAAAGTTTCCATTAAAATTTTCTCAAATTTCGAAACTCAAAATTACTGCCAATTACAACAGTAGCGAAACACAAGTTGAGAAAAGTAGGTACTCTACCTATCAAGAGCCCGTGTAATAGGATTAGGTGCTTGAAAATTCTGAAAATCTGGACAAGACTTTTACAAACTTCAAGTTTTAAGAGTATAATTTATTTCAATTAGATTAATGGAAGTTAACGGTCGAACTACACATGAGCGGATGCTCAAGCATCGAGTTCCCACTTGGATTCCTTACGTGATTGAATAACAAACAACTAAACATCCAAACATCCTCACAAACTTTCGTATTTATTATATTAATAGGATAGTAGGAAGTAGGATGCGAGAGTTTTTCACGCCGCCTCCGTAACGAGTCAACCGAACTTGCTGAAACTTGGTACAGAGTTCTTTACCAAGAATAGCATATATACTACCTTTTATCTAGGTACCACGCGAGCGAGTGCTTCCATAATATGTAGCTTAACCCTAAGTAATTAAGGCCAGACTGTCCCTGAAATACTAATCAAATTAAAATATTTACGCCAAACTTGGTCGTTATTCTAGAATCGTTAACAGAAAGTCTTCAGAAATAATAAAAGAAAATTGTACGTATCAGAGAAATATTTATCCAAAATAGTTTCTACGCCCAAATTCCTTTGTAGTCTTATCGTCCATTGAGAGGAACTGAAAGGAACTTATTTGCTGAAGGAACTAACCTACTTCTCAAGTTGGCAGGTAGGTTGTCTGAAGGGTAAATAGGTATAAATAACTAATATATATTAAACAAATATTACTAATATATTTTTTGGAGGAGGCAGGGCATAGCGAGATTTTCTCGTTCTAAATTGGAGCAGCCCGCCTGGGGAGGGACCTCCGCCTTACAGAAGATCGCAGCCAAATAACATTATTTGTTTCAAATAGTGTTGTGTTCCTGCCGTGAGTAAGGTTGCCAGAGCTCGTTAGGGGGAAGGGGGTTCGGGGTCAGCAACGCGTGCGTGATGCCTCTGGTATTGCAAGCGCTCATAGGTTACGGTAACCGCTTACCAACAGGTGGGCCGTAGGCTTGTTTGCCATCTCAGTTGTATAAAAAAAAATTACGAACCTATTACTATGTAAACAGTGTACACAAAAACATATAGTCACCGTTTTGAAGTCTTTGAAGAACTCAATACATATATTACTAAAATGTCGGCAAAAAAAACAGTTTATTTTACAATATAAGCTGCTCAGTACCACTGGTTCACAAAACAGGGGAGTCCCAATATTTTGGCAACGTTCATGAATACAGACATTCGTAAAAGGTTTACGGTCCATTTCTAAATTAGAGCCAGTGCTTTATAGGTTGAGCCACAGACGTTCATAATGCTCCCTTTTATCTATAAGCTAATCGCGCAAATGGCCAGCTCCGGACCTAATATACTAGGGATGTGTTTACCGCATAAAAGATCCCGACTTGATCCAGATCCAGACTTCATCCAGATCCAGATTTGGTTGTAACACTGTATGTAACAAGCGTTAGTTATTCGTCAAACTCATTCGTGGAATAATTTTACAGTATATGTTACAAACGTTATTTATTCGTCAAACTCATTCATAGTTTTTTTTTACAGTGTATGGTATACAAGGGTTAGTTATTCGTCAAAATCATTCATGGAATAATTTTACAGTGTATGTTATACAAGCGTAAGTTTTTCGTCAAACTCATTCATGGAATAATGTTATAGTGTATGTTATAAAAACGTTAGTAATTCGTCATCAAGACACAGTAATACTCTAAATAGCGGTATCGGTCGTCGACGTTCTTATCGTGCATAGATAACTATGGGAGGTCACGACACTCTCCGTCATTTTAATGTTCACTGAACTTTATACATTGCTTGCTTCCGCCCTGCGGCTTCGCTTGCTTGGTACCCGTTTAAAAAATGGCCTCAGGGATAGTGTAGCTTTACGAAAATGAAAGATCTTTTAGAGTCGGTTCAGTACTCCCAGAGATTAGGTACCTCCTACATACAAACAAATTTTAATTTCGGTACGGTATAAAGACTATCGAGTCTTTATACAGTACCGAAATTCGTGTTTCGTGTCATCGCATATCGTGAATGGTGCAAATTGAACAATTTAGGTCTCAACGACATACAGGTCATGAGGTCTTGTAGAAGAAGCTACAGTTACTTGTAGAATTTGGAACAAATCATCCCATACAAGCTTATAGATTATCCAAACTCACGATTTGCAGTAATAGTACGCGACCTCCGGAGGTCTAAACACAAAAACACCAAAGTTTTAACAAAACTTGTACGGTTAATTTGCTTAACCTTTTTCATGCTAACTACAGATTCGCAGAAGGACCGTGTTGACACTAGACCGTTCGTTTCCGGATTACTTTTTTTTAATCCGCACTTTTTTCAATCCGGTCTTGTTTGCATAGGAACGTGAAACGTTTTGGCACGATCGTGACGAGTCCTACGGGGAATGAGTTCCGACGCTAATGTATTGACTTAGAAAATGATAGTGCGTTTTATGTGCGCAGTAAATAGTGATATTTGTCATTGTTCGAAAATTCCTTTTTGCTCATTCAAAAACCGGTTTACGGTTTAGAGAAGCATCGCTAATCTGACTTACAGATCAAAACATTCTAAACAAAAGCTGCAAAACTTTTGTTGTTTAGATTCATATCTTCGACCTTATGCAGTAAAATATAAGTTTTAAAATTCCGTTAATACTATTAATTTGGCAAGCCCTATTCGGACGCGTGCCCACACACAGTCAACTAAACAATCGTAATTTTAAAAAAAATAACATGGGGTCTGATTCTGTGCTTCGTTAAGAGGCGCGTGGCCGAATGCGGGTCCCATTACAGGACATACGTTATTGTTTGTTGGGACCGAGTGATGTGTCAGCTGTCCGGAACCGGACAGTACAATCAAAAGTATACGGACAATGGTCTTCCCTAGAAGAATAAAAATGATAATAATAATGTTTAATTTTAAAATTAGTTGTTTGCAATTTTAATCAACAGCATCAAATCGTATCACTAGTTAAGCGCAAATATATTTTCCGAATAGAAATTCTACTGGTGCAAGACCGGGGTTTGAACCCACGACCAGGGTCACTGAAACCAATCCAACATACTCTCAAAACTTAAAAACTGGAACTAAAATGTTGGGTACAACCAAAACAGGTAACTTTCCGTAAAAAAAATCCCATCACTACGAAACTTATAATGACTTAATAATAATTGAGCAGTCATTTCGAGTGGAATAGCGCTATCCTCACAATCAACTTCCACTTGGACCAATTGTGAAAAAAAAAACTTGATTAGGGGTTAGGGATTAGTGTTAGGGCTCAAACACATGCGTCGATAACGCGCGTATTATAAGAGTGAGCGAGAATCTTTAACAGCTTGATACCGAAATAACTGACTGTGAGGTGCCTAAGCTAAACTCAACCAAACTGAGAATTGAAAATTTCTCATACAAAAATGTTATTTTTCTCGATTCCAAGATCACTCTCATGTTTGAGAGCGGTATAATATAAATAAGTGGCGTAGATTGTTGCTTTCAGAAAAAGGATTCGGAGTTCCTCTTTTCTGATGAATCCTACTAATATTATAAATGCAAAAGTTTGAAAAGATGTTCAGATGTTTGAATTTTTGTGGTTCAATAACGCCGTAACGGCTCAACCGATTTCGATGAAACTTGAAATAAACAGAGTTTGTTACTTAGAATAGCATATCGGCTACCTAGTACCACGGGAGCGAAGCCGCAGAAGCAAGTTAGTAACAATATAATGAGTACCTAAGCCCACTTAAAAAAACACAAACTTTCTACGAACGTTGTTTGTTTTGTTTTCCCGGTTTTATAAAATTAAATGTGCAGTTTAAAGCAAAGCTACTTGTTAAAGCTATTGAAGAACTCAAAATCGGGCGTGTGAATGCCCCCCTAAACGACTGCATGTTTATTGTACAATATCGGTGGCCCGCATAAGTGGAAATAAGTATAATTAAAACTTTTGTATGAATACAGAGTTCATTCAACAAAACGCAATTGATAATAATGTAATTCATGGGTTTATGATATGCTTGACAAATGTTTCTGCAGACTGAATAGATGATTTGCGTAGGCATGTTTGACGATACTAGTGGTTCTGGCGTATCATTTATTTTTTTATTCCGGACGTATCACACACGGTCAACTGATCTCAAACTAGGCATAGCCTGTACTATGGGTACCAGAGACTGATATACATAATAGATACATATTTAACACCCAGACACAGAACAAACATTTGTATTCATCACACAAATATTTGTCCAGCGCGGGAATAATTGTCACCCGCGACCTCTAGCGCAGAAGGCAGAGTTACTACCAACTGATAAGGCCAGATTAGCTGTGTATGTTCTTATTTATGCGTTAGAGTTTCTACGTCCGAATTCCTTTGTAAAACTGACGACCGCGCGGGTGTAGGTATGTCTCCCTCCGCCCTATCCTTTTATAACGCTAAACAACCACAATAATCACTACACGAATTGTGCATGAAAGGAGCCGATAAGAGGCGCACTTTAATCCTTTCACTACACTGATTCTTTCACCAACGGTCATAGGCACTGGTCACTGACCTAATACAGGATGGCCAAGAAAGAATCAGAGAGGCTCCTTTCGTGTAGTCTTCTTCTTGTCGTGCAAGAAGAAGACTACACGAAAAGAGCCTCTAAGATACACGAAAAGAGCCTCTAAGAGTTGAACTTTGATCATTTCACTACACTGATTCTTTCACCGACGGTCATAGGGCCTTTCCAGGTCCACCATACCTCAACCTGCTCACTGACCTAATACAGGATGACCAAGAAAGAATCAGTGACACGATAAGAAGAAGAACCGCGCCGCATCCTACTTGTCGGACCGGATTCGAATCGCACATCGCATTGCGGAAAGTTAGAAGAGAATAATTATTTATTAGCAACAAAAAAAAGCTTAGCACAAAGAAGTATTTAGGGTAAAATATGATCTATATGCAGCAATATGGACCTTAACTCAGCATGATACGGGTTGGAAGATTACAACCCGTCCGTTCTTCCGTCAAGACCGAGTCTATGTAGCGAACATGAAAACAATAAAACTAAACAAGAAAAATAAAACAACTTAGTCCCTGTATCCACCAAAGCGGAGATTATAGTTGTCAGCATAATATAGGTAATCACTTCATTTAAAGACGATTAAACAGTCCTCTCTCTTATCCAAGAATTGGACACACAAATTCACCCTTCG
Source organism: Anticlea derivata (assembly GCA_947579855.1). Lineage (NCBI taxonomy): Eukaryota > Metazoa > Arthropoda > Insecta > Lepidoptera > Geometridae > Anticlea > Anticlea derivata. Next base: position 10,740,400 of record OX388270.1, read on the forward strand.
TGTCCGAAACGTCGATAAGATCTCAATTGGCGTCTTATCGCCGGCCTCAATTTCAATCATTTTACTGGTAGGTAAGCATAATGGAAGTGACTCACGGATAGACAGGCAGTTTCCGGGAACTGCTATGGCGCAAGAGAAGGATTAAAATCAAAGTCAAAATACTGCTCATTGAATTCAGATGAAATCTTTTCATAGACCAGATAATTCATGCTTTGATGATATTATTTTTGAAACTTACCCAGTTTAGACAGATCATTATTATGGTGTAGCGCTAGTAACTTATTTTTATTGTAATAGACCTTTTTAGCGGACAAATAAATGCTTTTATTTCTATCCTTGCATCTATCTAACAAAACATTTGCTTATTAGGGAGTAAATTCCGGTTATGGCCGGTGACAATACATCAGGGTGGTTTTCCAATATCGTACATCATTAGTCAGGACTTTTAGGGGCGCAAGTAAAATGAATAACTTCGGCGCAAAGCATTAACTTAGCGTTTCAAGCGCAACTTCAGTGTTTTAATGTTTACACAACCTGGGTCAACAGGTCAACCATAGGCCCTTTTCAGCCTGGTCACTGAACTTATACAAGATGACCAAGAAAGAATCAGTGACACGACAAGAAGAAGAATCTGGAAAATGTATCTAACGACAGGTGGAGTAAAACGATAACTGCATGGTGGTGGGTGACTCAAGCCGAACTAACTTTATTGCCAATTGGGTGTAAAAAGACCTCTTTCGGGATAGCATACATATGAATCAGCTTTAAAATACCTACCTAGGTGAAATAGTAAGTATAAACTTGTAACTTGTACCCACCGGCAAAAACATTTGACAATCCGACCAGCGATAAGTATTGGATTTAGCAACCATTACACCGTTTGCCGGCGTTCACAATGATTAATGCGATCGACTCGGCAGTCTGCACTGCGCCTTTGTTGCACGCTACATATTCTATGAATAATTATGTCGTTTCTACAAGCAAATAGCATTGTGGACTGTGTACTTATAAAATGAAACTAGAACAAATATTAATTCTATATTTTCTTTATCATCGGATTGAGAACTCCAAGCAAGACTATCATCATTTCCTTGCCATTATCCCACTTCATGTGGGGTCGGCACAACATGCGTTTCTCTTCCGTTATGTCAGTATTCACTCCTTTCTTACTTACACTCATTAACTCCACCCAAGACCAAGACGACCAAACGTCGACCAAAGACATCATTATGTTTGCGGGAAATCGGTGTACACAGAAGACTTAAGAACGCTCGTCGTGGCTTATCGATGTCTAAAATCCTTGGGACAATAATATCATCAAACCAATTTCCTCCACTCGTTCTACCATTGTATCTTTCTTGGTCACTGAGAACCCTGTGACTGAAGGCAGGCCTTCTCAGGAGAACGGGCAGTGTGTAAGTTAAGTACCTAGGTATTCAATGAGCTCACTCATCATCATCATTTCAGCCGTAGGTACGACGTCCACTGCTGAACATGGCCTGTCCCACAGACAGAGCACTTACACTTATCATGTGGGGGGATTTGCCCATACTCACCACGCTGGGCATGCGTGTTGGCAAGCGCAGTTAGAGCTATCGTTGTTAAAATGAGGGACGCTGCTGCCCATCCCCTAGCTTTTTTCCCTTAGTCGCCTCTTACGACATCCGCGGATAGGTAGATATGGAGGGGCCTTTTCTTCAGCCGGGGCCACCACGGCCTCTTACGGAGCTTACTCATTAGTTGATAATATAAAATGTACTTTGAGTAAAAACTGTAAAACGAAACGGGAGGAAGTCCAGTTTCCTCATACAATCGCGCGTACCGTTGCAAATAGATTTCAAAGTTATTTGCGTCACTTCAAATGTACCTTCAAACCTACCTATCCTACCAAATAATATGTAGGAAAATACCTTTAAAAATATGTTATTATAAAATAGGTTGAACCCACAACAAATTTTTGGTATTTTTTGGACGATTGTATGAGGAAACTGGGACTACCTCCCGATTCGCGGTTACATACATTGTATTATATTCAGGGTCAGGACTATGTCAACATGGATCCGGACCAAATATTTGTCCCTATGGTAGGTACAATTTGAAGAAAAGTAAACGATGGCTTTACAAAAGGGAATGAAGTCAATGATCACTGACTGGCCTCATAGCTCAATTAGTAGTTACTCCGCCTTCTACGCTAGAGGTCGCCGGTTCGATTCCCGCACTGGACAAACATTTGTGTGATTAACGCAGATGTTTGTTCTGTCTGGGTGTTAAATATTTATCTATTATGTATATCAGTCTCTGGTACCCATAATAGTATAGGCTATGCCTAGTTTGGGATCAGTTGATCGTGTGTCATCTGTCCAGAATATTTATTAATTTAATTGATAAATAAATTAATTAAATAAATAGTTTGAACAGGTTCTCTATGTACTGTGGCTTACAAATCTAACTTGTTGACTGTACATATTGATAACTACCAACCTTCCTGATAATTAGTCTACATATGACTGTACGCGAAAACGATGTTCCAATCTACGCCAATTACTCTTGGAGATTAGCCCAAACAAACAGAGACTTTACTATGTATGTAATGAGTAAAAATTATCTTAATGCACACGAAATACAGAGATTGAACGCGGAAAAGCGTGCCAGAAAATTTATTAGACTTGTGTTTTATCAACACGCCGGATCTCTTTGATTCCAAAACCTATTACTGGAAATATCTAACTGGAGAGAAAATGGGTCATAACCCAGAATTCTGGAGTTTACGAAACATTGAAATAAGCTCGAAGGCCGATACAGTGCTAGTTGTTAGTTACTGTGTAATGGGTTTAAGGGAAAAAACCACAGCGTATTCTTCTAATTTGTTTACTTGTACTCGGGTGTACTCGATCTGCCTAAATTTCCGGGGCCAATCAAAGATATATTACTGTATGAGAATTTCAGTAGCGCTTGATAGTTAATTTTATTACATAACTGTTAACAATTTGTATAAATATGATCAAAAATCAATTTAAGATTACAAATGGAATTTCTGTCCAAAAATTAACGCCAAGAAACAGAACGCCAGACATATTTACCTAAATAAATTAGGTATTTCTTTATGAAAGTACCTAGGCAGAACTTACTGCCGACGTTTCTGCAATTCTATATTAACCAAATTTGAGCTACTTATAATGTTTCTTATTACGTTACAGAGTGAGATGCTAATTGGTTTCAATGTTTGCGAATGGTTGCATCTCGAGGCCCGAACGGTCATACATTTCAAGTTTTATGCAATGTTTACAGTAAACTATAATTAAAACAATATTTATCTATTATGTATATCAGTCTCTGGTAGCCATAGTACAGGCTATGCCTAGTTTGGTATCAGTTGACCGTGTGTTATATGTCCGGAATATTTATTTATTTATTTAACTATCTACCAAACAAAGTTGAGTAAAATATTGATGTTCTTGAAAATTCAACAATTTTATGAGTTTCGTCAGTCTAAATCAGGTGTGTCAGTTTACAGTTGTAGGTTGCACATATAGCAACCTATTGAATTATATCAAAATGACATTTAAAAAAAAATATCTCATCATCATCAGCCTAATGCAGTCGAGTCCATCGGATGGGGGGCCTTCCAACACTGCGTCGTCCGGTTCGTGGTCGCCGTTCGAGAACCTTTATTCTCCAATGGTTGTCGGTTTCTTTAATAAGTAGGTACTTACATGGCAGAACCGACAACCGACTCATTAATATAAGAAGTCAAACTTTACTTTCGTATAATTAATTAAAATTAACCAAGCCTATAAAGTGAGCATACCTAGTAACTTAAATCTAGATATTTTTTAAATGTAAATCATAGTTATTCGTGGATATTATTAGTAATGTCCTTGATTTTTCAAATAATGAAAACATAAATAACATAAAGGTTAAGCAAAATTAATTTGCGAGCAAAATATTTACGACATAAATAAAATATAATTATAATACAAGGTGATTCATAATATGTATACCATCCCCAATGGTGCTTATTCTATCAACAAAAATAAAGAACCTTAGCGGGGGAAAGAATCAAAACAATTAAATTGTTCATTTTAATTTGCTGTTTTTATTCTTTTTCTCATTTTTATCAGTAATTATTAAACGTAAGAGAAATTCGACATCAAGATTACTAGCTACAACGCTGAGTAATTGAATTTAAACAGATTTAGACCCGAAAATAGCTGGCTTGTGCACGAGTTTTTTGAATAAAAAATTTCGAACTTACTGATGGCGAAGAGCAAATATTGCTAATTGGTTGTATAATAAGCTCTAAGCCCTTTTCGTGATAGCTATATTATATTATGAATCACCTTGTATAATTTTATTATAATACATATATTTTACATCGACGTTTTATGTATACATAAGGTAGAAGTGGTATCTAGTTTCGAGTATTGGTACTTTTCCTGTCAACCCACTTATGGCTACCATCCGCTAAAGACGGAGAGACGAAAGGAAATGTGTAGAATCCACAAATAAAATGGGATGTCGAAATAGGATCAGGTAATCTACGCGCGGCTAATCACCAACTTCTGCTCATCACCCGTTTTGGTGGATGTCAGCCCCTATTCTGCTAAAGGAAAACCATGGAGGTACCATGGTAGGGTCGGACTGGGTCAGAAGGGCCCGGGGCCTGAGACTGGATAATGGTAAATGGGATACTATCGTAAAATAATGAAATATAAAAAACAAAGGGAACAGGGATGGCCTGCTCAGGTTCAAACAAGTTCAACGAACTATCTGACCTTGTTAACATTTAGGTCGCAAGAGCCAGGCCCGTGGGGGGCCCGCGCAGGCTGGGGCCCGGCTCGGCTGGCAAACGCCACCTCGACTATATGGCCAGTCCGACGCTGGAGGTGCCCTCCTATTTCCATGTTACAATAACATGTAATTTCATGGTAACATAAACGGGTGGTAACTGTAAATCATAGGTGTATGAATGATGACAGTTAATGCATGAAAACATCAGCTGTCAAAAATAATCGGTTAGTTAGGCTAACTAAACACTCGACACAGTCGTTGAACAATGGTTGAACGGCATGTTTATATTTAGTTCGGTTGTTACTTCCGTGTAAGTGGTATTTTTTTGGTCACATAGTATATTTAGATTATCTAAATCAAACGGGTGTTTGTCGCGTAACTTTTTTATATTTATATTCCCGACGTTCCCGGGTTTGTTCCGGGTCTGGGTGTTGTGGTATACCACATGTTCTCGTAGTTTTTGATAATCACGACACAGGGAATCCGAGGGGTTTTTTTTTTTTTATACTACTGAGGTGGCAAACAGGCATACGGCCCACCTGTTGGTAAGCGGTTACCGTAGCCTATGAGCGCTTGCAATACCAGAGGCATCACGCACGCGTTGCCGACCCCGAACCCACCTCCCCCTAAAGAGCTCTGGCAACCTTACTCATCGCAGGAACACAACACTATTTGAAAACAAATAATGTTATTTGGCTGCGATCTTCTGTAAGGCGGAGGTACCTCCCCAGGCGGGCTGCTCCAATTCAGAACGAGAAAATCTCGCTGTGCCCTTCCTCCTCCTTCCTTCCTCCTTGCCTTTCTCTCTTCCTTTCTCTCTGTTGGGCGTTACTTATTATTTATGCAACAAAAAAAAATCCGAATGAGCAATTGGGGAAGTCCACTCAAGGCCAGCCGAATGCTCCGGAAGTGCCCCAAAGTCTAGACCGGATACTCGTAGGGTAAATTAATGGCGGGACTGGGGAATGTCCTAACAGTTATGGAACGAAAATCGACCCAAAAATATGCATTTTTTCAGATGCCAAGATGAAATGTTTTTTCTCTTCAGGCTTACGACTTCCTCTATGTTTATAAAGCGTACAATTGCTTACATGGGTTCGCTATGGCACCTATAACCATTCTGACTTCCAAAAAAAACTGCCTTTTGGAACATGTTAAATAGTTATTAAGTGCCCATATCAAAGAAAATATTATGTCGTAGGGTTAGAGAATTTTGATTTCGAATCTTCATATTTTCATATTTTTTCATCCTGCATTAGGTCTGTGACCAGGTTCAGGTATGGTGGCCCCAAAAAGGGCCTATGACCGCGTTGAAAGAATCAGTTTGGTGAAAGGATTAGAGTCCTTTTAGAGGCTCTTTTTTTTTCTTTTCACTTCATTTTAAAATTATTACTGTAATCCACAACGAAGGTTATGCATTAGCGCAACGTCTCCCAAATCCGGCAAAACATAAAAAAAACTATTCTAGTAACAAGAAACCCTCGGAAGCGCAGCAAATTATATCAAAAGAAACAAATCTGACGCAAAATGGAAACACGGAAAAGACATGAGGGGCCAAAAGCTCATTATGTAATAAGGAGTGGGATCCGCAGACGTCATAAAGAGACCCCATATGGATACGTCACAACCCTGGGGCGACTATAATTTGGAGAGACCTTGGATATTAGATCTGCAAATTGGTCGCGTAATCTGCCGCCCTTGTGTACAGTGGCCATGAGGTGAAATGGTAAATAAATTTGATAATGGTAAGTTAGTTCGTATGTTCCCGCCTTGGGTACCTCCAACTTAAGTAACAATGACCCTACAAAGAACATTATTTGTTTCAAATTGTGTTTGTGTTACTGCGGTAAGGTTGCCAGAGGTCTTTAAGGGGAGGGTGTGCTCTGGTACTGTAAGCGTTCATAGGCTACTGTTACCACTTACCAAGGTGGGCCACCATAGTTTTATTAAATAAGATATTATTTACAAAAACTAAAAACCGACTTCAAATTCCTGAATATTTACAAGATTAATATCAACCTCTTTTTTTGTTATCAACCTCTTTGCGTTTTGCTTACCTACTGAGGATGACACTGACCACCTACACTTTCGAATAAATAACAAAAGTAAGTATGACATTGTAAACATTCATCATCAGTAATAACTCTTACGGTACTGACTAACTGACTGACAAATCAAACGTAGTGGTTTTATTCCCTTTGAAAATCAACGCAAAGCCTAACCAAAATCCTAAGAGTATGAAATTTGCAGGGTAGCGTAACGTATGGTTGCACAGACGGGAATTCCCGACACAAGGCCCCTAAGGTTAAAGTTTATGTAAAAATAGCAGCAACCGAACGAAGTCGCGGGGATTAACTTACCATACCACCGTCGAAAGAAAAAAAAATTCGGCAAGTTTGAAATCACGTTCAAGAGATGATGACGTTTTTTTAAGTTTTATGGGACAGTAACAATCCCTCAGGAATTAAATTATAATATAATATTAATATGGGACCACCCCGGCATCATACTCTATACACCAGCGAAATAATTATCAAATCGGTTTAGTATTGGCGGAGATATCGAGTAACATACACACAAAAAAAAACAGCCGACTTGAGAACCTCCTCCGTTTTGAATCACTAGCTACATTTTTCTTTTACATAAGTGCACTACTATCTTCCTGACAAACAAAGCGCAGGGAAGCCAAAACCAGTATCGGAAAAGGAAATTCAAAATATAATCACGTGTTTTGGTCACGGCTTGAGCGTCTCCGTGTCTTTCTCGGTAATGGCTAGCGTAGCGCCATCTAATAGCTTTATTGACCCCCGGATATGGGGGCGGGATGCACTATAACCGGGCCTGGACCACACTGAATCCGACCTCAGTGCAATATATGCTTTATGGTGTATGGTCTTTGATTAAATTTCAAACATTACAGAGGCCAGAGTCGTGAGCTACTTCACCACTTGTAAACTGGGGAGTGGTGAAAATAGCTTGCCGGTTTTTGTAGGGACGCTTTACGTGACACCTTACAAAAACGGTGGGCTACTTTTCACCACTCGCCAGTGAGTAGTTCACGAACATTACGAAATCGAGCCTCTGAGCAGATTTTGATACTGACTTTTGTATGCATGTCTCAGTAGCTTTATATGAGCTACTTGTAACGGAGGCTAGACTACTGTCATGGCTTGGCGGCTGTTATACTCGTGGTCGACTGAACGATAGGATGTAAATACCACTAGCTCGACCTTAAAGTTGACCATACTGAGCATAGTTGACCAAATAGATCAGATTAGAACAACCCAGCAAAATTACGCCACAAGAGCGCGTATAATATTTGTTTTAGTATCAAAATTGGAGTGAAACATAGCAGTGAAATGTCTGTGAGATGACACTATCAAGTATTTTATGGTTTTATCATATAGACATTATGATCACGTAGGATCGCGTACAATATGGAATAACTCAGAGCTTCTACGAAATTAACTAAATGGTAGATGAAACGACGCAATCTTTAGGATATATTTCGCTTTATAGTTACCTACATGGAGTAAAGAAAGTAGGTACAAAACTTTTCCTTTATATTGGAAGAAACATTTGTGAATGAAAATTGGTAATTTACTCTATTAAGACCCGTTTAAAATCCTACTAATATTATAAATGTGATAGTTTGTGAGGATTTTTGGATGTTTGATGTTCAATCGGGCCGTAACAGCTCGACGGGTCTCAATGAAATAGATAGAGTTTTTTACCTAGGATAGCGTATAGGCTACTTTTTCTCTAGGTAACACGCGTGCATACACGCTTGTACCTTCTTAAAAAAAATATCTATAAAACTATGACAGTAGCTACTTCGAACCCTTATCCTACGTTATGTGGGGTCGGAACAACATGTATTTAAATAATAGCACCCACCCAATTTTTGTATGGAAATGGCTAAAATTAAAACCTCAGGGGTAAGTACTTCTAGTACCCTCACTATTCAGAAATTTGTCACACAAATAAAGGATAAAGTCTAATATTGAGGAATTTTGAATGTTTTACCATAAAGTGGGATGGTGAAGTTTGTAGGCGTCTGGAAATCGAAAAGAGCTCGGTGGGTCAAGAAATATATCTATCTGAGAGCTTTAAACCCCATGTGGAGCGAAGCAATAGCATCGTATTAACGAAGCAATCGTTTGTTTTATAATAATGAAACAAACTTATCTTTGCGGTTAATACCATACAGTGAAGTATGCAGGCAACCGCATAATATAAGTTTGTCACTTCGTACACTTGGGATCTCGATTTTCCGTCACCGTGGCATGAGACTGTGAGGACTCGCACCCAGAGGCTTCTGTACTATTGTACAGAAGCCTCACACTTTGCCATCTTTATTATCAGTCCCACATCAAAGATTCTGCACACGACCTACAAAAATTCAGGTAGACATAAATGTTTTATCACAATGATCCGAGGTTTGTAACAATAGTCCTGGACGCGGTCCAACGCGATATTCGCTTACGTAATGCGTGGAAAATTACATTTGCTTTAATAAAACTATCATTTTCGAGAGAATGTCACATTCATTGGTAGAGCGGGAGCTGGGGATGACTTTAGGACATTCCTAAAGTGAGCTAGCGATAGTGCTCAGCAATCTCTGCCCCACTTTACAAGGCAAATGTCGTTCTTCTTCTTCTTGTCGTCTCACTGATTCCTTCTTGGGCATCCTGTATTAGGTCAGTGACCAGTTTCAGGTATGTTGGCCCTGAATAGGTCGTTAACATATCAAGAAACTTAAAAGAAACAATCCAGGAATTAAGTCTTGAGTGTGATTAATTAATTTAATTTGAAAATGTCGTTAACATATCAAGAAACTTAAAAGAAACAATCCAGGAATTAAGTCTTGAGTGTGATTAATTAATTTAATTTGAAAATGTCGTTAACATATCAAGAAACTTAAAAGAAACAATCCAGGAATTAAGTCTTGAGTGTGATTAATTAATTTAATTTGAAAATGTCGTTAACATATCAAGAAACCTAAAAGAAACAATCCAGGGATTTATTCATGAGTGAAGTAGCTTTCAGAAGTATTGCAAAGATAGTATAAAGGTAATACTTGCTCCCGGACTATGATGGCTGACACAATACACCTAAAACACATTTTCTAAAAATGCATCGACATGAATCTTTCAGGCCATTGCAATAAAGTACTGTCGAAACGAGAATAAAAAGTATTCGTCTGCTTCTTTAAGAATAGTGCATTCAATTCATATCTGACGCTAAAATTTAAATTCAAAAAAAGATGTTTATTTCAATAAAATCACTAGGATCACTCTGAAATTTCTTAGAAACGCCTGATCCTCGCGACCAAGCCTAGAAGAATCAGGCAACAAACACGGCTTGGTGCCTTTTTTTCGATAATCCTTTTTCACAAAATGCAATGTCTTATAGTCTAGACTAGAAGGTATATATTTTCCTTTCACACTCAACCGCTAAAAGGGGAAATAAGGAAATTGCGCGGCCAGACATCCCAAATCCAAGGTCCTACTGGCACTTGTTTTATGTTTATTTTATGACGAATCTGTCTAATTTGGGGATGTCGCAATGCAGTAATGCCCTACGCTGGAGACGGGCAAACTAGGAAATCACGTCACGTGGCATCGACCCGTAACATTTTCTTTACTGCAAAATATAGTACCTAGCTACTGTTTTATTCTGCGCCCGTACAAACTCTTACAAATGGACAAAACCCCGAGGACTACGCACACCGGGACAGAATGGCAAAGTATTTTTAATTTTATCATTCAAACGTATCTAGTAGTAATAATTCCAATGTTTATATATCGATCCCGCGACACCAAAAGGGATTTCTTGCCACGGCATTGGAGAGCTAGCTAAGGGATCCCGCGGCGGGATGCCGCAGCGCACTGCGGTATGCAATGGCATGCCGAAGAACGCCGGTCATGCCGCGGGGTGAGGCAGTGCAAGGGCATGCGGGGGTACATACACACCACATTTGCACCCGCGCCTCTACCCACTTCGTGTGACGCGCAATGTCGCGGGATGTCTTGGTAGCCCGCCGGAATGTTACAGAGTATCAAAGCGGCTAGTGTGCGCTGATCGGTGGCAAAATCCTCTGTCATTCCGGCCCGGTGAGCGTAGGCCATAATCGTTGTATTGTCCGTTTGGCAATCCCATTAATATTTTATTAACGCAACGAGCTAGCTACGCCACGACAGGCAATTCTTTCTTGTCATATTCACATTCACATTGATCTTCGGTTTGGTAAGACATTCGCCGAGCCGAGTTGAAACGGCGTGCGATGTTTCATCTAAAATAGTATCAAAATGATCCCTACATCTACTGATTTTGAGTTAGAGGATCATGAATTTAGAGTATAACCATCACTCACCCCTCAATTATTCAAAATGCATTTTAATTAATAGACTTATGATATGATATATAGACAACACTTTTATGATCATAATTATGTAAAGATAATTTTGATAAGATGAACAATTTTAGATGACAAAGCACACTGTTTGAACTGTGATTCACACTGTACATTAAATTTGCTCCACTTTGGCGTTGGAATCACAGGAATGGTATAAACCATACCTGTGACAGACATATGGCTGTTATAACAAAATGAGACAAATAAATCCCATTAACAATGCCGCTTAAAGTAGGTAAATTAATATGGTTAACTTGTCGCTATGAATAAATGATTTAATTTCTTAATGTTTTATGTTGATAATTGTGTGCCTACTATTAAAGTATGGAGCCATCCAGGTTTATTACCGATAATGATGTGACCTATAACTGTTTTATGAATAAATGAACTAGGTATGAACTAGTAGCTAAAAGAGACGTTTCATCAATATATGGAGCCTGGGCCAGCACTGTGTACACTACTCTAAAATATGGCTAAGCAATAAAGTAAACGAATTTAATTGGTTATTTTATTTAAATTGACTTCGTTCTAAGGTACATTAAGATTTTCTTCGACAAAGAGAGCAACACACAGCGCTACAAAAATATGGCGGATGGACGTGCGTGAAATGTCATTTTGACAACCTACATTTATCTGACAAAACAAAAACATCAAATCAAACAACATGACATGAAAAATATGTCAATGTCATGTCAAACGCCAATTATAAACTAACATGGCGGCCTTCAAATAGTGTTCACATAGTAAAAAAACTTACCAGAAGAACTATTCTTGTACCATCGCATTTGTTTTCAAATTAATGAAAATGTATTTTTCTTGTAATCTCCTATTTTTTCCTAATTTTTCTATGTAGTGTACATGGACCAGGCCCAGAATGAAATGGCTCCTCTAGAGCCGTCAATAATGTGCTAGATCTAGCAGTAATGTCGCTGACACGGCAACACTGCTAAATACATCTAGGCTGGCTCAGGAACGCGTGAACACGTAATCAGTGGATCACCGCGTGACTGCGCCGCCGCTGGCGCCGTGACATACTGACCGACACTAGTTCGCAGGGCTGGCAGGTCGCAGGTGACATTTGATAACACAATGGTAACCAATGACAGGTTGATGGACTGTGTTAAGGTAAACTGGCGATGGGTCTGTCAGATGAATGGAAATTAACAGCAAGTTATATACGAAAAATCAATGTGTCCAATTCAATTTAATCCTACTAATATTAAAAATGTTTGTGAGGATGTTTCGCGGTTCAAACACGCCGTAACGGCTCAACCGATTCCGATTTAACTTGGAACAGAGTTCTTTACCTAGAATAGCATACCTATAGGTAGTTGCCATGTTCATTAGGAACAACCTTTAGAGACCTGTATGATTTCTGGGTTACAAAAATAGATTAGTTCAAATCATCACACAAAATAAGACGGGTAGGATTCATCTAAAATTGGTGCTATGGCAGCCCTGGCTAGGCCTACCTACACACTATTACGCAAAGTCTCATTCAGCGCAGGGCACCTACAGATTGAGCCTAGCACAAGATTCACTATCGCCATCACCTATGGAAATTAAGATGTAGCCTATTCGTTCCTAATCAACTAAGTTATGCTAAGCATGCATGATGAATAAGACAAGTCCTGAAAGCCATGAACCTATTTTCTTACATATGTTCATGTATGACTGGGAGTAGCTTGCTTGCTTCTCGTGGCACCGATTCTTTCTTTGTCATCCTGTACCAGGTTGATGTATAGGGGCCCTGAAAAGGGCCTATGACCGTCACTCAAAGAATCAGTGTAGAGAAAGAATTAAAGTGCGCCTCTCAGAGGCTCCTTTTGTGCACTAGTACGCTAGGTGTAGATTACGTGCCCAGATAGCAATACAATAGCTCGGTCAAGTGGCGAAGTGGCATTACTCCAGCATCGCTAATTAACTTCGAATAAGGACTAATTGTCGATTGTGAGACACCTCCGCTTGGAATACTAATAATTACCTGCATGTTGGACAACATGTACAGTACTTGACTAGGTACAATATTTGATAGGTATAGGACTGGAGATTAGTAATAATACCCAACAGTCACATACATAGTCCTGACCCCGCAGTAGGATTCCCTGTATCGTGGGTATCAGGAACTACGAGTACCATGGTACCACAATACCCAGAGTCGGAACAAATATTTGCAGATCACGCAAACATTTGTTTCGCAGCGGGAATCGAACGGGCACTCGCCCGCTACAGCTCCGAGGTCGACAAAACTTGCAACCGTTATATTTAAGTGACAATTTTAAAGCTGCTTCAATGTTTTCTCATTCCAGTCCTCGTCTTCCTACAAGGGCTGCAATAGACTCCGTTATCACAGGCAGTCTATAATGATACTCGTCCAATCAGCTGCCTAGCAACCAAACGGTAAACAATAAACATTTGAGCGTTTCATAAACACGTGCCCGAAATATACGTGGGCGTACCCATGTGCGTTACGCGTTACTGCGGAATCATGCGTGACGTGACCTTGTCTAGTTATGGGCTGTCTGGTGTCAGTTCTATCTGATATTCGCTTGACCTGAACGAAAGACTTTACTGATTCCGTACCTTTAACGATATCTGAGGTAAGGATTCTGCTATTACAACTTTCAGCGGTGAGACATCCAGCAACACATAGAATCTAAGCCCAGCGCTATTGGTAGGGGAAAAAAAATTAAGGATATTATAAGAAATAGTTCCCATACCCCAACCCCACCAATATATTTTAGTATTCAAGCAATCTAAGTATACAAACTATCATGGTAGGTATGTATTTCTTGGATCTGTGGAAGACCTCATTAAAACGAATAAAGTAAATAAACTGTAATTAATTTTACCTGAAACCTATTAAAACTTCATTTGGATAAGAAACATTTAGTTATACAAAAATATTAAATATTCTTTTGGAGATAAGCTAAGGAGACGTCTCGACGAAGCTGAGTCGGCAAAGATAAAGAACATGAATATAGCGACTGAATCACTTTAGAAACAGAGCATGAATAAATTAACGCACATTTTGTGGGCAAGTTACGCGTTGCGTCATGCTCAATCACGCATTCTAGCAATTCCGATCAAATGTGCGAACGGGTTATGTAATCTAGGAATCTTGTCTCTCTGTTACGAACATTTTCAATACAGCCCTACGCTTATCATTATCGATACGTTAAGATAAGTGCCTATCTACCGCAATTTTTTTTATGACGAAACATTATTTTTCTTAAATTTACAATCAGCTTGTAGATTACTTCTCATACTGCTAAGCAATATGTGGTGGTCCCGGCTGAAGAATAGGCCCGTCCATAATATACATTATCCATATATACTTACCCGTGGATGTCGTAAGGGGCGACTAAGGGGAAAAAAGCTAAGGGATGGGCAGCAGCGTCCCTTATTTGAACAACGATAGCTCTAACTGCGCTCGCCAACCCGCATGCCCAGCGTGGTGAGTACGAGCAAATTGCCGCCACATGATAGGAAGTCAATTTGTGGGGGAGTTCTATGTTCGGCAGTGGATACGGCTGAAATGATGATGGTGATAATACAATGTGTGTACGTACCTACAACCGAGCCGAGATAATTTAAATTCTAGGCCGAAAACCAAAACATCGGCAGTACAAAAGCAGTTTATAAAAACAAACTGTTGAGTGCAAATTTCCTCGCAGAAAGTTGTAAATTTCGTTAAACAATAATAAACGAGAATGAGATTGAGGAAACGTCAAATAAAGAACAATCAATAGTTGTTCAAATGAATCAATGATGTATTTTGGGAATCTCATCGACGGCGTACGCAGCTAGGCAATGTTCAGCTCACAGGGGCCTGATGCTTGGAAACGTTAGACAAAATGTCATGGTAGAGATGACATAAAATCTCAGACGAAACCTCGTGTCTATGTGGTTATCACAAGTTTTCGCCCTAGATGTGACGTCTCCACCATGAAGCCGTGTTCAGTGTGCGATATGTCATTCAAAATAACTTTAGAATTTATTTCAAAATGA
The DNA here is from genome assembly GCA_947579855.1 of Anticlea derivata. Taxonomy (NCBI): domain Eukaryota; kingdom Metazoa; phylum Arthropoda; class Insecta; order Lepidoptera; family Geometridae; genus Anticlea; species Anticlea derivata. The sequence continues at coordinate 10,755,620 of OX388270.1, forward strand.
TCAGGTCTACGGTATTAAGTCTGATTTTGACGTCTGAGAGTTTGCGATATAGCTCAACAATATCGCAAGCCCCTAAAATTAAATCTCAAATTTGAATTTATTTAGTTAACGTAAGGATCATTTTGAAGCATATTTTAGATAGATAAATTATTTATTTGACACACACAAATACAGCACAGACAGAGATAAAAGCAAACGGAAGAAACAACAGTAGGTAACATTTAACATGGCATATCGAAAGCAGTTTAAAGAACACGGCTTGAGATTTTTTACAATTTATTTTGTACAACGCTTCAGAGGCCCCTGTAACTATCATTAAAATGGAAAATTTTAATTAGGTTTTCGCATATTTTTTTCTTTTTGTTTTTATAGTATAAGCTTCTTTCGGGATAGTTTTAGTTATGGAAGACGTTATAGTTTCTCATCATAAAATTACTTGTAACTTAGTTTCTAAGCCAATGATAGTTCGTCAAAGCACAAAAAAGATTTGAAAATAGCGACTTAACTTCTACTCCAGCTAGTGTGTAGCCAGCCTTGTAAAAAGTGAAAAACTAGTTCGTACGCAATAAGATTTGTTTACCCACATCAATGTTAACTACAAGGTTTGTATCCCACTTTGCCGGTTTGCTGGCTGGTACTCGTCGCTCTGCACATACGGAATTATACGCGGAAGAAACTTAGGATTAATTTAATGTATAAACATTGAGGTAGGTTCGGCACACTGGTTCTTTCACAACCGGTCACAGAACCCCGAGAGCTATTATATTATAGTTTTCACCAAGATTTGATCTGAATTAAATGAGGAACACTAATGATTGTTTCATTATAAATTTATAAAAGAATCATTGTTTCGTCAAGTCTTGATTCCAAGAGATGATGACGTATAAGTTTTACGGGACGAGAAGCAATCCCTTACGGACTACCTCGCCCGCCTTGTTTGGGATTACCTCAAGCTAATTCTCTATACACCAGTGAAAGAATCATCAAAAGCGGGTTACTATTATTGGCTGAGATATCGAATGACATATACACAAAATAAAAAAATACAGATCTACTGAGAACATTTTTTGAATCGGTTCAAAAGTATAGCACATATAGGACTACTCAAAATATCTTCATTATTCTAAACATATGGGATACACGACCATAAAGCCAGCTTTGAACATCATGGGTACTGTACTTCACAGTTATGTATAGTTATGATGTCAATCTACCTACAACGGCCATGACCGAACAAAGGATGCCCGATTTGGTAAGGGACGTCGCAGAATCATCTCGAGATCATATACTAACCAATAAAATAGCGGCCCCCACAATCAGGCGATATCTTCCTACTAACCTATATTCACCCACTTATCGGGAGACCTTGAACGCCCGAATCTCTAGAAACTGGCACATAATATCTAAATTCGCTAGCCGCGACATTGAGAATAGTAATTTGTGAATCCATTCATTTTTATAGAGAAAAAAAAATCTGCTTTAAATAAATTGGCCAAGCGCGTGTTGACGCACAGTGAAGGGTTCCGAAGTCAGTTCAGCTTAGTTAGCTTAGTAACCAGTTTTCTTTTATGTCATGTAGTTGTGATTGCAAGAAACATTTTGCTTTTTTGAACCGAGTACAAACCAGACTACTTCTTATTAATAAGTAAAGCCTCCTTAGCTGTACAACATTCCTTGTAATTTCATAGCTTAGTAGGCGTCACCGTTATGTATTAAAGTGCGAAATTTCAGCATGATAGCAGTAATAGTACTATCTGTTAATTTATTGCAGTATATATATACATATTTAAATATAGTGTATGGTTAAATATAGTGTAGTTTTTAATTAAGTTTAACAATCTGTCGCACGCCAACCTCCTGCTTCTACCCAATCAGGGTGGCTGTTAGATAATGCCTTGGCATTAAGCCCACCTTTTGTACATTGGTTTTTGTGTGCAAAAAGATTAAATAAATAAATAAATAAATAATAGTCTGTAAGAACGGATAAAAAAATCGAATGAAGAGAGACGAATGTACGGACAGACGGACATATCGAAACTATAGGGGTTCCTAGTCTGACTTCGGAACCCTAAAAATGGACTTTCGTCTAGGTTATAAATTACTAGCGGACTCAAATGTGCGGAAAAAAACCACAATATTAGAACTAAATACTAATATAATGTAAAGGTTTGTGTATTTGAATGTTTATTTGTTACTCGAACAATCACAACGCCTGAACCGATTTGGTTGAAGCAGGCAAGATATATCATTTGTGATCAACAATAGCGTCATCATCATCAACATCAGCCTGTCAAAGTCCGAAGAACTGCTGGACATAGCCCCCCCCCCCCCCCCCAAAGAGTTCTACGACGAACGGTCTTGAGCCTTTTCCAGCCTTTTTCAATAATAGTTTTTTATAAGGTTACCATGCGAACAAAGGCGCGGGAGGAAGCCAATAGACAGCAAATGTATTTGAGGAGTGCGGACGTAGATCTCGTAGGTATTTATAATTTGCGCCTCTACACTCACGTGGATCACGTGATAATCTGATCATAGTTTTTGTTAATTCTAGATATATAGTGGAATTTTAAAGTGGGAGATCTGAAGGTCGAAGGTTCGAATCCCAGTCGTGCACCAATGGATTTTTAAATTCATAAAATGTATGTGCGCAATTACAAGTGCTCGTAACGGTGAAGGAAAACATCGCGAGGAAACCCGCGGCTTGTCAGCTCCACACGTATTGACTTAGTCTTCCCTGTGGATAATGCCGACTAAGCCTCCGGGTCGAAGTATAGTCACGCTGTTAATCCTTGTGGCCAATAATAAATATGAAGGAAACAGGTGTGGTTAAAATATTTATCACCCCACAGAGGCCTTTTCATTGATAATTCGTATTTAATCCTTTCATTACACTGATTTCACCGATGGTCATAGGCCCTTTTCAGGGCAAGATACCTCGACCTGGTTACCAGGATGACCAAGAAAGAATCAGTGACACGACAAGCAAGCAAGTATTGAAAAAGCGCTTAAATTCGTACGTTTGTAACGTCAATTCCATGAAGAGCAAAAGGTTAGCGTGGTATGTGCATTTCATGCGGATGGAAGAATGCCATGTGACTAGAAGAGTGTTAAATATGAATGTGGAAGAGGTAGACCAAAGAAAAGATGGATAGATTGTGTGAAGGACAAACTGAGTAAGAAAGGATTGAATACTGACATGGCGGCTGATAGAGGGGAGTGGAAGAGAAAAACATGTAGTGCCGACCCCACACGAAGTGGGATAAGGGCAGGGAGATGATGTAACGACAATTCCATCACCACGTCACAGTCATCAGATCCGATCTTCCCACGTCACTGAACACATGTTGCGAACTGCTAATTCCGCGTCCATTGGCATACAATGTGGCCTGACCAAGGCTCAACTAATCGGTTCCTGTTCTTAAAGTTCAGCAGAGGTCATTGGATGGTCTATTAATTTGAAGTACGCATTCTTTTGCTGTTTAAATAGTATGAGAGGGCCAGCTCGCGATGGCTTCCCACAGTTTTCTGACTTCCTTTTGATGGTGCGGAGGTTTAAGGTCATGTGAATTATATCGTACCGCAGGGTTTCGGAATACAAAACTAGTAACACCTAGGTATGTTTCACAAATAAGGGTGATCACGACAGAACCACTGAGAAGCACTCATATCTTTATAAATAAAAATTTAATGATGTTTGTTGGTTAGCGCATCACTTGAGAACGGCTGGATTGATTTGGTTGATTTTGAGGATTTTTAGAGAAAGAAAAATTGGAAATGTTGCCCCGAAAATTCAGGACAAACTGAAAGTGCTTTATTCTGTAGGATTTTTGTATGAACTCAAGTCCATAACTAACGATTCGAACGATGGGTATACGCAATTCCTGGTAGTACCGCGCCATTTTCCTGGTAGGTCCCACGCGAGCGAAACCGCGGGCGGAAGCTTGTAGTTTTCATTATCCAACTATCCTACTAATATTATAAATGCGAAAGTTTGTGAGGATGTTTGGATGTTTGTTGTCCAATCACGCCGTAACGGCTTAAGTGATTCCGCCAAAATTTGGAATAGATAAAGTTCTTTACCTAGAATAGCATATAGGCTACTTTTTATATCGGTACCACGCGAGCGAAGTCGCGGGCGGAAGCTAGTAACTAAATATTTTTTGGGAGCCGGAACTTCAAGGTTTCTTTTATAACTTAGAGATCGGGCGACCTGGACTGCTAAGAAGCACGTAGACAAGCAGATACGCAGACTCTAATGGTAACCCATCCTAATGGTAGTGAACGCTGCTTTATCCTAGCTGTACGTCACAAGCGCCGTAGAAACCGAGAGTGGGCGCAAGCCCGGGTGAGTCAGCCGGTTATTCCTGACATCCTGGCCCAATTACACACAGCACCGGTTAAGGGGAGGCGCGACCAGATAGGCGAGTAGGCGTGAGTTCAATGGACCAGGATGCAATTGAAGAAAATGGGCACCTACTTACCGATCTCATAGTTGCTTATAAGATGGAATCGTAATAATTTCAATAGTCAATATTTTTAAAACATTTTTAATAGCCTAAGAGGGAAATGGAAGAAACATACATGTTCCTAAACTTATCTCACATCATGTGGGATAAGGGTAGGAAGATTATGATGACATTTTTAATACTGCTACCATGGTTGCCCCTTCTGAAGAATAGGCTCCTCCATATCTAACCCATGGACATCGTAAAAGGCGAGTACGATTTTTCTACCAAATTCAATCAGCAACCAAACAACACTTATGAGTATGTATTACAGATCGGTCAACCGACACGACAGTTATTACTTTACAAATCGGTGTCAAAGTCGACACTAAAAAATCCCGAATACAGCGTGACCTTAAGAAGAGAATGTGGGTTTAATGATGTCGATTAACTAAATCTATAGAGCAAATCTAGGGGAATGCGGAATCTCCTATTACATATTTACTATCGATGACCTTCAGTGGCGTAGTGCCCGTCTGACACGCAAGGGCTGCGGTTTCGATTCCCAGGACAAACGTCTGTATGATCTGCAAACATCTGTCTCGGATCTAGGTGTTGTGGTACCATGGAACTCTTAGTTTCTGATACAAGTGATCCTAGTGTGGGGTCAGAATTATGTATGTGATTGTGGGGTGTTATTTATTATTATCAGCATGCAGTGAAACAAAAATCAAAACATATCTGACGAGCTCGCTGGCGTAGCGAGCTAATACCGGCTAAGGCGCAAGATTTGCGGATTCGATCCCCACGGCAGGACGAATGTTTGCATGATCTGCATTATTTTTCTGGGTCTGGGTATCTTAGTGCCACAAAACTCGTTTCTGTTGATCATCATCATCATCGGAAATCGGCCTTCCCCAAAGAGTTCCAAGCAGAACGGTCTGGAGCATTTTCCATCCACCGTCTTCTCGCGTTTCTGATGATAACCACATATTATGTAATACAAGTGTAGCGTGGACTACCTATGCATTAAGATCCACACCAACATGCCTGAACACGCGACCGAGAAAGAACATAGCTTCCTCATTTTATGGACTAAATTGCTTGTGTTTGCTAATAAAATCTGCGTAGCAACAGCGGACAATGTTAACGTTGAGAATGTGGAACCAGTTTTATTCTGAACCCTTTGCGTGACCTGTTTAATAAGACCCTGCGACAGAATGCTAGATAAGTAACGTAATGGGCTTGAAATCCGGAGTTCCGGCTTTTCAAAACTCCGGATTTTATTTATTTATTAAAAAGGATCGCCAACAGCACATGTATCATACATTAACTAGGAACTAAACTATTTAAACTAAGCCTGATACAATAACCAATTATAGGCAATCACAGCACTGGTAGGGACATTTTGATTATGCTAATCTTACCAAATAAAGTTTTTTTTGGGACATTATTTCCCCTTCGGATTAAGCAGACAGAAAACCGGAGTTTCGTAATTTCGAAAAGAGCTAATATTTTACCTAAAAATGCATTCAGCTTGAGGCATTGCGCATGCTGCGACGCAACTGGCTTCAGTATTTATAAGTTTTTCTTGCAGACTATTAGTGCTATCATGCTGAAATTTTGTAAGGTTATACATAATATTGACGCCTACTAAGTTAAAATCTACCAATTTGTAAGGTAATAGGTGCAACATGCCGTGGTGGCCCCGGCTAAAGAATAGGCCCCTCCATATCTACCTATCCGCGGATGTCGTAAGAGGCGACTAAGGGAAAAAAGCTAGGGGATGGGCAGCAGCGTCCCTTATTTTAACAACGATAGCTCTAACTGCGCTCGCCAACCCGCATGCCCTGCGTGGTGAGTATGAGCAAATCCCCCCACATGATAGGAATTCGCTCTGTCTGTGGGGGAGGCCATGTTCAGCAGTGGACGTCGTACAGCTGAAATGATGATGATGAGGTACATAATAGTGACGGCTACTAAGTTAAAATCTACCAACAGTTTCCTCCCGCCAGGACTAAAACTTTGTGTTGAATCCTACTCTGAAGCCAACACCGGAACTCCGGAGTTTTATATCGCAACACAAAACCGGAGCTGGAGAAATATCCGATTTTGCAAGCCCTATGGTAGGTAGTTATATGCGGCACCCTCTGTGCAGCTGTAAAACGTAGGATTTAACCGTGGACTATGCTAGCAGAGGCAATTTGAATTATATACGAGTAGGCTTACGACTGGCATCCCTTTGGCAGAGACATCTTCAAATCGAATATTACTGTAATATTACTTACATGCTTTGTTTTGTGGGTCAATGGGTAAGGATATATCTCTCGTACTCACCTGCAACAAAAAATAATAATATAAACAAAAAGCTAACATGAAGATTTTTGTGGAACAGCCAATCATCGAAGTCATCTCAATTCAATCTCATCTCAAGTCAATTCAATGTTACTTTTTACCAAAAAAGCTCTTTTTAAGGCCACCACAACCTGGTCACAGACCTTCATGTAGGATGACCGAGAAAGTACCAGTGACACGACTAGCAAGCAAACACCAAAATTTAGTGAAAGACAGGCTTCAATCTGTACCAAAGTTCAGTATTTCAAAGCACTGTTTTTGTCGTGGAAATAATATCACTGCGTTTTTGTTCATTTTTCGGCACTGGTAGCCTTCGTTGCTAGTTACTAAAAACTCTATTACAAAAGGGCAATTTTTCGGCACTTGTTTTCCTCATAATCCCGCAACCAAGTCAACAAACATAAAACCAGGAATCGAGCAAGTGTAACAAAATTAATGTTTAAATGCACTCGCGTTCGTTAATTATTTATTAATCTCAGTATTGATCAACTCTCGTTGCCCGATCCTATCCAATATTTACGCGGCGCACCCTCCAGGATACGATTTGGATATACCCTATTCAATATACATATACTATATAAAGATACGACGTAAAACAGATGTTATATGTCGAGGTTGAAGTGCGAAATTCAGGCGGATAAAATAAGTACAAGTTTAGGTTGCACCGCAGGCGGTGGTCGTGATAAAGAACCTTTAAATATTCCTGAAGTGTCCACGGCATCAATTTACAGAGAAATAGTCGTTAAATATTAGTAGAATGATACCCAACCACGGCAGAGTTCTATAAATTACACGTTAAGGAGTGGAACTCAACGTCGGAAGTAATTTCCGGAACATTACAATTTGGCAGTTCCTTTGTACTATTAAGTAACTAGCTTCAACCCGCGGCTTCGCTCTCGAGGTACCCGGATATAAAATAGTTTATATATTATGCTACTACATAAATTACCTAGGTACATAAAAAGAAGCATATATGCTATTCAAGGTAAAGAACTTTATCTATTCCAAGTTCCAACAAAATCAGTTGAGCCGTTACGGCGTGATTGAACAACAACCATCCAAATATCCTCACAAACTTTCGCATTTATAATATCAGTAGGACTAGCCTCCACCCGCGGCTTCGCTCGCATGGTTCCCGGATAAAAAGTAAAAAGTAGGATACTCGCATCTTTACGAACTTTCTCATTTATAATATTAGTGTGATCTGTTGTTCTGTTCAAGCTCGAATTTACCTGTTCGCTCAGAAATTAACTGCTCTGATCTAAATACGTGTTCTATTTTAGACTACCACATCATTGACGACCTCGGTGGCGTAGCCCGTCTGAGACGCAAAGGAGTTCAATTCCCGCTGCTGACAAATGTTTGCATGATCTGCAAATATTTGTTCCAGGTCAGGGTGTTGTGGTAACATGATACTCATAGTTTCTGATACCCTGAATTCTAGTGTGGGACCAGGACTATGTGACTGTTGGGTGTTATTATATACTGAGTTAGGTAGGTAACAATGAGTTTCGAAGCACTCTTTACAAAACAATAAAAATTAAAAAAACTGACCAGGTCTGAAACAAAATCTGCAAATTTACTGAAAAATCCTGGTAACTAGAGATTATTCACACTTTTTAAACGAAAATTTGATAATACACGATGAACGTAGTCAAACGTTTAACTATCAGTTTTAAACTATAAATAGTTAGTGACTGTGTGATCAAACGGGCCGCACGAAATGTATATGTTATTTCACGTAGTCAAATTATGTTTACACAGATTGAAATTTGTTTGGAACACCTTGATTTATTAGTTACTACGAGTAGTTAAATTTACAATTAATCAAACTAAATGAGCCTAGTGTGTATATACATTTCAAATCATCTTTGTTTATGGAATTTAATATTAGAGTTAAATTGTGTAATACTTTCCTACTGCGTTGATTCATTTGCACTTTTAACAAATCTATCAAACAATTTGTATGTAAAAAATTATGTATTATGTAAAAAAAATACTTTGTAATTTACTCACTTATCCTACGAATATTATATATGCGAAAGTTTGTGAGGATGTTCGTTGTTCAATCACGACGGAAAGACAATGTTTTTTACCTGAATAGCATATAGATAGGCTACTTTTTATGTAGGAAATATGCGAGCGAAGCCGCCGGCGGAAGCTAGATCATAATCAATGAATGTATATAGTTGGGTGCACCCAACTGCTCAGGGAGCCCTATGTACAGTAGTGGAAGTCCAACAGCCTACAGCTGAAATGATGAGGTAAATTTTATTGCAAAAATGGTTTTATAACGAACCAGTACTATTGAGTTCTGGCGTAACCAACAATTGATCTGCAACAGATACATAAATATCAACAGCTATAAAATCACTTGGGCTGCATATAATTTTTATTCAGCTCATTTTTATTGCATTCGCTCACGCATTTCCGTCGATACTGTCGTTAAACTGAGCACCGAAACAATAACAAACAGACAGAAGTCAATTATTAATATAATTTCCTTTGTAAAGCATCATCATTGGACGGGAAATGTCGCGCTGCGTTGGCCGGTTCATAAAACCTTTTTGTAAAAACTTTACTTTCCAGATGATGCAGGTTCTGTGTGGGTAGGCCATATTGTCTCAAATGCCTGTTCGTAGAATCTTCAACTTTATGAAAATTTGATTTCTATAACTTTTAAATCCGAATGCTTAGTACTTGCTTGTGGTGTCACTGATTCTTTCTTGGTAATCCTGTATTAGGCAAGTGACCTGGTTGAAGTATGGTGGCCCTGAAAAAGGCCTTTGAACGTGTCCGTGAAAGAATCAATGTAGTGAAAAGAACTACCCTTTTGAGACTAATGTAAGTAAAGCAGTTGACTTCAGTAACGACGTTATCAACAGGAACGAAACGCCATAAGCCAGCCGTTTTTAATGAGCATATCAGCACGCAACCGACTAGTAATAGATGCCGCGGATAAAAATAAGAAATCAAAAGGATAATTTAATTAAAGCCCGAGAAAGGTCAGTCTCTTAATCAACAGTACAATCCCACAATAAAAATACGTTAAGAACCGGTGCCGACACAAAGAGCATTTCGAAAACGATAACCACTTCAACGATCGCAATCACATGGGCGATTCATTTAAAATTTATGGGCATTCGAAATAGATAACATTCGGGAAGCGCCCCGCCGGAGTCGAACAATGCCGTGCCTATTGACGATAACCAATAACTCTTTTGAATGCGACGCGAACGGGCGCGCGAACAATAAACTGGAAAGAAATCGCCTGAGGAGCAGCGTATCAGCCCCAGATACTCCGGAAGAATGAGGTGGGCTATAGACACCCATTTACTTTAAAGTTTATCGCCTGTACGCTTTTGAAGGAAACTGCTGCGAAATCAGCTGACATAGATGTGGCTTCACTTATTCGAAAGTGGTTTTCAAGCCCCTATTTCTTGTTTTGGCAGCAATAAAAGCTAACAACTATATTTTAGACGCTTGTTTTTTAAATAGTTATAAGGAAGCTTCTAAAAATTAACGTCACAGATTTGGACGTTGTTGGTTGGTTCATTCAATGCTTCCTATTCCTAAAAAAAGTGGTGCCATGATGAGAAATAACCTGATAAGAAGGCATGGTTCATCTCGGGCAGCCATTTCTGTCAGTAGAAGTTTGCCATTTTACTCCGTCTGCATTTAACAAGGTGATTCATTACATGTATACTATTCCGAAAGTGGCTTATCCTATCAAAAATAAAAAATAATAGCGGAAAAAAAACTTAAAATCAGCTGATTTTGGCCTTTTTATCATCTTTAATACTTACTATTTATTAAACGTATGAGAAGTTGGGCATTAACATTGGTACCTAAAACATCTGAATAATTGAGTTTGTGCCTGATTTGGGGTCAAATTAGCGCAAACTTAATTATTCAGCTGTTTTAGGTACTAATGTTCAGTAATACCACATTAACGATAGTTCAGTGAAATTCGTAATTTTTCATTGAAACCCAAGTTAGTTTTTTTATGAAAAATTACGAATTTCCAAAAGTCGTAGAATAAAGTTTATTACCTTCTTTCTTTCGGAATAGCATACACTTTATAAATCACCTTGTATAAGTAACACAGGGGGCTGTTACTTACGTGCTGGGGTGCTACTCGCAATTTATTTCACGTAATAGTTAGCCCACAAATTAAATAACACTCTCAAGACCCGGACTGTCTGCTACAGATGGTTTATTGGCGAGATTCCGTAACGTCTTTTGAATTTTTTATAAAGGCAGGGGGAAGTGGCTATAACTTTAAATTAGTTATTTCATGGTTATAATGTTTATGTCTCTAAACTTTAATTCATTGGTGCAATTGAGGAAAGCTCTCCCCTGATTCTGGTTTCCCGTAACGATCATAAATTAGGACAGGACATCTTTAAGAAAGAAGATTACTTATGTTCCTTCCTACTTATGATTGTGAAATGTGAAAACGTATTCCGCGAAATCGACAAGGTGATTCATAATACGTATGTTATCCCAAAAGGGGCTTATTCTACACCCAATAAGCAATAAACTTTATTCTACATCTTTTGAAAATTCAACAATAAGCCATCGCCACTTTTAAGATATTATGATATCATTTAAGAATAACTACTTACTAGTTTCCTCACGATGTTTTCCTTCACCGTTTAAGCACGTGTTAATGCGCACTGAATCTTTTCGAATTGAAAAACTGATTGGTACCTGACCGGGTTCGAACCCACGACCATCGGATAGAAAGCTCAGTGAATACAGAATTTTAAAAGAGCTAAATATTCATATTGTCGTTATATTCTTTCACGCACCGCTAACCCAGCTAATTAGAGGATAAACCAACAAACAAAAAACTTTTAATGAATCCCTTGTAGATTGTGAAGTAGTACTAGAATTTATTCGACTAAACAGTACTAAAAAGCATAAGGCAGACGCACGGTCTGCTGGCCACGGTAAGACAACTTTGTTTAACTCATTATTACACGCTTTGATATGCGGACTTTTGGATAGATGTAGCCAGGATTTTAGCCATTTCATAAAATGCTGACAAATCTTGAAGTGATTAAGCAACTTTGCAGAAACCAACTGTTTAATTAGGTAGGTACTTTAAACAGTGGCCGGAATAAAATTTCGTTGTATAGTGTTATATATAGTGTTGTATATTCTGCAATGAAATATAATTTGTACCTAATGGTGATATCCTCCCTGAATGATCATACACAATACATGGTTTAGATAAAGACGGTCAAGTGAAACTAGACTCACGTTCTGAGGCTTTCGGCAAGAAATCGAACCGAATAAGTGTACTGAAGCTTTAAATTCCATTTTGTGAAAAAGGATAATCGAAAAAAATGATAGGCACCAAGCCGTGTTTGTTGCCTGATTCTTCTAGGCTTGGTTGCGAGGAACAGGCATAGCTTCACTTAGTTTCTAAGACGTTTCAAAGTGATCCTAGTGATTTTATTGAAATAAATGCCTTTTGACTTGACTTGACTTGACTTGTACGAACCGAACCGAAAAACTCATATTTTGCTATCTTTTATTTATTTTATTTTATTCGGAAAACAAACAGTGTTAAATACTATTTAAACGACTTATAAAAGAAACTTAAAACCAATTATATGTTTTCGCATATAGAAACTAAAAGTACATGTTTGCCAGATAAAAGAACAATAAAGAAAAATCGACCATATAGTTCACTCTATGACATTTACTATTACTGTATGACATTGGCATTACCTAGGACCAAATTTTAGTGTCATTAAAGGATCATTAACTGCAGTTTTTTAATTATTCCAGGCAAAAATAATGCGTAATCTGGCAACAATGCACTGATATTATAGTTTAAATGTTCAAAACTTGCATTTCAAAGTGAACGCTACGGTCTGTGCTTCGCAAACGGTACAATGGGCTTTAGAATGTTAATCGCTATCTTTTATGGTACGAAGAATATGGTTTAAGACAGGAACAGACCACTTGCTTTGATGAATAAATACGGTAAACATTGTGTTCGGATTACAAACAACCCAACAGTCACTTACACATCGTTAGGTGTAAAGAAGAGTGTTAGGTATGAATTTGGTTATATAAGAGTACAGGAATGCCAAAGAAAAGATGGCATGAGTAAGAAGAGATGACAGCTGACAGAAGAAAGTGGAAATCAAATCAACATCATGTGCACGAAAGGAGCCAGGGCGCATTTTAATCCATTCACTACACTGTTTCTTTCACCGACGGTCAGAGGCCCTTTTCAGGGCCACCTTACCTCTACCTGCTCACTGACCTAATACAGGATGACCAAGAAAGAATCAGTTACACGACAAGCAAGCAAGCAATGCAACTTCAAAGCAGATATATTTCTCTATACACCAATTTCTATGCTTTCTTTTCTAATGTAAGCTTTGTTTGTCCGTCCGTCTGCTTCGCCGGATGCGATATTTTGTTTTTCTACCGCTTGTTTGTACAGATAATGTTGTAGATAGCTACCTGGTCGGTTACCTGCGTGTCGTTTGCTATGACAAGTCCGAACTGATTTCCATTCACAAACATTGATAGTCTGGAACATTTACTAGACAATGCCCTCAACCAGATACCATCAACTATGCGATTTTGTCTAAGATTTAAGGTTCAAATTCGAGTAAAATAGTGCTCACGCTTGGATGATGACGAGTATTCCATACGTGAAAGGTCGCAAACCCATCGCCGCTTATAAGAATACTTTCTGGATATTTTTCTTCATTAAGCATGTGTTAATTATTATTAATTAATTCATTTATTTGTTAATGCGCACCTAAATTTTTCAACCAGAAAAACTCATTAGTGCACAACCGGATGCGAACTCACGACCTTCGGATCTAAAGTCGGGGTACATCCCACTTACCAACACGGCTTGAAATGATTATTGAAAAATATTTCGCTCGGTGCGTCCTAAAAGGATCATGAACATACAGTTAGGTGCAGACGAGAATTTACATCTTAATTCATTAGACCTCATAATACTAATGTATCTCAAGCCCGATATACGTACATCGAAGTACAACATTCAGACAGAGATACACCACGTACACAACGCAAGTACATTAATTATTTATGGTTTACGATTGCACGGTGCAATAACTAAGTAACGCGCGCCGTCAAAGCAAACACGCAATGCAATCCATCCAATTTGATAACTGCAAACGATGTATGTCGTAGGGCAACGCCACACTGAGCCGGCTGATTGAGATTTCAACTGTCAGTTGCGTGAAAATATTTGACGTTTGATTATGATAAAGAATTGAATGGAAAATACGGTTGACTGGAGTGAGTTATCTGTGTATTTTAGGTGCGTAGTAACTTTCTGATTTAGAAGATGATGTTTATATGTATTATATAATATAATTATATGTATTATATTGAATACAAAACTAGCTAATTTACTAGCATTTAAATAAAAAAAATTGTAAGCATTGCAACATAAGGTGTGGAATAAGGGAATAATCTACTATACCAGGTGATTCATAACTATGTTTGATATCCCGAAAAGGCATTATTTTACACCCAATTTTTTGTAATTTTTCATTGGAAAAACTCTATGCAAGAATCTGCTGTTTTGGGGTCAAATCAGTTCAATTCAAACTCAATGAATCAGGTGATTTAGGTATCAATCTTGATGCCGAACTTCTCGTTCGTTTAAATAGTTATTAGTTAAAAGATTTTTGCGTAGGTCAACTATCGCATTAGCAGTGCTCCAGTTGTTGCAGATGTCAATAGGCGACCGGCGGTAACCATCAGATAAGCGGTAACCGTCCGTTCCGTAAGCATGTTTGCCTCCGTATACATACATGCATACATAAAATCACGCCTATTTCCCAGGGGGGTAGGCCTACCTAGGGCCTAGGGCCTTCGTATAACATTAAAAATACCAAAACCAGCTAATTTAAGAAAGGTTTTATTTAATATTGATGGTTTTTGTCGCTAATATTATTTCTTTTTGTTGATAGAATAACCCCATTTCGGGATGGTATACATATTATGAAAACTTGTAATAAACAGTACGAAAATAAGCACGAACGAAAATTGGCATTGTGGCTGCGTCCTTAGCGCACTACAGTCGTAAAAGCAACCCCTAGTACAAATGTTATCGATCCAATCGCTTGTTTTTATTGGTGCATATTAAATTCGACATGAAAACTCTGTTGATACATTCGGTGGCGCGTGACTACATCGTTTTGCAAGTGCATTAAAAATTTAACAGCCGGTAGTTATTTCCGACAATTTGATCTAATGAAATAAGGGGATCTTGCACCATAGTCCACGAAAGAAGGTTTTGCGAACCGTGCTCTTTCACTACACTAGTTCAGTGCCTTTTTAATCATAATTTAATGACGGGATGATTGCTTTTGCAAGGCCCATTAAAGACTGTTCTAGAATGACCAATAACCTTCTAGGCTTGGTCGCGAGGAACAGGCATAGCTTCACCTAGTTTCTAAGACGTTTCAAAGTGATCCTAGTGATTATATTGAAATAAACGCCTTTTGAATTTGACTTTGACTAATCATGACATAACACGAGAAGAGACCAGAATGCCCAATAACATGAATATCAATGTTTATTGCGTCCAATTGTACAATTCTCACAGTGAGAAAATACTGACGACTCCATTGCTTGTAAGCTTAGATAATATACTACCCGATAGGTAGTATATAATCTAAGCTTGTAAGTGTCTCATAGCATTTTGATCATAATCTTCGGTTATTTATTTGGTGAACTTTGGATTATGAAGGTAATCACCACTGATTCGATTTTTCCAGATGAAAAGTATGTTTTTAGGTAATTTCAGATTGAGGCAATCGTCCAAGACTCCGTCGACTTTATTGTAGCTTCACTGAGATATTCAACTGACCCAGATTGAATTTCTCAATTACAGAAAATACGACACGGCACACGTCAGTAAAAAAAAAGAATAGAATAGAACCCCACATGAAAATAATATTTTTTTAAATATTAGCTAATGGTTTTTTATGCCGATGATTGTTATGTAAAACAACATTGCGTGAAAACAGTTCGCTTCGAGAATTTCAACTGGCAAATAAAATATCAACCCAATTCTATAACAGAATTCAACCATCCGGGATTGAGGCAACAGCTCTCGAGCGGCCCATCGCATACCATTTCAATCCGATTCCAGGAATGCGCTCTATCAATATTTGGCATGGGCATTAGATAAGCACGATCGACGGTTTGCCCAGGATCAATAACCTTCGCTTCATTCATGTCCTTTTGTCGGGATTCAAGGACTTGGCCGTGGCTTTATACAATTTGATTCAGACAGAACTTATAAATAGTAAGTAGGTAGAAAATAATGGCAGAGAGATATTTATTATCGGAGATGCTTTTAGGTCGTTAAGCTAATATGAGATACATGGAAAATGGCGAACAAAACAAAAATAAAAAGAAACAACGCTATTAAAATGGAATGTCCCGTACTTAAGCTTTGATATATTAAGCCAGAGTCTAGTCGAAATTGTTTATTACACCCCAATAGAAGAGATTTACAATGTCCATAGTGTCCTTGAAAAGGGATAAAGGTGAAAGTTAACATATGTCTTATCTCACTATACTTATTACCTGAAGCAAATGCTTAGGGGAGAATGGGAAAGCCGACATGCCAGACAAACAAATAACTAAAATAAGCAATTAGATCCCATTACAGGGACTGCTATTGACTTTACGAGCAGAAACTACTTAGCGGCGGCAATACAGAAGGATTTACTGGATGTTTTACAAGTGGAAATAGCTACTTGATACCCCGAGAGTGCAATGAGTCTGTAAAATACCATTGAATCGCAAATAAAAACGTAATATTTGTAGCAAATTGTTTCAAAATAACCCAAATTTTCAAGATAGCCTTCCATTCCATTGTCTTCCTTATGCGCTTTATTCCAATAGGCCAAGTAGCCAGAAAACCCTTCGCTTTAGTGCTTATCTCCTAAAGATGGGGTAGTCGCCGTCGCGTCGCGCTGTATTCAGATCCTCCGCGTTTATTGGTCCATAACTCAGAACTGTCGTTACGAGCATCCGACATTCCTCCAAGATTAAACCCTGAGCCTGCTAGAAGCTTCTTACTGTCCGATCGTGACGTGACTGCCAAGGGGCAGACTCAAAAGTGCCCGCTAATTTTGTTAGGCAATACAGCTGGCGAATTTAAAATGAAGACGTTTTCCGGATTTATAACTCAATTTCGTAGGTGATTACATCATAGGCGGGATGAAATGGTCGTTACTGCATATTTCGACAGTAAGTAGGCAGTAAAGGCATATTTTGAGCGAGGATTATGAAAGTTGGGATGTTAGCGTGCGGACTTTATGTTTTGTCAAAAAGGACAAAGTATTTTCATCATTTTAGGATTCCTATATGATATGGAGGGACCTATTCTTCATCCGGGACCACCACGGCCGCAAAGTACAGATACAAAGTATTATATTTTATGATAACTGCGTAACAACGCAGTTCCATTTTTTATGACACGTGCGCATACTTAATAACATAACCAAGTTTAGTTTGCAAAAAAAAGATCAACAATATTATTGGGGAGTTTTCCTTTTGCAACAAAAAGGCTGCTCAATTACGGCTAACTAGATTCGGGCTGAAAAACAGTTTAGCATTCAACTGAATGGTAACATCATTGGAGCTAAATCTCTTAAGGTATTTAGGGTCCAACGGCACAAATAGGACCCAATGAAGCCTATTAAAGCGATAAAGGGTCACAAAACGGGGTACAGAAGAGAGTATAGTAGCTAAATCTGTAGGTGCAGAAGTATCACTCTAGCGATACAACGAAGTACGTGGAAAGTGAGCTATTGGAATCCGAACTAAAACTCAACGCAAGACAGAACAATTTCATTTAAAAAGAATATCCGTCGCTGAAGCTTCAGAGAATAGAACTAACTGCCTGACTCGGATAGTCATATTAAACCCAAAGCCAACTCAATAAAGTCCAGTTTACATTGAAAGCTGTTTAAAATAGATACAGACCTGGTTTAAAGTGATATAGACCTTGTTGGCGTCTGAACTCACGTTATCGTTTCTACGTGACTACGTTGCGCGATCAAATAAAATGTTGAGCATACATAAAACATACCGTTTACAACTTTTGACACGACTTTATTTTTAACCTTATTCGATGAGGAATCTTTGGTATTTGGGGTATAACTTCCTTCCAGCCTCATGAACACGAGACCATTATTATTACGTAATTTCCTTTTATGAAAAAGATTATGATAGAGATTTTTACAATGGTGCATGGTAGTCATTCAAAGAGCACTATTGGAGTGGTGGTAGTGGCCCCGACTTCCAATCCACAGGTGGATTCAAATCCCAGTCGTGCACCAATGGATTTTCTATTCGGACTCTCAAACGGAGAAGGAAAACATCGTGAGGACACCGGCATGTCCTAGAACATGAAAATTCGAAGACATGTGATATGTGCACGCAAGGCGCACTTTAATCTTTCACTACACTGATTCTTTCACAGACGGTCATAGAACATTTTTCAGGTCTTCCATACCTCAACCTGGTCACTGACCTATACTACAGGATGACCAAGAACGAATCAGTGACACGACAAGCAAGCATTGAAAGGGGATGCAAAGGACGAATGTAGTGAAAGGAATTAATGCGTCGGAGCTCGGATTAAGCTCTTCTTATGCACAACGTAACCTAATTTTGAACTCTCAAAAATTGACGCTCAAAAATTGAAAAATCTCTCGCAAAAGAGGTACCTATCACAAACTGCCAGAAGGCCAGTTTTTGTTGCAAGCTGACGAGAAACTTGTCACGAGGGCACTCGAATAGTAGGGGCTCTATCGGGCGGGTGTCGGCGTCTTTGCATGTCGGCAAGTGCATGATATGGTGTTTTTTCACCACTTTTTTAGGGCCCTTGGGAGATTGACGATCCAAGTTTGAAGCGCATAGAAGGTCTACCGCTTAGAGCTATCGTTGTAACTTCATTGAGAAAGGGTTTTTTACTATTCGTGTCCGTTTTGTAGTAACTTTATCACTATCAGCCGTAAGATGTGATGGAAGTGATGGATGTAGAGGATAGGCCTCTCTGATAAAAGGCTACGAAGAAAGAGCTTGAGCCGCGTTCGTCCTGCAAGTGGGCTTGTAACATTGGTTCACAGAGAAATATCTCAAAATCTTTAATGTCCGTATCAATGATCTAATCGCCGTCGATCGTCAATAATAAGCAGCTAATCCCCGGCAACAATGAATCCTCGCAATCCTAATCCGAAATTGCGTTCCCACAGCTGAATTCGTAAATTCACAGAAATTGAAAATTGCAATTTGCCTTAGAAACGGTGGATCTTAGAATTTCACCGGTAACAATGGAGCTGATGTACAAAGCGGGATACAATGCTGATCACAATCAGTTTGGGGCCAAAAAAACTGGGTGCCTGGAGATGGGCAATTGAAAAGGGAGCGTCTCAGAGAACCATCTGCCGCAGCCGGCGTTCGCTTACTTATGTTTTAATGTGACCAAACGGCTTGCTTCCCGCGGATTGAAACGGTAATTCTACTCGACATTTGTCGTAAACTTCGAAAGAATTTTGATTAAATTTTTTATCGTTACGATCGACATTTTAGTTCGAAAATCGATATTTTAATGTTGAACCGGGTAGTAGAGCTCATAAAATGTTATTCATCTAAAATCGACGGTCGTTACCTGGCATAAGACAATCAGTTTGTAATAAATGAGCTAATTTTTTAACTCCCAAGTCCCAACAGAAATATTACTAATTTGTATATTTCTTTGTAATCACTACCATGTACTCATGGCTTCGGTTTCGCCTATATGCTATTCTAGCTAAAGAACTCTATCTACCAAGTTTCATCGAAATGATCCGTTACGGCCCGACTGATCCACAAACATCCAAGCATCCTCACAAACTTTCACATTTATAATATTAGTAGGATTAACAACGATTTAAGCACAAACAGAGCTAAAGTTAACAGGATTACCAGAACCAAAGTTTATTTATTGATTTGGTAAACTAACAGCACAAAACAACATATTAACATACGTAATTTAGAAACCAAATACCAATAATAATTCTTTACTTAAAGTACTTTACTAGTACTTTAAGAACCGCGAAATGTCGCCCTACACTTCGCAGTGTTGACGAATTATCCTAAAACTATCACAAAGTTGAGTCACTCCAGTACACAAAACTAAGGCGCCGTAAAAATCGAGTATAAACTATACAACCCACCCTTACCGTAATTTCTTCGAGACAGCACGTGTTTCTTTTCTATAGCTTTAAATAACGCGATTCGGTAAAAAAAATGTACCCCATACACTATGTGGAATAAAACCTCCCTATAGAGTATGGAATACATTTTACAGAAGTTTATTATGGGTAATAAATATAGGGATTATTGGCGAATGATTTTGAATTTCTATCCAGGATAAGAGGAAATCAAATGGGACTTACAACTTTTCTGTTCTAGAATCGGCAGCTATTGTAGGGTGGTGTATCGGGGGTGGAGCGCGAAACACTAATACGATTTTTGTATTGATGATTTATAGAGTAACTAGCTTACGTCCGAGGCTTCGGTCTTTTTATTCTAGGCAAAAAACTTTACCTATTTCCAGTTTCATCGAAATCGGTTGATCCGTTACGGCGTGATTGAACAACAAACATCCAAACATCCTCACAAACTTTTTAGTAGGATAAGGATAGGATATATAGTCTAGTTGTTCTAAGTTTTTAATTGTTTCTACTATGTTTTTATACGTAAAACCTGTTATTGGCTATATTTTATTACACTGGTGTTTAGTAAGATTATTAAGCTGTTGGTTTTCCAATACATTAATAAATAAATAATATTAAAAGGATGGATACATATACAGGGTGAATTTTTGAGACGGGACAGTAAGGGCAGGTTAATAATACAGGTTGTAACTATAACGAATAAGGTACCTGCCCTTACTGTCCCGTCTCAAAAATTCACCCCGTATAGTCTATAGGTATTTTTTTTTTTAACACACGGTCTACTGATCCTAAACTAGGCATAGCCTGTACTATGGGTACCAGAGACTGATATACTTAATAGATATATATTTAACACCCAGACACAGAACAAATATCTGTGCTAATCACACAAATGTTTGTCCAGTGCGAGATTCGAACCCGCGACCTCTAGCGCAGAAGGCAGAGTTACTACCAACTGAGCTATGAGGCCAGTCAAATAAATCAACAATATCATTTACACCGGTAAGGCAATAGAACTCATTATTTTAAAGATTAAAAATGACATTTTCTTACATTAAGTCCACAGTGCCTGGTGCGATTTCTATTTATGATATTATGATACTACATTAATAGATATTTATCATTCAAAAAACTGTATTGTGAAATATAGTAGGTCTTCTTCACTGAAATGAATCAGATGGTAGCAATCTTGACGCCAAACTTCTCGTACATTTAGTAATTCGTTATAAATATTATACAAACACCAAAAAACTGCTAATTTGAGAAAGTTTTTTTTTTGAAAATATTCATTATTTTTGTTCATAGAATAACCCCCTTACGGGATGGTATACACGTTATGAATCACTTTGTATTTACATTGACGGTTCGACGGCACTAGAGTGCCAATTAAACTATCTAGTCTAGGTACTAAGATTCTAGGTCAAGAACCTTCCAAGTCTCAGAAGGACAAACAACCACACAATTTTTTTTCCTTGCACTGAACTCGTAACAAGCAAAAAATGTGATTGCAAATGGCAAGCACCTTTTTTGTGGCTCGTTCATTCACATTCTCGAACGTGGTAATTCGAGACACGCCTCGAGAGGTTTCTCACGCGTTCTCATTTCAAATTTAGGCGCGAAGCCGAGCTGTCAGACGGATAGGGATGCGCCTGCGCAGCGGTGAACGCTAATGAGTTGACAATCATTTGTTTATAAAAAAAACGCTTTTATCCTCAAGCATGGTAGACACCATCGCAGATCTCAAGGCGATCATGTCTTAAGGGGGTGGTCAGATGCACGTCCAAACATTACATATAGTACATGCCCATATTTTCAGTACTTATTAAATACCTTATATTTACCATTTCCGGGCATTTCTACCCATAGATCTTCCAATCCAATATTCCAATATATCTAACTACTTCAAAATAAATTTAAATATAAATAACACCCAACGGTCACTTATTATATTAAGTTATTACTAGTCCTGAATAATTCTAGTGTAGTCAGGACTGTAATAAGTGTATTATCTGTGGTATCAGAAACTACGAGTACCATAATGGCACCACAACACCCAGGTACTTAATAAATACTATTTCTGGGCAAAAAGAGCCTATGAAAATCTAATTGGAATTCGATTTCGATAGATCTTCCAATATGGTAATCCAAGGAACATAAGATTATAAGAACTTCTGTCAGATTATCTTATAACTTTGATATTTTTTTTAAATCATTCTTCGACTCACACTTTTATAATAGGTACATTATAAATAGGCACCTAATACTTACCATTTCTGGGCAAAAAGAGGCCAAAAATCGAACTGTAATTCTAACTAGACAGATCTTCCAATCTGATTAATCCAATCAACTGTGCCACCTAGACAATGCAAATTGGTCCAAAACATCGAGTAGCATCGAACTTCCCCGCACTGCTTGGCCAATCGCACGCGCTGCAGCCAATACCGCAAGATTATAAACACGGACGTTAATTCGAGCCGGATCCGAGCAGAATACTGAATAGTTAGTACGGTCTCGGTCGCGGTTAGGACCCCACACGCGTTTCGCGAAATCATAATTGCGGAAACTCAAATCTTTGCGGTACAACTTGTTAGCGCTAGTCGGTGTAAACCGCTCACGAGCTTAGCTTTAGCTTTCTGGGAGTTTAATTTGTTTAACTTTCGCACAGAAAATTCTAACGAGATTCGAAAACGCTAGATTCTCTTTCGCTTCTGAGTTTTTTACATTTTCGAAATGGTTTTGGATTTTCTGGTTCTATATTCAAGAAAACTCTATCCTCAAATCCTCAATTGGGCAAATTCGGGCTATCGGATGATGATGATTAAAATGTTTTATTTCTGTTACGCGAACGAAGTCGCGGATGTTTACTTGTTTACTTATAAGCGGCTATAGGTTTGCAACATCACGTATGAAATACTAACTAATGCGAAATGAAATGTGGGCATGTACCAAATGTATTGTTTGGACGTGCATCTGTCTACCTCCCTTATCTAACTATCCTTACTTCAAGGATTCTGAGCGCCTAAAGATCTGATATGGTGACAATGATTGGCGATAACAGTCGTGAGTTATTTCCAATTTTAATTTGCCTTTAATTGCTCAAAACATGTCCCACATCATGTAGGGTCGGCAACACGTATTCTTCTTCCATTTCCCTCGTATCATTCCTTATCTCAGCACTCACTCCTTTCTTACCCATATCACTTTCACACAGTCCATCCATCTTTTCTTTGGCCTAACTCTACACTTACATCCATCCACATTCATATCTAACACTCTTCTCGTCACATGACTTTCTTAACTCCTCATGACATGCCCATACAACGCTAGCTCCTCAGCTATTCCGTCACTAGCGCCACTTTCAAGATCATTTATATATTCTTTTGCTTAAAACGATAACTAATTATGATAGTTAAAAGTTAATGATACGGTATTATCGTCACGCTCGGTTGAACAAGCAATGATTATACAATAGACGGAGTCAGGAGCGCCGACTATAACAGAAACTCGTTCAAAATGTAAACTAAAATATTTATGAAGCCTCAGTCATATAAGGCCAGTGTCCACGAAATCGTAGGCACAACACTTATTGCGAAGCACCAAATAGTGCTACAAATACCTACAGCAAGTTTGCTGCTTCGAAATATTTTTTTACTACCTTTCTACAGCGCAACATGTCCAACTTTAGTACCTTTACTTACGCAAGTTTGTTTCGTTCATTTTGTTTTCAAACCTACTCCTGTGATGGGGTGGCAAAGATTGTACACGACGATATTAACTTTTAATAAGAAAAAAATTAGAGGTAGGTAATTTACGCAGACGAAGTCGCAGGCTATTAGTCTAGAAGACGCCTGTGTATATTACAAATAAGTATTTTAGAAGCAAGCATATGGGCCTAGACGTATAAACCGTGGACGCGCTATTAATGCAGCGCTTTGTTGGACAGTGTACCTTAAATATTTATGTAGTCTACGTTACATATTAAAAGGGGATCGTTAGCACACGCGGTTGCGTCTAGACGGGAAGCGTGTTGTTAAGTTTTTATGCCCTAAATAGAATCAGCTCGCTTCAATGTTGCCATTTCCCTATAAATTTTCCGATTTCGGGGCTCGGTATTCACTTTCCGCCTCTCGAGTGGATAACCCGGTTTTATGTGGAATAAAATCCGGTTCAGTTACAATTAGTTTTGCATGCTCAATGCAATTGTGTGTGAAATCTTTTAAGATGCATGCGACTTGAATATGACAGATTTAAAATACGGACACTAAATTTAAAGACGAGGATTTAAATGTCATCTTATTGTCATAAAAGATATTCTCATTGAATATACATAAAAATTATAAAGGAGATTCCGATGGGACTATGTAGTCAAAAAAATACGTTGAATGCATCTCAATTTTATATTACAGAACAAGTGGTTCGCCCCGATCTGAGATCTCGCGATGTCCCGTAAAAGTTGGTGCTTCGATGATCTTGAGGCAAAATTTGATAAACTTTGAAACATCGCATGTAACCAATCTACTTGTGGAGGAGGTAGGGCACAGCGAGATTTTCTCGTTCTAAATTGGAGCAGCCCGCCTGGGAGGTACCTCCGCCTTACAGAAGATCACAGCCAAAGAACATTATTTGTTTCAAATAGTGATGCCTCTGGTATTGCAAACGCTTATAGGCTTCGGTAACCGCTTACCATCAAGTGGGCCGTATGCTTGTTTGCCACATCAGATGTATAAAAAAAAAACTTACTACGAAGTCATTAAAACTTTACCAAATGGGAGACCACATCATACCGTTTTGGAATGTTCGAACAAAGCTCTTTCATAAGATACCCCACATCATGTATTTGTATTTTTTTAAACCACCTTTGGACACCTATATTAGAAACACCTTGGACGATGTGACTTAATTCTTAACAGCAACGAAATCGCATGTAGATCTGGTTGACGGCTCGAAAGTTATATCTACTCATAACAAATAAACATTCGTCCAAGTTGTTTAAGATTATTTCCGACAAAAAGCTTTTTTTAAGGCGATTAATAGGAATGGCAGTAGAAAGCACATTACAACTGCAAGGTTCCGACCACGGTGCTTGATTTTTCACAACAAATCTTTCTTTTTCAAATATCTAAGCTGGAAGCAATTCCTGCATTCTTCGCTTAACGGAACAGCTTAGTAAAAAGTCTGATTAATTTCACTTGAAAGCAAGCCGGCATTTCTTGCTTGATTTCAATTTATGGATGGTATTGAAGCAAAATCAATGAAATAGAGAAGTTTACGTAACTCAGATTGTATAAAAAATAGACTAATATATATTAACTAGAAATAGGCGTTTTTTTTTCATTAACTTACGAGTTGGATCTTGGTTACTGAAGAAAACTTAGCATCTAACCTTTTAGTTATAAACGCTAGTGAAAATTAAGCATTGTTTGAAATTATTGACGACCTGTGGCGCGGCGGGCGAGTGCCCGTCTGATATGCAAGTGGTGCGGGTTCGATTCCTGCTGCGAGACATATTTGTTCTCGGTCTCTGTTTTGTGCTACCATGGTACTCGTAGTTTCTGATACCCACGACACAGGGAATCCTAGTGTGGGGTAGGACTATGTATGGGAACAGTCCCAGGGTGTTATAATTTATATTTTGATTTTTTTTGAAAGAAAAGCCTACCTATAAAAATGTGTCATGTTTATTTGAATTAACTTCAACATTGATAAGCTTTACCCAAATCAAACACTAAGCTTTTATTGATGGACGTTTAATTAAGTCAACACATCGCAAGTCAGTCATCGACCTCCCGCAGAGGTTTATAATAATAGCGCGTAATCTCATTCATTCATTCGTTCTTTCGTGCAAAAGGGAAGCATTGTGTACCTACATCGATTGATTGACAGATTGACGCTGTCACTATTGTGATTCGAATTTCAAACGCCTGCCCCAACGCTCCCACGTGTGTTCGGTGGTTTGAGTCTTGTATGGACGCGACGGCAGAAAGACGAATCAATTATTTCTTAGCAAAACATCGCATCGCAAAAGTTCTTAGAATTTTAACAACTGGCTTGCGCCCGCGGCTTAGCTCTCATGGTATCTAGGTAAAAAGTAGCCTATATGCTATTATATGGGGTCGGCACAGCATATTTCTCCTTCCACTCTCTTCTGTCAGCCGTCGCCACTCTCTTCATACATATTCTTGTCATATTTAATACAATCTATCTTTTCTTTGGCCTTCCTCTACTCCTATAAATCAATCCACATTTATACCAACACTCTTGTTACATGACTTTCATCCCTCATGACATGCCCGTACCACGCCAACCTATTACTCCTCAACTTTTCCGTCACGGGCGCTACTTTCAAACTTCGCTTGAAAAAGCTTAATAAATGAACGGATATAGTCTGCCAATATATTAGCCGACACAATCTTAGAAAAAGACGATATATGATTTTTTTAAATGAATTTTTAATTAATATTCAAAATCGATTAAAAATCCAATGAGGCGTAAAAATAACGCGAAACAATATCACGTAGCCTACTCGATTAAGCTAAGCGTATGTCGAGCGCGGCAAGCTTCGTCGGAGCTTTATGAAAAAACCTATTTAGAAGCAAAGTAAATACGGCACGCGACTCCCCGGTCCAACGGTCGGGCTTAGCTCAGCATAAAACATGCACTAGTTTTTTTGAACCCCCTTTTGAATAACGTTTTTGTGCAAATCTTGCATCCTTTGTATGAGAGGAAACCATTCGCGATACAGGAAAAAATTCCCGCCACACCTGGCTAAGACGCCGCTAACCGAACGTTACCAAACGACGTAACCGCCATTGAACGGCGACCATAGATCAATACTGTCTCACTATAAATAAGGGCATAATTCCTTAATACGGAACTAGGGCTCGAACCAGATCCACCAGACAATGCAGTCCTGAGCACACAATACACAAGACATTGAGTAACGAGACAAATATACGCGGGGATCCAATTTTTTTCGCAGAGCAAATGCAGGTGATGCCGTTGTCATAGAAATTTAAAAATTCAATTATTCGCCTATTGACAGTACTGTAGCGTTTCTAATTCTGTTGCAATGTGAGTCTTTTAGAAGATAGGGTCGAGAGGCCTAGGGCGGACACACACAAGCATCGCTTCTCAAGGAGGGAGATTACGCCCCAAGCGACAGAAAAAGCCGCCTATGAAAACTTTTAATCTTAAAGCTTTGAAACTTATAATTTGAATTTGAAGAAACGATTGTAAGGTTCTGTCTATAGTGTACTTAACAATGTTTTGCTAATCCAATAAAGACAGACTTATCAACATCCGTGATAGGTACAGTTAATAGAATTTCATTCGTTATTTGTGACTAGCTTCCATTCACAGCTTCGCTCTTGGTACCTACGAGGATAAAAAGTAGCCTATGTGCTCTTCCAGACTATAATCTGTCACTGTGCCAAATATCATCCAGATCCGTTCAGCCATTTTGGCGTGATTAAGTAACAAACATCTATCCATCCAAACTTTCGCATTTATAACAGTAGGATACTAGGAAGTAGGATTTCAATGGGCATCATTCTAAATCCTTTCAGATACATATAAATAGCAACGTAGTCTCGGCAGTACGCACTGATTGTAGACTTACGTCTCGAGGCTCTGTGGTATTTGCAACGAAAAGATAGGTATGTCGAAGTTTCGCGAAAGCTGCCCATCCGAGTTGGATTCGTCGGTTGACCTCCTTGTCCAAGTTGGACTACCTAGTTGAATTGTCTGAACTTGAATGGTACTTATCGTTCCGAACATGAATCGGCATGGGTGCGACATGAGCACTGGACATTCTCTTACCCATGTTCATTTTAAAACCCACCTATTGGGTACCTATGTACCTATCACACATTAGAACATAGTAGGTGCATTTGACCCCTTAAGCCCTCTCTGAATCACTCTATAAAAAAAACTTAATTTCTTCATAACTTACTAGGTACTTCACTAGATTCTTGATATTTTATGGATTTAAGAAGTTTTATGCGCACTACTTAGTTACCTGTAAAGGTAAAAAAGGCCCGTTAAAACATGTTTACTTCGAAAACGCCAAGTGGTCTGGTCCTCACCTTTGAATGTTCAATATGAAGGCACCCCAACAATACCTTTCTTTTAAGAGGCGCCATAAAACGGACCACTTTTGCAAATTGCCCATAAATTACTAGAATAAGTGAATCCATTCAGAACTTACTCTATTATGCTATTATAATACCCAGTTACTTAGAACTGTCGTCATAAAAAAATATTTATTTTTATTGATACTACCTACCTACCTTTCTAGTTAATAATTTCGTCCACAAAAGTTTGAGAACAGTTGTTTACCGAAAATAAATTGTAAAAAATGGGCTTACCTACGTTTTTTTTTTTTATACAACAGAGGTTGCAAACAAGCTTACGGCCCACCTGATGGTAAGCGGTTACCGTAGCCTATGAGCGCTTGCAATACCAGAGGCATCACGCACGCGTTGCCGACCCCGAACCCCCTTCCCCCCTAAAGAGCTCTGGCAACCTTACTCACCGCAGGAACACAACACAATTTGAAAAAAATAATGTTATTTGGCTGCGATTTTCTGTAAGGCGGAGGTACCCAGGCGGGCTGCTCCAATTCAGAACGAGAAAATCTCGCTGTGCCCTACCTCCTCTTAAATCTTTTATTTCATACTTACGTCTTTTATTTTATAGCCTAAGAGTTGTCTAGTTAGACATCTTCAAGGAATTGATGTCTTAGTCAAAGGCACGGTCAAGCATATTTTGCGGTAATCAGTATTCCATACGTGAATGGTTGCAGGCCCATCGCCGCTTATAAGAATACCTACAGGTTTCCTCACGACCACAACCTCACTTAGTATGCTCATTAGTCTGTTTACCTGCTTATTCTTTTTATTTTTCTTATTAGGTTACTACTTATAAATATTATGATAAGTGCTATAGCGGGTGGAATTTCCTAACACAAGCAAATAATTGCTTAAACGCACGACCGGGTCCGAACCCACGACCTTTGGATCGAAGGTTACCTCCCACGAGGCCAACACGGCTTATAAATAAGTTGTAATAGTTGTATAGCTTTATTAAATCGAGCTTAAACATTTTATTGCTGTAAAGTGAAATAGGACAAAGTGTGATACTATAAAAAGATCGTAACTTCTATTTGTATTATAGACCAACCAGAATGGTACAAACAGATTTTATTACTCGCTTCCGATGCTGATTCCCCAAGATTAAATCTGATACGGTAGCACAAATTAATTGTTTGTGGAACATATGATTTTAAATTTATTTGGAACATTGCAAGTGTAAAAGTTTGGTTTCGGTCCGTTGTCCCCCGGTCCCGTACTCACACGGTCCGTTCTCCCCCGATTTAAATGAAGTCTAAATCTATATTTTTTGTCGCTTTTGCGTTAATTTACATTAAGAACTGGTAAAAACTAAAGTGCTTCAGAACAAAATAATTTCAATTATGACTTTTTTTTGAAAAAAATGTGTACAATAATTGTAACTTTAAAATCTTTATTTAAATACGTAGTTTTATGGAGAACTGTGATGATATTGAATGGTTTTTGTGTTTATTTTATTTTTTATATTATATTACCTAGTTTTAAACTATTTTGAAATTTATTTCTACATTAAAAAAGGACTGTGATTATTTTAAAGTAAGGAATAGTTATATATTTGATTTTATATCCAATACTGAGTTTTATTTAGTGATAAGAACTTTGCAATTATTTACATTTTACAATCAGTACCTATTTACAAAGCAGCAATGTACCAATGTGAACTAAAGTCATCGACATAGCCAGAGAATAAGCAAACTGAAGTGGCAGTGGGCTGGTCATATATGCCGAAGAACCGACAACCACTGGGGTAAACGAGTTCTTTAGTGGAAACCACGTCTAGGTAAACGAAGTGTGGGGCGCCCCCGGCTAGGTGGACAGATGACCTACGGGCGGCGGCGGACAGTAAGTGGATGAGAAGGGCCGAACACCGGGCTCAGTGGCGTGTATTGGGAGAGATCTATGTCCAGCAGTGGACTTATGTGGGACTTATATGATGAATGTACCAATTGTTATTATTACAAAAAAAATATAAATGAATATCCATTTATATATTATTCAATAACTTATTTCAAGAAGTCTTCATTTAAAAAAAAATATTGTACTTACATATATATTATTAACAAACATCCAATATTTTACTTTTCATATTACTAAAGCCGAACACATCTGTGCCTGCCAGTACTTTTCATAAAAAATTGCTTCAAATAAAATTGATCTTACCTAAACCAAATCGGGGGAGAACGAACCGGGTGAATACGGGACTGGGGGACAACGGACCGAACCCAAAAGTTTTACCCCCTTATTCGTAAATAAGGCCTTTTCTTGATGATTTATACACCTTTTTGAGTCTCAACTTGTTCGTTCGTCACGAAACTGAAGCTCTACATTCCATTTTGTGAAAAACGCTCATCGAAAAAAATTATAATGCAAAAAATAATAAAAATATAAGCAGATTTTTGTTGTCCGATTCTTCTAAGCTTGGTCGCGAGGGTTAGGCCCAGGCCTAGCTTCACCTAGTTTCCAAGACGTTGTAAAGTGAATTTATCGAAATAAATACCTTTTTAAATCATAATTTTTTATGCGTCAAGCCGTGTTCAAACTGCTTCCGATTTGTTATTCAATATTTTCTTCTGTTTCTATAATATACACTTTTGTTCGAAAAAACTTATATTAGCCTTTTGGAAGTAGTACATTTTATTTCGTCATATTAATGTTCAATATCAAGGTTCTTGGCCTCAAAGCAAGGACCTCAAAAGTGAATGAAATTGTACATGTACAGTCACCTGCACTAACATGTACACATTTCATAATTTTCAATAGGATGCTACAATACAGATGGTGATGGCGCAAGTTGGTGGTTAGGTACATTATTTTTGAGATTTTGCTGTGTACATTTTAATTTTAATTACTGTGTCATTTTTTTGATAAATTATGATAAGTGATACCTATCTAAGTATCCGTAGAAGAATCATATTCACCGACTCATTTTGAAATATACTCAATTTGAAAGTTGAAGTGGCAGTGGGCAAGCCTTATTCGTGGTCGCCATTAGAGAACCTTTACTCCCCAGCGGCTGTCGGTTCTGCGAGCTATATGGCCTGCCCACTGCCACTTCAACTTGCTAACTCTGAGAGCTATGTCGGTGGCGACCAAATGGCTCGAGACCGTTCATCGCGCAACTCTTTTGGGGGTGGCCTATTTTTTTTTTTTTTTTTTTTTTTATTGATAATGGTAAGGCGTTTGGCCACCAACTCACTTTTGCAAGTGAGATGTGGCCTAAGATGGAGCACGCTTTCCCAGAGTGAACTTATTGACCCTAGATTTGAAGACTCCTATATTGTACTCTTTCGGGAAAACAGACGCAGGCAGATCATTCCACTCTTTGGCAGTACTTATAATAAAAGTGGAGCAGAAACGTTTCGTTCGACACTGTGGTATGTCGACCAGGTAAGGGTGGTATTTACCTGTGCGTCTGCTTGTCCGGTGGTGGAAGGGGGAGGGAGGGATGAGGTCATGCAGATCCCGCGGACAATCACCAAAGTGGTACTTATAGAACACCGATGCTACTATATCTAGCAGCCTATATCCAGCAGTGGACTTCTAAAGGCTGATGATGAAAGACGATACATCCTAGTGCAACTGTACTTTATTTTCTTCCCAGCCAATACATTTTAAAGTCACATAGGTCAGAATGGCCCATTGTTACACGGGCTACATTAACATACACCATGTGACTCACGTACCGCTCAACATTTAAAACTGTTTTTATTTACAAACAAAGCGATTTTTTAACACCACCGGATGCCCAGTCCACAGATTAAAACAACTTTGTACGTAAAACGCAAGCTTTATTAAGGTACTTTTATAATTCCGTGCCCTTATGAAGGAAGTGGGCAGTAAAGGCGGTGATTCAAACATGTGTATCCTTAGTTTGACTTTGATTTGACCCAGGTTGTTGGCCTTTTCTGCTCAGGCTCGGTCGTAGGAATGCGTAACTTACAGATTTGAAGACGCCTATTTTATGAGACAATTTAGAATTTTTGGACATTTTATGTTACTTCCTATTTAACCAAAGTCATCAAATGCACGCCATTGAAAACCGCAACGCATCTCTAGTACCTAATACCTACTCAAGTTATTAATATGTTCAAGATCAAGATTCATCATCATCATCAATAACCTGTAGAAGTCCACTGCTGGACATAGGCCTCCCCCAAAGAGTTCCACGACGAACGGTCTTGAGCCCTTTCCATCCATCGACTTCCCGCAACCTTTACAATGTCATCGGTCCATCAGGTGGGGGGCCTTCCAACACTGCGTCGCCCGGTTCGTGGTCGCCATTCGAGAACCTTTACTCCCCAACGGTTATCGGTTCTGCGAGCTATATGGCCTGCCCACTGCCACAAGATCTCCGTAAAAAGACCACATCCCTGATGCGCAGAGTGCGTGATAGCCCCAATATCATCCTTCAAACGATTGCTGGCAGGATCACCTCTCCCACGTGGCACTGCTTCGTGAGGAGAGTGATCTACTGAAATGTTTAATTTAATTATTTAGCATTAAGTACTAACCCTAATTATAAGTTCTTTTTATATAATTTTACTAACAAATTATGGATTTTAGTCGTCCGAAATAAAATATTTTTATTTTATTTATTTAAGATCAAGATTGCTAACACCGAAATAATTGAGTTTTAACTGATTTGACCTCAAACAGCAGAATTATGCATAGTATTTTATCAATGAAAAATTTTAAAAATGCATAAGTCGTAAAACAAACATAATTTGCCTTCGACTTCATTCCATGGATGTAGAATAAACCCTTTTGGGGGTATCATACATATTATGAATCACCAGAAGTTCCGTGGTCTACCTTCCGTTTCCATCATCAGATTAGCTTGCTGTCACAATAATACTGTAAAGACATTGAAAAAAAACTTTTTTTTTTACTACAAAGGAACTGTGTCAAAATCGGATTGCAAGATAAGTACTAAACAAACATACACACATGGCGAGTTAAATAAAAGCTTGTTATTTTGTTATATATCCACGGTAAATTGTCAAAAGCGTCTGTCCTTTCTTGGTTCTGTATCGAATCAACGAATTCCTAGAACCAGTTCAAAAAATAAACACGATTCCGTCCACTTTCATTATCGTAGCTTCTGTAGAGAGTTTATAAATAGATTCGTTTTAAAATTCCATTAGTTTTTAAGTTAAATCAACCGTCATGTCACCAACTTTGTCACGATTTATATAGCCTCTGAGAAACATTCAAACCAAATAAAAAAGAACAAAGTGAAATAAAAGCTTGCAAGTAAAAAGTACCTATTAGTAGACATCCCGCAGATCTTTAGGCACTCTTGAATATATTGTCTTCTAGCTTGAGCAGGCGGCTTCGCTCGCGTGGTACCTATATAAAAAGTAGCCTAAATGCTATTCTAAGCAAAGAACTCTGTCTATTCCAAGTTTCATCGAAATCGGTTGAGCCGTTACGGCGTGATTGAACCACAAACATCCAAATATCTTCACAAATTTTCGCATTTATAGTATGAGTAAGTAGCATAGTAGGATGAGGGTAGTCAAGTCATAGATAAATAATATTTGATACTTTATGTGAAATTCCGTATCATGAGAGACATTTAAGTAAATTGAGACCAAATAGTAGACATCATCATCTTCCTGCCCTTATCCCACATTACGTGTGGTCGGCACAACATGATTTCTTCTTAAATTTCCAGCTATCAGCCGTCATCTCCGCACTTACTTTACCAATATATACTTTCACACATTCGATCCATCTTATCTTTAGTCGTACCTATACTCCTATCATCCACATTCATATAACCACTTTTCTCGTCGCATAACATGGCAACAGGCAACATTAAACGTATTCAAATTGACGCAAGAGCAAACGATGGAATGCCGATGCGTTCTTAACAAGAGTTTCTGTGGACGCATTTAAATTACCTTATAGGTAAGTAGTTTTCCGAAAACTGAATTCTAAGAGGAATGATTGAGACTGGCTAGTTAGAACCACTGATTAAAAATGCACACAAAATACTAGGTAGGTTTCTAGGCAGGATTTCTTAAACAATTTATAACATAGAAAAAAGTTAAGCCGTGGTGGCCCGGGCTAAAGAATAGGCCCCTCCTTAGGAGGCACGACTAAGGGAAAAAAGCTAGGGGATGAGCAGCAGCGTCCCTATTTTAACAAAGATTTCTCTCCGCGCTCGCCAATCCGCGTGCCCCGTGTGGTAGTATAATATTATGTTATCTGTGGTATGGGCAAATTCCCGCCACATGATAGGAAGTCGCGTTGAAATCTATGGGAGAGGCTTTGGAAATCTGTGATGATATTAATATTAAATATTCCGGACATATTCACACGGTCAACTGATCCCAAACTAGGCATAGCCTCTACTATGGGTACCAAAGACTGATATACATAATAGATATATATTTAACACCCAGACACAGAACAAACATCTGTGTTAGTCACAAATATTTGTCCAGTGCGGGAATCGAACCCGCGACCTCTAGCGCAGAAGGCAGATTTACTACCAACTGAGCTATGAGGCCAGTCGAACTGAGCTATGATGGTTGAAAATTGAAAATACTGTTCTGTGGGTTTACTATTTAAGTCCAGATTTATGTGCTACCAAAAGGTTAAGTAAAACATAAGGAAGAAACTGGAATCTACTAGAACCAACAAATTCAAAGACATGTCACATAAGGAACCTTTACGACTTCATTTGGCTGATGATGATGATTGCGTAGTTACTTAGTTAAGTACCCCTGGTATAGCATAGATAAAACGTATCAAATGACAAAAACGTGCCGCGTAAATCTCTCCCCACTCCACCCCTCTTCAGCCAGGTACTCAGAAACTACATATACCTACATATATATATACTACAGTATACCATTTTATCTGTACCTACAAAGTCTACGCTCTCGTATCCTGAAATTGTGTTCTAGCGTAAATCGTGACTGACATAGACTTCCGAAGAGCTTTTCAAAGTTCATCATCGTCGTCATCAGCCTGTAGAAGTCCAATGCTGGACATAGGCTTCCCCTAAAGAGTTCCATGACGAGCGGTCTTGAGCCTATTCCGACTTCCCGCAACTTTAACAATGTCGTCGGTCCATCGGGTTACACTGCGTCGCTCGGTTCTTGGTCGCCATTAGAGATCCTTTATTCTCCAATCGTTGCCGGTTCTGCGAGCTATATGGCTCGCCCGCTGCCACTTTAACTAGCTATGTGAGTGACCTTGGTTCATCTATAATACTACCTTAGTACCTACTATACCATTTTATCTATAGCTAGGAAGACTTTATGTCGACCTCTGTGGCGTAGCGGGCGAGTGCCCGTCTTAGACGCAAGGGGTTCGATTCTCGCTGCCGGACAAATGTTTGCATGATCTGTAAATATTTGTTGGCCTGGGTGTTGAGGTACCATGGTTTCAGATACCCACGACACAGGGTATCCTAGTGTGGGTTCAGGATGTGATGTGACCGTTGGGTGCTAGGTATTTATTTACGCTAGTTTTCTTAAATTGTGTTGTGTTAGTGACTCAAAAAGCATAAAGCAGACATTACACAATTTTCAAAATACATCCTACTAATATTATGAATGTGAAAGTTTGTGCGGATGTTTGGATGTTTGTTGTTCAATCACGTCGTAAAGACCCAACCGATTTCGATGAAACTTATATATGGAATATAAATGAGTTCTTTACCTAAAATAGCATATAGGCTACTTTTTATGTAGGTACTTCACGAGCGAAGCCGCGGGCGGAAGCTAGTTTATAATAAAAAAGACAGTCACAGAGTTCAAGGCCGATTGAATGAATAATTCAAGATGCCTAACAATAATTTACGACATTTCACATACCTGCTTCCCGGCGAGACGGGCTTCAAACTGGTCTTACCGGGAAAATTCAGTGCATACCTAGCCTATCAATGAGGTGGGCGCAGACAAGAAAAGTTGGTAGATACCTACCTATAAGTACAAGGTGATTATATCATACTAATATAATAAAATGCGAAAGTTTGGATGGATGGATGGATGTTTGTTACTCAATCACGCAAGAACGGCTGAACGGATCTGGATGAAATTCGCGGGCGGAAGCTAATTCCTAATCTGTATGTTATCCCGAATCCCGATGTATACGTAATATGTATGATGTCGCTATCTCGAAAGGGGTTTACGCTACACCCAATTGGCAAGAAAGTTTGTTCTCTACGACTTTTGGAAATACGACATTTTTCATAGAATAAACCGTATGCGAAAATCAGCTGTTTTGGGGTCAAATCAGTTCAAACTCTGAATCTTAGTTCTCGTTAGTTAAAAAAGTAATCAGTTATAAAGATAATAAAAATACCAAAAAAAGCTAATAAAACCAAAAGCATTA
Organism: Anticlea derivata; assembly: GCA_947579855.1. NCBI lineage: Eukaryota > Metazoa > Arthropoda > Insecta > Lepidoptera > Geometridae > Anticlea > Anticlea derivata. The sequence continues at coordinate 10,792,160 of OX388270.1, forward strand.
AAAACATCCCAAACTGTGAGACAGATTGGAATGTTTTTAATTGACCTTTTGTTTCGTAGGTAATTATTTTTTTGTTTATAGTATAACCCCCTTTAGGGATGGTAAACATGTTATGAATCACCTTGTAGTGGTAGATCTACAGGCATGTGGTGAATACACGTCTCTACCTGGTTGACTGGCCTTGGCTACCTAGGTACCTACTGCCCGTAAAGTCAATGCTAGGTTCAAGGTTCTCGTAGTATGGCCTAAAATGGCCTTGTGTGCCTTTCGGTGTGAGAACCGAACAAGCGTCAAAGACTTCGAAACTCAACTAGTTACCGAATAAAATTTCCTTGTAGACATAGGTCAATAAGGTAGGTACCTAATTGATCGATATAGCGAAACGAGTGAAGATCTTTCAATCAAATTGGATTTGCCATTTTATGTTTGTACGAGCATCTTTTGAACTGTTGATCGGATCTGCATGGAATTTAGTAGTTCGTCAGGTTATACTGTCAAGATTTGCTGGTAAGAATATGCGTCAAATCGGCAAAGGGTTTGTTTGTTGAGACATTCCTATGAGGCCTAGATTGAACATTTAATTTTTAATAAAAACAATATTTTTATTTTAGGCTATACATATACCTAGTTATTGTAATAAATAAGATGAAATTGTTAATGTTTCTCGGTAGGAATTAAAATTCGGAATATAATTTTAAACAAAGATGTGGAGACAGTGCAACAATACGGTGTTTTATAACATAGTTTTAATAATTATCAGTGTACGTCTTTTTGGTACACGTAGCGCCATCTGTGTTGTAACAAACACACTAAATAGTAACAGCTACTCGCCGTTAGATGTCGCACCAACAAATATGAAAGCAAGCGCTATCTACCGGCAGAAAAAAGAACTAAAGTGTTGCTTACCAGCGCCACCTAGCGATGAGTAGCAGAAGCATGACCACACTTGGTCGGAACAATCCAAACAGCGCTGTCTATTGAAACACTGCATCCAATTTCACATTTTGTAGAAAATAACACTACTGTCGGCATCCACACGATTATATTTGTGTTATCACGTTTCAAACATGATTTTCACACACATATCCCATATTTTGGCACTAATAAAACATTTTGAGCACTTAATTTCCACTTGCACATTTGGTATTTCATCATTGATGGCTTTATATCTGAAACAAAACAAAACAACAATTTATTATTTTGTAGCAACTGTGAGCAGCTGGATTATCTAATACTGACTTGTCACTCATAAATCATTCAGTCTTTTTTTTGTTCTAGTAGTTATAATGGTCTAGGTTTTGTTTATTTAGTTTATTATTATCATTTTTAAAATATTAGCAAAATATAAATTAATATTTATTATTTATAATTTTCATGTGAACAGTATTTATGAGATAGGTACTTTCATAATACTATTATATTTTGTGTTCTTTGAAAAAGTTTTTTTCCTCGGAGTTGAAAAAGACAAAATAATTCAAATTTCAGCAACTACTTGATTAGGAAAGAAATCTAGGGATCATATTTTGTATAAATTTTGAATACCCAATACTGAACTGTAGAATGGTTAAAATGATCAATAGTGGAACTTCTTAGACAGAGGGAGCATGAAAAGGACATTTATAGGAAATCTCTGAAATATACAGATCCTAAGAAGAATGTCTGTAATTTACCAACTGTAATTGAAACAAGGCTATTGCAAGGCAAGTCAGATGTAACTTTTCCAATATTCTTTAATTTTATTTCACATGCATCAACATTATAATAAACTAGTAGTAATTCATATGTATGTAAATTTGGGAACCTTTATATAATATTTATTATAAACAGCTTCAGTAAAGCTATGGAGATATTTTAGAGATAATACCACACATGATTAGGACTTTTAGTACAGAAGTACAGATACAGATTATTTATTTGAAGTTGGGGTTTTTTTATGAATTGTTTCTTCCAAAAAGCAAGGATTACTGCATCATAATAATGTAGGAATACTCCTATAGAAAATGGAAGGATTATGATAACACCTACTTTTCAACTTTGAAAAACCACACATGGTTTATTTAGTAGCACCCTTTGTGAAGAAGCAAATTTACGAGAACTTTCAAAGTAGTACCTAGGTAAAAACATCACCTTTGTAGAATGTCATCATAAAATGCACATCATTCAGTAGACACATGCAATGTTTCACCTGCCTGAATACATACCACAATCACTTCATCCAACAGACCCTCCATCAAGGATCCAGAACACTACACAGGCCTAACAGGTGGAAATAAAATATGTTACTTAATTCCAACCTATAGCTACAACTTTGAACCACTCTAAAAGGCACATTTTCTACAAAAATCAGGTGAGATCAATCCCGTACACGTGTGGTTTAACTCCTAACACTAAACTCTTGAAATTGAATACTTTTGTTATCCACTTGAGAACTGAAAAAGAGAAATTAGCCTGAAAAAATGCAAGCACGTGCACATAGAAATGCACTTATATGCACCACGTATTTTTTATTCTAGAATACAAAATCAGCACGGGAAAACGTTATTTAGTTTTGGAATCACTGTAAAACACTACTATCTAGATTTTACAGTCCATTTAGCACGCGAACTTTATAACCAATTCGAATTACAGCGGCTGAAAAAACTACACAAAGAAAACATATGATCGATCGAAATTGAAGTGCACATGGAGTTGTCTACTGCTGTCAGCTGTCATTCCACCAGACGAACAAGTTTTTTTGTCTGTGACAATCAAAATGATTGAACGAAAGAGTAAATTCTATGCATGGTCGATACAGATAATAAAATACTGAGTGAATAAAGAGAGAATGAGACCAACGCTTCTCAATATTTGGAACATGGTAGAGATTTGGCTCAGCACCTCATGTAGAACTTTAAAACTGTCGATGTATTTATGTACCATGTGTCGCGAACCCATACAAAGATTACAAGTAGAAGATTGTGTATGTTGCGTAGAAAATGAAGTACTCACCTACGCCATATCAATGATTTTCTTAGTGCCAAGTTACGTATTATTTTATGATGCCGACAGAACCACCTGAAAAAAAATTTGTATAATATGTACTTGGGTGTATTAATAGAGATACTAGCGAGGGATATAGGCGATTTCTATTGGACATCTAAATAAAAAAAATAGTGGGTACGTTAGTACGCATTTTTAATCTTCTACTTACCGATTCAGTTTCCACCCATAAACTTTCAAATTCCTTTTCGAATTTGCCAACGATATTTGGATGCGATGTAACGATAACGCTCTCGTGGTTTGAAACCATGGCCTGGGTAGACCAGTTTAGAGACCCAGACATAACGAAACCTCTGGTTGATTTTGATTTCAGTTGCGATTTCACACTAGATGGTGTATATTGAGCGTGTACGTTTAGTTTTTCAGCGTATGCCTTTAATATGTTCTTTCGTTTTATGGCTCTGGGCCCGTCAACAACGCAAAATTTGTGATGCATAAGTATGGATTTCTTATTAGTCTGTACTTGGATAAAACCTAGAAACAAAAATCGTATAATTACATTATCCAGGTGTGGTCGTGTAATAGCTAGATGGTTTTATACAAAATGTTATACTTACTACTATATTCCTTCAGCTTCTTAATTTGCGACGGTGGCGTATTTGCCATATCGCTGTCAACAACTACTCTTACTAAAACATGTTTCTGTCCCAATCTTATTATTTGTTCAGCTATTTCATTACTTGTTATCAAATACATACAAACATCTAACGTTTCTTTTGCTGACTTTATGTACTTGATTAATTTGAAGCAGTTCAATTCTCTGCTTTCACATATCGTTATATCCTTGTTCGGTGGAAGTCTTATCGTGTGACGAACTATATCGTCCGAGAACAGTATTACATCGTTGATTTCTCTGTTTTTAATGCGTATCAGCTCACTACAAGAATCATCAGTGATCACATCGGATTGATAACACCTCTTTGGGTTAAAGAAGTACCTGTACAACTTCTTCGCGACTTGAGAAGCAACCACCACTGTGGCCATCGATGCCAATAAAAACTTTGCACTTTTCCAATTCATTTTAAACAATAATACTCTTATATTTTACGTTATATACACCACAATTGTACAGTTAAAATGTTATAAACTTAAGTCTAATCAAAAGTCCACCATTACGTCCACGCGAATGAGAAATTCCATAGACTTAAATAAAAAGTTGCGTCAACAATTTTTTTGTTCTACCCTCAATTTCTTATGAATGAAACAAAATCCATAGGGAAATTGCAACAAGAGCTATTTTTTTTTGGCCTATTGTGATCGCCACAACACAAGAGCTATACTGCTATACATAGATACGTAAAGTCTTCATAGGAAAGTAAATTCGTATGATAATATGCATAGTGACCAAATGTTAATTTTTTATATTTGGTTTAAATTTTTTTTCCCTTAGTCATTCATTTGGTCATTAATTCATTCCATCCTATTGGTCTGTCTGTGATCATAGAATAATTTGATTCAATCGTTCGTTCATTTTTAAAAATATTTTTTCACAATTTTTTTATGTAATTTTTTAGATTGTTGGATTGTTGTTATTTTGATTACTAAAATTGATATCGGACTAAAAATTTTGAATGTAGTGTAAAAAAACCAGCGCATTGTCAAATGTATTCATTTAACAAACTCTGCTAGAATAAGATTTCTACGCCGTGATTCCATACGGTAGAAATGCCGAAAATACCGTACAAACCCGAGAAATCGGGTGAAAACGAGGAGGACTATGAAATTGTGTCGTTCGAGGACTTCTGCGACAAGTCTCCGGGGTCTAAAACAGACTTGTTGACGCTGAACGACAACATCAACTACCGCCTTTGTTTCGGCAATGATATTGCTGATAAAAACAAGCACCCTGAGGTTGGTGAATCCTCGCGAGGTCTTCAGCAGACGGAGACATCTCTTACCGGGCCGAGGAACGTAAGCTATAAGAGAAAGTTGTCGAACTCATTTGCCCCGTTTGGAAAGTACAATGGCAAACATGGCAGGGCTCCGCTGTTCAGTGGCGTTATACCGAAGCCGAAGGAGCATGATGATCCTTCCTCGAACAGAGAACATAGGTTTGTATACTAGCAAAATGCATCCTGTAAGTTAGGTACCTATTTATTTATTAGACTTTACTTGGTGATTCATTATTTGTATACCATCCCAAAAGGGGCTATATTTATACAGCTAAAAAAGAAAAAATATTAGCAGAATAAAACATTGAAATTTTTTTTCCCATGTCATTCAAATTAGCTGTTTTTGGTCGTCATCTTTGTAAGTAAATAAGAACTTGACATAACTAAATAATTATTGTGTACTTGTGTCATCCTGGATGAGCAAAATGAAGTTGGGTCGGTATCTCTATCTATCTAGATAGATATGTAGGTAGGTAGATAGCTGCCTAGTTTATTTTGTTTGTTCATTTAGTTTTGTGACTAGCCAAGTGTGTGTGGGACCATGCAGTGTTCTGTAGTAATTTAACATTATTATTATTATTAGCCGTATTTCCCTAGTGTACTTTTTTTTATTTTCTCTATTTTTTTTCTTTTCTATTTAGGGGCTATCCATTGCTGGATAAAGGCCTCCTCCATCTCGTGCCATAATTTAACATAGCACAGCTTTTATTTGACACAACTCACTTTAATCCCATCACCACACTGGTACTTTTACTAATCGTCATAGGCTCTTTTCAGGGGCATTGAAACATATCCTGCTTATTGAAACGTAACCTGCTTATTGACCTACAGGTCCTACCTGAATACAGGTAGAACAAGAGAGAACCCGCAAGTGACATGATAACTCAGAAGAAAGGATCCTATAGATAAAAAAAAAATGACCTCTAACGCCGAAGGCAGAATTACTAACAACTGAGCTACCAGTCAATGAATACCTAATTTGAATACAAAACCCTAATACTATTTATCTCCCTTTTTCGATAAAGCATGCACCTTGACCTATGAGCTATACACTTAGGCTATTTGAATTATAACAAACTGATTGTATGGGCATAAAAGTGATGTCAACATGCATATCATATTTATTCAGCAAATAGAAATTGGACAATATTGGTGTTTACTTGGTAAAAATAATTATTATATCTATAAATGGGTGTTTGGTCGGAAAACGCCTTTGTACTAGTAACTTTATTGCTTGAATCACATTATTTCATACTGTATGGCTATTCAATTTTCTGTTTTATAAATTCAATGATACAATCGATTGTTTGATCATTTAGTTTAAAAAAATGTCCCAATATTTTTGATGTGTATTTTATGTATCAAATTTTACAAATAATCTTGATTGTGGCTTGAGTTATGAGTGTGTCATATTCACTATCACTGATGTATAGCAAAATGCATTCAACACTAATGTGAGTCAGAATTTCAAGTAATAAGTTGAATTCAACATTAGATGCTTGAAAACTATGTGTTTTAAATTATTAATTATAGCATATATTTTGTTATTGCATACATCCGAATCAAAGTATTCTTAATACTTCTTGCATTTTCCGATTAGTAGTACAAGGTGAAAAAAAAACATTATTTTCTTTCATCTAACTTTTTCAAATCATCATAATAAACTTACGAGAAGTTTCGACATCGAGTTTGGTAATAAAGTTTATTCTACGACTTTTGGAAATTGGTCATTTTTCATTGAAAAATCACTTTCTGAGACGCAAAGGGGCGCGATTCGCGATGCGGGGACAAATGTTCGCATAATCAGCATGTTGTTATTTGTTCCCGATCTGGGTGTTGTAGTACCATGGTACTCGTAGTTTCTGATACCAATGACACAGGGAATCCTAGTGTGGTCAGGAATAGTCCTAGGTATGTGACTGTATGTGATGATGGTAAGCGGCCTATGTCGGTATGACTTTGGTCCCTTGGGAGAAGGGTAGGCCTATGGTGTGGGACGCTACTTGTGTTGATACACTAGCGCGCTCACATCTTCCGAGGACATCAGTTAGGGCGAGGGCGGCGGCAGATTCGGCCGAGGATCTCAAAAGGCGCAAATACGTTAGTCTTAATAGGGCTTACGTATTTGAGCCTTTTGGGGTTGAGACCCTGGGTCCGTGGGGAAATGGGGCCCTCCAGGTTTTCAAAAAGATATCAGGGCGTCTGATCGAAGCGACGCATGACCCGAGAGCTGGCTCTTATTTGGCCCAGCGTATTAGCATTGCCATCCAGCGTGGCAATTCCGCCAGCATCTTGGGGACGCTTCCGACTGGTAGTGACCTGGATCAGTTGAGCTATCTATAGATCGTTTGTAGCGGTCTTTAGATGGCTCAACTGTTTCTTGTGTATTTTGTAAATATTAACGTGTATTAGTTTTAAGTTTCTTTCTGTGACTGTTGGGTGTTATTGATTTATAGCTAACTCAGTCTTCTCTTAGGTACGAACGTTTCTCGCAACGCCGCAACGTAGTTCAGCGAACGTGGGACAGCATCCCACGGCTCTCTGGCGTGATGGGAATCGCTTTAGCCAGCGTCATCTGCATAGCGACGTGGTGGGCCGTCAGCTCTGTCGGGGGCAACTGGGCCGACGCACATTACAGGTACAAATAATAATTTGCCAGAGCTCTTTAGGGGGGAGGGGGTTTGGGATCGGCAACGCGTGCGTGATGCCTGTGGTATTGCAAGCGCTCATAGGCTACGGTAACCGCTTACCAACAGGTGGGCCGCATGCTTGTATACCAACAAACTCAGTTGTATTAAAAAAAAAAAAAAAAAAAACCACATACAAGGTAATCCTACTAAAAGTTTGTGAGGATGTTTAGATGTTTGAATTTTTAGGTGTTTGTTATTCAGTCACGCTGTAATGGCTGAACCGATTTCGATGAAACTTGAAATAGATGAGTTCTTTACCTAGAATACCATATAGGCTACTTTTTATCAAGGTACTACGCGAGTGAAGCCGCAGGCGTAAGCTAGTTCATAATATGTCTACTATCAGAATTAGAAAGTTGAAGTGTCAGTTTGCAGGCCTTATAGCTCGCAGAGCAAATGCAGTTTGAGAACACTCGTATTATGAAATGAAATTTATTTGATATACAACAGACTTAACAATAACATGCAATATTAAGTTTTATGTAATTAGTAACATAATGAACTATAATATTCCTGGTTGGACAACATTGGTACCCAAACTAGGATTGCCTGTGTAATGGCATACCAATGCCCTCCGCCAAGCCATTTGTGCAAGGAAGTGAATACGCAGTACAGTATCTAATATACAGTACCGTTATAATATTGTTATTATGTGTTGTTTTTATTATTATTACTTTTTAATTCAATTATTAGATATATTAAATTACAAATCAATTATTATTACAATTAATTGTACCTATATACATATTATTTACTAATAGGTAAAGGATATAAGATTATAGCGCACATACATGTTCCGAATGGAAAATCCATTGGTGCACGACCGGATTCGAACCCACGAACTGTGGATCGGAAGGCGGGGCTACTACCACCACTCCACCAGTGCTCCAATGTCAGTGTGTTCAATGTTTCAGAAAGCTCTGGGAGCGCGCTCACCCTGAGACTGTGAAAGCGCCAATATCGCCATTGCAACTTGAAAAGGTATGTTTTTATTTATTAATTCTGTCACTTTAAACCTCAACCTGGCCCCCAATTCTACTAATTCAATGGCTTCAAAATGTCAATGGTTTAATGGCAAAATGCCCACTTTTGACACTTTTGGTATTCTGCTATCACAATCGTATGTCAATGGCAGTCATTGTGAAACCAATGAACCAATAAAATCAAAGAAACAATCGTAACTGAATCCTAATGGTGCGATCATTATCATGCGATTATCATTTTCAAATCATTGAATTAGTAGAATTGGGGGCCTGGTCATTACACCTAATACAGGACGACCAAGAAAGAATCAGTGACACGAAAAGAAGAAGATATGATGTATGCCACTGTATGGACGTCCTACAGCTTATCATGAATTCTACCCCTGTTCAGTTGACGACCTCGGTGGCGTAGCGGGATAGTGTCCGTCTGAGATGAAGGTGCGTGTTCGATTCCCACAGCTGGACCAATGTTAGCATGATCTACATATATTCCGGGTCTGGGTATGAGGTGGTACTTCTAGTTTCCGATATCCACGACACGGAATCCTAGTGTGGGGTCAGGACTATGTATGTCACTGTTGGGAGTAAAAAAACATGTTTCTCTTTCAGGTGACTACTGAAAACCGATACCACGACCACAACAATCTAAGCGTGAAGAACCGAGGTAACGTTACCGATGTCAAGAAAATGGAATACAAATACAACAAGAAAAACTTCATCGAACGTCCCGCTGAGGAGCTAAGAGAGATATGCGGGAAGATCACGGACAATTTGCGATTCGACTGCTTTCCTCAAGGAGAGGTGACTGAAGCCGCGTGCAAAAGTAGAGGTGAGTGACCTATCGGTTCGCCCCGGACTGAGATCTCGATGTCGAGTAAAAGTAAAATATAATAACATAAAAAAAAAACTAGTTATTGAAACTTGACTGATTGAAATCACTGATTATTTTTTGGTCAGTTGTGTTAGATCCGGCTGAAGAATAGGCCTCTCCATATCTACCTATCCGCGGATGTCGTAAGAGGTAACTAAGGGAGAAAAGCTAGGGGATGGGCAGCAGCGTCCCTCATTTTAGCAACGATAGCTCTAACTGCGCTCGCCAACCCGCATGCCCAGCGTGCTGAGTATGGGCAAATCCCCCCGCATGATAAGGAATTCGCTCTGTCTGTGGGGGAGGCCATGTTCAGCAGTGGACGTCGAACGGCTGAAATGATGATGATTGGATCAGTGACCAGGTTGAGGTATGGCGGCCCTGTAAAGTGCTCCTCTTAGAGGCTCCTTTCGTGCAATGTCACATGTCTTCGAATTTTTAGGTTCTAGGACATGCCGGCTTCCTTACGATGTTTTCCGTCACCGTTTGAGAGCAATATTATAGGACACATAAATTTTCCGAATGGAAAATCCATTGATGCACGAAACGTTTCAAACCCACGACCTGTGGATCGGATGGCGGGGCCACTACCACCCTTCCACCAGTGCTCACTATCACGCCTATCTTATCACGCCAGAACGGCTGAACGGATCTAGATGAAATTTGGCACACTGACGAATTATAGTCTAGAATAGCACTTAGGCTACATTTTATCAAGGTACGCGAGCGAAGCCGCAGGCGCATGCTAGCACAATAACTTGGCGACACAAGATGATGAAATGATGAATTCCTTTTCAGGATGTTGCTGGAGCCCCTCCGCTGCGGGCGGGGTGCCGTACTGCTTCTACCCCTCGCAGTACGGCACGTACCAGTTCGTGAACATGACGGAGGACCGGCACTCCCTGCGCGTGCACTACGAGCGCGCGCGCCCCTCCGACTACCCGGCCGACTTCCGCATGCTGCGCATGGACTTCAAGTACCTCTCCGATGATGTGCTGCAAATTAAGGTGACTCTTTTGTGTTTAAAACTGGCAGAACCCACACATATTAAACTATATTAGATCCATTAGATGCGTTTCTGTTTGATGACTGGCCTGCTTTAGACGTCTGTCGTTGTGTAATGTGGACATCAAGTACCTCTCCGATGATGTGCTGCAAGTTAAGGTGGGTCTTTTGTGTCTAAAGCTGGCGGAACCCATACATATTAAACTATATTAGATCCATTAGATGCGTTTCTGTTTGATGACTGGCCTGCTTGAGACGTTTGTCGTTGTGTAATGTGGACTTCAAGTACCTCTCTGATGATGTGCTGCAAGTTAAGGTGGGTTTTTTGTGTTTAAAGCCGGCGGAACCCATACATGTTGAGCTATATTAGATCCATTAGATGCGTTTCTGTTTGATGACTGGCCTGCTTGAGACGTCTGTCGTTGTGTAATGTGGACTTCAAGTACCTCTCTGATGATGTGCTGCAAGTTAAGGTGGGTTTTTTGTGTTTAAAGCCGGCGGAACCCATACATGTTGAGCTATATTAGATCCATTAGATGCGTTTCTGTTTGATGACTGGCCTGCTTGAGACGTCTGTTGTTATGTAATGTGGACTTCAAGTACCTCTCCGATGATGTGCTGCAAATTAAGGTGACTCTTTTGTGTTTAAAGCGGGCGGAACCCATACATATTGAGCTACATTAGATCCATTAGATGCATATCTGTTTGATGACTGGTCTGCTTGAGATGTCTGTCGTTGTGTAATGTGGATTTCAAGTACCTCTCCGATGATGTACTGCAAGTTAAGGTGGGTCTTTTGTGTCTGAATCTGGCGGAACCCATACATATTGAGCTATATTAGATCCATTAGATGCGTTTCTGTTTGATGACTGACCGAGACGTCTGTCGTTGTGTAATGTGCTTCTCACTTTATGTTATGTTCTCACACTGTATGTGTGTGAGAGGGTGTGTCTGTGGGTGAGTAAGTGTGTTTGTCCGCGGGTGAGTGTGGGTGTATGCGTGTGTGATGTTGCTGGAGCCACTCCCTGTGCGTGATTTGCATGCTCGAGACGTCTGTGGTTGTGTAATGTGCTTCTCACTATATGTTATGTTCTCACACTGTATTTGTGTGAGTGTGTGGCTGTGGGTGAGTGTTTTTGTTTGCGGGTGAGTGAGTGTGTGTGTGTGGGGGGGGGGGGGGGTCATGGGGTGTGTGTGTGAAAGGATAATGAGTATAATTGTTTGTGTGGATGTACCTTTGTGTTTGCTAAAACATGTAGGTTAGGTATAAGTATTTACACGGTTCATATATAAAATCACGTCTGTCATGTATCAAATAATTTTCATGCTTTCAGCTGACTGTCCCTCTAATCTTTACCGTGACCAACAACAGCCAAGGAACAACTTGCATCTATATATTTTCATAGACTTTTTGTTATACTTTCAGATATACGACGCGGAACACAAGAGATTCGAGCCCATGTACCCTGAGATAGCGATGGTGCCGAAAACGCTTTCCAAACCCAAGTACCGAGTGGTGGTCGAGGGCTCTCTCACCGGATTCAAAGTTGTACGGAACTCTGACAACGTTACCATGTTAGTTATCTTCTTATTATTATTCCCCTATTTATGGTACGCTGATTGAAAATTTCACTAAACAGCTGTTATTTCTTTCGGACTGAATGGCTGGCCGAACTAAATCATTAAATACTTTTGATTTGTGTCTCTAAACAGTTAACAAAACAATTCATAAACTCGGTTTTCATTGAAAATTTTAGAACCTTGTCAAACCTTAGTTAATCGTTGTTCTGATTGATCTAGGTAATCAACTGATCTATATTATAACAAAGTTATATGTATATCACTACCAGGTGGTTAATAATATGTATGCTATCCCAAAAAGGGCTTAATAATACACCCAATCGGCAAAAAACTTCTACAACTTTTTGAAATTCAACATTGTTATGTTCATTTCTATATATATATGATAGTTGAGCAATATTTCCTAATTTAACACTAATCTATTCGAGCCTAACTTCATTACAATCAGTCGCAAATAAATCACTCATACGTACGGACGTCTTTCATTTTACTAAGATAGGTACCAATCTGACATAGACCTTAATCTCATCAACAAACATTATTCATTGAAAAAACACTATCAAAAATTAATAATTAATTTTTGATAGTGTTTTTTGTTGTTTCTGTTGTTCTGTTGTTTTAGGTAGTTAATATTGATGTCGAACATTTCATACGTTTTATATTGATTTGAAAATATTTTAATCAGCCAATTTTAAAAAGTTCGTGAAGAATTGGGGAAGTGAAAAATAATTTTAATATTTTTTCGCTAATATTTTCTTTAAAGCCCCTTTGGGATGGTTACATATTATGAATCACCTTATAGTTACAGAGCCGAGTGACAGGCTACTTTTGATTCGGGTACCACGCAAGCTAAGCCGCGGGCGGGAGCTAGTAAGGCATGGCAGAAAAATTCAAGCCTTTTTCGTTGTATTTCAGATTCAACGCGCAAGATGTAGGTGGCTTGATTCTATCAGACAAGTTTCTTCAACTATCCGCTATACTACCAACGGACCATGTGTTTGGGCTGGGTGAGAAAAGATCTACGTTCATGAACGATATGAATTGGAATACGTTTGCTATATTCAACAGAGATCGCATGCCGGCTGAGGGTGTAAGTATTTTATTTTATTATAAAAGGTAATTCATAATAAATAACACCCAACAGTCACATACATAGTCCTGACCCCACACTAGGTAGGATGCTCTGTATCGTGGGTATCTGAAACTACAAGTACCACTGTAGTACTTGTAGTTTCCGATACCCACGACACTAATACATTATTTATAACACTAACTGACTGACACTAATATATTATTTATACATTTATTTATACAAAATAACGAATAAATAAATAAATAATAAATAAATATTCCGGACATATTCACATGGTCAACTGATCCCAAACTAGGCATAGCTGTACTATGGGTACCAGAGACTGATATACATAATAGATATATATTTAACACCCAGATACAGAACAAACATCTGTGTTAGTCACAAATGTTTGTCCAGTGCGGGAATCGAACCCGCAATAGTGAATAGATGAAAGTGACTGAGACAAGAATCCTATCCTACTAATATTATAAATGCGAAAGTTTGTGAGGATGTTTGGATGTTTGTGGTTCAATCACGCCCAAACGGCTTTGGATGAAATTTGTACACAGATAGATTATAGTCTGGAATAGCATATAGGCTACTTTTATCCAAGTACTACGCGAGTGAAGCCGCAGGCGGAAGCTAGTATTATCAAGGATAATATTGTAGTATTATATAGTCTTAAGTATTTTAAAAAGCTTCGAAAAATTACAGTTATTATGGTAATGATCCTTATTCTAATTATATTTTCTATTCGCTAGATAAATCTGTATGGAACACAACCTTTCTATATGGCGGTGGAACACAATGGGAACACGCACGGAACGCTTCTGCTCAATTCAAATGCAATGGGTATGAGTCATTTAATTTGGGAGACAAGTTATAGTCTGTGTATACAACGCGTTTCTTAATCAAAGTCAAAAGGCCTTTATTTCAATAAAATCACTAGGGTCACTTTGAAACGTCTTAGAAACTAGGTGAAGCTACGCTTGTTCCTCGCGACCAATCCTTGAAAAATCAGGTAACAAACACGGCTTGGTGCCTATCATTTTTTTCGATGATCCTTTTGCACCAAATGGAATGTAGAGCTTCAGTGTGGTGCCGATCAAACTACTAGTGAGGCTCAAAAGTGAGGCTCAAAAGAAAAATAATTTAATTAGTGCACTATCCCGAATGAGGTTTATTTATCATCAAAACAATTAATTCATATCTGTCTGTTTCAAGAATACTAGCGGGAAAAAAACAAAATATTCAAATAATTTATTTTTCAGATAGTTTTCTCGAACTTTTCCAAATATTCCGTTTATCATTTTATCATCTTTACAAGTAATTACTAAACGTATCAGAAAATATTAAGTTCGGTATCAAGATTACTACCTATAAACAGCTGAATAATTGAGTTTGATTCCGTTCGTCATGGAACTCTTTGGGGCAGGCCTATGTCCAGCAGTGGACTTCTACAGACTGATGATGATGATGATGAGAACAAAGTTTATTGCCAATTGGGTGTAGAATAAGACTTTTTCGGATTAGCAAACTATTACATACATACAATCACTTTATATCTTTTTTTTTTTTTTTTTTTTTTCAGACATAGTTCTACAACCGGCGCCGGGTATAACCTACCGTTCCACCGGCGGTATACTGAACTTCTTCATGTTCCTGGGCCCGACGCCCAAGGATGTCGCGGCGCAGTACACGGAGCTGGTCGGTAGACCATTCATGCCGCCATACTGGTCACTGGGATTCCATCTTTGCAAGTAAGCTTAGAACCGACAACCGGTGGGGAATAAAGGCGACCAGACGATGCAGTGTAGGAATCCACCGATGGACCGATGATATTGTGAAGGTTGCGGGAAGTCGGTCTCGGTGGATTGAGAAGACTCAAGACCGTTCGTCGTGGTACTCTTAAGGGGGGCCTCTGACCACTTACTGGTCACTTGGATTCCATCTTTGCAAGTAAGCTTAGAACCGACAACCGTTGAGAATAAAGGTTCTCAAATGGCGACTATGAACCAGACGACGCAGTGAGTGTAGGAAAGACCCCCGTCCTATGTACCAACGACATTGTGAAGATTGCGTCACAGACTGCCCGCAACCTTCAATATCGTCGGTCCATCGGGTGGGGGGCCTTCCTACACTGCGTCGCCTAGTTCGTGGTCGACATTCGAGAATCTTAGTTTCATAATTCGTTTTTTTTTTCAGATTTGACTACGGCGATTTGAATACAACCAAAAAAGTATGGCAGTCAAACAGAGACGCTGGCATACCATTTGTAAGTAAAATAAGATATAATTCCTTGTTTAGTTTTTACGCATATTTATAGCGTGTTCGATCAGTGCGTGTTGCAAAACATCAAGGAAAACATCTTGAAGAAACCGGCATGTCCTTGAACCTAAAAATTCGAAGACATGTGCACGAAATAAGCCTCTTAGAGGCGCGCTTTAATCCTTTCACTACACTGATTCTTTCATCGACGGTCATAGGCTCACTCATTCTTTCTTGGTCCTAATACAGGAGTCAGGTCAGGTCAGTACACAGGTTGAGGCATGGTGGCCCTGAAAAGGGCCTATGATCGTCGATGAAAGAATCAGTGTAGTGAAAAGATTAAAGTGCGCCTCTTAGAGGCTCCTTTCGTACACTGTCACATGTCTTCGAATTTTAGGTTCTAGGACATGCCGGTTTCCTCAGGATGTTTTACTTCACCGTTTGAGAGCACTAGTATAGCGCACATGAATTTACTGAATGGAAAATTGATGTGCGCTATATTAGTGCCCACGACCAGTGCCCTTAAGAGGATACAAAAATCATAATAAATTGTCGAGTGGGCGGAGTGAAGAAAGTGACAGCGCTATGTACTGTAATTGAATGCGGAAAGAGATAGCAAGCGTTAGAAGGCGCTCGAAAGTAATCGACGTAAGCGAAATATAAGAAAATATCGATTATCTCAAAAACGAGTATTTTCGAAAAAACTTTTGCAGAGGACCCAACTTTAAAAAATAAATCTATCGAGAAAAGTTTTACCAATCGCGTTTCTGTCTTGGATTTACATAAATAAAATGCTCAAGTTATCTTTGTCACAACAATCAAAACTGTGCGTTTTGCGGTCATGAGAAAAAACAATTAAAAAATCATAAAATAATTAAACCCTCACCTTAAGATGATGATGATTATTATTACGATGATGATGTTGTTATATCTAAACAGGTCTACAATTTTAGCTGCCTACCAATGTACTCTACTAGCTCTAATTAAGAACCTTTTTGTGGAGAAAAATAAATGACTTTATTATTATTATATCATGTACTGTGTACTTTTCAGGATGTACAGTGGAACGATATCGACTATATGAAGGATCACAACGATTTCACGTACAACACAGATAAATACGCCGGCCTTCCGGACTTTGTGAAGGAACTGCACGCTGAGGGCATGCATTACGTTATTATTATCGGTAAGTAGTCAAAGTCAAAAGGCGTTTTTTTTACATAAAATCACTAGGATCACTTTGAAACGTCTTAGAAACTATGTGAAGCTATGCCTGTTCCTCGCGACCAAGCCTATTCTACTCAGTGACAGATTTAAATAAATAATATAAATGCGAAAGTATGTAAGGCTTTTTGGATGTTTGTGGTTAAATCATTGGTTGACTGGCCTCATAGCTCAGTTGGTAGTAACTCTGCCTTCTGCGCTAGAGGTCGCGGGTTCGATTCCCGCACTGGTCAAACATTTGTGTGATGAAAACAGGTGTTTGTTCTGTGTCTGGGTGTTAAATAGAAGACCACGGAAGACCAGCGCTTTGGTATGAACTGCTCTGCCCTGAGTGGTGGCCATTTTTGTCACCATGATGTTGAATTGCATTTTGTTTGTATTGATTGTATTGGTAAAAAAATATTTTTTTTTAATTCTATTTCTATTCTATTCTAAATATTTATCTATTATGTATATAAGTCTCTGGTACCCATAGTACAGGCTATGTCTAGTTTGGGATCAGTTGACCATGTGTGCTAAAAAAAAAACATGCCGTAACGGCTCAACCGGTTTCGATCAAACTTGGAAGATTGCCTAGAGTGGCATATAGGCTAAACGTTTTTATTTTTATTTATGTATAACGCACGCGTTGCCGACCCCGAACCCCCTCCCCCCTAAAGAGCTCTGGCAACTTTACTCACCGCAGGAACACAACACTATTTGAAACAAATAAAGGCGGAGGTACCTCTCCAAACGGGCTGCTCCAATTTAGAACGAGAAAATCTCGCTGTGCCCTACCTCGTGCCCTTCCTATGCGTATATGTTAAAGTTATATACTCGTGCTAAGCCGGGCGGGTCGCTAGTGAGATATTAAAAAAATAAACGCAGCATAACTTTGTCATATTTTTAGATCCTGGCATTGGAGCATCAGAGAAGCCCGGCACATACCCGCCGTTCGATCGCGGTTTAGAAATGGATATCTTTGTCAAAAACTCCACCAATCAACCATTTATTGGACAGGTATGTCATTTTGAAAGGTGATTCATAATATGTATGCAATCCAACAATATCACTCCTCACACACTCACACGCACGCGAAAACACACGCTCGCACACACACAAGCACAAGCTCACACACACGCTCACACACACATATAACTATTTTAATTACCATTGTTTTTCCAAATGTTATAATATAACTCTATTATAATTGTGTTCCAAAATAAATAATTTGTAATTGGAAAAAAAATCCCGACAAGGGCTTATTCTACAACCAATGAGAAATAAAGACTCACAAAATTTTAAACAATATAAATAATTTGTTTTGATTTAAAGCAAGTTCAAACTTCATTCAGCTGTTTTGGTTAACATTCTTGATGTCGAAATTCTAGTACGTTTAATAATAAATTGCATAGTGTTGAAAATATCATAAACAGCTTTAAAATCTCGGATATAATTTATTTTCTATTGTTGTTCTTTGAATGATGTTTGTAGTAAATAAATAGCCTGGAATAAAAATATTTTATTTCCTTCATACAGGTTTGGAACACAGGATATACAGTGTTCCCCGACTTCACTCACCCGAACTCAACCGCCTACTGGGTGGAAATGATGAGAGACTTTCATAAGAAAGTACCTTATGATGGCGCTTGGATTGTAAGTTCATTAGATATCAGCTTTATAATATTAGGTGATGGTATTGAATTGTCTCAAAAAAAACCGGCCGACAAGGAGCAGGAAGGCCTCCCAACAGATAGCTCGACGACTTTGTGAAGGTTGCGGGTATGTCAATGGAGAAGGCTCAAAACCGTTCATCGTGGCACTCTTTCGGGGAGGCCTGTGTCCAGAACTGGACACAGGCCTCCCCGAAAGGCAGGAACTTTTTGAATTTTCAAAATGTTGAATATCTCGACTTTTATTAAACATAAAACATATATATCTGAACTGCCACAATGTCCTCTACCCGCAGGTACCCCATTATGCATTCATTACGCCACACCCTGTATATGATGATGAAGAAATAACAAGATAATTATCCCTTTCAATCTTGTTAAATATAAATGTTTGTTCCAGGACATGAACGAACCGGCCAACTTTGCGGACGGTTCCGTATACGGCGGCTGTGCGCCCGAGGTGCTGCCGTACAAGCCTCGAACCCACGACCCGGCGCTGCACGAGCACACGCTATGCATGGAGGCGCTCCACTACGCCGGCGCACATGTAGACGTACACAGTCTGTACGGTATAGCTGAGGCGCAGGCTACTAACTAGTGAGTTATCCTACTTCTTCTTCTTGTCGTGTCACTGATTCTTTCTTGGTCATCCTGTATTAGGTCAGTGACCAGTTTGAGGTATGGTGGCCCTGAAAAGGGCCTATGACCGTCGGTGAAAGAATTCTACTAGTACAAGGTGATTGATAATATGTATGTATTCTATCCCGTAAGGGCTGTTGTATGTAGTAGCGTAGAAAAGGGTTTTTTATACGCCCAATTGGCAATACTTTTTTATTTGTATGGCTATTTGTGACTAACACAGATGTTTGTTCTGTGTCTGGGTGTTAAATATATATCTATTATGTATTATGTATAACAGTCTCTGGTACCCATAGTACAGGCAATGCCTAGTTTGGGATCAGTTGACCGTGTGTCCGGAAAATTTATTTATTGGAAATTCGTAAGTTTTCATTTAAAAAACACTACACATAAATCAGCTGTTTTGGCGTCAAATCAGTTGAAACTCGATTTTTGGGTGTTACTATTAGCATAATCGTTTATCCACAGTGCCCTATCAGAGATCCGTGGCAAGCGGCCGTTCATAATATCCCGCGCAACGTTCGTCGGCTCGGGGCAGTATACTGGACACTGGAGCGGCGACATTGCCAGCGAGTGGCACGACATGAAGATGACAATACCAGGTAAACACCCTTTTTCTTATTCTCCTTTGAGGTTGGTAGGTAGCAAATGCTTGTATCATTAAGCCCGCCTTTTATACAATAATTGTCTTCATATCGTGTGAAATAAAGTATTAATTAAGTAAAAAATTAACGAGAATAAGAAGTGCCACGACAGTCTTGAGCCTTCTTCATCCACAGACTTCCCGCAACCGTCACAATGTCGTCGTTCCATCGGCCTTACAAGCTTGCCTAGTCCAACTAATATGTATAATATTAGTTGGACTAGGCAAGCTAATATTATAAGTAAGGATTATATGACTAGGCAAGTAAGGATTATTCTTTACCTAATTGGGTAATCATTGAAAAAATACTGTACAAAAATCAGCTGTTTTTATTTGTAATTTTGCATGCCGACTGGTAGAACATAATTGAAACACTATTTATTTTATGACCATTGTTAACCTACATTATGTTCAAGCAAATAAATTTATCTTTATGTTTTCCCCAAAACAGATAAAGATAAATTTATTCAAACTTTGAACTGATTTGACCCCTCAAATCAGTTTTTTTTTGTTTATTTGCTTGAACATAATGTAGGTTAACAATGGTCATAAAATAAATAGTGTTTCAATTATGTTCTACCAGTCGGCATGCAAAATTACAAATAAAAACAGCTGATTTTTGTACAGTATTTTTTCAATGACCAAAACAGCTGATTTTTGCTGTTCTAGGTCTCGGCTATCATTTTGTCGAACTTCTCGAATATTATAAATGCGAAAGTTTGCGAGGATGTTTGGATGTTTGTTGTTCAATCACACTAACGGCTCAATCGATTTCGTTGAAATTTGGAATAGATAAAGTTCTTTACCTAGAATAGCATATAGGCTACTTTTTATGTAGGTACCGCGCGATTGAAGCCGCAAGAAGCAAGTTATTTATAAAGATGATAAAAATAATAAAAACATGTAATTTTAAAAATATTTATTTATTTATTTAGGATATCCAACAGTAATAACACAATACAATGTAAGTATCAATACAATGGACTTAAGTGTATGCGTACCACGAATTATAGGATACCACAGCATGCGTTTAAAATAATTCAGCTCAACTAAATAGATTAAAACTGGAAAACAAAGATGAAGTAAAGTAATGAAGGAAGAAATTTCTTTCTTTTTTGTTAGTGTAAGCTAGCCTAAATCCTAACATACATTTGCAGAGCTGCTAAGCTTCAGTCTCTTCGGCATCCCGATGATGGGCGCGGACATCTGTGGGTTCAACGGGAACACCACCCCAGAGCTGTGCAAGCGGTGGATGCAGCTCGGAGCGTTCTACCCCTTCAGCCGGAACCACAACACCAACAACGCTATCGTGAGTCATCATCAGCCTTAGGATAGGAAGTCCACTGGCTTACACGGGCTTCCGGTTTTTTTTTTCATGTTTACCCTTTCGTTCTGGCTATGGCATCTTATTGATAGTTGGCCTAGTGATTTTATTGAAATAATCACATTTTGTATTTTAACTACTAGCTTCCGCCCGCGGCTTCGCTCGTGTGGAAACTACATAAAAAGTAGCCTATATGCTATTCTAGAATCTGTATAGAACTTTATCTATTCCAAGTTCCAACGAAATCGGTTGTGCCGTTACGGCGTGATTGAACAACAAACATCCAAATATCCTCACAAACTTTCGCATTTATAATATTAGTAGGATGTATGTGACTGTTGGTGTTGGCCGTGGTGGCCCCGGCTGAAGAATAGGCCCCTCCATATCTACCTATCCGCGGATGTCGCAAGAGGCGACTAAGGGAAAAAAGCTGGGGGATGGGCAGCAGCGTCCCTCATTTTAACAACGATAGCTCTAACTGCGCTCGCCAACCCGCATGCCCAGCGTGGTGAGTATGGGCAAATACCTCCACATGATAAGGAATTTCATCTGTCTGTGCGGGAGGCCATGTTCAGCAGTGGACGTCGAACGGCTGAAATGATGATGATGATGTGACTGTTGGATGTTGTTTTTTATACAAATCTAAATCAAAGGAGCCATTTCATTATGGGCCTGGTCCATGTACACTACATAGAAAAATTAGGAAAAAATAGGAGATTACAAGAAAAAAAAAACAATTTCATTAATTTGAAGACAAATGCGATGGTACAAGAATAGTTCTTCTGGTAAGTTTTTTACTATGTGAACACTATTTGAAGGCCGCCATGTTAGTGTATAATTGGCGTTAGACATGACATTGACATATTTTTCATGTCATGTTGTTTGATTTGATTTGATGTTTTTGTTTTGTCAGATAAATGTAGGTTGTCGAAATGACATTTCACGCACGTCCATCCGCCATATTTTTGTAGCGCTATGTGTTGCTCTCTTTGTCGAAGAAAATCATAATGTACCTTAGAACGAAGTCAATTTAAATAAAATAACCAATTAAATACGTTTACTTTATTGCTTAGCCATATTTTAGAGTAGTGTACACAGTGCAGGCCCAGGCTCCATATATTGACGAAACGCCTCTTTTATTATGCTTTCAGCCCCAGGACCCGGTGAGCCTCGGCCCATCCGTAGTGGACGCGAGCCGCAAGTCTTTGCGTATCCGGTACCGCCTGCTGCCGTATTACTACACTCTGTTCTGGCGAGCGCATGTCTACGGGGCTACCGTCTCTAGGCCGCTCTTTTTTGAGTAAGCTACTTACTAAACGAACACAGATATTTGTTCTGTGTCTGGGTGTTAAATATTTATGTATTATGTAAATCAGTCTCTGGTACCCATAGTACAGGCTATGCCTAGTTTGGGATCAGATGACCGTGTGTAGAAAAATTTATGTGCGCTATGCTAGTGCTCTCAAACGTTGAAGGAAAACATCGTAAAGAAACCGGCATGTCCTAAAAATTCGAAGACATATGACATGTGCACGAAAGGAGCCTCTAAGAGGCGCACTTTAATCACTACACTGATTCTTTGATCGTAGGTCATAGGCCCTTTTCAAGGCCGCCATACCTCAACCAGGTCACTAACCTAATACAGGATGACCAAGAAAGAATCAGTGACACGACAAGAGAAGAAGACTAAACAGTCAAATTCAAAGTGAAATGTTTGTAAATAAACCGCCCATACTT
Source organism: Anticlea derivata (assembly GCA_947579855.1). Classification (NCBI taxonomy): domain Eukaryota; kingdom Metazoa; phylum Arthropoda; class Insecta; order Lepidoptera; family Geometridae; genus Anticlea; species Anticlea derivata. The sequence continues at coordinate 10,814,780 of OX388270.1, forward strand.
AACCCCTAAACACAAGTCAGGACGAGGAATCTTAGGAGGAGGTAGGGCACAGCAAGATTTTCTCGTTCTGAATAGGAGTAGCCCGCCTGGGGAGGTACCTCCGCCTTACAGAAGATCGCAGCCAAATAACATTATTTGTTTAAAATAGTATTGTGTTCCTGCAATGAGTAAGGTTGCCAGAGCTCTTTACGGGGGGAGGGGGTTCGGGGTCGGCAACGCGTGCGCGATGCCTCTGGTATTGCAATCGCTCATAGGCTACGGTAACGGCTTACCAACAGGTCGGCCATATGCTTGTTTTCCACATCAGTTGTATAAAAAAAAAAAACGAGACTGTAGATTTTCTATTGTTTCTAGAATAGTCGCAGTCAAGGAGTTCACATAAAATTAACTTGATCAGCGTTGATTTTTGATCGATCATTTTTAAAATCATCATGAATGATGGTCGATCATGGTCCAAATATCAACGCTTACCAAGATAATATTACAAATGTGTGGTTTGTTTACATACATTTCCAACCAAATTCGGCTGAAATATTGACTACACAAGCTCAAAGTTACTCAACTAATTATGAAAAAATCTATGCTCGGAATTTGACTATGTTACGTGATAGAATTCGGAGGGAATAAAGCTTATAAGAATACTATGTTTTCCTTCACCGTTTTATACCGAATTACATCAAAATCGGTACAGTCGCTTAGTCGTGAAAAGGTTACAAACAGACAGAGTTACTTTTTTCTTTTCACAGAATGCCCGAGCAAGCAGACATCCACGCAATTGACGATCAGTTCCTGATCGGGCCGTACGTTATGATCACCGCCATTTTGGAAAAAGGCGCTACCAGTAGAAAGGCGCAGTTTCCCAAACCGTTCACCTGGTACAAGCTGAATGGTGAAGTTAGGCCGCAGACGGCGGACATTGATGAGGATAATTACGTGTCCGTCAGGGTAAGCAACCGTTTTCATAGAATATACGAGCAAATCCAACCGCGCCATCATCCAACGTGCTCAAAACAAAATCCTTCGTACTCTTGTCAACAAAAAAAAAAAAGAATATAAAGTGATTCATAACATGTAGGTACACCATCCCGAAAGGGGAGAGAAAGGGGAGATTATACGAGAGGTAGGGCACAGCGAGATTTTCTCGCTCTAAATTGGAGCAGCCCGCCTGGAGGTACCTCCGCCTTACAGAAGATCGCAGCCAAATAACATTATTTGTTTAAAATAGTGTTGTGTTCCTGCGGTGAGTAAGGTTACCAGAGCTCTTTAGGGGGGGAGGGGTTCGGCAGGCAACGCATTAGCAATGCTCCAGGTGTTGCTGATGTCAATAGGCGACGGTAACCACTTACCATCAGGCGGGCTGCTCCAATTTAGAGCGAGAAAATCTCGCTGTGCCCTACCTCCTCCAAAAATGTTGTAATCAATCATGTTTTTATTTGTGTTTGTTATAACAGGGAGGAGCAGTGCTGCCGCTGCAGGAGCCGGCTGCCCGGGGCCCGGTCAGCACGGGCCGCACCCGCAGCTCCCCGCTGCAGCTGCTGGCGGCGCCGGACGCCGCTCTCAATGCCCACGGACAACTCTACTGGGACGACGGAGACAGCATCAGTAAGTGACTACCTCGGTGGCGTAGCGGGATCGATCCAAATTTTTGCTTCTTTTTTCGGCTGCAGAATAGGCCCCACCATATATACCTATCCGCGGATCTAGTCAAAGTCAAAAGGTGTTCATTTCAATAAAATCACTAGGATCACTTTGAAACGTCTTAGAAACTAGGTGAAGAATCAGGCAACAAACACGCAATTTAAAGCTTCAGTGTGGTGCCGATCGAACTAGGTGAGGCTCAAAAGAAAAGTAATCTAATTATAATCTCTAATAAATAAAGATGTCGTAAGAGGCGACTAAGGGAGAAAGCTAGGGGATGGGCAGCAGCGTCCCTCATTTTAACAACGATAGTTTTAACTGCGCTCGCCAACCCGCATGCCCAGCGTGGTGCGTATGGGCAAATCCCCCCACATGATAAGGAATTTGCTCTGTCTGTGGGGGAGGCCATGTTCAGCAGTGGACGTCGTACGGCTGAAATGATGAGGTAGCAAATGCGGCCCACCTGTTGGTAAGCGGTTACCGTAGCCTATGAGCACTTGCAATAGTCAGAGGCATCACGCACGCGTTGCTGACCTCGAACCCCCTCCCCCTGAAGAGCTCGGGCAATCTTACTCGCCGCAGGAACACAACACTATTTGTAACAAATAATGTTATTTGGCAGAAGATTTCTGTAAGGCGGAGGTACCTCCCAGGCGTGCTACTCCAATTTAGAACGAGAGAATCTCGCTGTGCCCTACCTTCTCCTCTTCTTGTCGTGTCACTGATTCTTTCTTGCTCATCCTGTATTAGGTCAGTGAGCAGGTTGAGGTATGGTGGCCCTAAAAAGGGCCTATGACCGTCTATGAAAGAATCAGTGTAGTAAAAGGATTAAAGTGCGCCTCTTAGAGGCTCCTTTCGTGCACAAGTCATGTCTTCGAATATTTTAGGTTCTAGGACATGCCGGTTTCCTCACGATGTTTTCCTTCACCGTTTGAGAGCATAACGCACATAAATTTTCCGAATGGTAAATCCATTGGTGCATCCATCAATCCATCTATTATGTCTATCGTATCTTTAGCGTAACGATAGCGTCGCCATACGAGAACCTTTACTCCCAAACGGTTGTCGGTTCTGTGAGCTATATGGCCTGCCCGCTGCCACTTCAACTTCAGAGCTATGTTGGTGACCTCGTTAAATAACTAATACCATTTTTCCCAACAGACAGCTACCAGGAGAAGAAATACAGCCACATCGAGTTCCACCTCAACGGCACAGAATTCCGCAGCGTGGTCCAGTGGTGGGGCTTCGGAGTACCTTCGGTCAACAAGGTCATCTTCTTCAACCAGCCACCAGTGAAAGCCATTAATGTTAACTCCCAACCGTGTGAAAAACCCTGCGAGTTTACATACAACACCCAGACTAAAGTACTAGAGGTTTCTGTAAATCTCTCTCTTGACAATCCGTTCATCATCTCCTTGGTATACAAGCCGAAAGTTGTGTTCAAAACGGGAGGTGTTCTGCCTGGGTATGGTTGAATGTTATAATAATCAGTTGTGTATTTTAAAACTATAGCACAAATCCCGCTGTGCACTAAATGTGGATGCATATGTCAATCCCTGTTAAACCTTAACCCTGTAATAACGAAACTGGGTTAAGACTAGGTCTAACTAAACCCTGGTTTCGTGACGTGTCATGTCATATACTTGACATTATGACATAAAGCAAATGTATGAATGGGTGTGATCCACCGAAAGTTTATTGAAAATTGATTACTACTTTGAGTCATAATATTATTCTTAACGGGTGGTATGACTTCAAGTGTTTTTTTCTTTATTGTGTAAGATACAACTTTGAGGTGGTCCCTGCTTTCCTGTCCACTGTGCACGGCCACCTGCACTTGGGAGGACCTAAATAAGGCAACGGAAAGGGCCATCGAGGTTGCTACATATTGGTCGAGTAGAGTTTGAAAGAGTCCTTGACTCGAGAAGAAGAAGAGGTGGTCCCATATTAATTTAATTTATGTGGGTGGGATAAAGTAGTTTTTCCATAAAACTCAAACGTCATCATCACTGACGTGATTTGTCAAAACATTTTTGGACGTATTTTACTTGAATTTTTTTAAATATGAAACCATATAACTGCTTGGGCAATTTTGATGTTCAGATTGGCCTGGATCGGAATTTGAATCTTCTTCTTCTTGTTTACGGTGGCTATGTCATCTTAGGTGTTCTACCAAGAATTTTGTATAGGCAATTTGCTATATTTTTAACAAGGGCCCATACCGAATATGACCAATTGTACATACATTTTGATTTATTTGTTTGTATTCACGTGACTTTACTATACATACATTTTAATGTAGTGGACAAAGGGGACGCTGCTGCCCATCCCCTAGCTTTTTTCCCTTAGTCGCTTCTTCCGACATCAACGGGGCGGGTCGATAATGGAGGGGCCTGTTCTTTAGCCAGGGGGCCACCAATTTTTAGATACTTATCTCCAATTGTTAAAATAATTATAGTGTTAAGAGGACAGGGAATTAGTGAAATTGATCGCCAATTATAACCTTAAGATATTAATTTTTTCTTTGGTCAGGTTGAGGATTCCGCAAAAGATAATAATGTTAACCCGTTAACCCTTTCTAAGGAAGAAGAAGTCTGTGTTGATTCTTTTGTTGCATTTTTCCAAACTAACTTTTACAGCGCTAAAAATATTCCCGTTTCTTTATTATAAATCGATATAACAAGGACAGCGTAAATTTTAGAGCTGTCTAAGCAAGTTAAGGATAATGTCAACACCAATTAGTTGATAGATTTGATGAATAATCCGAATACTTTTATGATCATCGATTTTCTATGGTCTCAACCTTTATTACCAAAGCTATGTGGCAAATAGTCAGTATGTATAGGCTACCACCATTTGTTTATATCAAAGGCAATATCTTGAGTGGTAGGTTTTTTTAGTCTATTCATAAGGATTTAAAATTGTTATAAATCATTGTAATTTTTAAGATTGTTCGAAAATGGTTTTACGTCAATTTATTTTGATAACATGAATTTAATCTTTAGTGAGTTTTTTGTGTTTTTATATTTTACTATTAATCCTACTAATATTATAAATGCGAAATTTGGGAGGATATTTGTAGTTCCATCACGCCTTATCAGCTCAACCGAATTTGACGAAACTTGGAATAGATTTCTTTACCTAGAAAAGCATATTCTACTTTTAATCTAGGTACCACATGAGCGAAGCTAGTATAATACATAAGTTTGTAATAATGTAAAGATGTTTGTTACTCTTTCACGCAGGAATCACTGCAACAGATTTGAATGAATTAATTCAGGTACAATGCGAGCGAAGGCGCGGGTGTAAGCTAGTATCAAATAATCTGGTATCTAGTGCAATAAGCGTATGATCTCGAAATCATGAATTTTATGTGATGTGGTCAAATGTGGCATTATATGCCATAGTAATCTATGTTTATTAGAAATAAATCTATGTTACCAAGTCTAAGAATTCACTAATAAAGACTATAACGCACAATTTGTGGTTTAATTAAATATGTTATTCATCATCAATAATGATAAAGTCCACTGCTGAACATAGGCCTCACCTCTCAAACAGTTCCATGACAAACGGTTTTGGGCCTTCTCCATCCACTGACTTCCTGCAACCTTTATAATGTTGACGTTCTTTCGGGTGGGGGGGCTAACTATAAAGTCTTACTTAACTATAAAGTAAATGTCTTGAATATAGAACAGAAAACACAGGTTTCTTTAACATGAAACTATATTCTCACTAATTTAGTAACATTCAAAACAACTAACATTATGCCTCATCCTTCTCAACATCAGTTTTCAAAAACTTCTCATACTTCTCCTCTGTCATCAGTTCTTCCAATTCCTCTGGCTTTGTTAATTTCAGTTTGAAAAGCCAACCCTCATCGTAACAAGAAGTGTTAATTAAACCTGGCTTTTTCTCTACGTGCCCATTCTTTTCTGTTACAACTCCTGTGACTGGAGAGTAGATTTCACTAGCAGCTTTCACACTTTCCAAGGCGCCGCACTCGTCACCAGCCGTCAACTTAGTTCCCGGATCTGGTAGTTGAGCAAAAACCACATCACCAAGTGAGTCTTGGGCGTACTTACTGATACCAACGGTGCCTATTCCTCCATCTACTTTAACCCATTCATGTCGGTCTGTGAACTTCTTGCTGTTACTACTGCTGTATATGTGACGTAACTCGCAGTATGATGGTCTGTTGAGTTGCAAGAGACAACGTCTGGAGATGAATTGTTTTGTGGCTTGGAAGAAGTACCTCTGAAGAGTCATGTTTGTTCTGAAAGGCGAAAGAAATATTTGATTACTCTAAGAATGAAAATTTTTAAATAAAGCCTATGATTAATGCATCTGAATAGCAAAACTTCAACAAGTGATACATCCTATGAGAATACTCATAATGTCTGGATACTTTAAACATATCACCATACATTATGAGAATTATCTCTTATTGTATGGTGATAGGCACCAAACTGTGTTTGTTGCCTGATTCTTCTAGCCTTGGTCACAAGGAACTGCTTAGCTTCCCCTAGTTTCTAAGATGTTTCAAAGTGATCCTAGTAATTTTAAAGAAATGAACACCTTTGGACTGTCTGGATACCTAAAACCAATTACTAAATTAGATTAGATTATTAATAAAATTAGATCAACATGGATTAGTAAACTATCTGACTTTTAAAAAAAACCTTTGCCTGGTAGAGGGTGTAGTCGGGTTGTGCAATATAAAAATAAACCTTAAAATGATGATAAAGATTTGGCTTTTAGGTACGGTTGCATGCTGATTGATAGTTACCTGATTCACTAAGTTGGGTCTGTGGAAGTTTGAACTATGATACCAAAAAAAGATTTGTTTTCCAACTTTAGTTCTTACTTTAACTGTCTCAGGTCAAATAACTTTTCAATTCAGATAACTACATTGTTTGATGACTGTCAGTATCATTTCACAAATTACTTTTTAAAATAAATAGATTCAACTCATTAGCTTCTAGGCTGATAGGAACGGAGTTGATAAGGCTTGAACTACTGATCTCTTGTACACTGTATTCCCAGAGGGCAAGTATGTATGTACTTTATGCTGTCTGGTGGGTGACATACATTAAATAAATAACACGCAACAGCATCAGAGACTACGAGTATCATGATAACACAACACCCAGACTCGGAACAAATATTTCTGATATAGATCGTGCAAACATTTGTCCCGCAGCGGTTAAAGAACTCGCTCCCCTTGCTTCTCAGACGGGCACTCGCCCGCTAAGCCATAGAGGTCGGCAAATTAAACTAAAAGAGGTTTTCGATTAATTAATTTAATACCAGAAATTGAAAACTTACATTTTTATTTTATGAGGTGCAGTAATATTTTTTTAATTTGTTGTTTGTTTGTTCAGTCATACAGATCTTGCTTTAGATAATATAAATCAACACGAAACGAGTACATAATAAATGCACTGCTCTTTTCCAAAATCTCACTTTTCTTTTGTTCAATCAATCACGGTTATATTTTCACTACGTTCAGAAACAAACAGTCCGGTGAATGATCAACTACTGTCACTGTCAGTGTCAAATTCATCAATATGTTCCAAATGGTTGTTGGACGAAACATTATGGTTGCCAGTTACGGCAGATTTCCCTAATATAGCGTATTAACTTCAAACTTCAATATTCGTAATCATTGAAATCGAATGGATTATTTTGAAAGGTCATAAATACAGTTGAATTCGCGCTAGTTATTTTAAGTAAGTTTTACATCTTTACTAATAATCAAGTTGTAGCATATTCTTATTGTTATTTCACTAACTTAGTATACCTACGTTCGCAAAAGTTTCTTTAAAAGTTCAGGAAAACGGGCCAATCGCAGCGCGTTTTTGGGTGGCAGCGCAAGCGCATCGGAACTAGCAACTTTAAGTGCGTGAATTGAATAGTATCTTCTAGGCTTGATTGCGAAAAATAGGAGTAAATTCAGCTAGATTTAGATGTTTCTAAATGGTCCATGCTGTTTCAATGAGTAAAAACGTGACTCCATGCGACGACATAGTTCGTTAGCGGTTGTGCACGGACTCCACGGACATTACAATTGCATTTTTCTGTTGCGTGTAGTTCTAAACCGAAAAGGCACAAGGCAAACTATAACAATACAATGGCAACATAGATAGAGCTGTCAGTCATAACGTCAAAAGTTGTTGTTCGCCAGCCAGCCATGACTGAAAGATGTCAAACTAAGTTTACAGAAAAATTTGATAATTTCAATTATATTATTTATTTAGGAATCCTTTGCACTTCTGTTGCTGTGCTACTATTCTACAGGTAAGTGGTACATTCAGGTATTTTTGTACGTTCTCCGTTTTACGGATATGAAGTAACCACTTTTGTTTTGGTCATAGATTTCACTTCACGACGATAGCATTAAGCTATGGGCTGGGATGTCTGGCTTGTTATTACGGCGTCAATTCCAGTATTCTACTCGATTATGTGGAGAAACTCAGGTGCCATTTCCTTGGTCACTGCGCTGACAAGAAGGTAGACGATGCGCCAAAAAAGGTAAGTGGGCAGACACTTGTTTTTGAATCAGCCAAAACTCCTAGCAAGTCTATGAATGAGTCAGTCTATTTATATTTCACCGAATAGGTAACACAGCCACCTCTTTTTTCTGACTTTTAACTAGGTATCTGCATTCTTGTCTCGTGTTATTCAATGAATCTTTCACCATCTATTAGTAGAAAATAGAATTTTTTTATTGACTACTAGCTTCCTCCTATAATATTAGAAGGATAATAATAAAGACAAGTAAAATAAGTTGTAGATTATGTAGTCAGCAGCATATCCTAGCAATACTAATTAATCTAGAAATGTGAATTGATTCTGTAACTATCAAACTCTTATTACAGAGGTGTAGTGCATGCGGGTCCAAGGAGTGTGCCCGGCATGATACCGGGGTCACCACTGAGCCCTGGGTAGGGCTGCTGATTCATAAACAACTGGACCAAGCTATAGAAGATGTAAGTACACATTTTTGACATAAATTTCCAAATTTCTTTCATACATTAAATTGAAGTTCTATTCAGCAATGTTCAAGTAGGTATTTCTATAAAAAAAAAAAGCTTATTTAAACTTATACATGCTGTTTGGTACATAGTCTGTTATTATTTCTAGAAGATACAAAAGATTCTAAGACATTATAATACATTATAATGTCTTGGCTGAGCTCTATCCGTCGCACTAGGTCTCTTATGAGCCTGTATAGCGATTCTATCTTATTTATCCTGTATTCTATCTTATTTATAAGATAATTGCTGAAATATGTGAAACAACGAAACAAAGTTCACATATTACAAGGATAAAAGTACCCTATGTCTTATTCCTAGATTTTTAGGACCTAAAGTATCCAAAAAATGTGTTTAGCAGCTACGAAGCTGGGTGTTAACAGACATAGACTTTCGTAGTAGGAGTAGGATCCTTCAAGATTATAACAGTACCTACAACTTAGTTTATGGTTTCAACTAAAACATGTGCTTGAAATTACTAATGAAGTAGTATGAATCATTCTGTAGAAAATAATGATAATTAGCTACCTCGCTTGAATTAATAGATGTGACATTATCCTTCTTACAAGAACAAAGATAAAGATAGGTACCTAATTAAAATGTCATTCACCTTGCATTGGAAGTATACAGATCATTTATCTAACATGATTCTTTATTTTCTTCGTTATTCTTATTTATTGAAATCGTACATACTCATTGCCGGCGTCTGTGTTTCCGAATACCTATAATGTGGTTAATAATAAGCCCCTTTTGGGATAGTATACTAGTTACGGATCATGTTGTATTACAAAGAAACAATTGTGATTTCCAGTTCTACAACACAATTCTGGAGCAGTTCATAAGCGCATGGTACAGTAAGATAACTCTGCAGCCGTTCTTTGTGGATGAGCTGCGGCATCAGTTGAGGTACGCCTCGGCTAGCCTACTACAGCGAGCTATCAAGGTAAGATAATTCATGTTAAAGTTCATGTTCTAGCAACCTTCAGTTAATGGTCAATTTATCAAAGTTCTGCCAGTGTCAATGGTTCTTTCTTAATCATCCTGCATTAGATCAGTGAAAAGGTTGAGGTATGGTAACTTGTTCATTCTTAATCCACATTCAGTATCTTTCAAATCTTGCAAACAAATTTCCATAAATAGATTAAACACAAATTTTCAATTTCAATTTTGAAGTTATCAAATGTTTATTTTTGCTTCCTAGAATAACCCCCTTTCTGGACAGTAATTCTCTTTGATTTAGTCCCCCCATCCCCATTCCATCATCGGACAACCAGACGCACAGACACGCGGCATCCGTTCATGGTTGATATACCACCTTGCCGCACCAAGCGCTTTGCGTCTACCTTTATAATGCGGACAGCCAAAGAGTGGAACTCGTTGCCGGCGTCTGTGTTTCCGAATACCTATAATTTGGGTGTCTTCAAGACCAGAGTGAATAGGTTTCTTCTAGACAAACATGCTACACCGTAGACCACATCATTACTTAACATCAGGTGAGATTGTGCTAAAACGTTAGCCTATTTTGTATAAAAAAAAAAAAACAGTATCCGAGTACATTATAATGAATCAATTTGTATTACCTATTAGTGTGCTCTTTTCCAGATAAACTATGCACAATTCCTTATGCGCCGTCTGATTCCGTGCGCTCTCCGCCACTACTCCACGCACCGGGATAGAGCCCGGCTCGAAGGACCACTCGCGGTGCACTGTATCCACGTGGCCGCGCGCTCCAGAGCCTCTGAATTGAAGTATCTGAGGTGTTTGTCTGAGAGGCTGATGCCGATTGTGTTGAGAGACGCTGAGGTTACAAACCCGTGAGTACAGGATGAATATAAAGATTCTCGAATGGCGACTAGGAACAGGACGCAGTGTTCAAAGACCAACCGATAGACCGACGCCATTGTAAATGTTGTGGGAAGTCGGTGGCTCAAGTCCGTTCGTCGTGGCACTCTTTTGTACGGTGGGAACTATGTGCCCCGCCCACTGCGACTTCAACTTGATAATCCTTCGGACAAAATTGATGAATGAGCGTCCAATGAGCCAAATGGCTAGTTCGCAACAAGTTGAATGAGCCAAACGCCTAGTTCGCAACACGTCCCATGAGCTAAATGGCTAGTTCTCAACACGTTCAATGTGGCAAATGGCTAGTTCTCAAGACATTTAATGAGTGTGAATATCTGAGGTATGTGATGAGAAAATGAAGCAAAATCGGTATGTCAGAATCGTAGCAAGTGAAAAGCCGTAGTTTCTGCCTACCCCTCTGGGAAATAGGCGTGATTTTATTGTATGTATGTGGCTAATATTGGGTGTTAAATATATATATCTATTAAGTATATCAGTCTCTGGTACCCATAGTACAGGCACCCCTAGTGGTACCCCTAGTCTGGTACCCCTAGTTTGGGATCAGTTGATTGTGTGTGATATGTAGTTAACTTGCCTACCGTGTGTTTTATATTATATTTTTTCTGTTTAAAGAGTATTCAGAGTGCTGATTCGTGAGATATTCGCCGGCTGGGTGCTGCTGTCCCTGACGGATGTACTCTGTGAACCGTTTGCGTTAAACACTCTTATCGCACTCGCTACGGGCTCGGAAACTATGGCGCCATTGCCGACCACTCCTAACTATAAGGTAATTATAATAATAAATAAATAACGCCCAACAGTCACATACATAGTCCTGACCTCACACTAGGACTATATGTGTGCTATCCCGAATGGGGCTTATTCTACAACCAATTGGCAATAAACTTTGTTCTACGAAATCGTAATTTTTCATTCAAACTCTAAACTCAAACTGATATGATAAAGTTCAGTAAAAATAAATTTAAAGGTAAGTGTAACTAACAACCTGATCACTAACCTAATACAGGAAAATCTCAGTATTTCCCTTGTGGACTATCTGATCCACTACACAAACAATTTGCCGGGACAAATATTTGCAGATCATGCAAACATTTGTCCCGTCACGAAATCGAACAAATCGCGTCGACCCTACAAATAAAAAATAAAAATTTGGGTACAAAATGAAGGTGCAAAATGTTAGAGGTTGACCCTATCTCCACCAGATCCAATAATTTCAGGTGGAATTCCTAGAAACGTTCGCCCGGCAGACGGACTCTGTGTACCTGCAGCGCTGCAAGCTGATGAAGATAGACTTGGACCTGGTGATGAGTGACCAGGAGTACTTCTACTCCTTCATGCAGTTCCTCAAGACGACCAGCCACATCTTCCTGCTGCAGTTTTATAAGGATATCAGTAAGTAAATGTAGTCAAGATTTAATTTAGAAGTAGGTAGGTAGTAATTAAGTAGTTCATAATAAGGCTTTTCATTGTCGCTTTGGAGTAAACAGCGATGACAATGTTAAATTAAAAAAAAAAAGTTTATTACGAGCTCCTTGCTTGTCGTGTCGCTGATTCTTTCTTGGTCATCCTGTATTAGGTCAGTGAGGATGAGGTTTGGTGATCAGAAAAGGGATTATGAGTCTCTTGTACTTTTATGAGATAAAAAGATGATAGAAATAACAAAAATTGCTAATTTGAAGAAAATAAAAAAAAAATGTTTTTTTATCGCTAATAATCTTTATTTTTGTTGATATAAAAATTTCTTTTCGGGCTAGTTTCATCATCATCATCATCATCAACCTGTAGAAGTCCACTGCTGGACATAGGCCTCCCCCAAAGAGTTCCATGACGAACAGTCTTGAGCCTTCTCCATCCACCGACTTCCCGCAACCTTCACAATGTTGTCGGTCCATCGGGTGGGGGGCCTTCCAACACTGCGTCGCCCGGTTCGTGGTCGCCATTCGAGAACCTTTACTCCCCAACGGTTGTCGGTTCTGCGAGCTATATGGCCTGCCCACTGCCACTTCAACTTGCTAATTCGGGCTAGTTTACTTATTTATAATAATAATAATAAACAAGCATGTCATAAAAATTCCACATGTGACAGGCGCACAAAAGAGGAGCACTACTCCTTTCACTACACTGTTTCTTTCACTTACGGCCACCATATCTCAACCTGGTCACTGACCTAATACAGGATGACCAAGAAAGAATCAGTGACACGACATACAAGCATGAATCACCTTGTTTAATAAATATTTTTTTGAGAATTTTAACCGACTTCGAAAAAGGAGCAGTTATCTACTCTCACATAACTCTCAAAACAAGATCGTTTGATCATAGTTGATTAAATTTCAAAAACATCAATAAAATATAATGGCCACCACGAACCGGGCGTCGCAGTGTTGGAAGGCCCCCACTCGATGGACCGACGACATTGTGAAGGCTGCGGGAAGTCGGTGGATGGAGAAGGCACAAGACCGTTCTTCGTGTAACTCTTTGGGGGAGGCCTATGTCCAGCAGTGGACTTCTACAGGCTTATGATGATGATGACTGGCCTCATGGCTCAGTTGGTTACTACCAACCCGAACCCGCGACCTCTAGAGGTCGACCTCTAGAGACGCGCTAGAGGTCGCGGTTTCGATCCCCGCACTGGACAAACATTTGTGTGATTAACACAGATGTTTGTTCTGTGTCTGGGTATTAAATATTTTTCTTAGTATTATGTATATCAGTCTCTGGTACCCATATTACAGGCTATGCCTTGTTTGGGATCAGTTGGCCGTGTGTGATATGTCCGGAATATAAAAAAAAATGATGCAATTTCCTCCATTGTGTTATTTACAGTTGGGTGTTATTTATTATTTTATTCTTTTAGAATCTTTCCAAACCAAGCTCCTGAATCCGGAGCTAAGCGCCTCCGAGAAGACATACCTCCACAAGGAAGCGTGCGACATCTACGACACGTACTTGCGCGAGGACAGCGCAAGCCGGGTGCCGTTGCAAGCTAGTATTAGCGAGGAGCTGTATGACCTACTTCACGGGGAAGATAGTATTAAAAGGTTAGTTAGTTTGCTTATTGTGTCACTGATACTTTCTTGGTCATAAAGAGCCTATGACCGTCGGTGAAAGAATCAGTGTAGTGAAAGGATTAAAGTGCGACTCTTAGAGGCTCTAAGAAGAGGTAAGGCACAGCGAGATTTTCTCGTTCTAAATTGGAGCAGCCCGCCTGGGGAGGTATCTCCGCCTCCATACAGAAGATCGCAGCCAAATAGCATTATTTGTTACAAATAGTGTTGTGTTCCTGCGGTGAGGTTGTCAGAGCTCTTTAGGAGGGGGTTCGGGGTCGGTAACGAGTGCGTGATGCCTCTCGTATTGCAAGCGCTTATAGGCTACGGTAACCGCTTACCAACAGGTGGGCCGTATGCTTTTTGCCACCTTAGTTGTATAAAAAAAGTACATTTTTTGTATGGAAATTACTATATTAGGACCAAAAACCTTTTGTGTGTTTTCAGATTACAAACTAGCAGGGCGTTGTATCAAGCGGCAAGACAGTCTCACGCAGTTTTAGAGAAAATACTACTGCCAAAGTTTTTACACAGTGAAGAGGTAATAATCTAATAATCAATTCGTTTGAACTATATTAATTCCAAAAGAGACGTTTCATAAATATATGGAGCCTGGGCCTGCACTGTGTACACTACTCTAAAATATGGCTAAGCAATAAAGTAAACGTATTTAATTGGTTATTTTATTTAAATTGAATTCGTTCTAAGGTACATTAAGATTTTCTTCGACAAAGAGAGCAACACACAGCGCTACAAAAATATGGCGGATGGACGTGCGTGAAATGTCATTTTGACAACCTACATTTATCTGACATCAAATCAAAACAACATGACATGAAAAATATGTCAATGTCATGTCAAACGCCAATTATAAACTAACATGGCGGCCTTCAAATAGTGTTCACATAGAAAAAACTTACCAGAAAAACTATTCTTGTACCATCGCATTTGTCTTCAAATTAATGAAATTCTATTTTTCTTGTAATCTCCTATTTTTTCCTAATTGTTCTATGTAGTGTACATGGACCAGGCCCAGAATGAAATGGCTCCTTTGTGAAGATGTGTCTGTGCCAATAAAGCCGAAATCAGTTAGAAGTTAGGTTTCAGTTTAGGAGAAAGACTTGAAGAGAAAACCTTTAATAAACTATTTTGATAATGGATAGAAAAAAAATCTTAAAACTCACATATTTATATATCACATTGATGGGATATGTGGTTGACTCAGAAAATCATTATAAAATTGGCCTCAAAAATCAAGCTTAATCTTCGGCTTAATTTATGAACTTTTTTTTTTAAAGTTTATTCATTTTTCAGTTCTATAAATTAATGATCGGAAGCAGAATACCTCCGGGATATCAGAAGAATATGACAAAAAAGTGAGTATTCAACTTATTTACGGTGTCATGCTAACAAACAAAAGATTCAAAAATTATTTTGAACTAGCTTTCGCACGCGGCTTCGCTCGCTTGGCACCCACATAAAAAGTAGCCTATATGCTATTCCAGACTATAATCTATCTCTGTACCAAATTTCATCCAAATCCGATCGGCCATTTAGCCTTGATTGAACCACAAACATCCTCACAAACTTTCCATTCATAATGTTAGTAGGATGCGGATGCAATCGCGGGTAACAGCTAGTCACTTGATAACTTAATGGCTCGATAAAAGTATGTCCGCCTATTTATTTTGTTTACAGTTAGAAAAGGACAGTGCGAGAGTTATCGAGCCGAAAAAAGTTAGTGACTGACTATGAATAACAATGTTCATCATCAGCCTGATGAAGTCAATTGCTGAACATAGGCCTCCCCCAAAGAGTGCCATGACGAACAGTCTTGAGCCTTCTCCATCCACCGACTTCCCGCAACCTTCACAATGTCGTCGGTCCATCGGGTGGGGGGCCTTCCAACACTGCGTCGTCCGTGGTCGCCACTAGAGTACCTTTGTTCCCCAACGGTTGTCGGTTCTGCGAGCTATATGGCCGGCCCACTGCCACTTCAACCTGCCAATTCTGAGAGCTATGTCGGTGACCTTGGTTCTTCTACGGATTTCCTCATTTCGGATTTCATCACGTAGCGAAACTCCGAGCATAGCTCTCAACGATCTCAAGCTAAAAATGTTAGTGTGTTAAAATCTTTATTATTTGTGTTTCAGACCGCAAGAGCGCCTTCTGGCGTCAGCTCTTAAGATCGGCAACAAGCTTAAAAGTGCCTTAAGAGCTCAG
This sequence comes from Anticlea derivata, assembly GCA_947579855.1. NCBI lineage: Eukaryota > Metazoa > Arthropoda > Insecta > Lepidoptera > Geometridae > Anticlea > Anticlea derivata. Next base: position 10,830,588 of record OX388270.1, read on the forward strand.
AACATAGACGGACAAATATTAGACAGTCTTTCAAATGACTCGGAGGAATTAGAAAATGTAGATATTCTTAAGTATTTGGACACTATTGCGGCGGACGAGACGCATGGAGGACATGATCTAAGCACATATAAAGTGGTGCTTACGAATGTTGAGACTAGATTGGTAAGTAAAGATTTAAGCTATTTTATATTTATGATCGCGTTTTAGACTTAAATTAATGTAGTAAATAAGGAAAAAACGCAGTTTTAAGTCATTGATGCGTCAAACACAAAAGGTTGTTTTAATAATCTGACTAACGTCTTCCTCAGTGTTTAAAGTTACCGAATTTCTTCAAAATCGTACAGCCGGTTAGTCGTTACAGAGAGACAAAACCTTTTAGTGAGTGTATTAATTAATGTTTAATTTAAGAGTTTTTTTTTGAGAATGCTATAGTGCACTTTTATTGTTATGTATATCAGACCCTGTTTTTTATGATGGTATTTTATATTAAATATATATCTATTATGTATATCAGTCTCTGGTACCCATAGTACAGGCTATGCCTAGTTTGGGATCAGTTGACCGTGTGTGATATGTCCGGAATATTTATTTTATTTATATAATGTGTTAATATACATAATGTTATAAATAAAAGTGTAATATTCAAAACGTCAATATAGTTAAGAAGTTATTTTTTTTCCCATGGAAAATAGACAAATAGATTTTTTTCAAACATGCATTCTACGAACTTTAAAAGAAACACAGTTATTTGTTGCTCCTGTAAAAATATCTCTTGGATTTACGAATTCAGATAAATAGGCCGACATTATTTTTATTTTTTTCGAAAATATACTCTGCTTAGTCTACATATATGGATATAGTCTTCAAAACAAAGCAGTTCTTAATCTACCCTTAAACTAAATTCCAGCAAGTACCACCCCGACGCGGCACCGTCCGAGTGTTTACTCTAGCGGTGCACCGAGTGGAGCCGGGCGCGGCCGCTAGCTTCTGGACGGTGGAGCGAAGCGAGCACGACTTCCACCTGCTGCGGAGCAAGCTGCACGAGTTTCACGGGGACCAGCTGCTGCTGGACTTGCCTCTGCCTTCGAGAAGGTGACTAACATTTAAATATTCCGGACATATCACACGGTCAACTGATCCCAAACTAGGCATAGCCTATACTATGGGTACCAGAGACTGGTATACATAATAGATAAATATTTAACACCCAGACACAGAACAAACATCTGTGTTTATCACACAAATGTTTGTCCAGTGCGGGGATCGAACCCGCGGCCTCTAGCGTAGAAGGTAAAGTTACTACTAACCGAGCTATGAGGCCAGTTAAATATATATTTAACACCCAGACACAGAACCAACATCTGTGTTAGTCACAAATGTTTGTCCAGTGCGGGAATCGAACCCGCGACCTCTAGCGCAGAAGGCAGAGTTACTACCAACTGAGCTATGAGGCCAGTCAAAAATAAAAATTGCTAAACTATAATCTATCATTGTGCCAAATTTCATCCAAATCCGTTCGGCCGTTTGGGCGTGATTGAACCACAAACAACCTCACAAACTTTCGCATTTATAATATTAGTTTTTTTTTATTATTTGCCGTGTTTCTCTAATGTGTAATTTGGTGTATTTTGTGTTGTATTTTTTTTTTCTATTTAGTGGCTGACCATTGCTGGATAAAGGCCTCCATCTCGTGCCATCCTCCTCTGTCTCTTGCCCTTTGTGTCCATATATTTTTTTCATAATACGTGTCCATAATATAAGTAGGATTTTGAATTTAAACTAGTGTTTCGCCCCGAATTTTGTTGCTTGTCGTGTCAGTGATTCTTTCTTGGTCAACCTGTATTAGGTCAGTGACCAGGTTGAGGTATGGTGGCCCTGAAAAAAGCCGATGATTCTTCTAACTTTAATAATCATTTATTCGTTGAAATCGCATGGATCATTTTGAAACGTCCTAAATCTAGCTGATTGTGCCTGTTCTTCATTACTAATTCTAGAAAATTCTGAGAGCTTTATCGGTGACCTTGGTTCTTCTACGGTTTTCCTCATTTCGGAATTTTATCACGCAGTGAAACTCCGAGCATAAATAAGATCCATAGATCGTTAAGAGGATACAAAAATCATAATAAATTGTCGTAGTGAAGAAAGTGACAGCGCTATGTACTGTAATTGAATGCGGAAAGAGATAGCAAGCGTTAGAAGGCGCTCGAAAGTAATCGACGTAAGCGAAATATAAGAAAATATCGATTATCTCAAAAACTATCTATTTTTTTAAAGTGTCTTGGATTTAGGTACCCAATGCTATTGTTTAACAAAATATAAAAAAAAAGTTATTTTTGTTAGATAGTCTCAGAGTATTTTCGAAAAAATTGTTGCAGAGGACCCAAATTTAAAAAATAAATCTATCGAGAAAAGTTTTACCAATCGCGTTTCTGTCTTGGATTTACGTAAATCAAATGCTCAAGTTATCTTTGACATAAAAATCAAAACTGTGCGTTTTGCGGTTATTGAGAAAAAACAATTCAAAAATCATAAAATAATTAAACCCCTCATCTTAAACTTGTGTACACGGAGAGGTAAAAAAAAAAACTATTTTTCTATATTTCAGAGACAACAGCCCACTTGAAACATTACGCTACAAATACGAAGATTTCCTGCAAAGATTACTACAAAAGCGTTTACTACAAACAAGCGAGATGCTCCGGATATTCCTCACAGACGACGGAGACTTCTCTCTGGTTATACAAGCGACTACACTGAACGCAAATAGTACGGACTTAGTGAATATCTATCAAAATGTCACTCATAAACTGAGGAAGGAGAAGGGACAGCATTTGGAGAGCTTTATGACAAATCTGCTGGTGTCGAGTGATATGGAGCGATATCAAGCTTTGTGAGTACATTTGCATACATAATTATAGCAGAACCGACAACCAGGCGTGTCTTCCTCATGCAAAAGCTTGCTCTGCGTTGACATCTGTAACTTGGTGCAAATACTCATAAAGTCAAATAATAACGGACTTTAGGGTTTTTCAAAACTGCCCCTTTTTATTTATTTATTTCATTAATCTAGGATTCACAGTTTTCTTATCGTTTATTATAGGCTAGATGTATACAATTAAGGTGGTTCATAATATGTATTCCATTCCGAAAGGGGCTTATTCTACAACCAATTGGCAATAAAGTTTGTTCTACGACGTTTGGAAATTCGAGATTTTTCATTGAAAAAACTCTATGCGATAATCAGCTGTTTTGGGGTCAAATCAGGTCAAACTCAATGAATCAGCGGTTTTAGGTAGCAATCTTGATTCCGAACTTCTTGTACGTTTATTTCTTAGTTCTAAAGATGATAAAAATATCAAAAACACCTAATTTGAGAAAGTTTATGAAAAAAATTAAATTAAATGAAAATATTGATGTTTTTTTCGCTAATTTTATTTCTTTTTGTTGTTAGAATAACCCCCTTTCGGGATGGTATACATGTTATGAATCACCTTGTATATGTAGTCATTGAACCAATTTGAATCCACATTTTGTATTCCACTCGCTTAAAAGTAACATTGTGCGAATATGCTACGTGCCTAGGTTAACTATAGGCACAGATAACATAATACTAGTACAGATACCTCATCTCATACAACGGAACTCAACCCTCATAACTCGGGCTATTCTTCGGGCTATTTGAAATGTCTACCCTAGGCACTAGATGCCGCCTGCAACTGGAATTACCGCGTAAACCGCGCACGCACTCAGTAGATGGCGTTAATTATGCATCTAGTGGCCGGGCAGTAGATAAGTGGATAGGTATAGATATTTATATAGTATATATATATATATAGTATAGGTGGTAGATAGATTTGACGCTGCGACGCGACGTTGCCAGCTTGACGCGCTGCAACGTTGCCAGCTTGCGCCGCACTGATAATCACCCTATGTGGGAATATCTACACAAAACGTAATTTTTATAATTTGTGACTAGCTTCCACCCAAGGCTTCGCTCGCGTGGTACCTACTACTAATAGTATCTGCCAAATCAGAACGACTAGTCTGAGTTGGAATCGGGAGTTTTGTGTGGTGAGCTTGCTTACGATTTTATGCCAAATCATAAACATACCTAAATTATGTACCTACCTAAGTACCTACTTACATAATCTAGATAGAGTTAAAAAAAAGCGAGCTTTCGACAATATGACCTTTGCCATTGAAAAACTCCCGCATAAACCCTTATGACTTATGTAGGTACCTATGCTGTTTTATTAAATTCAAATAATTAGATGATAAAGTGTTTGACTGGCCTCATAGCTCAGTTGGTAGTAACTCTGCCTTCTGCGCTATAGGTCGCGGGTTCGATTCCCGCGCTGGACAAACATTTGTACCTATCTATTATGTAAGTATATCAGTGTCTGGTGCCCATAGTACAGCAGGCTATGCCTAGTTTGGGATCAGTTGACCGTGTGTGATATGTCCAAAAAAAAGTAGGTACCTACCTACTTAATTACTTACTTAAAGTCGGCAACGGAAGTTGATTTTTTTTTTATACAACTGAGGTGGCAAACAAGCTCTCGGCCCACCTGTTGGTAAGCGGTTACCGTAGCCTATGAGCGCTTGCAATACCAGAGGCATCACGTACGCGTTGCCGACCCCGAACCCCCCCCTCCCCCCTAAAGATATCTGGCAACCTTACTCATCGCAGGAACACAACACTATTTGAAACAAATAATGTTAATTGGCTGCGATCTTCTGTAAGGCGGAGGGACCTCCCCAGGCGGGCTGCTCCAATTCAGAACGAGAAAAAAACTACCTACTTATGTAGATAAAATGGTAACTGTGCCTTGGAAATTGATTACCTATGAGTCAAGACGAAACTACAAAAATATAGTAAAAATAAGTAGGTAACTTTTACAAACAGCATCAATATTGAGAATCCTACCCAATTTTAGGTAGGTAAACAAGGTTATTCATAATAAGTATGTGCTATGCCATCCTGAAAGTGGCTTATTTTACAACCAAAAAAGTAGGTATGTTCTACGACTTTTGGAAATTCGACATTTTTCATTGAAAAAGCTCTATGCGAAAGTCAGCTGTTTTGGGGTCAAATCAGTTCAAACTCAATGAATCAGCTGTTTTAGGTAGGAATCTTGGTTCCAAACATCTCGTAGGTAAAAAAGATAATTTGAGAAAGATTGTGAAACGAATAAGAAAATATTGAAGTTTAAAAAAAAAACAGCATAGGCCACTATATCACGCAAAGAAACAAACAACGTATCAAAGCACATTCAAAATTCAAATGGGATCCGTCCTAGCGAAAGTGATCACCAATCAAACGAAACGACGCACAGTGGTTCGATTGTATGGAGGAGGTCGGACAAAGGTGACTAAAAATCACAAAATCGTAATTTTATAAATTTGATAAAGCCATTCGATTGCTATTTTAAAAACAAACAAACATTCTTCTATTGCACTTTGAGCCTGGACTTGTAGTTAAGGAGTAAATCGCATAAAACTGATTTCATTGTATGGGAAGCAACCTTTAAACGTGAAAATAACGTGTATTTTCGTCGATTTTCGTTCTGAAATTTTTATTAGGTTCTTATCATTTAGTGTCACATTTTTTGTGCCCTTTTCGAGTTATGATGATGATTTTTGGTCAAAATCGTAATCTCATACATTTTAATACTCCATTCGATTTATGTTTCAAAAACAAACAAATATGACTCCCATGTCATTTTGAGCCCCGATTCATAGTTTAGGAGTAAATTGCATAAAACTTGTTTAATTATATGAGAAACGTCGTTTAAACATATATAAGTGGGATTTATATAATAACTTCGGGAGCTACACGGAATGAGACACCAAGTCTATGAACCAACTGCTTTATTTGCGTACCCGCAACTAACACTTAATAAGGGATACCACACGTCCCCCCTTTTCAAAGAAAATAACAATTTAAAGTTAGCTAAAATCTATATCTAATCTAGACAGATAACATATGCATAGACATGCACGTAGGTGCTTATATAACATATTAGGTATAAGACCCAGTATACAATTAATATATAAACTGCATAACTATTTAGTAGGCCTAAAACCCAAAATAGGTTGGCATATAAATACATAGGTAAAGAAAATAATATTCGACAAAAAAAAAAAAATAGCACTTTCCTACATAATATAGGTATAGTCAACAACTCCAACGTAAGTAATACAAGAAACGTAACAGTAATACGGTAGGTAAGTATGTGTAGACCTCATTTGCTTTGCTCACGGATTGTCGTTAACTTTCTATTGTAGGTACCTATATACGCATTACACAAATCTATTGAAAATAAATTGAGAAGCGAGAGGTACCTTTTAGCAAAATAGAAAAACAATTTACAAACGTATTAACCTATGTTAGGTTGTGCTAATAACTTATATCAAAGGTAAAAAAATCTGAATTAAGGTATTATTCCTTATAATACTTTTCTTTATACGTACAAGCACGTTTAGGGCGTACTGTAGGTTGAGGCATAGAAGGGCTTTGATCTGGTTTCGGTTCGATTTCGCAAGGGGTCCTATCCGCGCTAGAGGTGTCTTTTGGGAAAGGGGACTTTGAAACTTCGGATACTTCCCCGACCGCATCGTCAAATTCATGGTCCGACTTTTCGCGATCCGAACCTACGTCTACGGGTGCGTCTTCGGAGTGCCGTAGCGTGGAACGAGGTTTCCCAACGGGGAGCAACTGGTCGATGTGCCTCTTCCATTCGCGTCCATCGGAACAACGCACCCGATAAGTTAACGGAGCTTCTCTTGCGGTGACCACCGCCGCGCCGGCGCCCACTTGTCTGCGCGCGCGCTGTAGTCGCGCGCCAGCAGGGCGTCGCCCAGCGCTGCGCTCGGTGCCTGGAGCGGCGCGTGCGGCACGGCCCGCTACCATCTCGCTGGCGCGCTCTGCGCTCGGCCGCAGCCCGTTGCCTGCCGAGCATGGCCTCCGCCGGCGCGACGCTGTTGGTGGCGTGCTCGCAGTTTCAATACTGGAATAGAAATTTGGTGACCGCCGTATCGACGTCGACCCCTTCGTGCGCGGCCTTTTTCATGGCACTCATTACAAGTTTTACGTTTATACGGCAGCGGCAGTCGCGATAGGGCATCGACGTTACTGTTATCGTTCGATCTAACAAACTCAATATCAAAATCGTATGACGCCAGCCTAGTGGCATATCTCTGCAGCCTACTAGCTGCCGTTATCGGCAAACCGAACTTAGGTCCAAATATAAATGTTAACGGTTTATGATCCGTTTTAATAATGAAATGACGGCCATAAATATATTGATGGTGTTTGATCACACCAGCAATAATCGCGAGCGCCTCCTTATCCGATTGGCTATAGGATCTTTCAGCCGTATTGAGGGTCCGCGACGCAAAACAAATAGGTCGTTCGTCGCCGTTCGGAAAACGATGCGATAACACACTGCCAATACCGTATGAACTGGCCTCATAGCTCAGTTGGTAGTAACTCTGCCTTCGGCGCCAGAGGTCGCGGGTTCAATTCCCGCACTGGACAAACATTTGTGACTAACACAGATGTTTGTTCTGTGTCTGGGTGTTAAATATATATCTATTATGTATATCAGTCTCTGGTACCCATAGTACAGGTTATGCCTAGTTTGGGATCAGTTGACCGTGTGAATATGTACGGAATATATATATATTTTTTTTTATTTTTTTTTATTTATGAACTGCTATCAACCGCCAGTACTAACGGTAGCTCTGGATTGTAATGCACCAAAACTTTGCTACTTAAAATCACTATTTTGATTTCTTTGAAAGACTTTTCACAATCTGCCGACCAGACCCAAACAATATCTTTCCGCAATAAACTGTGCAACGGGTGTAAAATTGTACTCAGCCGAGGTATGAACTTTGAATAATAATTTGATTTTAACCATATAGTTGCACATTTTGTTCAAAGACACATTTTGACACTTTTGTGCCCTTTTCGAGTAATGATGATGATTATTAGCTTTCCAGGAATCGCAAGTGGAGTGCAAGGTAATAATTTCAGTTGTCAAACAAGAAAAAACCAAATACAACCCACTAGGAGTATTAACATGTATGAGATTTTGACTAAAAATCATCATAACAATAACTCAAATAGGGCCCAAAAGTGGCAACCTATGCCTTTGAAGAAAGTGTGCCACTAAATGGTAGAAACCTACAATAAAAATCCTAGAACGAAACAGGGTGAAATACAGAGTCTATATAATGTTTAAACGACGTTTCCCATGCAATAAAATAAGTTTTATGCAATTTACTCATAAACTATAAATCGGGGCTCAAAATGACATGGGAGTCATATTTGTTTGTTTTTGAAACATAAATCCAATAGAGTATTAAGATGTACGAGATTACGATTTTGACTAAAAATCATCATCATAACTCGAAAAGGGCACAAAAGTGGCAACATGTGTCTTTGGAAAAAATGTGCCACTAAATGATAAGAACCGACCATAAAAATCCCAGAACGAAAATCGACGAAAATGCACGTTCTTTTCACGTTTAAAGGTTGCTTCCCATACAATGAAATCAGTTTTATGCGATTTACTCCTTAAAAATAAGTCCAGGCTTAAAGTACAATAGAATAATTTTTGTTTGTTTTTAAAATATCAATCGAATGGCACTATCAGATTTATGAAATTACGACTTTGTGATTTTTAGTCACCTATGTCCGACCTCCTCCATACAATCGAACCACTGTGCGACGATTCAAAGCCAGCAACAACGTTGGCCAACGTTGTTGCTGGCAATTCGCATTGTATGTATGTGCCAGCACATACATACAATGCGTTTCGTTCTCCAATATTATCGTCGGTACCTACTACCTAGTATGCTTAGCTTTTGTGAAAACTCTGCGTAGTATGTAGGCGTTTAACTTAGTTTTTTAACTGTAACATTTGTGTGATAATTTGTAAAAGAAACGAATTCACTCATTTTTTTTCATTTCAATTGGAATAAAAAATTAGTAATCTACATACAAAATAGAAAACGCAAAAACAAAACGCGACGGTAATGGAATTTAAAATAACGCCATCTATCAATTCAGTACTACCTGTGGTAGTACAAGCAAACTGTGTCAATCACAACGTAGTTCAAGTCATTGACACTAGAAAAACGAGATCATTGGATTTTTGATAAAAATAATTCAACTTGATTGAAGAGGCATTTATTTAATTTTCCCGTGTTATGGGTATTTTATGATATTATAAAATCTTTGTTTCATGACCTAATAATGATTTTTCACATACTTCATTATCAAATCTATACCCGTAAAGCCATCTATTGACATTCGTTTGAACAATATTTCTTTTCTTTGGAATGGGACCCCGTGCTATAGGTATCTTGATAACTATAGATTATCAAAATACTATGCGAGCAAAGCCGCGGGCGTACGCTAGTTATGACAAAGCATGAATTGACACGTCATTTGTGTCGCCAGGGTTTAGTTAGATATAGTCTTAACCCAGTTTCGTGATTACAGGGATACTCTTTGTTTACAGAATGAAAATTAAAACTAATACAAAGTACAAAATACACATGAAACAGTTGAGCTATCTAAAGACCGTTACAAACGATCGATTAGAAAAACTGACTCTTTGGCTGCTCGATAAATGTTTTTATAGTATTAATGAATTATGTGAGGCCGTGGTGGTCCCGGCTAAAGAATAGGCTCCTCCATATCTACATATCCGCGGATGTCGTAAGAGGCGACTAAGGGAAAAAAGCTAGGGGATGGGCAGCAGCTTCCCTCATTTTAACAACGATAGCTCTAACTGCGCTCGCCAACCCGCATGCCCAGCGTGGTGAGTATGGGCAAATCCCCCTACATGATAAGGAATTCGCTCTGTCTGTGGGGGAGGCCATGTTCAGCAGTGAACGTCGTACGGCTGAAATGATGAATGAATGATGTAATTAAATTTTGACATGAATTAATATTTGCACGCCTGCATGCAGGCTGAATACATTAACTAAGCATAGCTTTAAGACCATATTATGTAAATTTTGTATGTATTCTGGCAAATAAACGATTGTATTTGTATTTGAGATAGCTAAAATGATCCAGACTTGTAAACATACAAATAACCAATAAAATACATGATTATTCTGACGTTTTGGAATAAGGCCAGGTCAAGAGTACCCTAAACCGACGAGCATGTATAAGGAATGTGATGAGAGTGAATGAAGCAAAAGAGCTATGTCAGGATCGTTGCATTTTTATCATTTCATTTATTTTATTTCCTAAAGAGTACACTATTTTTACAGGGGCACCTAATGCAACAGTGTACTTAATAATAAATATAATCAAAATCTTCAATTAATTACATATAACAAATACAAAACATTTCAAACTAATAATTTCAAATATTATAAAAAAATAAAATTCAGTTAATAAATTCAAATTACATAAATTAGGTTTGACACCTAATCAAAATATAAAAATTCGTCAATCGATCGATATACAATGTCAAATAAATTACAAAAATGTCCAATCTAATTAAAATAGCATAGAATAAATAACGGAGTCCTGCGGCATTCGCTTAGGGAGCAGTAAAATAAATCGACTCTCTCCGCTACTAGATTGAGTGTGTGGATGCAACGCGTTAGAGGTGCAAGTGAAAAGCCGTGGTCACTGCCTACCCCTCTGGGAAATAGGCGTGTTTTGATGTATGTATGTATTCCGTGAAACGGGGCTCTCCGGGTTTTCAAAAAGATATCAGGACGTCTGATCGAAGCGAGGCGTGACCCGAGAGCTGGCTCTCCGCCAGCGTCTTGGGGACGCTTCCGACTGGTAGTGATCTGGATCAGTTGAGCTATCTATAGATCGTTTGTAACGGTCTTTAGATGGCTCAACTGTTTCTTGTGTATTTTGTAAATCTTCTTCTTCTTCTTCTTCCTGCCCTTGTCCCACATTATGTGGGGTCGGCACAACATGTTTTCTTCTTCCACTCTCTTCTGTTAGCCGTCATCTCCGCACTCACATCTTTCTTACTCATGTCATCTTTAATACAATCCATCCATCTTTTCTTTCGCCTTCCTCTAGTCTTATATCCATGCACATTCATACCTAACGCTCTTCTCGTTACATGACTTTCATCCCTCCTCATGACATGCCCATACCATGCTAACCTATTACTTCTCAACTTTTCCGTCACTGGCGCTACTTTCAAACTTCCTCTGATGTACTCTGTAAATATTAACTTGTATTAGTTTTAAGTTTCTTTCTGTAAATAATGTATGGATTCTGATTATTTTGATTATTCACAGAAAGCACGGCAACCATATAGAGGAGGCGCTGGAAGTGAGCGAGGAGGTTCCTATATCGGCGCGCGCGCAGCACAAGCGCGACATCCGCGGCGGCGTCTTCGCCGACAACCTCGGCATCCACGACCACACCATACTCATTGTAAACAGCAGCTACCAGAGCTGCGTGGTTGGATTCACGCAGTGCCTCATGTATTTGTGTGAGTATCAAAATGAGATGATTCTTCTAGGCTTGGTCGCGAGGAACAGGCATAGCTTCACCTAGTTTCTAAGACAAGTGATCCTAGTGATTTTATTGAAATAAATGCCTTTTGACTTTGACTTTGAGATGTATCCTGGGTCTAAGCAGTGACGGATTTGCTGTCTTAGCCGCTCTAGGCCCCAGGCCATGTGCCGCCCCTTTCTCAGCACCCACCATTAGACTAGGTACATAATGAATTTACTTTATTGCCAACTTTTTCTAAATCGAAATCATCAATTAACTATAATAGCTACTAATTTGTAAATATATTCCGAGATGATGAGCTTTTCCACGACAATTTCTAAAAATTTTTGGTCTCGATTTGCCGCCCCTAATATCTGGCTGCCCTAGGCCCGGGCCTACTGGGCCTTAGGGCAAATCCGCCACTGGGTCTAAGACAAAAAACCAAGAATTTTGTTTACTTAGATGCGCTAAGCGGCTAGCTAGCAGCAAGCGGCCGAACATTTTCGAACAATCGTTGTACTAAGTTGTTCGCTTGGTGATGTAATGTATACACAACACCCCATTGTAAGAACATAAGTGCAATAAAGAGAAGACAACCAAAAAAATTCATAGTGCCCGTCGGAAAATGTACAATGAAGGCAAGCTTTTGTCTTGACAAACTTCTATTCAACAGTTTCGAAATTTCGAAACTGGACGTGTCAATTTCGATATTATACAGAACATAGCAAAATTGTCGGAAATTTCCCTTAAATTTCAAGGTCTACGAGATGTACATTACATAGAAAAAAATTTAAAAAAGGAGATTATCAGAAAAATACAATTTCAATAATTTATACTATTTGAGAGCCGCCATGTTAGTTTGCAGTTGACATTCTAAGAATTCGTTTTTCTAATTTCAGTGACAAACATTATAAACGCACGTGCATTCGTCGTCCACATACTAGGCACTGTACTCGGCTTCACTCGGGATTTAGTTGACGAGACTTTCAACAAGTTTCTGAATAACATTCTTTATGATGTCATATCGGAGAGAAGATTGGCTCATTTGATCAGATTAGGACATGGTAAGTTCACAATCATTAGCCGTGGTGGCAGACAGCACTGGTGAAGTGGTGGCTTTTCGATCCACAGGTCCTGGATTCGAAACCCGGTCGTGCACCAATGGATTATCCATTCGGAAAATGTATGTGTACTAGTGCTGTCAAACGGTGAAGGAAAACATCGTGAGGAAATCGGCATGTCCTAGAACCTAAACAATTCGAAGACATGTGACATGTGCACGAAAAGAGCATCTTAGAGGCGCACTTTAATCCTTTCACTACCTGGCCACCATACCTCAACCTGGTCACTGACCTAATACAGAATGACCAAGAAATAATCAGTGACACGACAACCAAGCAAGCCGTGGTGGCCCCCAGCTGAAGAATAGGCCACCCGCGGATATCGTAAGAAGCGACTGAGGAAAAAAAGCCAGGGGATGGGCAGCAGCGTCCTCTATTTTTGGAAATTCGACATTTATCATTGAAAAAACTATGGTTAAATCAGCAATGTTTTGGTGTCAAATCAGTTCAATCTCAATGAATCAGCTGTTTTAGGTAGCAATCTTAAACAACTATCGAACTACTCGTACAGTTAGTAATTAGTTATAAAGATTATAAAAATACCAAAAACAGGTATTTTGAGAAGGTTTGGAAAAAAAATGCGTTATTAAATATTGGTTTTTTTTTCGGTAAAGTTATTTCTTTCTGTTGATAGAATAACCCCCTTTCGGGATGGAAATGCTATGAATCACCTTGTAAATCTTTTGAATATGAACCTATTATTTGCAGCTGTACTGTTCGGCAAGAAAACAGCGAGCCACCACGATCCAGACAAGCAGAGGGAGGTAGCCAGGGCGCAGCTCCTAGCGTGCCTGCCTCGCAGTGCCGCAGCCTTGCTGGGCCCCGGGCTGCCCGGTTCGGTGCTGGCTGCCTTCGAGATGATACAGCAGCCGCAGCTGAATAAACAGGTTGGTAATTACCAAAAACCATTATGAGCCACCTTGTATATTACTTGGTCCTTCGAGCCGGATTGTGGTAGACCTCACTTGTGACGAAAATACGTCACAACTGAGGCCTACCTCAATCCGGACCAAGTAATATACAAGGTAGTTCATAACGTGTATACCACCCCGAAAGGGGGTTATTCTATCAACAAAAAGAAATAATAATAGCGAAAAAAAAACAACACTATTTTCATATTTTTTTCTCAAATTAGCTGTTTGGTATTTTTATCATCTTAAGAACTAATAACTAAACGTACATCAATTTCGGAATCAAGATTGCTACCTAAAACAGCAGATTCATTGAGTTTGACCTGATTTGACCCCAAAACAGCTGATTTGCGTGAGTTGAGTTTTTGCCTGAGCTTTTTTCAAAGAAAAATGTCAATTAGTTGTAGAATAAGCCCCTTTCGGGATGGCATTCATATTATGAATCACCTTGTATAGTGCAGTTGTAGAGTGTCCAGTCACGCCATTTATCACACATAACATTATTTGTTTCAAATAGTGTTGTATTCCTGGTGTAAGGTTGCCAGAGCTCTTTAATGCTCACCGCAAGAACACAACACTATTTGCACAAATAATGTTATTTGGCTGCGAGATTTCCTCGCTGTGCTCTTACTCGCATTAAAAAAAAAATGCTTGTAAAAATGTGAACGTCAAATGGTGAGCTTCAGCAAATGTTCTTAGGGCAGCACACGTTGCCCTTGATGATTTAGATGTACTTCTCATACAAAGGAGCCGTTTCATTCTGGGCCTGGTCCATGTACACTACATAGAAAAATTAGGAAAAAATAGGAGATTACAAGAAAAATACAATTTCATTAATTTGAAGACAAATGCGATGGTACAAGAATAGTTTTTCTGGTAAGTTTTTTACTATGTGAACACTATTTGAAGGCCGCCATGTTGGTTTATAATTGGCGTTTGACATGACATTGACATATTTTGCATGTCATGTTGTTTGATTTGATGTTTTTGTTTTTGTCAGATAAATGTAGGTTGTCAAAATGACATTTCACGCACGTCCATCCGCCATATTTTTGTAGCGCTGTGTGTTGCTCTCTTTGTCGAAGAAAATCTTAATGTACCTTAGAACGAAGTCAATTTAAATAAAATAACCAATTAAATACGTTTACTCTATTGCTTAGCCATATTTTAGAGTAGTGTACACAGTGCAGGCCCAGGCTCCATATATTGATGAAACGTCTCTTTTACTAAAGCTTTTTTTTTTGTTTCAGCTCGTCTATAACCTCCTAGATTTATGCGTGATGGAACTCTTTCCTGAACTGAACATTGAAATCGAGAACCCTTCGAGATAACCAAAGTTATATTGGTTTTTTTTTCATTTCACAGTAACTTTGAAAAACTTGTGAGATTAAAAAATCGACTATACGTTAAGGAAGGTATTTGGACTTCCCCTGACTACCGCTAATGGGATGTCTTCCATAGTGAAAACAGCCATGAGCGACCCGTATGAATACCCATGTGTTTAATCGCATGATAAACTAATTTTTCAAATTAAAATGGCGTATGATCTTATTTTGATTTGCTTTGTCGTGTCACTGATTCTTTCCTGGTCATCCTGTCTTAGGTCAGTGACCAGGTTGAGGTATGGTGGCCCTGACAGGGGCCTATGACCGTCGATGTAGGAATCAGTGTGGTGAAAAGATTATAGTGCGCCTCTTAGAAGGACATTTCGTGCACATGTCTTCGAAATTGTAGGTTCTAGGTAATGCCGGCTTTCTGACGATGTTTTCCTTCACCGTTTGAGACCATTAGTATATATCTTACTATAATAGTAGGTACATTAAAATAATCTCAAAGCAAAGTGACAAAAAATCTGCATGCAAATTTCACTAATATAACAAAATGTGTATCATTGTAATTGTATGTAAGTCCCTATGTTCTTGCTTTCTCTAAGCAGTACCAATGCCATATTTTGTAATTTTTTACGTACTATGTAAACGTATGGCAGGAAATAATTTATTCAGTATTATGACGATCTTAAAATTGCGTAGTGTTCATTTTCAAACGAGAGTCCCGAGACCGAAATGTTCGTGAGTTACTCACTTATCACCGCGAGACGTGAAAAGTGTGTAGATTGTTGTTCAATCACGCCGTAACGGCTCAACCGATTTCGATGAAACTTGAAATAGATAAGAGTTCTTTGTCTATAATAGCATATAGGCTACTTTTTATCAAGATACAACGCGAGCGAAGCCGCGGGCTCAAGCTAGTGTGTTGTGAAACTTTTTAATTTGATATACAAGGTGATTAATAATATCTGTACTACCCCCAAAGGGACTTATTCCACACCCTAGGCTATTTTGATGTACGACTTTGGAAATTCGACATTTTACAAAATGCAAAAAGCCTGCTTTTTTGCAGTCAAATCTGGTTATACTCATTTATTCAGCTGTATTTGATCTTGATGTCGAACTGCTCAGAAGTTTAATAATTAGTTATTAAATTAGAAGGTATTTGGGTAAAAACTGAAAAAAATAATGTTCAATTTTTTTCTATTATTCTTTCATTTTGTTGATGGTAGAATAAGCCCCGGGATAGTATACTGGTTATGAAACACGTTGTATAGGTCATTTGCACAAAATAAAACATGTTTTTATTAAATTTTAAAATGTTTAGTTAAATTACTTATTTATTGGTCTCTCTCTATATAACATCAATATGTAGGAAAATATAATAATTGGTCTACATATTTTGATTTACGTTAACTTACCTAAATTTATATTTATTTTAAATTTTTCGAGATAAATGTCCTAAAAATCTATCAATTACTTATTTACAAAAATAATATTTCATATGTATAAGTAATGTATACAAAAGATAAAGTTGGGCTGCAAAAGTTATCTTATTTACGAAAGCAGTATTTTAATAGTTCTTATTGTGTAAAATCACCTCCTTTCAGAATTGTGAAGTCCACTATGTCCCCACTATTTTAGGCCCAATAGTGGGGACAACGGGAAGATTGGAATAATAATCCATCGTCAATTTACAGGGCACTCTCCTGACTACCACCTTGTAATTGTTTTGTATAATGATGACTAATTGGTGCGAAAATATTTGTTATTAATTTAAATAATAGGGCTGAAAACAGTGTTTGCCTATACGTATGTACCTATACTATTTTTTATTTATAAATTAATGCAACTTTGTGGTTGTGTACTATACTGAAGAATAATTGACATAAATGGATGTATCATGGACTCATAGATTAACAAGCCGCTACGCTCAATTTACCAGCCAGTACTTGTAGAGCGTAAGCTAGTATCTAGAGTCAGTAGCAGCTCCTTAATCTATGGTCAGGTCACATCTTGACACTTAAAATAGTTTTAAAATAATATTTTTAACGAAATAGAATTATCATGAACTCAACGAAGTATAACTTAAAACAGGTAATACAATTGTATGTATACATACATTGTTTAAAGAAAACATTATTCTATTTTTATACTTATTAAAAGCAATACACATGCATGAAGAAATGTTTGAGGTTGTAAGAATTGTGGAGATTAAATAATATTTCTAACGTGAAACAGAAACTAAATAAATTATTTTGAGCACTTACTGAAATTGTTTTTTTAGCGGCCATGAGCTCGCTACCTGTCCTGTCAAACATTCCTTAGACAACACAAACAACTACTGCAAAATGTGTGTATGTGCCAAATGTAATATTTGGACGCGTAGGTACATGTGACTGTACCGACCCGTATAGACTGACTTCATTCAAGGGTCTGAGTGCCAGAGGATACTTGCCACCTAACATGGTGGTGGTTTTATTCTCTTTGGCATGGTGGATTACTACTGGAGTAAAGTTTTGATACCCTTTGCATGCGCTCTATAAGCGCAGAAAGAGCGGAGCGGATATACATTCTGAAAATAGCGCCGTGTAGGGTGTGTAACAAACCTTAGCATTTGTCTACAATCCTGTAAGTTTCTGGACGAAAACCAATTACGGTATCCGTAATTTTTGAACGACCATTTCTAGGTGTTGCTAGATCTGTAAGAACATCTTTCCCGAATGAAGGGCAAAAAATGTGATGTTACTCTTCTTTTCAGATTGATGAGTCTATTCTACGAGTGAATATATTGCTTTGTTGTATACTTCTATCTAGGCCCAGCAGATGGTCTACGAACTTCCAATGAGCTTATATTCCAATGGATCTCGAAAAATGGTTGTGTGGGTTGTGTAACTACCTACTTTAATCATGAACTCAATACCGCAGCATTAAAAAAATCGT
This sequence comes from Anticlea derivata, assembly GCA_947579855.1. Classification (NCBI taxonomy): domain Eukaryota; kingdom Metazoa; phylum Arthropoda; class Insecta; order Lepidoptera; family Geometridae; genus Anticlea; species Anticlea derivata. Next base: position 10,848,391 of record OX388270.1, read on the forward strand.
TTATTTAGGTATCTCCAATCCAAAAGTGAATCAATCTTGATTGACAATATTTTGATTCTACCATTATTGTAGTGAGTGACCTTAATCGACCCAAAAACTAACTGTTTCTTGCTGACAGCTGAGTTAGTTTGGTTTTGCTAGTAACACATAAGTGTAAACGTCAATGTTTCAGTCAACGTCAATCAAATCAATTCTAAATCTAAAATCATACTTTTTTTTCACTATGGCGGAAAGTAGATGCGGGTTGGGTGTGTTGCTATGTATTTTTAATTTACGTAAATTAGAATTAATATTTCTTTATTTTTAGGAAACAAATATAGTATTCTAAAATAAATACGTATAGTTTTTAACTAGAAAAGCAAAGTTCGCATTACAGGCATTACAGTGGTGCTAGTAGAAAATTGTGCATTGTTTTGTTCAATGTTTATACAAATGCTGGTGTCGTTTTCTCATTCATATATATTATCTAGTGGACTTTGTTTGTGTTATTATATGTGGAACAGTAATGCTAACGAACAGCGTGTGAAGGACAAACAAAACTAATGCGAAAGCAATTATCGATGATGGCTTTCAACAATAGCAGTGAACATGGAAGTGTTTTATGAGCAAATTGGAAACTGCTATGGATATGGAGGCATCAAGTCCCTGTCAAAAAGGCGGGATCCGTCTCAGCGAAGCGCTCGATAACATGCAACTCGCGTACAATCCTATTACAAAACAGCTTCATTTCGTGAGCCCGAAAGTCGATAAATCTCGCGAAGAAATCACTGATGAAATCGATAAGCTGTCAAAGAAGAGCAGTTTCAGTGACGAAGGGAACTTCTCCATATCAACCTGTGAGAAAAGTGATACCAGTGATTCTCCGAAGAGTACACTACAGTGGGGTGGTAGTGTTAGTGGTCATCATCGGGGCAAGGATGGAGGCTCGTTTTCGAGCACTGTATCAAGTCTGTCGGAGTGTTCGCTCGGGTCTGCGGCATCTAAAGATGACGACTTACCTGATGTAGCCTTTGACCAGGACCAGTCAAAGTTGAAGAAGAAGGGTCTCTCAGGATTTTTCAGTCGGTAAGTTTTAGCCTTAAGTTATGCCTAGATTTATGTAATGTGTCGCATAATACAGGAAGGATTGGTATTCACTAGAATGCTGTAATTAGGCCCGGGGGGAATTCTACAGGGGATACTAAGTGCGAGTGTGACATCAAATAATGTTCGGAATAGCTTATATTGTTACCCGTGAAAACAATAAATTTTCAAAACTGACTTTATTTTGCTTTGATATGTATTTTTACTTTTAATTATTTGATATTATTAATTTACCTACCTTAAACATTTTCAACTAAAAAGCTATGCTACCCCTAGCTATGCAATATGTTTCTGGCCCCCAGTTAAATGGGTTTACGGTCCATGATCTTTTTCCCTGAGTATTAAATGTTCTGTGTATGTACCTACTGGCAATTAGGTAACAATGTTAGTGAACCATTTGCATCCATAATAATGTCGCCAGACAAGAATATTTATGAAATTGTTTGTGCATAATTTATTGTGTATTAAATGGTCAACACAAATAAGTAAGATAAAAAAAACTTGAACACAAAAAACCAGCTACATATTAAGCAAAAGTAATTCCTGAACTCACCCAAATTATTTTCAATGTTTACAACTTTTTCATTGCCCAAAATAAGCTTAATCATATTCCTTATACCTACTTATCCAGTTTCTAAGTGGTTAACCTTACATTCAATAGTGTTTAAAAATGGCATAGGTATTTAGGATTTCTGCATTCTATTCATAAAAATATGTTTTAAGGGAATAACACAACAAACACTTTATTTGCATCATAATAATTTATTTGTGATATAAAAATTAAATGATATTCCAATACTTTATACAATGTCGTTGTTCCATCGGTTCATGGTCTCCATTCGATTGTGAAGGTTACAGGAAGTCCGTAAATGGAGAAGACTCAAGAACGTTCATTGCGGCACTCTTTGGGGGAGGCCTATATCCAGCAGTTGACTTCCTCAGGCTTATGATGATGATAAATATTAACTAACTAATCCTAAAAGTTTAAGCGTAGTGTTTCTTCAATTGAAAAGACTTTATTGGCCGAATGAAAGCTTATCAATATTGACTAGCTCACAAGAAATCTCAAAAAGCTTCTTCTGGTAGTCTTCGTTCTTAGAATACTTGGAGCTGATTCCCTCAATACAGTTACTGATGTAAAGGCCTCCTTTTTTGTCCAAACTCTCTTCAAAACACGCATGGAGTATAGAAACAGCCCCTTTAGCTGGTGTTTTGAAGAACATCTTCATGGCCCAAGGGAACCATTGTTTTAAGAATGATTTTTCGAATAAATCAGTGTTCACAATGCCAGGGTGAACAGGGAAAGCCTTGACAGGACAGTGGTTTACCTCCATGATCTTGTTGATGTACCTCGCAGACATCAGCTGAAATATAAATACTGTATGAGGCAAAAAACAAATAAAACATACTTAATATAGCAAACTGTGATTTAAAATACTGCTCTAATGATATAGGTAGTCTATTACCTGAGCCAATTTAGCCTGGGAGTAAGCAGCTATAGTGTCATAATGTTCTTTCATATTTATGTCCTCAAAGAAAATCTTCCCAGGGTAATGAGCGCATGACGTCACATTCACCACCCTGGACGGCCCTTCAACGGCGCCACCCTTTTTCAACGCTGGCAACAATAAATGAGTCAAGTAGAAATGTCCCAAATGATTAACAGCTAGCTGGGATTCAAATCCATCTTCAGTAACCTCATAGTCTCCCAACATGACCCCAGCACTGTTGACTAGGAGATGAATTTCAGGGTATTTTTCGGTCACTTTCTGCGCGAAATCCTTTACAGATTTCAGCGATTTGAGATCCAATTTGAAAGCGCATAAATTCTCGCCATTTTCCATGGTCTCGGACAATTGTTTCGCTTGATCCGGGTTCCTTATTCCCATGACAACTCTCATGTTCGCTTTCAAAAGTCCTCTGATAACCTCGGTGCCGATACCCCGCGCCCCTCCGGTGATAACGGCGACTTTTTGCTTCGCGTCTGGCAACACAACCTTGTTTCTTCGGATGTTGACCCAGTCGTCTATCAATCCTCCCACGCCGGTGCCTTGCATGTCTATCGCGTTCTTCAGCTCACTTAGAATGTGCTTGAGGGGTTTGTGCCTGTTGAGGTACCAGTAGATAGCTGCAGTGGCTACAGCCAGCGCTGATACGATTGCCACGGACATTGTTAGGTTATGTTCGTCCGAACGCGTCGGTCGTACTGAGTGAGTACGCTGCTTTCACTCCGATGGAATCCTCAGCGGAACTTTCTCTCGATGTTTATACCGTTAGTCCTTAGGTCGGTTGTTGTCTATTGGAGTGTGGTAAACATAAGCGAGTGTTTACCTTAGCTATGGTATACCACTCCTGAAACAAGAAAGAAATAAAAAAAAAATGCTTAGAATTTTTACGCACCTAAGAAAATATCGTAATGAAAGTTTGACTTACTGCTAATTCATATCATCCAGCCATTGACAAGCCTTAGAATTTGTTGCAATATTTTCGAGCTTAATACGTGTTATCGCTCCGTGGCCTGGAGCTATACTGAAAAAAAAATGATGTAATAATGCTTCAAACAATATCAGTCTACTTGTCTTTGCCTAGCCCTTTTGTGTTTTTTTAGCCCGGCGTGTGTTTTACGCAGTTGTTAAAGATCCATCTGCTGATTGCCATACATAGAGTTTCGCGCAATTCGCGCATGCGTATTACCCTTTAATACCTACGTGTCTGTTTTCTAATTTGGCAGTAGGTATATTTTTGTCCAATAATGTACCTACGATACCTATTTCTACTCTAAAATGTTATAGAACTTGCTTATTGATTAACATGCCTAACTGTTTCTTCGCTACTCTACATTATAACTAGCTATGATGCATATGTAGTTTTCTGTTACATCATAAACTGACATCAAGGAATTTCAAATAGCAACGGTGTGTTTTTATGAGATCCCTTCAAGGAACTGAACCATTTAATATCTCTCGTTCTAACTTCCCAGTTAGACGAAGATAGAAGATATCGGATTAATACTGGGTGCAGTTTTTATAGGTTTTCCTCTATCGTACGGTATACATGTCTGGATGTCTAGTGATTTGAATAAAGGGTCTTTGAACTATACAGATCAACTAACAGTTATTATAATGAACGTGAACACAGATTAGTTATCAGCTGCTGAAGACTGATGATGCGTGGCGGGGCGTGACGCAAGATGCACTGAATGTACTCTAACCCTTGCTGAGGAGTATCCTTCGATACGTAACTACTGTGCGATGGCATTAAAACAATGCATTTCCTTTCATTAATTCATTATCATTACAGCCGTAGCATGTCCACTGCTGAACATTGACTCCCCCACAGATTGCAGCCCCCAAGCATCATGGCAAGCTTTCTATCATGGGGGGGGGGGAACTTGCCCATGCCACGCTGGGTAAACGGGTTGGTCAGCGCAGTTAGAACTATCATTCTTAAAATAGGGTACGCTGCTGCCGATGGGCAGAAGGTTAGAGATGTATAGATGTATAGTGTATAGATGTATGGATAGAATCTACTTGGGGATGCCCAAGTAGACGTGATCATCAGTACTTACTTACTTAAGTTTGCTGCATTGTTTGTCGATTTTTGACACGCGTAAAAGATGGGTGGATGATTTTCGATCTGAAAAATCCATTGTTGCACGATCGGGTTCGTAACCCACGACTTTCAGACTGAAAGTCGAGGTAAACCTTGGCCAACATAGCTGAATTATCCTCGATACGATTAGTAATCCTATCATCACTATTTATGATGTTTTTATTGATGAATGTTCCACTTATGTGATTCGACGAGTACCTTGTTTACCAATCCTTCACTTTATTGCTCTACAAACGTTACCAACTTGATGTTAATCAACACTTCAATTAATCATTCGGTAGAGAATCTCAAAAGTCGCGTATATGAAGTCTAGATCATCATCATCATTATTTCAGCATTTCATTTATAGATTTTCATACTGATCTTGTCCGGCCTACACCCAGCCAACGGCCGCAGCAACCTTTATTAGGTTGTAGCAACATCTACCGTCGTACGCTTTCTGGCGCGTGGTCTCCACTTGAATCTTTTTGTCTCGAAAGGTCTTACATATTTGAGCTATTTGGGTCGAGACATTGTTTCCGAGGGGAAGCGGGGCCCTTCGGGTTTTCAGCATTGCCACTCAGCGTGGCTGGATCCGCAAACTTTTCACGAGGAAAGATTAAATGTGTAGTAAGACCCTGTGCGAAGCCGAGGCGGGTCGCCAGTGATATATATATGTATATAATGAATGGACTTTGTGAATTGAATACTTAGGTAGGGCTAAGGCCTTATCTTGAATGAATTTGTCATCAAATTCTGAACACGAAGAAAGTCGAACGATGTGGTTTCCGTTCACACGCAAATCTCGGAACAGAGACACCGCAGACCACAATTTTGTGCAAGCACGATCAAATAAAATAACTATAAAATGTATAATATAATAAATGTTCTCCTGCTGACCAGAAGGGAACAATGCGGCATAAAGTGAAAAACACTTCGGATACTTAATATTATACAGTTCCCAGCTATAACTATGGCACATTCAATAAAGAGAGATAAATGCTTGCCATGATAGGTTCACTTTGATTCTGTAGAGTTTTCTCTAAAGCACTTAATCCTGAGAACACCAGCATCAGTAATAGACGCTATAAAATCCAAATTTATACGATCTAATAATATAATCTAAGAATTCTTTGATCTTCAAGCAATTCTGTCATACCCGGGAACTGTAGTACAATGGCCAAACCCTACCAGGTTTAGTTTATTCTGTGCCCTGACCGTGGTAACCTGTTAGCAAAGGCAGGCGCGACCCTAAACCCCTCACCACTTGACCTTGGTGACTTTAAACGGCTTCTGAAACCATTGCTGGCCGTGCACACGTATATTTGTGCAACTGTGCTCTGATTGCAGCATTGGAAAGCTCGTGGAATGATTATGTCGAGAGAAACCTTATAGGAATTGGTAGAGGCTGGTTTGAGTGCAAATGTACTGAATGAACTGTTTTTAGTTTTTATCTAAAAACTCCTGTACCTTGTGAAGTAGGTACTCTTTGCACAGATGTTGGTAAAGCCTTAAAGGGCAATATAGTTAATCTTATTTATTTCAAAGAAGCTAAGTTCTAACTTTCTAAGCAGAGCCCTGTCTATGCTGCGTCTACATTGTCGCCCAAAGCTTCCTGACGGCCATTTGCGACAAAACTTCATCAGCCAACAGCAAAGCAAATATTAATATCAATTGTAATAGGAACATATTTTTCAACGATTTACTCAACTTGTCTGCAACTTGGTACAGCCCTTTGATTCGTGCCAATTTACCGGCAGTGGCTCGATAGGCGTTCGTTGTCGCCCGAATGTTCCGCGATAGGCCGAAGTATCCGTCCGCGTTTGTCGCAACAGCATCGGCGTTTACTCGCGTTATCGCGATGATGTAGACGCAGCATTACGTACATACGCTCTTATTGCAATGGATTCATCAGAAACACTCCATAGTTAGGTAGTTTTTATTTGAGCTTTCAAATCAAGGACAGGTTCTAGGAAAGTGCTGGCTTTTTCCCAGGATTTAACTTTAATACCGACTTGCGATCGCCTGGGCTTGATGTTTGTTAAAAAATAAAGTCTGGCTAGTGACGATGAACCCTAACCTTGAGTGGAAGCATTAGATCCTCTTTATTCCGTTTAAGGCGTATCAAAATAAAAGAAAAATGCTGGACACAACATGCTAAACATCTGTTACTGCGATAAGACACCTGATCTTGAAGGATGTTATTTGTGCAACAAAAAAGGCGAGTGGCGTCAGGTGTCTGGTGTCGTGATCAGGGTTAGTTAGTAAAGAGATAATATTGCGAAGATTACCTTTATCTCGCAAGTGTGCCTGGTTTGTAGTAGAATAATTCTCTTGCAACTTAATTAAATTGGGTGGCCACTTCTGCGCGCTACATAAAGTCGATACTACGGGCTGAATCAAGGAATTAACTCGAAACAAATCAATTGTTTGGCAGTTTGTCATTGTGTCTATCTAGACTTCTTCTGTCAAGTTCTCGATTTACGCTAAAACTCTGAAATATGGACGAGTAGTAAAAGTATTTTCCAAAACATGTCACATTCCATCCTGTTTCTTATAGATTCATATTCTAAATTAGCAGTACCAAATGTACCAATACGCAAATTCGCCTTGACGATATTGTCGTCATTTTGGCAATGTCACTGCGTGCGGATGCGCCCGCTTGCCATCAAATACCAAGGTCCCTCCTTTCATTTCTTTATAATATATAAGCGTTTACACCATCTCAAAGTTTACTGCGACGTCGCTTTTATCTAAAAGCGACGTCTTAGTAAACTTTGAGATTAGCTAGCATGGTCGTTCCTGACTTGTATGTAAGTAGGTAGCATATTTTCTGCTTCGAAGGGCACGCAGGCTAGGGAATATTGACTCTAACAATCACCGGTCATATGCACTTACCAAAATGTGTGCAGACACGTTTAAAATTTTCTTATGCACAAAGAGCTATGATTCTCTCGATCGAGTATTTCCGATTTCCACGTATATCCATTGTTGTTAGTAGTAAATATAATATGTAGCAAAGCACTGCTTTCCGATCACGTACTTACATGTAGGTCGTGTTCCACCTACTCAATCCGTGGACTACGGGCACTTTTTTACCAGTAGTCTACCTCAGTGTCGGGCAAGTCGGAATATGTTACTTCTTCTTCTTGTCATGTCACTGATTCTTTCTTGGTCATCCTGTATTAGGTCAGTGACCAGGTTGAGGTATGGTGGCCCTGATATGTTAAGTATGTTACTGTTGTGAGCACATTACATTGTTGATTGATGGCTCCTTCCCTTCTCCTTCCGTTGGGGTACAAAGGCTCTAGCTAGAATGGAGATCATAGAGTGGAGATCACGCACCGAAAAGCGTAGGACGGCCCTCACTAGATGGAAAGGTAGCTAGGAGTCGTTGGGTGCAGGCCGCACAAGATAAGTCGCTCTGGATTGTATATGTTGGCCGCTCAGCAGTGAACGTGCTGTGTCTGAAATTATAATGATGATGAAAAAATACAGCACAAGAACCAATTGAGCTATCTGAAGACCATTCAAATAAACTACACACAGCTCTAAACTGAACTGATCCAGTTTCATTCAGAGAAGTAAGGTTACTAATGACATCATCATTGTCTCTTAGACATTCCAATGTTTCCAATTTGCAATGTTATCGATTTCCTTTGTAATTCATTAGTATGTAATTAACAATAGTTCTGATTTAGCTAATGACTCAGACTCAGAATAAACTCTGGACTCGGACTACTGAATAGCTTTGTCACATCATTTACTTACCTACATTGTTTTGAATTCATTTGTGACGTCATGTCTACGCATAGTACAGTATTGTATACAACAGGCGTAAAAACAGGTTCTATAGTCCGGGTTCCCGAACTACGGCTACGTTTGGTTACGGACTTTGGTTTTTAAGATTTTAGGAACTCCGTCAACATCATCCGATTTCATACATTAGCTGTCAACTCAATCGATGGTTACAGCAACTACCGGTTTAAGTTGGTGAACAATGGGCTAAGCTCTTATGTCGATTTCGTGAATCATAGATAGATTACGTTTTCGGTCACACAGGTATCAAGTCGCAAGTCTTATAACACTGTGAGTAATGTTTGAGTCACAAATGACCCGGCTGTAGCCATAAACACCATAACGAAAGGTGTTATGTGTAAGATGGTCTGTGATACACTTCGTAGTTGACTGGTTTACAATCATTTATTTACCTTAGCGCCTAGATTTAGAGATGAAAATTGATAAAACACTGGAATTAAAATGGTAAAGTTATTCCTTCTCTTACTTTAGCGTCTTTATTTTACATCATACCGATGATATAGGTAACAAATCCATAAAATCACAGAGAAAATGTAATAAAAGAATTGTGAACCGAAGTTGTGTTGTGTATTTGAAAGATGAAGAAAGGACATACTGATTTGCGAACTGACTAGCCTGACTTTAAGACCACACTCATAATCTGATCACTAACATAACATAGACATACATCATACTTCATAGGTTGGTTGTATCTAGTCCACTCGACACCACATAATTTTATTAAGAGCACTAATGGAGTAGTGGTAGAGGCCCCGCCTTACGGTTCACAAGTCGTGGATTCCGGTCGTGCACCAATGGTTTTCCATTCGGAAAATATATGTGGGCTGTATACTTTTGCTCTCAAACGGTGAAGGAAAACATCGTGAGGTAACTAGCATGTCCTAGAACCTAAAAATTCGTCATATGACATGTACACGAGTGTCTAACGGGCGCACTTTAATCCTTTCACTATACTGATTCTTTCATTGCTCAAAGTACCTTTTCAGGGCCACCATACCTCAACCTGCTCACTGACCTATTACAGGATGACCAAGAAAGAATCGGTGACACGACAAGCAAGCAACATAATTTTATAAACTTTTTTGTAATTGTAACTTTCTACAAAAGATAATATTATCGTCCAAATTTTTATCAGTAACCTATTGCATAAACTAGAGATAAAGTTACGAAATCTAGTTTCATTCTTCAACTCAAATCGCGTGTGAAACTTTAATTTAGCGATTTTACAACATTTTGTTTTGGTTTTTTCATTCACTGTGACTTTGTACACTATTGAAAAATTCACTTAGCTCGGCTCAGTATGCGAACTGTTGACTTTGACTTCGATGATCGTTGAGGCACGATTAGGATAAACTTTGAAAATCGCATCTTTAGCATGTTCTAACTAGCATCCTGAGTCTTACCTGAAATAAGAAGTCATTGAAATTTGCTAAATGGTAGCTCACGTTATATTGGTTTTAATTGTTAGATACTATTTTAGTTGTATCTCAAAAACCATATGAACTAGAATAATAGTACATTATGGTATAAGTGTGTAACGTTATCATCAATACACACGTATACACACGTGTATCATACGACGTTTTTCAACACACTTGAGAATAAAATAATACTAAAAATAACTAAAAACTAGTTGTGACTTTTTTTCGCAATGGCGGGAAAAATGAGTCAGTTTTCCTATGCGCGCGCATCTTACAATGGCGATCGGCCATAGACTAAAAGAATAAGTTTTTTTTTTACTTTTGCGCACGATCCTTTTTGTATCCAAACTTTTAACAAAGCAACTCAACCAATAAAAAAACCAATAAAATAAAATAACTTACGTTTGCGAATAATATCGCGGTGAAATTAGAGCCTCTTTATGAGCAAGTGTGTTGAAAAAATATTAAGCTACGGAGCTACGGAAAATATAACGGTAGACCAATCGGCTATTGTTTAATTTCGACTAGTGAAAGTATTTCGCGATTTCGTTACTTAATCCGTAACTTTCTTCAGTTTATAGTGTAGTTAAATGTGTTACTGAAGCGATTAACAGTTTCTACCCGAGATCAAACTGAGAACGTATTAAATCTTTAAGCTGTGCCCGAGACACATAAAAGCAGCATGATTTGGTTTGTATTGTTAAGGAATTTCGGTTTTAATAGCATTCCTCGTCACAGGTAGTTTTTCAAAGTAGGTTGCGAAGGTAAATTATATGATAACTGTTCGTATTATAGTCTATTGTAGCCAAAGGGGACTAGGCATTTCATTGTTCAATTGATTCATTTATTGCAATCTTTCTTTTATCATTTTCTTGGAATTCATGGATCCAAGAGAGCTTTTAGTTGTATATCACCTATCTGAATGTAGACCGTGTGGAACTTGGCTTTATCTGGCTTATGCAGAAAATAGGTAAGCCCCAAGAGCTTTTTCCATTCAGCTACTGACGTCAGCCACTGGATTTTTTCAATTGATAATAAAAATGTCCTATTAAAGAGGTCAAACCGTTTATAGCTTATTCGTGTTAATATGAAACTTGATTTATTTGGTCTCCAGCAACAATAGATATGAAGTTTGATAAATAGATACAAGTGGCAATATTTTTAATGAATGGCATTGGTTAAGACAAAAAAAATTAAGTCAAAAGTTGGAACCAAAAGTAACATGAAATATTATGGCATTTCTCCTTGACGCATTGTAGTGTATGCCTTACACCACGCTGGTTCCTAGCAGGACAACTCCCTCGTTATTATTATATCACATAATAATATCTCCCAGTAACTTCCCGCGCGCCTGCTCGAGCCGGCTTGACCACAGACTGACTCACTTCCAGAGAGTATGTATACATCTCTCCATCTCAGGTGTCATCTGTTATCTGTCACTGTCAGTTGTCCCCCGGAGACAGCATAAGTTAAGGAATGCAGGTATCCTTAAATACTAGTCACTACATCCCTTCCTTGTTAAAATAATTTTAATGAATCTATTTTCGACCACCATCACTTTCGCTAGAAGTAATGCTTTGGCGAGTAGACAGATTCTACCGACCCTCACTACCGTTCTTAGCTTCTACTATACAATTCAACTACCACTGAAATAAGGCGTGTTATTTCAAGTAACTCAGCCGCGTGATACCCACCCCACAGTGGGGGTATTGCTTGATAATTCGATGACACACGAGTCGGTAACTGAACGCTGCCCGTTCGTTAGTTCGTTTACTTCAGATGCCGGTAGCAGGTCAATATGACTGAGCTATCGTATCACTACGATGCTGAAAGCAAGGGAAATAATAATAATAATAATCTAGCGCATTATCCCTTTCGAGAAGAAACCTGTAATGAAAGCCCGTTTACCCGATGTATACCCGATAGCCAGATCATTTTAATCACTAGTAGGTACATTTGAACATCCATACCCTGATCATAACTTAGAACCTACTACGCCACCTACCACACTCCCTCGTTTTTCTTAATTTTTTTTTCTACTTCTTTTTTTTTTTAAATGAAAGTGACGGATATTCTAATTGGCCTACCGGATTCTTGTAGTTTAATAGGAACAACCACTTACAGAACATCGAAGTCACAGCAGTCTTGACCTAACGCCAGTATCTCATGTGCCGTCAGGTATTAAGAATCAGATATCAGTTCGTTATAATACACTAAAATCTCGTAAACCATTTAAAACTAAACATAATTGGTCACTAAATTTGCTACTCAAACATGGTTAACTCCTTGGTCCACCGCTAATCAATTTGTTGGTGTGCCTTTAAGCAAGGGCTATTTAACCCCTTTGGTCCACACTTTGCATCCAATTTAGTGGAATACCTCCCACAACCAATTGAATGGCAAGCCCTTTGGTTCACACTTTGCATTCAATTTAATAGAACACCTTCCCCAGCAATTTAATGCTGGACGTCTGACCAGCAACCTTGCAACCAATTTAATAGTACGGCTTAGTCAGACTGCCGCCAATCCAATGACACGCCGTGCCACCAATTTAATGGTACGCCTTCCCATCAGCACATGTGCAACCAATTTAACGGTAAGCCTGCGCTCGACAGCATTCAACCAATTTAATGGTAAGCCTGTGTGACCAATACTTGCAACCAATTAAATGGCAAGCTTGTGTGACCAATACTTGCAATGCAACCAACAAATGGGCAAGCCTGTGTAACCAATACGTTTGCGACCAATTAAATAGCAAACCTGAGTGACCAAATCGATTATCTTGAACGTTAAGCTACCTTTTCTTCCAAAAGTTGCGGTTTATTTGAGAAATGCTGACTATTTATTGTGCTCTTGAATATGATGAGTAGTAGTTTATTTAGATTACCCTTTATTTAAACAGGATTCATAATGAGGCCCACATGAATCTAACATGGTATTACGCGTTCATACCTCTATGGTCTCGTTATGTACGTATTTCGATATTTGTTACTATTATCGAGTCGTGGAAAGATGCTTTAACGAATTATCTTTCAAATCAAAATTTAGGCATATCGAATTTCCAATTCTCATGCATGACAGTAGGCATTCGATTTGACTAATGTCCACTAGGGCTTGCAAATATTCGAAACTGTAGTATTCAACCATTTTTTGGTGGTATTCGAATATTCGATTGCAAGCCCCAATGTTCACTAAAACTCGCACTAGTGTCGGTCGAGTATGAACACACCCTAACAACAACAATACCGAAACACTTTTCATGAAACCACGTTTAGCGTTTGCCCGGCTGGCTGTCTTCTCAGGAGTTCGGAATTGTTAGTTAAACGACCACAAACATTAGACTTTTAATTGGACATACAAATACACTTTTAACACAAAATAACTAAATATAATATAAATAAATATTCCGGACATACCACACACGGTCAACCGATCCCAAACCAGGCACAGCCTGTACTATGGGTTACTGTATCTGTGTTAGTCACAAATGTCTATCCAGTGCGGGAATCGAACCCGCGACCTCTAGCGCAAACTAACGGAAAGCAATTAAACACGTAAAACCAAGGAAAGTTCTCGAGCCGAATCTTCAATCGCGGAATCGCGCGGGCCGCCTTATTCTTCCTCACTCGCCGCGCAATGGTGCTAGTCGTGTAGGAACCGTGGCGCATAGGAGAGACAGAAGTGTCGTCGTCGCCCTCGGCGCGGCATGTTGCATTTGAATTCAAATAAGTAGACTGATTAGAACCGCGCACTATACACGTTACAGGTTTTGTGAAACACAAGTGTGGTCGGGCAGTACTTTTGTTTTGCCGCTGATTCTGAAGATTTATCTCTAAGATTGATTTCTTGTACCAATCACCTAGATATTACGACGCTGCTGCGTCGCCGCCACTCTGCGCCGCGCTGCCAACACGCCGATGACACGACAGCGCCGCCGCCGTCTCGTCGTCCGACTTCTATATTTTGTCTTCCTTCATCCAAAGTATGAGTTTATGGTTCATAGGTACTTCTTTGTGATCTTATCTCAACTTAACACGTTCCTCCGTTGATGTACCTTATACTAAAGAATATCCACTGTTACTAAACCATAATGTTTTCTGAAGTTACTTCCACCTATTATCGTTCTTCACACATTATCCATGTTGATGTCCAGATAAAATTTCACCGCTTTATTTTTCCGGGAGTCCTTACTTCTGTTTATGCTATTTGACCATCCACTACCTCTTCGTCAAATAAGTACGTAGATAACTGCCATCGTACCTACTTACATGAGTTATACCTACTTATAGTATCTATCTATGGCCTCTTGGTGCCGCTACTTATGTATGTGCGGACTACCCTAGTACTGCCTCGTCGCGTCACCAGACCTAGTAGTTAAATCGGTTATATACTCATGTATAAAATCTCTAAACATTTCCAGTCTTAACTTAAAACACGAAAATTTTAGATTTTAGAGTTTAATTATTCTTTTATTTTCAAAACTTTACGCAAGTTTTGTTTTACTAGTTAATACTAACAAAATGATTCCTCAACCATGCAATTATAATTAGGCACTTATCTTCCTCTCCTTTATTGTGAACCTGGCGACAGTTTATATATCGCCATTGACCTCTAGACCGCCACCATCTCGGACACAATAGAAAATCTATTGTCTCGTGTAAATCTGTGTTTATGCAGATAAGGTGTTAATTACAAAGTACATAAACTTATACCTATCATGTAAATTACAGGTGAAGCACATATAATACATTGTATACATAGAATGAGCTCTTATAATGGTGGAAAGTCATTTACCATTTGTCATGTGTTGGGTATCTTATCTTTCAATTAGAATGTTTTGCTCTGATAATGATATTAAAAAGCCAGGATAACAATATGAGAGTAAGTTTGTGCTTTTTTATTTCTACATTCTATTTGCACTCTTAATCACTAATTGTCGCTAGGTAATTGAATTCTAGCATGTTTGAAATTCTATTTATTTACAACTGTACCTACATCTGCCAAGATGCACCAGTATAGATAGCTGAATCGACCACAAACAGTACAATTTGCATAGACAGAGAGCTATTGAGAACCCATGATTCAAGGCAACTAAACTGTTACCTATGTTAGCTGTCCATACCTGGTCAATATACCTACTAATTTACTAGGATTATTCTAGCTACCAAAAGGATCTCCTAATGTGCCTCAGGTAGGTATGTTAACTTACCTAGTTATTTGGTACTTATATTATTAGTAGGTAGCTAGCTTCTTTAGGTACCTACTGACTTATAATTAACCGGGATATTTCAAAGAAGTAAGTTCTTTAAAATACTTACCTTGAGTCTTTTTGAACAAGAGTATTACCACTATCACTGAACTCTGCCAACAGTTGTTTGAATAAGCAAGTAACTAAATGTTAACATGTTATTTCTTTCAAATAATCCATTCTCAACTCAGGAAAATTTGGGTTTAATTTTCCTTTTATTTTCAAACGTATGGTGGGAAGGAATTGGTACTTTAGTTCTTACCTACTCAAATAATTTGTACACATATACTAGGTAAAAATACTTTGAGAGTAGGTATTATCTTGTAGGTAAGTAAGTTCCAATCATCATCCAGGTATATTACCAGTAATCTTACATTACCTACCAATCTCTTCATTTAAGGCCTTCATTCTTATTTTGAAATGGTAAATTAGTTCCATGATTGTTTCTGCAGTTTGTTTTACACGCATCACTTTCAAGACGCACCCATGATAACAACTAACCCCCATACTTAGAAACGAAACGCAAGCAATGCTTAAAAATATCCCCGTCTGTATTATCACTGCTTGTCAATAGCACGAGATGGCAATACCTTAGCTCAGCTCCCATATCTATGACCCCAAGCATTGTCCATCCCTTATCAGATATTTATAATTAAGGCTTCAGATTTTATGCTCCAAAGTTTGTTTAACCCCGCATAATATTACTTTCAATAAAGGTTCTACATTAACCTTAATTCCCATACCTTTTTATAATTTTTTTGAAGAAAAAAAAATATTTTTCATTTTTTACAAGGATCTTTGGTAGAATACACCAACCGTCTCGTGCCAAAATGTTTGGCAAAGAAAAGATAAAAAAACTATGCTTTATTTTTGCCTTTTCTATCAGAAAAACACTTAATATTGATTCTTGAATCCTTGTAGCATAAAAATGACCTAGATAACCAATATAGGATATCACAGTAGGTATAATTTGCAATAAGTTAGCCTACACAGGATGGTGGACAACTTTTTGTGAAATTGTTTGTTTGACCGATTCGTACTTATGTTCTCTAGATTATACATAAATACCTCGTTATCCTCATCGCCATTTGTAGTGTATGCCTTACACCACGCTGGTTCCTAGCAGGACAACTCCCTCGTTATTATTATATCACATAATAATATCTCCCAGTAACTTCCCGCGCGCCTGCTCGAGCCGGCTTGACCACAGACTGACTCACTTCCAGAGAGTATGTATACATCTCTCCATCTCAGGTGTCATCTGTTATCTGTCACTGTCAGTTGTCCCCCGGAGACAGCATAAGTTAAGGAATGCAGGTATCCTTAAATACTAGTCACTACACGCATGATCTTGTGCATCAGAAGACGAAAAAACACAGTGGAGCGACTTACACAAATCACTTAACAAAACACGACCTTGCTCCATCTCTGCGGGAAGCCATCCATCGTCTTGTTACACAATTGCTTCTATCGTAGCTACAAATGGCTATGCTGGAAATATCAGGTGGGCTGAAGGAATCAATTGTATTGACCTTTGTGAAGAAGTTTCTTATACCTATCGAGCGAACATTCATGAAAAAACTTCGGTGAATTGCTTCATCGTCATCAGCGTGTATTAGTCTACTACTGGACATAGGCTTCTCCCAATGAGTTCCATGACGAACGACGAACGTTTGTGGTCGCCATTTGGGAACCTTTATTCCCGGACGATTGTCGGTTCTGCGGGCTATATGGCCTGCCCCTTGCCACTTCAACTCTTAGGCTATTTTTTTTCGAGTGCCAGTTAGTTACCACACAGGAGCTGATAGGATCCCGTTCCTCCTCATCCACAACATCAACGGGGATTCTCTGAAAATGTTGCCACCAAACCAAGGTCCTTCTCCGTTGCTTAAAGGATTTGGTTGTGAGGAGTGAGCAGGTTGAGGTTTGGTGGAGTGGTATGAAAAGGATTAAAGTGCGCCTCTTAGAGGCTCCTTTCGTGCACACTTTCCAGCTTCTCATCAAAATGATTGTAAATATTTAATGGCCATTGTATACTGTTGATTTACACCAAGCAGTACAAAATATGGTTTCCAGGAAGTTCTTAACTGCCCAGACCAGTCAGCCTTCCGTCTGACTAATCAACTGGAATATATTTTATGAGCGGCCTACAAAAAGCCAGGTGCTTCGATTTTATACTCCACTTAGTTTTTAGATCGGATAAAAGTTTATTGGATCTTGAATCGTTGAATATAAAACTGGGGCTTAGTAAGCGTTGGCTAAGCCAGATTGGAACTTCAGTTTGTTAAACCCGTTTTTAAAGTCCCGCAATGGCTCAACTCAACCGATTTCGTTGAAACTTGGAATATAGAGAGTTCTTTACCTAGAATAGCATATAGGCTACTTTTTCTTTAATTCTTTATTGTACACAGAAAACATACAGAAATAAAACATAAAAATACAGGCATGTACAAAGGCGAGCTTAACCCTACAAAGAGTTTTCTTCCAGCAAACCTTTGAGGCTAGAGAGAGCTGATAAACGTAGTGGGTACATGTGCACAACAATGATATGGGAAATATACAATAAAAGATACTGTTTACAAAATAAATAAAAGAAACCAAAACATGCAATACTATAAAATACATTTAATATTATTTAAAATATATACAGTGGTGGTCATCTAATTAGAAACACCTAGTCACCTGACATTTTTATAAAGTAACTAACATTATTATAGCATTTAATAGGAGGTAATTTTTTTTTCACTACTTTAAAATGTACTTTAATATCTCTAGTTTAATTACAAGCAATAATATTTGACAACCAAGACGACAATAAAAATAAAAATCAGTGAAACAAAAAGTATCAATATCGTTAGGACTGGCAGAATGGACAACTAATTAGAAACATTGTATGACTTGGTTCGCAATTTGATTTTTTAAACTGAAATACAGTTCTCACAATTGTCAATCACATTGTAAATATTGCCGCCATTTCTAACTCATTACGAAAAGTTACTATTTATTGTTGTTTTATTAAAAATGGGTAAAAATAAGAGCTGTGATGCAGCAACGAAAAAAATTATAGTGAATTTTCATTTAAAACAAAAATGGAGTTACAGAAAGATCGCCGGTTATTTTGAATGTTCCGTAAAGATGATATTTAACGCCCTCGCACATTTCAAACTACACGGAACATCAGATAACGTGCCAAGAAAACTTCGGCCCAGGAAGACTACAGTTCAAGAAGACAGGCTTATGCTTCGATTAGCTAAGGCGGACCCCTTTAAAGGATCCAATGTTATAAGAAAAGAGGTATTTTCAGAAGACGATCCTCGACACGTGTCCACTAAACTAGTTCGTAGACGGTTGGTTGAAGGAAAATTGTTAGGAAGGATCGCTAGAAAAGTACCACTACTAACCAACAACATAGAGAAAATCGTCTAGCATTCGCTCGCAAATATGGCAGTTGGACTATTCATCAATGGAAAAAAGTTTTGTTTTCAGATGAAACTTAAATTAATTTGATTAATTCCGATGGAAAACGATATGTACGACGACCAATAAACGAGGCTTTGAATAACAAGTACACTAAAAAGACAGTTAAGCACGGTGGTGGAAATGTAATGGTGTGGGGATGTTTCTCAGGGTACGGGATTGGTCCCGTGAGAAAGATTGAAGGGCAAATGGATCAATATCAATACAAAAAGATCTTGGAAGAGACAATGATTCCATATTCCGAGGAAAATTTGCCAGTAACTTGGATATTTCAGCATGACAACGACCCAAAGCACACAGCACGCAACGTTAAAGCGTTTCTTACAGAACAATCCGTGACAGTATTAGAGTGGCCTGCCAATAGTCCGGATTTAAATCCCATAGAAAATTTGTGGCACACTATAAAGACCAACCTGTCGCAGAAACACGTTACTAATATTCATGGACTTAACAGTGCATTTTAAGACGCTTGGAGAAGTATTCCTGTAGAAACTTGTTATAAATTGATTGAATCAATGCCGCGTCGCTGCAAAGCTGTTATTGATAATAAAGGCTACCCTACCAAATACTAATTGTCTAAGGATGTAGTATTTTTAGTATTTTTCAAAACTATTGGGGTTTTGTTCAAATTAAAAATGATTTAAGTAATGATTTTTTTGGTGTTTCTAATTAGTTGTCCGGTTTGTATCTCGTTTTTTATTTTGTTATTAATATAACTTTCAGTTTTAGAAAAACAACCGTTGTTATCTGTTATTAAAATGTTATAACAATGCAATATAATATCCGATACATCGATTTTAATACGTAGGAACACTCAATGATACGTTAAAAATTAGTTCGAAAGGGAATTTGCAATAAGAATATAAACCCAGGTACGTGTTTCTAATTAGATGACCACCACTGTATGTAGGTACTTTTTATGTAGGTACCCGCGAGCGAAGACGCGGGTGGAAGCTAGTTTAAAATATATTTCAAAATAATCGTTACGTCTACTGATTAAAGTCAATTTTGGGTTTGACATTTGAGGGCGGACGATATAGCCCCTAAAAGACAAACTATAAATAAATTACGTACTGGATCACTTTGATGTAAATTTCGAATGACATCGCACGCCGTTTGTGCACGTCTTAAAGCTATGAGACTATACAAATCAAGGCTCGTACCCTTTATCGCTATATAAATTCAATAAAAACACTTTATCGGATTAAATAAGCTCACAATTATAAATAAACATGACCTCAGACCCTAAGCTTGCGTTCATTTCCTCAACTTCAGAAGTTACGCTCGTCTACATTTCGTCTACTTTCACCTATTGTCCTAAAGCAATTCCGATAATAGAATATAGAGCTACGTCAGCAGGTCAGTTGATAAAACAATCGATTGACGAAGTAATGCCGAACGGGTGCTATGCTCGAATGACGAACTAGAATAGAATAGGTACCTACGTCAAAGGTAATAAAATAATCACTATGCTGTGGTAGTAGGAAGGTAATTGTAGTAATGACGTTATTCGGGGTAATAAACAGATTCAATTGTTATACAATCTTAAGACCTATAGATTAGGTAAGTTGTATTGAGATTTTAACACCCAATAACATTCAGCAATTTTATAAAGGTTTATTTTAGAACAAAGCCATATTTTAAAACGACGAAAGAGGACGTTATCAATTCCGTGTCATTTTTTTTAATTTTTACTCCAATTACTCTGTGATGAATGGTCCGTTTTCAATGGGGTTTTACCATCACATAGGGCATAGTCCCCAGGTGGTCCCCTATAAAGATAATTGATTTCAGATTCGGTTTTTTTAAATAAAAGTTAGAAATTTATTATTAAAGTTATGGAATGACAACGTACCTACCTACCGTACTCGGTGCGGATCTTTCAAAATTTATTAAATTACGAAATACTAAATTATTTTATCATAGGCCGATCCGCAGAAACCGCTTTATTAGCGAGA
Organism: Anticlea derivata; assembly: GCA_947579855.1. Taxonomy (NCBI): domain Eukaryota; kingdom Metazoa; phylum Arthropoda; class Insecta; order Lepidoptera; family Geometridae; genus Anticlea; species Anticlea derivata. Next base: position 10,868,988 of record OX388270.1, read on the forward strand.
TTTGAGATCTTGGTCGATCGTGCCATGCGTGCTTGCACTTATGAATAAGGATGATGTCATCGAAAATACCAAATGCAGTTACTGAATCATATCTAAAATGATCTTGCTCCTTTATTTTCAAAGGTTATCTTGTTTGAATAGAGGCCGGGGGGCCACCGCAGCTCAACAAAAAAAAACTATTATATTCCAATCTGAACTGAACTTTTTCAAATCAATGGTTTCATTCTTTTAAACGATTATTTAAACTTTGGCACCTAAAATAGCTGAATAATTGAGCTTTAACTGATTTGACCCCTAAATAGCTGATTTTTGCCTAGTATTTTTCGTGATAATGAAACGTCGATTTTGCACACACAACTTTCGGGATAGTGTACATATTATGAATCAGCTGTATATTACTATTGGACAGTTTACCTATTCTTTATTGTCCTCTTTGTTTTGATAGCTTTCTTGGCACACGTCCGGTTTCGTATTTCAGACTTATGTGTTCCTTGATCCGCATCATTTCAAAATGGTCGGCATTAAAATTCCGAGTTCATGTACGTTTATTTCACAAATACGATCGGCATGTACACAAACCAAGTGGTCATTGTCCGAAAATTCCACGTATCTTACGTAAAACCGCGCGAATTCTTTCTCAACTTTCATTCTTGCAGCACCTTTATTTGCCTTTGTGCGTGCTTCGACGATATTAGAAGAACGAATCGCAATTTTATAGCACTTAGTTTTCATTTATAACATGAAATATCGAAGTTCAATTCTACTAATACAAGGTGATTCATAGTATGTATGCTATCCCGAAGGTGGCTAAATTATTTAAAAAAAAACATATATTTTAGTGTAAAACTTTTTCAAATCAGCTATTTTTGATCTTCAACACAATTCTGAAACATCAATTATATTCTATAGATTTTTTCTATTCGATTCTAATCTAATTTTATCCACGTGTTCTAATACACATTACAACATGAACTAAATATCAAACTTTTTGAGGTATTCTAGTGGAGAAAAGATGACATAAAACATTAAGTGGATGGTTCGGATATGATCTCTAATATTTCAAAACGCTTGACCTCAAGGCTATCTCAATTGAAACTCCCGTTATGAGAAGCTATGTTTTATCATTACACTGTCATCTCAGCTCCATCCTCTTGCGTGGTTAAAAATTATCTCGCTTTTATTCAGAACATTTTATTAGTATAATATTCGTCATAATTGTTTAAAAATGTCGATATACCAACGTCTGTTTTCAGTGTCATTCTTGGATTGTGTGTAAACGGTGTGTTGCTGGTTTCTCTATTTTGTTATATTATTTGCCAAGTTAACACGTACCGAGGTCGTATCTAGACAACGATAACATGACTGCAAAAGCCATGTAAGTTTTATTATCTATAGCCATCATACATCATTCCTCACGCACATTGTTGCAGTAAAGTAACTTTCTTTTGGTTCAATAACCATTGCTTTCTTAGCAAGCCTTTCATAATACCCTTCCCATTCATTGCTCAAACGTCTGCCTTATTCAATATCTATATCAATCAATATCTATATAATCTCTTTTCCGTCAGCTCGCCTCATTCCCCTTTCACGGATGAAAAGCTAATATTTGCGTTCCATTTTCGCTGTAGCTGTAAACTGTGGGGGTCGGCCAAAACGTAAATAGGTCTCGGCCAGCATCCAGAAACGTATTTTCACTGCTACACATGACGCAGTGATTACAACTACTTACTACTACTCGATACTTCAGCGTCACTTATTATTTATTCCAGTTGAAGTTTGTTTGTGTTTTTGTAGTCAACCGGGTACTATTTTTTTTTATTTTCTTGATTTTATAGTGAAAGCAACACTTATAACTTATATAAGATAAATAATATTTCATCTGTCCAAGATTTTCAGCGCTAGCGTCATTCGTTCCGTCATAGTTGGTATTGCATTGCCGATTCTAGGGAGGTTTTAATCGCGTTGGTTGAAAAATTTTGGTATCATTTAAATTGAATGTGACTGGGTAATAAATTGTTAATAGGTTTATAACTAGTCCTGGTTGGTTGATTGTTGGTGAGCGATTTTATATTGATATCATGATGCGAGAACGTGCAATTGTTAAAGCAATATAAATCTGATAATAAGATTATTATCATTACTAACAATGATAGTTTCAAGGTAACAGGTGGTTATGTTGCCATAGACAGAGCGTCAATGTGTAAAACGTGTTCTGTAAGTAGTAAACGTGTAGTATATTATCCCAAAAGGGGCTTATTCTACCAATATAAAGAAAAAAACAATGCGATAAAAACATTTTTTAAATGTTTTTAATATGTTTATAACTAAACTTACGAGATGTTCGACATCAAGATTGCTGACAAGCTTAATAATTGAGTTTGAACTGATTTGATCTCAAAGTAGATAATTTAGGCGTAGTGTTTTTTTTTCAGTTAAAATGATAAAAATTTCCAAACCTCGTCTTAGAATAAACTATTATCTATTAGGAGTAGTATCAGCCCCTTTCGGGATAGAACACAATTATGAATCACCTTGTGTAATGGATATTTTCTGTCAATTTGCACTTTACAGTTCATCGTAGAACTTTTATTAGCATGCGCTGTAATATTCGTCCGTGTCGTTTGATCCTAAGTCCAAAGAAAGTCTTTTCCAATCAATCTTGCTATTGCTTTTTATCGTTATCATTATTACACTTGCCAAGATTTATAGTCTTTTAAATTGGCCTGTCAATTAGTCACAGCGCTTTATCTACAGCTGTTTTGCTATCTCTGTTTGTCTCAATGAAATTTGCATCTTCATCCACTGTAATAAGATCACCAGTTATACAGAAGTTGTTTGTTTATCGTCACCGACGCTTGCGTCAGAGCTTGCGTTCACACGGTCGGTGTCGTCGCGAGATCAAAACCGGAGGTTGGGAAACTAAATGCTGGCGTTATACTAGGTACTTAAACATAAGCATGTGAATGGGGCGGATCAGGCCAATCTTGATCTAGCGTAGTAGCTAGGCTAAGTATAGCTTATGTTTCATGTGCAGTCAGAGAATAACAGAAGACAAAGCTAAGACCAATGTAGTTTTCGTAAGCTCCGGAAAGCGTAAACTTTCAAACACCACTACTTCCTTTCTGGAACAACTCGCTTTACGATATCCTTTCTTCCCCATACGTGCAAGTTGTGGAATGAGCTTCCTTCCGAGGTTTTCCCAATAACCTATCAACATGAAGGCAGTTGTTCGAAAGTAGAACGTAACAGAACGAACCTACCATTTAATTTCCAGTTTGAGACACCACCTTCACGCTTCAATGGGTCTAGGTACAGAATTCATCTTTTAGATCACGACTTCAACCTTTTAAATGCTAAGATTGCTTAAATTGTTTTACTACCTTTAAATGTTTTTGGCTTATTTGTTGTTTTCGAATGCTGCAAAGGTTTAATTATTTATAAAATATCTACTGTATTGGTAATATTATTTTCCTTGATGCGGTTATGCTTGTTTGTATGCATGCATGCCATAAATTCCTACGCAAATATTTTATCTCTACTTTTTGTGTACTCTATAGCTATAAATATTATACTTTCGCACATATAATATAAGTGTAATATTATACGTGCGAAAGTGTGTTTGTTATTCGGTTAGTTGCTGTGGTTGGTGGATGGAAATATGAATACTGAAAGCATTTTATTAGTCTTGTATAGGACCGGAAATGATAGCTTGGTAATCTTGCTCGATCAAAAAATATACCCACTCTTTTAGCATTACCCATTAGGTGCAATCATAGATTTCCAAAGCGAAAATAATTCCTATCAAATTTTGCCCATTTCAATTAAAATTTTAGAAATTGCCCATGCTCACCACGCTAGGCACCTGGGTTGGCGGGCCTAGTTAGAGATATCGTTATGAAAATGGGGGACTGCTGCACATCCCCTAGTTTTTTCCTAGTCTTGTATTGTTAAGTAGATATGGAAAGGGACCTATTCTTCAGACGGTGCAACCAAGGCCATTTTATAGTCTGAACATTGGTTAAACTTAAAAATATTTAGGAAGGCCGACAAGCTGATCGAATTCACATAATTATCGGAGCGTTACCGGTTTGTTTTAGCTATCAGATTTCCGAATGTACGTGTAGCAATGTTTTCAAGGAGAATTGATTGTTTTGATAATATGATCGTCTAGTCTAGTTGCCGAGCAAGTAACGAAAACGAACTTTGGCTGCAATTCAATAGATATTTCTGTAGATGTTTTCAGTAATTTTATGTTCGTCGAAGTATCTTCTTATTCAAGTGGTTTGAGAGATGTTCTCTCGCTAGATCAATTATTTTTGAAGATTGCTGAATAGCTGCCTCTCCCATAGATTTTCAAAGAGACCAATCATTTCCAGTGCGACCTGTCACACACACGTAAAATTGTGCCCATTGGAAACAAAAAAAAAACAGATTCTGATCGTCCCACACGGGGAACTCGCTATTATCGAAATACATCAGAAGGTCATGAACACAATGGAATGTTACCAACGCAACAATGGACGGCATCAGCGTGATTTGAATACATTCTGATTCGCCATCGGCATTTGGTATTCATTCTAATATTGTGCAGGTATGCGTGACCATATCGGGATTGGATTTCGTTGCAAAATATTTTGATCTATAGACCACATTCATGTGCACGAAAGGAGCCCCTAATCCTTTCACTACACTGATTCTTTCACAGAAGATCATAAGCCCCTTTAAGGGCCCCATACGTCAACCTAATACAAGCGAACCAAGAAAGAATCAGTGGCAGACAAGACAACAAACTTATATCTAGGGGTTCGCTCGTTTTTATGGCATGACGCAAACTTCATACTTTCCTGCTGAAACTTTAGATACAATTCAATATCACCAAATCATGGACTATTTTTATTCACAGAAATTTCCATATTAATTCGCAGGTTTTGTCTCAAAGTATTCATCTCGTCATACACATTATGCTGGGGTCGCACGACCACATTTGCTTTCTGACCTCACATAATTGTTGCGTGCATCTACGGCGCTACATACCTTCATGTGGGAGATTCTGTATGAGGTCAAATATTTCTTGCTTTGGTGGAATGATGTCGAGAAACCGTTTGGATGTCGGATTATCTTGGAATTGATTAGAGATGTTTATAAAGCGTTAGAATTTAAGTTGAAATTATTGTGTGATTTATCATTTTAGTATTTAACCGTTAGTTAACATTTCTGTTTTATATTTTTCGCCGAACTTTTTAAAATCAGCCTTTGTTGTTATTTTAACTTTAAACTAATTCTTTAGATTTGTATCTTAAACTGAAAAATTTGAGTTTGAACTGATTTGACCTCAAAACAGCTATTGATATTTGCATAGTGTTTTTTCAATAAGAAATGTAGAATCTCTAAAATCGTAGCACAGACTTTATTGCCAACTGGGTTTAGAATACTTTAGAATAAGCACTTTGTTAAAAATATTTACGAAGATATAAGTAAGTACATACTTACTTTTTATTTGATTTACTGTCTACATCGTGTTCAACGAATTTTCTGTTGAGATTGTTGGACAAACAAATATTTTTATACTGCGGTGACTGAACAGGTATTTTTGATAACTTTGTTTGCTCAGTCAGAGGTTTGTCTTCTTTGTTATACCTACCATATCTTTTGGAAATTTTGAAAGCAATAACTTTTTATCTCCATCCTCAGTTCAAATAACAAACATGTTTATGCTATTAGTCACATTGGAGTTAAAGCTTATTAAAAATTCTAGATTATCTATCTACCCCACTAAGTAATTAGCAGATGTATTCAAGATCACAATCTTTTAAATTGGTCATAGATCGGTGGTTGCATAACAATACCTTGGCTGAGACGTAAGCCGTGAGAACCAGTTTCCGAGTTGATTTGTTTTTACGGAGCTATACTTGAGCCTGATTTCTTTGTGGCTTTACCCGTTAGACACATTATTATTGGTCAGTTTTTATGTGACTTTTGACTCTGAATCATAAAAAATCTAAAAAAATCGTGACCTATTGAGATCATATAGGAAGTTTACTAACTTATGATGTCAATAGCTTTCAGTACTCAGAAAGCTAGAGAAATTGTATTTTCTGTGTCAATTTGTCAATTCTTCTCCTACATCATCATCATCATCTTTCTGCCCTTATCTCACATGATGTGGGGTCGGCGCAACATGTATTCTTCCTCCATTTCCCTCTATCAGTCCTTACCTTTCAAAACGTCAGTTGATCTGTCTTGCCTCTAACAATAAGAACTATTAAGTAATTGGTGTTAGGTATAAAGCTTGACTATGAATCAAAATAAACATTCTTAGTCGAGATTTTTTCAACCGTGTTGTTTATAAATCAGCACGTTCTCGATAACTTATCGGTTATGCACCTGACGGATTGTTTTACGTGATGTTACGACCTAACAACTTGCAAATTGCAATTAGGTTGCATCGTAAATCGAAACCACATTTGATGTTACCTTAGTTTTCCTATTTTCATGCATGTTAGCGTAGCATCTTCTTCAAACACACCTTCAAATCATTTCAGCAAACACAGTACAGGCTATCCTAAGTGTTTAAAACGTCATTGTATTTTACAAATAGATATTGATTGAAAATTGCTTTGAATCGTAGCAAATCCCAATGGTTAGATTATTATTTGCCTGAGAGTCCTCAGTGTAACCCCCTTATTCATTATAACTCACTGTGCGATCTTGCATCTACTAATTAATATCGTTTCGCCTGCATGTCCTACATCTCATCTACGCAAGTCAACAGGTCGTCCAATCGCCGTGCCACCGCGTAACAGACACCGCTCGGCACCGGCGCGCGCGCACGATCCCGCACTTTTTACGAGTACATTCAACAGCTGCTACAGCTAGAACAATTGTAGGAAACATGCACTTTGACTTGCGTAATTCCATGGTGAATGATTCTGAAACCGGATTTTCTATTTGACATTGTGAAATTTTATGTAGCTAGCTGGATGTAGAGATTATTTACTTAAATACGAGTATCACTGACTATTGATTATGTTAACAGAATATTATACCTAAATGTATCCAGAAAATTTTGGAAATATAAAGTCTAGAGGTGTTAGTGTCGTTTCAGTTATGCCCTAGTTGTGGCATTATCCTAAACTAAAATTGTTTGACAGCTCTAACAACACACTCGCTTCTGTTAGCGGTCATCTCCGTACTCATCATTGCTCATGTAATTTTTTATACAATCCATGCATCGTCTCTTTGGCCTTCAACTACTCTTTTAAACCATCCACATTCATACCCAACACTCTTCCCGTTATATAACGTTCATCCCTCCTTCTGAGATTCCCATACCGCGCTAGCCTGTTATTCCTTCTTCTTTGAATATCAGCAAAATTTCAGGTAATTCCAGTATTTGTATTATTCATTTTATGCATGTGCAAACGTCACCTTTCACTAATTGATTATATTCAACCTATAATGAATGGCATTGACTTTTACCTTTACCTAAAAGTTCACGCGTATTAACGTGTGGGTTATTTTAAAGCCTTATAAAGCAAAGGTGATGTCCTGCGTTATAACCATAATCAGTCTTCAAGACAAGTTTCCTTTTAAAATACATCATAAGAAAATCACAGTTTTATGATTCAATTTTAGTGTTATTTTTTTCTCTTAAAAAATAACAAACTGTTTTAACAGACATTTTTGTTTTTAAGAATTGCGTAATTGATATTTACCTCTTACGACAGTTCATGTTTAAAATTACGCTGGGTTTTTACGACTTCATTGCTATTGCAAATTCCGCGAGCATTGTATGAACTACGCAGATTACTATTAGAAGGACACATGTGATTACCATAGACGACCTCGGTGGCGTAGCGGGCGAGTGCCCGTCTGAGACGCAAAGGGTGCGGGTTCGATTCCCGCTGCGGGATAAATGTTGGTTCCGGGTGTAGTGGTACCTTGGTACTCGTAGCAACTTACAAAATCGATTCCACTACTCGAAATGCTTTGAGTTTGTCTAAATTAGTGTCTTTATTGTTCTTCGGTTCCATAAGTGAAATAACGTGACGGACGTTATTTGGATTGTACCGAGTTTGCGTAATGTTCTTGTGTCTAGTTTCACTGTTGTTTAGGGTGTTTTGTTTGTTTATTTGATAATGTAGAAATTGTATGCGAAGGTAAAACACTGCAAAATTGTATAAACGCTTGCTCAATTCAAGTTCCGGCTTCATTATCACGTCATTATGAACTGTATCATTGGTCAAAACAGTTATCGTATTCATCCTTTTTCGTCCCACGCGCTTCATCTGAGCGCATTATCACACAATGGCATTCCGGTCGTCTGTCTGAGTCTAATTCATAGATTGTTGCTGTATCATTTATCATAACGGTACATTCACAATCAATTTTAGTTTATCTAACGCTTACTAAAGTTGTGTTAAATTGTGTATTTTTCGAGATGTTTGTGAGAAGTGAAAGGTATTGCATTAATTGTTAGAATTTTCTTGATAGACACGGTTTCGTGCTTCCGTTGGTTGTGATTATGTCACTGACATTTAATATTGTGCATATTCATCTGGTTTTCTCTTTGAAGAATAATCACAATACAGTTATGTGGTCATCCTCCTCATAAATGTAATTTCAGTTATGTTCCCAAGTACTTCCAATATTTCTTCAAGTTCGTTTTATTTAAATGACTTAATTAGAAGGTAAGTTTGCCTGTACTAAAAATGATATATTTTGGCCATGCTAAATATTCCTGAGAAGTCTCGGCTAGTATTTAGTCTATCGTTCTCCTCAGTTTCCACTAAAACCTTTATACATGCCTCCTAGTTTTGAAATATAATCGTCGGGATCAAAAAAATACAAGCTTGTTTAAATACATGAAACTATTACTGCTGATCTTGCTACATTTATTTTGATGTGTCATACCATATTACTCGGTGGTCACTTGTTGTTACAGCTTTATCAACCACTCTTTCATTGGGTGGCATATTTTTGACGTGTTTGATTATGAATAATGGCCCTACTAATAACAGTGGTACGCCGATGTCTTTGTCGTTTATAGACTAAGATATAATAAATAGTATAGGTTATTCTATTTTTATTAGTACAAGGTTCACACCGTATATGAAATACACATACGGTTCCGTCAGCTTATGTTTTAATTTCAATAAATAATTTATAACTTCAAGTCTCATTCATCATAGTTGGTTTAGTTCTTAATATTATTTGGAATAAACAAGACAAGTAGGTACCATTGAAATAGCCGCAGGTACGAATGTATTGTGAAACAGTTCCCACGAACTGCCTTGAACTTCCTTATTTTTTACCAAATTAAATTTCTTGTTTTTCTGTAATAATCATTATATTATTTCCTGGTAATTCATCACGATATCACTGTTGAACTTCATACTGAAATATTCATTGAGATCTCATGGATCATTTTGGAACTTCTTAAATCTATTTGAATTTATCCTTTCACAAATTTATTAATAATCGAGTTGGAGCATATTCAGTCCCAAGTGTTTTTGTCATCTGTCGGATATTTTGTATTAGATTTTTTACAAGTATTAATTTCGTTTTTAAATGGTTCGATGTCAGCCGTTCGATGTCCACTGCTGAACATGGCCTCCCCCAAAGACAGAGCAAATTCCTTATCATGTGGGGGGTTATTGATAGATAACTTTAGCACATGGCAGAATAATAAGATATATAAAGCCAGAATACCTGTTTGTATGATTGGTGCCTTATTGCTATAATCAACTTCTGTATTTGTAAAGAATAAAACGTTTTGGAACAATAACTATATTTATACCAAGGTGACAAATACATATGTATATGTATAGGAGGAGGTAGGGCACAGCGAGATTTTCTCGTGCTGAATTGGAGCAGCCCGCCTGGTGAGGTACCTCCGCCTTACAGAAGATCGCAGCCAAATAACATTATTTGTTTCAAATAGTGTTGTGTTCCTGCGGTGAGTAAGGTTACCAGAGCTCTTTAGGAGGGAAGGGGGTTCGGGGTCGGCAACGCGTGCGTGATGCCTCTGGTATTGCAAGCGCTCATAGGCTACGGTAACCGCTTACCAACAGGTGGGCCGTATGCTTGTTTGCCACCTCTGTTGTATTAAAAATATATATATATATATGCTATCACATCAACCGCGCTGTATCAATCTTTCTTTTTGGTCGTTTTAAAAGAAGGTTCAATTAACTAAATTATGGTTTTATGTTGTTACAGAGGCGTTTTTCCCTGGAAGAACTCATCAAAGAGCCACGACTCAAGCCCCATATCATGGAAACTCTTCGGCAGCAAGTCCCAAATGAACCTCACATCTAAGACCCTGAACTCCGAAGCACAGAAGAACCTGACCCCTGCGTCGTCAGTAGCCAACACTCCTCATCACCATAGGAGGCAGGGGAGCTCAGCCAGCGAGAAGCAGTTCGAGGATCTGGTGGCCAGTTCTATTGCGCTGATCCAGCATGACAGGTGAGTGTTACACAAACTTAGATACTATATTTCAGATACAGTTAGCGACTAAGTCTCAGTGCCTCGAAGTAGGCTGGTCTCTAACTGTTAGCCTCATACACTAGCTAAATTTTTAGCAACGGGCTATGGAGAGAGCTATTCTTGGACATTTATTTAATACTTTATTGCACACAAATGAATACAATTGTTGTACAAAAGGAGGGCTTAATGCTGTCAAAGGTGACAAAAAAGATATAAGACAGTGTGCAAACTGAAAGTGGGAAAAAAGTTGGAGCTGAGCATATAATGTTTAATATAGTGCCATAAATAAGGAGTGGGAAGCATTTCTAATAGAGGTTTGCTTTATAGCATTTCTAAGCAAATATTTAGAGGTACGAAATGGCTACGTTATAACTTATAACTGAAAAGGTATTACCCATTTGTTGCCAGCATCATGTGGGAGATTGTTTGAAGTCCATTCCTAAAATAGGATTAATTTACAAACGCACTCACGTTCATAACACGCTTAGTTTACTCCATAAACGTGGGGTTGAGAGCTGGTGTTGATTTACTCACGTCATACTTGGTACTGACATGAGACAAAGTAAGGTAGTTTGTTAGATTACGTTGATTAGTGGACGGTCGTGACTTGACGGACAAAATACATTTTTTTTCCTGAGTAGCCTCCAATGCCTATCGCCAACATTTTAATTTGCCTTTTTATCGTCATTTACAATATTTCGTTCAGTTTTTACACGAACTTTTTCAAAACAGCTGTTTTAGTCGAATTATTAAACGTAAACAAGTTCAACATCAATATTGCTACCTATATCAGCTGAATAATTGAGTTTGAGCTTATTTTACCCCCAAAACAGCAGATTTTTTCAGTGTTTTTTCAATGAAATTATCGAATTTCCAAAAGCTAATTGTCAATTGGGTGTAGAATAAGCCCCTTTCGATAGTATACATATTACGAATCACCCTGTAGACTCGTGTCCTGGATGAAAACCTTCAACCCAGATCAATATTTGAATATCAGAAGCCCAGTAGGCACGCGTAATTGAATTTACTGTTCGGTAGTACTATTCCGCCAAAGGTTAGTTGAACAACCTCAGTTTCCATTTCATTTATCATGAATTTCGGAGCAATGGATTGGAAAATTGAATTGTTCACTGCTGTGGGAGTCAAAATGGCCTACATACCTGCGTTATAATTTCTTTCTCGGTCGGTAACCTTCGGTAGATTGGTCGATAAACAGGTTGAGCTATACAAGGTGATTAATAATATTTATGCTATCCCGAAATGGAATTTTTCAACACCCAATTGGCAATCAAGATACGACTATTAGAAATTCAAATTTTTAATTGAAATCCTCTATTGCCGCGTGATTGCTCCGGCTAAAGAATATGCGACTAAGGGAAAAAACTAGGGGATGGGCGGCAGCGTTCCCTATTAACAATGTTCAGCAGTGGACGCCCCGTGAGGCTGAAGTTATAAATTGACATCAGAGTCAAATCAGTTCCAACTCAACTATTCAGCTGTTTTAGGCAGTTATCTTGATGTCGCTTCTCGTACGTATAATAATTACTTATAAAGATAATAAAAAGACTAGAAACCTCAAGAATCCGAGGTCACTCCTCCAAGCATACGAAAACCCTACGAAACTTCTGTGCTTTTGGGAGTAAGGCTGGCTACAAATCTAGCCAGATCACCCCCACGCATAATGGGTCACTTTTGAGTCCAAATGCGGAAAAGGGAGTTCACTTAAATACATACATTGTTTCTACGTCATGCTGGTTCTTCACGATGTTTTCCTCCAATATTTTACCGTGCGATATCGACTAAATCAATTTGTTCGCCAGCTAATAACACGTTGGTGCTAACGTGCGTCAGAAGCGAATCTTATTAGCACGTGACACATTTCATGCTTTGTAGTTATTTTATTGATAGGTAAAATATAATCCGTTTTAGTCTAGTGGGTAGTACGTCGACATAGCCCAGGTGGCACCCAGATCATGAAGACGCTTCTTTTGATGCTTTATTCGTCAAAGTATGGCTATTAGTTTAGGAGCTACGATAGCCAGATGAAGATACACATACGTCATGTATACATAGTCTGTAAAACACATAACCCTCCATAGTTTGGTATATTTTTTATTTTTTATTTACTTTATGTGGCTATGGTATCACTGCGGCCACTGGCCTATTGTGATCGCCACTTTATTTGTGGAGCCCCTTTACAGGGCTTTCAAAGTTCACCGCAAAGCCAAGCAGCTGTTAAAAACTGAAGGATTGCCTTAGGGGTGAGTTGCTTTAGCTCCATTGGGCCGAGGATGTGTTTCCCAAATGGATGCTACGTTTGAGCATAAGTGCTCCGCACTCACCTAGCAGGTGTAGAGGCGTTTCGTCCGCGTTCTTGCCGCTAGTCGGGTAACATAGTATTCATGGGCATTATTCACGTTCTTAAAACCGCCGACCGCCAGCGAGCATATATAATGCAGAAACGAGCCGTACGCGCTATAGTGGGTGTCCCGAGTGACGTATCGTGCAGGGAACTGTTCAAAGAATTGAATATTACGACTCTACCATCTGAGCTTATATACCAGGTAGCCCTTTTTACGCACCTGCATTTGGACTTGTTCCAGCGTCGTGGGGTGAACGCGACCCGGCAAATTGCGTTCTCAATTAGTTTATGCTCCGAATGTGCTGCATGCAAAGTGGAATCGCGTGTCGTGTCGTGACTTTGTATATCGGCGAGGTTTTCACGGATACTGCGTGCATCAGGTGCTGATGGAATTATAATTAGCCAATTTATATAACATCGTAGGTGTTATAAACAACGCTTCGCGGATTTCGGTTGTTGAAATCCTACTAATATAGACTGGCCTCATAGCTCAGTTGGTAGTAACTCTGCCTTCTGCGCTAGAGGTCGCGGGTTCGATTCCCGCACTGGACAAACATTTGCGACTAACACAGATGTTTGTTCTGTGTCTGGGTGTTAAATATATATCTATTATGTATATAGTCTCTGATACCCATAGTACAGGCTATGCCTAGTTTGGGATCAGTTGACTGTGTGTGATTTGTCCGGAATATTTATTTATTTTATTTAATTACTTAATCTTAATAAATCGGTGATAAAATATTATAAATTCGAAAGTTTGTGATGAAGTTTGGATGTTTGTGATTCAATCACGCCCGTAAAGGCTCAACCGATGAAACTTAGAATAGATCGAGTTCTTTATCTAGAATAGCATATATGCTACTTTTTACTTAGGTACCACGCGAGCGAAGCCGCGCAAGCTAGAATTCTTATAAGCTGTCAAAATGATGAGCGATCAACTACAGCAGCGTTTAGCGAAACACCTTAGTTGATCGAGCGAGCGAAGATCCCTCAAACAACTCGGACGTATCGGCGTAAGTTTGTATCTCAGGTAACATATTTGTTAGAACATAACATAGCGACTTTGTTGGTCTCAGTTCACCACTATTTTAGTTTAGCCTATCCATGTAGCTGCGCCCCTGCGCTCCCTGTCGTCTCATAAGACCAGCGTTATAGTAGCGTTCCTAACCTGGGTATAGCAAATGCTGAGTTACGACTGTTTTTGCTGACAAAAACGAATGTTTGTTTGTCTTTTTTTTTATACAACTGAGGTGGCAAACAAGCATACGGCCCATCTGTTGGTAAGCGGTTACCGTAGCCTATGAGCGTTTGCAATACCAGAGGCATCACGCACGCGTTGCCGACCCCGAACCCCCCACTAAAGAGCTCTGGCAACCTTACTCATCGCAGGAACACAACACTATTTGAAACAAATAATGTTATATGGCTGCGATCTTCTGTAAGGCGGAGGTATCACACCAGGCGGGCTACTCCAATTCAGAACGAGAAAATCTCGCTGTGCCCTACCTCCTCCTATGTCTGTCATGTTGACTGTATGTGACGCAAAAATTTTATTCTTATTCTATTTACATCAGTTGTAAGTAAGTAAGACTTCCACCGCATGACCTATCTAGTAGGTAGATAGTACTTTCTACATATCTACCTACTACGTTCCTCAACTAAATAGATACCACGCCCAAACTTCCAAGCCCTAAATGATGTCATTTAGTGTTAGTCTACCTTCAATACATAAACATCCAACTTATTATTACGTTCTAAGCCCCATGGCAATTTTCGCTCGCCATTTTAAATATGTGAAAGATGCCGTGTTATTTGCTGCATAGGCTCAGAAGCGGAAATGCCGGAGTAATGACAGTTCTGCAGCCCGCAATTTGCCTGCTCGTGACCGCTCTAGGGCTCACTACCACTTAAATAATCGGAGTAATAAATAAGGTAGCTTACAGCTCGAGACAACGCCCTGTCCGTCTTCTCCGGTCAAAAATATTCCTGCGAATTAAATAACTTTGGCTTTTGCTCCAGCTGTCATCGGCATGTTAAAGCAAGAAAAAGAATCTACATTTCCCAAGTCTGTCCCTCATTTTTCGTTGATTTTTTCCTGAAGACGGCTAATTCACTTACTGGTCTAATGTGTCCTGGTCTATGGGGCCTCTACCACGATGGTTTACTGGCATTCGAATTATGTAAATGCAGATTTCAACAAAATTAATAGCACATTCTCTATTGTGCTTATGTTCATGGACGTTATATGATACAAGATGTGAGTCACATCTCAGAGCAAGTGCAATTTTCAATACTGCATCGTCTCTACCTGATACCAGTGGTCCAAGCACGAATAATAAGGCATAGACGATGTCAGTGGCCAATATTTGACAATTACTATAGTATCGAAAACTATTTATCAGTGAATCTCTGGTACCCATAAATATAGGCTATGCCTAGTTTGGGATCTAGTTGATCGTGTGTGATATGTCCGGAAAAAAACAAAACGTATTTGGACTACTTCGTACTCGCAAATCATCCATTTGGCGCAATGGCACATCGTAGGTTCAAACGGCAAGCTTCCCTATTATTACTCTTCGGTGATTCCACTCGCAGCCTAATGGGGGTCTGAAGCTGCTTCGGATTTTATTTGCAAGCACTCATAATGTGATAATTACTCGGGCGTAATGAGAAAAATTATAAGGGTTAACGGTTTGCGAATTACCTGCCAGTACTATTTATTATTTCTTTCTCTGTTAGGCCCAGTTTCCAAGAAAGACCCAAATTATTAGAATATGGTAATTGTGATACCAGTATTTTAATTGAATAAGATTTAATCGTTTTTAGAATAAGTACCTATCGGTATGGTATACAAGTTACGGAACACTTTGTATGCAAAGTAAAGGAATAATTACAGCATCTCATCAGATGCACGCAAGTCCTGTTATATCAATTAAAATCAATTAATCAAAACGGGTCGGCGCCAATCACGCTCATTGTAATCGGGTGAAGGATTGTTTGTAACCAGACGATAAAATGCTGGTATTGCACGCGATTCTTACTCAAACAAAGTAACTTGTGTATGATCCATTAGTTACACCTTCTTGCACTTAATTGCTGACCCGCCCGGCTTCGCATTGGTTATACAGGGTGAGTTTTTTTTCAGGGCCACTTAGGCGAAATTGGAAACCGTGAGAGTAATCGAAATGTGACGTTAGGAGGTACAGGCTCGATTTTGAAAAAAATAAGATCTGCATAAAAAAAGTTGAAATTTCTTTAGTTTTTCAGAAAATGTAGGTTTTTGGAAAATTTTTTTTTTGCATTTTTTGGTTTTTTGTTTGATATTAAATAAATAAATGTATTATAACTATGTGTCCAAAGTTGTTAGAACACCTTCAAAATTATAAGTTTATAAATGAAAATGTTTAAAAATGGCCCTGAAAAAAACTCACTCTGTATAAAAACCTTTTCTGGTAATAAACCAACCTATAAGTAAAATAAAACTGATTTTTAATTTTTCACACCACACTCCCTTATTGTAAGCGCCTTTCGTGTCACCATTGAAAAACTGTAACCTATTCACTTTTCACGGGCGGAAAGTGAGAACTCACTGACTTTGCAGAGGGCCTACTGCCACTAGGGCCTCTGGTCACTTGCTCATATGAACTTATCGACTGACATTATGTTGCATTTGTCCTAATTCTATAGACGGACAAATAACCTAGTGCTTTCTACGGACCCCGCCGTCTAAAGTATACCTACATATAGTGATCTGTATTCTTCAGAAACTTATCATTGAATTGGCCTCGTATTTACGAAAGCTAACTAACGAGATACACATTTTCTCCTCACACCATTCGCAATTCTACACAGTACACACATTTACAAAACAAAATGATTAATGTGTGTTTAGCGTCATGTAAGTGAGTTGCAAATGTTTTATTCATTATGGAACCTGCGTATGCCGTTATAGAAACACGTTTGCAAAACATCTTGGAATTAATAATGAGTATTGTTACATTAAATCAATTAATTTATTGTTTAAAAGCAAACAGAATCTGTGTTTGTGGAACATTGGTGCAACGCTTGCTTGTCTGTCACTGATTCTTTCTAAGTCATCCTGTATTAGGTCAGGCCTGAAAAGAGCCTATGACCGAGAAAGAATCAGTGTAACGAAAGGATTAAAGTGCGCCTCTTAGAGGCTCCTTTCGTGCACAAACACACATTGGTGAATGCGGTGCAAAAACCCAGTGTGCCTAGCTCTAATTTTAATTGGAGGTGTTTAGACCTGCACTGACTCCTGCTGTGGGGTCTTTATGCATTTTCATTGTTGGCATAGCTCTGTTTCGCTGTAAATAATAACTAAACGAACTAACTTACCGATAAAAAATGCATGACTGTGGCTGGCAACCAACCCTCTTCAATTAACAAACCTTTCAGGGATTCCCCCACCGTTTTCCAATTTAGGAAATACACTGGGAAAATACTAACGCACTGCGGCACTCCCAACCCTCCTAAATAATGATTTCCTTGCTAGCCGAAACCAATAAATTGAAGAGACCCCTCAAATAAACGATAATGATAATCACTCAATTGGCTATCAAAAGTTGATAAATTGTGATGAATTGACTCCACTTATACTTGGGGAAACTTTTCAGGGGACTTTTTTGGGGAGTTTTGTTTGTGTCGTATTTTAATGTTATAAAATTAAACGTTTAATAAATTTCACGATCACGCTGTATTGGTTGATCGAACAGATTTGAAGTAAAGATTAATTCTGAGCATGAACTATTTTCATGAACGAAACAACCTCGAGCAAACGGGCTCGCAGAAATATGCTCCATATCCGAAGCTAAGTTGCGTTTTGTTTCCTGGGGTTAGGAAAGGTATCCTGCGTTGTTTTCACTGTCACTGATTCTTTCTTGTTCATCCTGTATTAGGTCAGTCAGTAGGTTGAGGTATAGACTCCCTGAAAAGGGCCTATGATGGTCGTTGAAAGAATCGGTGTAGTGAAATGATTGAAGTGCGCCTCTTAGATGCACCTTTCGTGCACTTTAACTTCTAGCTCACTTACAATCTTCGAATGCAGCGAACCTTTTGTCGTAGCACAGAAAATCTCTACTGAACTTACTCAAAAAAACTATTTTATGTTCGAGGTTTAGCCTCGAACATAAAATAGTTTTTTTGAGTAATAAAAATTCATATTCCAGACCATCAAACCTGCCAGCGAAATGCGCAGAAGAAGCGCTCCGGCATAAAGAAGAGCATGCACGCATGGTGGAAGCTGCCAGAAGGCGGGTGGAGCGGGAGGCGGCAGCCAGGCTGGCCAGGCTGCAGCAGTCACTGCGGCTGGAAGAAAGGCTTGCGAAGCACGCGAGGGAGTGGACGCAGACCATACTACCTGACTGGCAGAACCAGTAAGTGTAGAGTAAATTCGATGCGGTTGTTACTCATGGTATCTCACTGTAGGCTCAACGAGCTATTGAGAGAGCTATACTTGGTATTTATCTTCGAGATCGAATCAGAAATGAGGAGATCCTTAGACAAACTAAAGTCATTGACATTGCCCAGAGGCTTAGCATGTTGAAGTGCTATATGCCCGTAGTGGGCGGGCATATAGCTCAGAAAACCGACGGCCGTTCGGGCCGTTGGGTTTTCTTGTAGATAAAGTTGACTAGGCTGAGAGGATGGTATAGGTGCTGAGCAAGCCTACTCCATCTAAAACATGTCCCAGGCACTACAGCGTCCTTTAAGTGTATCAAAAGTTCCACCAGACGCTGTTTAAATCATGTAGAATGTATGTAAAAAGGCCTTCTTGATTGAAATAAATGCCTTTTGACTTTGACTTTGACCTTCCTATATCCAAATTAAAACAATACAGTACCTCACCTAAACTAAACTTCGTCACAAACATCCACCCCGTACGTTATCTAACAGCAAACATATCACACACAATAAATAAAATTAGTCCTAGCATTGTTTTGAACAATACATTTTGTTTTTCTCCTATTTACTTACATTAGGCACTAAGTACTTAAACGTTTTTACAATACGCGACACGACGACGACACGATATGGAACAGCAAATGCATGAAAATACGCTTTTCATTGTTCTGCACGACAACGCTCCGAGCACTGCTCTCTCCATAGCCCGTTGCGCGACTTTGAGGTTGTGTATGAGGCCACCAGTTCTCAATGCCTATGTCATCACTGGCAAAAAGCAGATTGTAGACTTTTGTCTTTCGTCTCGATGACATAAATCGTTCAGTATGAAAGGCCATTCGGAGTTGTCGTCTGGCCTGTCGTCTATCGCGACGATATACGTTAGTCAAAGTCAAAAGGCGTTTATTTCAATAAAATCACTAGGCTCACTTTGAAACGTCTTAGAAACTAGGTGATGCTATGCCTGTTCCTCGCGACCAAGCCTAGAAGAATCAGGCTACAAACACGGATTGGTGCCTATAATTTTTTTCGATGATCCTTTTTCACAAAATGGAATTTAAAGCTTCGGTGTGGTGCCGATCGAACTAGGTGAGGCTCAAAAGAAAAGTAATGTAATTATAATCTCTAATAAATAAGAGCTTATAAAAATATGAAAAAAAAGACAAATTTGAGCTTCAACAAATGATCAGCAGCACACGCTACACTTGATGAAATATGTACCTAATGCTTATAAAAATTAAAAAATACTTAAGTGTCGTGTTGTGATAAAAGTCTTAATGTGCCATAACTCTGCATTGTTCTGGCATTTCTAACCGCATTGTGTGTCTGTGTGCTTATTTCGTTGTCTTGTTGTGGTTTTCCCATTCACATGTGTGGTTTTTATGATCCTCTTTGCAGGAAGCTAAATAAAGTCATGCTATCAACATCGGTACTACTCGTAGATTTATTTTTATGTCATTTTTTAGTTTTTATTAAATATTTTTGAATGGGTTCATTGTCGTCTGATAAATAGCAATTTAAATTCAATGCATCAGTAAACAAACGTATTTTTCCACGTGTGGGTGTAATCACTGAGCCAATAACCTTAGTGACAGAGAGAGGTCGCAATTATGCCAATGTTGCATGCTGTAGTAGACCCTGGCCTTAACCACGCACGTGATTCCACGGGCGTACTACTTTATGGAGGTCGCTTAATGGAGCTGCACACCTTACAGTCACGTCACCGGCACGTTACCGTCACGTTACAGTCACGTTACAATCACGTTACAGTCACGTGACCGTTACGTTACCGTCAAGGCGTCGATCAGTCAAGGCAAAAAATATAAGGATACTACGGCATGTCAAAGGCCTTCGCTACCTATCTTCCATTCACGGACCTTGCACTAGAAAGCGCAGCGTAGCGTAAGCCCATCACTATATGGCGCTACGCCCTAATAAACGTTGCTGGGAGCCGTTTGGGTTCGCGTAAGATCGGTCGCCTATAGGGAGGCCTATGTTCAACAGTGGACGTCCTACGGATGAAGAATCCTAATATAATATACATAATATACAGCTCCACCCGGCCCGCGACTTCGTCTACGCAGGATTAGTATTTCGAGTAGCTAGTAGTCACATTATGGACAATTCACACAATATCTTTATAAATTGTAGCCTATGTGTTATTCTGATGTATAAGCTATATTATTGTGACGTTTCATTAAAATCCATTCAGTAGTTTATACGTGAATCAAACATCCATCCATCCATCCATACTTACAAACTTTCGCGTTTATAATATTAGTAGGATAATAAACATACAAAGCCGGTTCGTCCAAGTTGTTTTGAGAGATCTTCGCTCGCTTGATCAATAATGTTTATCTTCCAGAAAGAACGCGAAACACACACTAGACCTATGGTGGAGTGGACTGCCCCCAGCCATCCGCGGTCGCGTCTGGCAGCTCGCCATCGAGAACAAGCTCAAAATCACCCACGAACATTACCAGGACCTCGTCACTAAGGCCACAGAGAAACTCCACGAAGCACAGATGAGACGGAAGCGGTTAAAAGTGAACAGAAGGGACGCGTGCGCCTGTAAGAAGAAAGATGCACCTAAATCGAAGACTGATGACGATAAACCTGGGGAGGAGAAACGGTTGAGTATACCGAGGAATTTCAGCGAACAGAATCTGAAGTCTCAGACGACGGAAGAGGTAATTTCATTGCTATGCAAGCCGTGTTTGTTGCCTGATTCTAAACAAAAAACCTAGTATTTTGGGTAGCGTAGTAACGCTTGGTTGCGAGGAATAGACATAGCTTTACCTAGTTACTAAGATATTTCAAAGTGATCCTAGCGATATCATTGCAATAAACACTTCATAAGTGTCCAAATTTTATCGACATTTGCTCTTTAGACGTTTTGTTAATCAGGGCGATATGCTCATTGAACGTTTTGTTAATCGGACGACTTTCTTCGTTAGACATACTACTTAGGCAAATTGTTTTTTTTTTTTTTACAACAGAGGTGGCAAACAAGCTTACGGCCCACCTGATGGTAAGCGGTTACCGTAGCCTATGAGCGCTTGCAATACCAGAGGCATCACGCACGCGGTGCCGACCCCGAACCCCCTTCCCCCCTAAAGAGCTCTGGCAACCTTACTCACCGCAGGAACACCACACAATTTGATACAAATAATGTTATTTGGCTGCGATCTTCTGTAAGGCGGAGGTACCTCCCCAGGCGGGCTGCTCCAATTCAGAACGAGAAAATCTCGCTGTGCCCTACCTCCTCTTATGATTGTAATGCATTGCCATCGTACGGATGGATTTGTCTCAAAAATCTTACCCTCTTATCTCTCCCCCTGTCCTTTTCTAACAGTTAACAAAAGAAAGAGGCGGATATACTTTTATGCAGCCTATGTGTATTACTAGCGCCATCTAGTTTTAAATTACAAAACGATTTAAATCGATCCATTATTGAAACGTCTTACAGTAGCTTTCTGTTTCGCTTAGTTTTTGCTACAAAATTAAT
This sequence comes from Anticlea derivata, assembly GCA_947579855.1. Classification (NCBI taxonomy): domain Eukaryota; kingdom Metazoa; phylum Arthropoda; class Insecta; order Lepidoptera; family Geometridae; genus Anticlea; species Anticlea derivata. The sequence goes on from OX388270.1 coordinate 10,890,770, forward strand.
AGATTTTCATATCTTTTCCAGGTGAAGTGCTGTTCAAAAAGCAACCCCAACCTACTAGAATATAGCGACGAGTGTTCCATGGAGCTTATACAACTAGACATAGCACGCACGTTCCCGCACCTGTGCATTTTCCAACCGGGCGGGCCTTACTTCAACGTGCTGTACCAGCTGCTGGCTGCGTATGTGTGCTACAGACCGGACATTGGGTATATTCAGGTATGTGCCTTTAAAGCCTTATACAGCTGCAAATATACTATGTACCTACCGACCTAATTTTAGTAATCAATTCTGAATAATTTCATGTAAAAAATTGACGTAACTAGGTGTTCTCCAAAGTCCCTATGGTTTGAAATAAAGTAATTATCATAGAAAAAAAAATTGAAATAAATTAATTGAATTGTGCTTGGCAAAAAGGAACCAAAATGGCTACTAAATTAAATAAAAATAGCCGATGCCCATAGTTTCACTCGCGCAGGGTGGGCATTTTTAGATGCATCAAAAATGATTGCATCCGTTGAGGGTTTTTTGAATACTCTGATACGTATTCAGTTTTAATGTATTTAAAGTATTCAAAATAAGTTTAACCGCACCACCATCCTACCCCTTGGGGGATAGTTTTGAAAAATACATGTATCAGTCTTTTATCATTTGTACTGAAGAATATTTACGCTGATTTTCAAACAAACAGGACCACACGTTAAAAAATTTCCATACAAAGTATTCTTAAAGGGTATTATGGGACAACTCGCTTGGAAGACCAAATTTTAAAATAATATGTAAACGAGGAATTTTTCACGGATCGTGTTTCTTAATTTTCTATTTTATTTAGAAAGTGATAACCCACACTAAAGGAATGCCATGATTTTTATAATATCCCAATAATTCGGCTCCGACGGGATTTGGAACCGCAACCTTCTCCTAGATACGGAGATGCCGTATCTAGGCTAAGGTTGCTCTAACCAACTAAGCTACAGAGACACTTCCAGACAGAGCGAATATCTTTAGGACATCCTAACGGCTCAAAGCGCCGTATGCGCACCTACAGAAGAAACGATTGTTTTCAATCTGTTCAAAGACTAAAGCTACTTTTTAGTTCATTAGAAGGAATTAGAGAAGGTTGCGGGTTCAAATCCCATCGGAGTCGAATTTTTGGGATATTATAAAACAACATGCTCAATCATTAACACAAAAGAATGTCAAAATTCCTTCAAAATTCAGACCACCATCATAACCATTCTTAGTTTTAGTAAGATTAAACTCTTGTAGATAAATCAAGTTTACCGTATTTATTTCCAGGGCATGTCATTCATAGCAGCAGTTTTAATACTAAACATGGAAGCGCCACAAGCGTTCGTCTGCTTCGCGAATCTACTCGACGGGCCCGTGTTCCGCGCAGCATTTACTAGAGACGGCGCTGCCATGCAGGTAACACCATACACCTTCTTCTGTTTTTTTTTTATTTCCATCCCTTTCGGGCTGGCTGTGGCATCTACGTCTTATCGCCAAGTCTTACGTGTATTTTTTTTTCTAGTTTTAGTTTTTATTCTTTTTCTTTCGTTATTCATAGTCAAGTCACCGTCAAGTCAAGTATGATATGATGGTGGCTATTTTACTAAAACCTCCCAACTTGAAAAAATAACTGACATTTTATCGAGGATTTATATAATTCCTGCCAAATCATTGCCACTTTCATGAATAAAGAAAAAAATCAAAGAATAAAGTACAGCTTTTTTGCTTTTTACACTGTTCTAAAATTTTAGAACAGTGAAAAATTTCGATTTTCCGGAAGTCGTAGAATAAACTATGGTCCATTGTGGGTTGATTTAGGGAAAAACATAGTTCTTTATACGTTTTTTATACATATAATATTTTTTATTCCCCCTTTCTGCATTGTATACACATTAGGAATCACCTTGCATAAACGAGGATTTACCCAATACCTCGATGATGGAAAATACCCAATTTCCTTCCAGCGATTATGGAAAGCCTACACGACTCTGCTCCGCCACAACCTGCCCACTCTTGCTGACACGGTCGCGCCCGAGCTGTACCTGCTCGAGTGGCTTTACACGGCGTTCGCTAAAGCGATGCCTCTAGACGCGGCGTGCAGAGTTTGGGACGTCTTTCTACGAGATGGCGACACTTTCCTCTTCAATACTGCCCTAGGTTAGTTCCCTCTTCAATTCTCCTCCAGGTCAATTTCCTCTTCAGTACTGCTTTATGCTTTACGGCGCCGTGGTGGCCCCGGCTGAAGAATAGGCCCCTCCATATCTCTATCCGCGGATGTCGTAAGAGGCGACTAAGGGAAAAAAGCTAGGGGATGAGCAGCAGCGTCCCTCATTTTAAAAACGATAGCTCTAACTGCGCTCGCCAACCCGCATGCCCAGCGTGGTGAGTATGGGCAAAACCCCCCACATGATAAAGAATTGCTCTGATTGCTCTGATTGCTCTTGTCTGTGGGGGAGGACATGTTCATGTAAATAAATTTCCTCTTCAGTACTCAGAATATCCTACAATAAGGTCAGTGAATAGTTGATGGTCGTGAAGTGCGATGGTCGTGGGGCCCAATTTTACTAATTCAATGGCTTAAAAATGATAATGGTTCAATAGCAAAATGGCCACTTTTGACACTTTTGGTATTCCGCTATTACTGTTGTATATCAATGGCAGTCATTGTGACACCAATTGACCAATGAAATCAAAGAAACGAAGGTGGCTACAATCGTAACTGAATGATAATGGTGCGATCATTCTCATGCTATTATCATTTTCAAGTCATTGAATTAGTAGAATTGGGGGCCTGAAAAGGGCCTATGACCTTTGATTGAAGAATCAGTAATTGCCCCTCATAAGTTCCTTTCGTGCTCATGTCACATGTCTCCGATTTTTTGGTTCTATGACATGCCGGTTTCCTCACGACGTATTCCTTCACCATTTGTTCATAATAGTTTGTTCGCGTTCACTGTTTCAGAGAAAGTTGAAAATAACTTTGGGAAAAAAATGTTATTACTCTATTGAGGAATTTCTTAATCACAAATTTTTTATTCAATCTGTTTAGCTAATTTATTGATTGTTTTTTTTTTCTTTTCAATTTGTTTTATTATGAATTTTTAATTTGAGCTTGACATTATTTTTAATTATATATCTGATGTTAAACGAACATTAGATATATAATATATGAAATTATATATCTAATGTTATTGCACACCATAACATGGCAGAATACATTGATTCATTATAATAACATTAACACCTCTGTACCTATACATGCTACATGTATTTCAAGCTATAAATTTTTACTTTACTTCTAATATTTTCTGAATAGACAATCCATCGGTGCACGACCGGAATTCGAATTCAGGACCCTTGGATCGGAAGACGGGACCACTCACCACTCCACCAATGCTCTCACGTATTATTTATTAAATTAAAATATCAAATTCTCCCCAGGTATCCTCCACCTGTACCAAGAAGAGCTGAAAGACATGGACTTCATCTCAGCGGCGCAATTCCTCACCAAACTGCCCGAAGACCTGGACCCTGAGGCGTTGTTCAAAAGCATCTCCGCCGTCTCCATGACCCTGGACGGCATGTCGTTTGAGGAGCTGGTCTCCTCCTGTGATACCGACAGCAGCCTGGATGATGATATCCGGTTATGATACAGCCGGTTTTGGGATTTCGTCGATGCGTTAGCGTTTCGACTCAAGCGTTAACGTGAGTGTTTTATGAACATTTTGAACTGAATACATTTAAATTGTTAAAAAAACTTCTGAGCATGTTATGATACATCCGGTTATGGAATTTCGTCTACGCGCGTTTCGAGTCAAGCCTTGATGTGAGTGTTTTATGAACATTTTGAACTGAATGCATATAGTTATGATTAGAAAAATAAACCTTTGAGGTATAAGGTAGGCGGGCTAAGGGCTATCAGCCATCAAAGCGGAGCGGATGTTTAAAATAGACCAATCCAATCGCGCGTAGATGCCGTGATGTGCAATTTTGATTAAAAATTTTTTTGGTTGATTTTGACACTGTTTCTTTCACCGTGTCGGTCATACCTCAACCTGGTCACTGACCTGATACAGAATGACCAAGATAGAATCAGTGACACGACAAGCAAGCCCTTACGTCATATAAACGCTTATTTTTAAGCATTGTTTATTTTATTCCTGTCACTGTTTCTCATTATGCAATAGTAAGAGATGGCAATACTTTGAGCATTGTTTATCTATAGGACAGATTTTATAAGTAAAGCCATAAGTTGATAAGTGGACTCTAACTTCCAGGGAATAAGGTTGATTTTAAAATATTTCTATTGTTCAACTATTTATGCCATTTGTCTTTCTAATACAATATATCGCGTGTAAATATTATTATAATTTATAATTTAATAAAATTGTTAAATAAGATAATTATCTCAATAATGCGAACGACTCCGATCTTTACTCTAAATAAAATACATTTTATATGAATAATTAATTACACTTGTAAATATTTTAATAATAATTTTGTTTGTTGTGAACGTATAAACATATCATATTCATTAAAATTAGTTATTCATTTCGTACCTGTTTCGTATGGATATTGTTAATAATCAAAATTAATATTTCAAAGTATGTTAAATATATACTATAAGTAAAATAGGCATGTATGTATATTATATTACAATTTTCGTCTGATAATATTCGTTAGAATATTTACTATACACGAAAAATATATAAAATAAAATATATTATAAAATATAAGGTATTTCAACTTAGAAATATAATTGATATTAAATCATGTGTGTGTATCCAATTTATTTGTAGGTTATATGAAACAAGCTTATAAATTACAATTGAATTTGGTTTTCAATAATTTATTTTATCTATTACAATAAATCAAAACCAATTACGTTAAATTTCAATAAACAAGAAATCAATGAAATCGCTGGTTAGATTTCACATTGAGATATAAATAAAACCTTTTGTACAGATAAATTTAATTTATTAAGAACAGTTTGAAAAACTCTGACACTTGTTATTACAGTTAATAGACTTAGATCATGCTTAGGTAAGCCACTTCTATTTACAGTGCTATAGAAAAAATATTCTTCTTCAATGAAATACTCTAAAAGACAGTGAAAACAGCATTCAAATCCGTCCAGTAGAACTCATATTATTAGTGTACTTACAGACTGCGCAATAATCCTAAAAAGCAATGGTGGAAATTATAGTTATTCATGCAGTTTATTTTAATTTATTTCTTGTAATCTAGTTCTATGTGAAACTTGTCAACGAGTAGTAAATCGGCCTAATAATTAATTGAAATACTATCGCAATTAAGTTAAAATAATTTATAATAATGTTATAATAATATACCCTTATAATAATACCCTTATTATAATAATAATTGAATAATGTACCAACGCGAGAAATGTGGATAATATATATACCTGTTGAATGTGGATAATATTAGAAGAGGACAGATGTTTTTTTTTTTGGTAAATGTATGTTGCGGTTACTGTGAATAAAAGCTTTAAATATTATTATAATTTTTAAAAAAATGTTGGTATTTAAAATGAGGTAGTTCTTGCCACGGTTTTTAGAAGCTTTTTCATAATTTATATCCTTGTTAAAGCATGTTTGGATAGTATTTTTTGCACTTATTACAAAACACAGTTAATTCTTCATATTATCAAATTTAAAAATAAATACGCTTAGGGTCCCCTTAGTTTGAATTAGGGCCTAAACGTGCTGCTTTTAATATGTAAGATATTTTTTTTTCTATTGATTATCCTCTTACTTATCCAGTCACTAACTTTATCGGCTCGATAATTCTCGCTCTGTCCTTTGCTAACTGTAAACAAAAGAATGAGGCGGTCATACTTTTATCAAGCCAATGAAGTTAGTGATTATGAATAAGGGGGTTGGTGTTTTATAATATTTTTTATATAAAATAAATATACAGTGGTGGTCATCTAATTAGAAACACCTACCTGGGTTTATATTTTTATTGCAAATTCCCTTTCGAACTAATTTTTAACGTATCATTGAGTGTTCCTACGTATTAGAATCGATGTATCGGATATTATATTGCATTGTTATACCATTTTAATAACAGAAAACAACAGTTGTTTTTCTAAAACTGAAAGTTATATTAATAACAAAATAAAACACGAGATACAAACCGGACAACTAATTAGAAACACCAAAAAAATCATTACTTAAATCATTTTTAATTTGAACAAAACCCCAATAGTTTTGAAAAATACTAAAAATACTACATCCTTAGACAATTAGTATTTGGTAGGGTAGCCTTTATTATCAATAACAGCTTTGCAGCGACGCGGCATTGATTCAATCAATTTATAACAAGTTTCTACAGGAATACTTCTCCAAGCGTCTTCAAATGCACTGTTAAGTCCATGAATATTAGTAACGTGTTTCTGCGACAGGTTGGTCTTTATAGTGTGCCACAAATTTTCTATGGGATTTAAATCCGGACTATTGGCAGGCCACTCTAATACTGTCACGGATTGTTCTGTAAGAAACGCTTTAATGCTGCGTGCTGTGTGCTTTGGGTCGTTGTCATGCTGAAATATCCAAGTTACTGGCAAATTTTCCTCGGAATATGGAATCATTGTCTCTTCCAAGATCTTTTTGTATTGATATTGATCCATTTGCCCTTCAATCTTTCTCACGGGACCAATCCCGTACCCTGAGAAACATCCCCACACCATTACATTTCCACCACCGTGCTTAACTGTCTTTTTAGTGTACTTGTTATTCAAAGCCTCGTTTATTGGTCGTCGTACATATCGTTTTCCATCGGAATTAATCAAATTAATTTTAGTTTCATCTGAAAACAAAACTTTTTTCCATTGATGAATAGTCCAACTGCCATATTTGCGAGCGAATGCTAGACGATTTTCTCTATGTTGCCTGGTTAGTAGTGGTACTTTTCTAGCGATCCTTCCTAACAATTTTCCTTCAACCAACCGTCTACGAACTAGTTTAGTGGACACGTGTCGAGGATCGTCTTCTGAAAATACCTCTTTTCTTATAACATTGGATCCTTTAAAGGGGTCCGCCTTAGCTAATCGAAGCATAAGCCTGTCTTCTTGAACTGTAGTCTTCCTGGACCGAAGTTTTCTTGGCACGTTATCTGATGTTCCGTGTAGTTTGAAATGTGCGAGGGCGTTAAATATCATCTTTACGGAACATTCCAAATAATCGGCGATCTTTCTGTAACTCCATTTTTGTTTTAAATGAAAATTCACTATTATTTTTCTCGTTGCTGCATCACAGCTCTTATTAATACCCATTTTTAATAAAACAACAATAAATAGTAATTTTTCGTAATGAGTTAGAAATGGCGGCAATATTTACAATGTGATTGACAATTGTGAGAACTGTATTTCAGTTTAAAAAATCAAATTTCGACCCAAGTCATACAATGTTTCTAATTAGTTGTCCATTCTGCCAGTCCTAACGATATTGATACTTTTTGTTTTACTGATATTTATTTTTATTGTCGTCTTGGTTGTCAAATATTATTGCTTGTAATTAAACTAGAGATATTAAAGTACATTGTAAAGTAGTGAAAAAAAAAATTACCTCCTATTAAATGCTATAATAATGTTAGTTACTTTATAAAAATGTCAGGTGACTAGGTGTTTCTAATTAGATGACCACCACTGTATATGTGAAATTAGATTACTCGAATTATAACTATCAAGTTTAATGTATTATGATAATGATTATTATGGATCGTGCGTTATTTCATGAGAAATAACACAGACACAGGGAAACCTAGTAGGGTCAGACTATGTACTGACTATTGGGTGTTATTTATATGTGTGTTCATGTGTTTATTTATCATTTAATATTGCACGGTCTATAATAGCGTGTAAAGAAAACATTCGTTCGGAATATCTAATCTACAGGGAATCCTCTCGATTCAGAGCTAGTTATAAATTAATGTATATTTATTATTAAATTTAAATTAAATGGTATTTTTACTCTGCCACGATTGTTGCAATACAGTCGGATCGTCAGGAATAAAAAAGGTATACGCGATAAATACCCATTGATTTAAATAAATTCAAATAAAATCTCGTAAACTATTGCAAACTTTAACTTTACTTCTCTTTACGTTATGAATATTGTAAGTGTAGGTTTGAAACGATAATTCATAGCCACCGAATTGATTACCATTTGTTTTGCAGTCGGTTTAAAATGGTAATGTTTCTGATGTGACTTTCTCTAAAGCAAACATTTCCTGCGATATTTATATTGAAAAATGAGAATACTTTTTTATGAAAATGTATTTTTCTCATCCTTCCTTTCGCCCAGTTTTGAAACCGTATATATTTTTTGCGCTTTTCATTGTACTTTATACAAAGTAATTCATAACATGTGTACTATCCTGAAAGTGGATTATCCTACACCTAATTGGCAATATAGTTTGTACTGGAGAAGACTTTTAGAATTTATTTATTTTACACTGAAAAAACACAATGCAAAAATCAGCTCAGTTTGAACTGATTTGAGCCCAAAAACAGGAAAATCAGATCAAACTCGATTATTCAGCTGTTTTAGTTAGACATCTTGATGTCGAACTTCTTATACGTTCTAAAGATTTTTTTGTATTCGCAATTTTTTTTTGTTGATAAAATAATCACCTCGGGATAGTATACTAGATACAGAACACGTTGTAGGAACAGTATTATTACTAAAAGTACATCATATTCCCAGCCCAGTCTAAGCCTTAGTGAAAGATGCATCAGAAGCACCTACGCACCTTCTCTATGATCATAGAGTAGACGCTTCTAGTACTAAAGTATAAGATTCTATTGTCTTTGGAATAGCTAAGTTATACAAGGCGATTCATTAAATATCGATCAAATTGCTTAGAATATAAATGCATCGATTGAATTTGAATTTGCACCACGCAATTTTCCCAAAATAAATAGTTCCTGTTATACCTAGTATGCCAATTTTTATTGTGAAAAGATATAATATAATATTATCAAAGATAATATAGAAGAAAGTTTTTTACATTGTCTTTGATATTTTAAATTGCTTCATACATCACAACCGTTCAATTGATGCACTTAGGAAACTATTCAGTTTGGTCCATGTTCTATTAATGTTCTTGTATTATCGTAATTTACAGTTAAAATTTGGGACTGATATTATAATGCCATCTCAAGGTTATTGTTATCAATAACTGAATAATTGTAAATAATAATTTAAGCTAAAATAAATTTGCCCCAAATCATTAGATATGATTACGTACTTTTATTTGATTATTTAATAAACATTATTTGCAATGAAAATCTGGAATTTAATTTCTAATTTCGTTAAGCAATTCTCTTCTACCCTTGGCTCTACTCGAGTGATAAGAACATAAAACCAGTGGCGGATTTGCAGTCTTGGCCGCTCTTGGCCATGTGCCGCCCCTTTCTCAGCACCCAATATTAGGTACATAATGAATTTACTTTATTGCCAACTTTATCTAAATCTAAATCAGAAATTTAATTAACTATAATAGTACTAATTTGTAAATATATTCCGAGATGATGAGCTTTTCAACGACAATTTCTACAAATTTTTGGTCACGATTTGCCACCCCTAATATCTGGCCGCCCTAGGCCCGGGCCTACTGGGCCTTAGGGCAAATCCGCCACTGCATAAAACACTAGTCTGCTGTTTCGCTCCCGTAGTGCTTAGACAAATAGCCTATAATATGCTATGCGAACTCAAGGTATCTATTCAAAGTTTCATCAAAATTGCCTCTTACGACATCCACGGGTAGGTAGGTATAATATGGTGGGGCCTATTTTTCAGCCGGGGCCACCTACACTGTAAAACAATAATATTATTTCGTTATTTAGTCTTACTAATACCTATCTTATTAATAATAAAGTAACACTACATAACATACATAACATTCCGGACATAATATTTATGTCCGGAATATTTATTTATTTAATAAAGTAACAATACCATTTCACAAATAAACGGCTCAACGACGAGATAGATTATATCAAGGATAATATACTTCCGTATTATATAGTCTTTGATTATATCCTGGGGAAGGTCGTAGACTATCTTGTCTCAAAAAATAGTCTTGGAGGGCGTAAAATAGGGGTTGACAGTTTGTATAGGCAATCCATAATTCCTCAAGATAGGGATCCGGAAACTCATATTTAGGCTTTTGGTTAGAAATAAAGCATTTTTGCAAAATCTTCATCAAAATAGAATAAAGGGGGTTAAATTTATGAGGTACCTACTAGCTTTTATATAAATTTATGCGGTCCAAGTCGCGGGTGACAGCTAGTTGTTCATAAAACTAATTAGTATTATCATCGCAGTTACGGTTCACTGGCAATATTAACGTAATTAAAATGATTTATTAGTAATGTAATCGTTCAATTTGACTTGAATTTGTTCAGATATCTACAATCGTAGGTTAGACAAAGATTAGTAGGTAAAGGTTGTTAAGTAAGTTGATTAAAGTCCAATATAAACAGAATACGAGGCATTCTGTACAGTGCATATACAATGTTGTATTCTAACAACAAAAAGAAAGAACATTAGCGAAAAAAACATCAATATTTTACTAATTTTATTGAGCTTTTTTCCCTAACTTTCACAAATAATCTGTTTTTGGTAGGTATTTTTACGGCGTTCGGCATCAATATTGCTACCTAAAACATGCTTCGTTGTGTTTGAACAGCATATTTATAACTCCATGCAAAAATCTGCTATTTCGGTTCAAATCACTTTACAATGAAAAATGACAAATCCACTTACCTAAGTCACAGAACAAACTTTATTGCCAATTGTGTGTAGATTATGCCCCTTTCGGTATAGCATAGGTACATCATATTATAAATCACCTTGTTTTGTATCGGTCACACACATCCCATATAGGTATGTACCTACTTAAATCTGTAACTAATTCCTGACCTACCCACGTCCTACGTGGGGTCCCGTTGAGTGTAGGCACGTTCCAAATTCCACCTACTTACATTATTTGCGTCTTACTACGCCTCCGCCTGTGACGTATTCAGTACCGGTTCCGGGGGGGGGGGGAGCCAAACTTCGCATGGATGCAATATGAACAGTTCTGTGTTATTTTCGTCACTTTAAAACATTATATCAGCTGTTGATAAGCTGGGCGGATTTGTAATGCTGACCATCAATCGCCGCGGTGGTCCACCGATAACTTTACATGGCCGATAACCCTAACTTTTGAAAACAAAGCAGTGAAAGAAGCAAGAAGTGTGTTGGGTTCCGTACAGAGCAATACAAATAAACAGATGGAAGTAAGTTCGAATGAACTTATGATCTCTTCGATCGGTAGTCGGGACTTGACGACTTTTGAAGCCGTAATCGAAAGCTGAAGCACGGAAACGCTCAGTTTTTTGCGACTAACGGTCCTCCATCCATTAGGTGACCGCTGATATTTTAAAACGAATAGGCAAGTTACGCCACGGGCGCTAGATTTTGTTGCCGCCACTGCAACTGCTATAGGTACTTTCTCAGGTTCTTGTAAATGTGACCGTGACCTAGAAGAACGGTATCATTTTGCAGACTGAAGCAATACCTGTAGTGTAAAATAGCTTAGTGTAGACATTTGGCAAACGCTTTACCTACATTTATTAAAAGTGGGAAGGGATTGATTAAGCGAAAACGATGGATCACTTTGCTTACCTACCCACACGGCTGTCTGGGTACCTATCTGTAAACAAATGCGCAAATGTATTTAATTGTAAAATTGTTGTGAACTGTTGCTATGTTGTACTTGTAAGTAGCTCTCTGTATTGATTGTTGAACAATATCGTAATTGTCAACAAAAGTTTTGATTACTAAACCAATATCAGCTAATGCGTGAGTCAGGACCGATACTTCCGTAGCAGTTCGATCGGTATTGCGATCAGTGGAATATAAGAGAGGATCCGAGCGCGCGTACGGAACCCTAATACTCAGTTAATGCCTATTATCGCGAAATAGGGGTCCGGGACTCAGAACATAGGGTGAATGGCTGGCGCATGCGCGTTTGCCGGTCACGTATCTGACAGTTGGGTACTCCATCCACACGCCGCTGGAGTAAACATAATCCTTTGAAATTTACAAACGCGTTTTTTAAGTGAATACTCGCGAACATGGCTGAAGAAAAGAAATCTGTCGAGCCTGGAGAAACGATCGGACTACTCGATAAAAAGGTAAGTTTAATCTTATAGGGTGATGTAATGTCATGCAAAGGTCGACTCATTTTGGGGTGGTTTACAACTTAACTGCTTCTTGTTATGGTTGAATTTAGCTTGATTTTTTGAGGGAAAGATTAAGTTTATTTTTAGAATAATGTCATTCTTTTAGATGGATTTTGATGTCAAAGGATAATAATTACGAATGCAAACACGGATCAGAAAAATACGGTGGTATGTTTGGTGATTTTTTAGCGCCTCGGTGTCGTGTCAACAGTGGTAATTTCCACATTAGATAGGTAACTAACTACGTAGTTATTAATATCATATTAAGTACTTACTTAACTAGGTTTAAACTTGAATATTAAAACGTAGAAGTGGTCGTGCTTTGCCCTTTTCGTCCTCTAACTAAGCCTCAGATTACAGTATTCTGAGAACTCAGCACAAGTTTTTGATGATGGGGGAGAATTTTGCACGAAGCCTCTTGGTCATCCTTGCATAAGGTCAGTGACCAGGTTGCGTTATGTTGGCCCTGAAAAGGGCCTATGACCGCCCGGTGAAAGAACCTAGTGAAAGGATAAAAGTGCGCTTCTTAGAGTGGCGCCTATATTTTTTTCGATGATCTTTTTCACAAAATGAGAGGAAAAGCTTCAGTGAGATAGATAAACTCGGACCAAGTTATAATTTTTGAAACTATCATGGGTATTAACATCTTTTTCACTAAAAAGGGATATTTACCATGATTTGCGAGTTTATTTCTCGACTCTATCATAAGGTCTGATGAATTTTTTACCTACGCTTAAAGTACAGTTGTCAATTTGTTAGAAAGAGATCGAAATGCTCATTACCGCTGTGCAAAAAAGTTACTTTGGTCGGAAGCGGACGCCTTATATACGCCATAGGGTTGATATTTGTTGTTGTTTATTTTACTCCGTGATCATGGGGCGCATGAACTGTGCCCAAATATCGGGGAACAAATAAACTCACAAATCATGGTAAATATCCGTCCCAGTTCTTTGGGTAAAAGATTCGTCATTCGTCTTGAAAGCCGTGTCATTCACTCGGTGCCATAAGCCACTAACTCAATTATACCAATGCACTGTCCTACATTTAGTGACTTAGGTTCGGTTGGTCAACTCATTTGCCCGAGTGAATCTACCTGGAAAGATAGGTAGGTACCTAAATAAAAATGACACCCAACAGGTTAGTCCTGACCCCACACTAGGATTCCGTGTGTCGTGGGTATCAGAAACTACGAGTACCATGGTACCACAACACTTAAACCAGGAACGAATATTTGCAGATCATGCAAATATTTGTTCTTTATATCTTAAAAACGATGATATGACCTACATAGGTACAAAGTTTTTAAATCTCTAGGACCTACTAATAAATAAATATTACGGACATACCTATCACACACGGTCAACTGATCCCAAACTAGGCATAGCCTGTACTATGGGTACCAGAGACTGATATACTACTGGGTGTTAAATATTTATCTATAATATATAGATAAATATTTAACACCCAGACACAGAACAAACATCTGTGTTAGTCACAAATGTTTGTCCAGTACGGGTATCGAACCCGCGACCTGTAGCGCAGAAGGCAGAGATACTACCAACTGAGCTATGAGGCCAGTTGGTAGTTTAACGGCCTTCTAGATAACAGAGGGCAGTATATTTTGTTCCTAATATTACCAACTATATATTTTCGTTGGATCCCACGCAAACGATTGTTGGAATGGCCGCAGGAATGGAACACACACCCTTTGCATCTCAGTCAGGCACCACCACTCCATCGCCACCGTAATCGACTGTTAGCTAATTAACATTCGCAATTCTAAAGGTCACGAAGGTCAACTAAATCAGTTCTAAGTAATTGCCTGCATAAATAACCTTATGTGCATAGTAGCGTAGGATTCATAAAATTCTTTACATCACCTAATTAATGAAAATTACATTGCATACTAAAACCTTACCTAATCTACTTGGAATTAAGGTTTGCTGACACGATCACAGACGCAGTGTTGGAAGGCCTCCCACCCGATGGACCGATGACATTGTAAAGGTTGCGGGAAGTCGGTGGATGGAAAGGGCTCAAGACCGTTCGTCGTGGAACTCTTTGGGGGAGGCCTGTGTCCAGCAGTGGACTTCTACAGGTTGTTGATGATGATTATGACACGAACACATTCGGATCGAAAGTCGGGATGCCTCCCACTAGGCCAACACGGCTATTAACATTTCAGTATTCGGGATCTACACGCACCGTCAGAAAAACAAATCAAAATTATTATTTCTCTTATAACATAAAAAAATATATGTTATAACAGCCTGTTTGTAGTGGTTATCTGAAAGGTTACGACTCAAGATAAGTGCCAGACAAGTTCGGTTAGGTTGTCTGATACTTTCATCATCATCATCATCAACCAGTAGAAGTCCACTGCTGGACATAGGCCTCCCCCAAAGAGTTCCACGACGAACGGTCTTGAGCCTTCTCCATCCACCGACTTCCCGCAACCTTCACAATGTCGTTGGTCTATCGGGTCGGCCTTCCAACTCTGCGTCGCCCGGTTCGTGGTCGCCATTCGAGAACCTTTACTCCCCAACGGTTGTAGGTTCTGCGGTCTGATACTTTACATCGCTTGCTTCTCGTGTCACTGATTATTTTTTGGTCATCCTGGATTAGGTCAGGGACCGGTTTGATTTATGGTGACCTTAAAAGGGCCTATGACCGTCGGTGAAAGAATCAGTGTAGTGAAAGAATCAAAGTGCGCCTTAGGCTCCTTCGTGCACATGAAATCTACCGAAACTCCTACAACTTGCACAGATAGTGATAGAAACGAAATGTTTCGATTACTACCTATTTAATTCTACCTATTTATTATAATGTACCTACTAATAACATATGGCATCGCCTTAGGGATAAAAAAAAACATGTTATGATGTTATACTGTAGTCTAAATAAATATAATGTTTAAGATTTTTTTGGTTCTAGAATATGCCGGTTTTCTCACGATGATTTCCTTTTAGAGCACTATAGCGGACATAATAAATTTTCCAAATGGAAAATGCATTGGTGCACGACCGGGATTCGAACCCATGACTTGTGGATAAGGCCACTACCACAACTCCATGAGTGCTCTCAAACTCAAACGGTGTTTATTTCAATAAAATCATTTTGAAAACTAGGAACTAGGTGAAGCTATGCCTGTTCCTCGCGACCAAGCCTAGAAGAATCAGGCAACAAACACGGCATGGGGCCTTTTTTTCACAAAATGGAATTTAGAGCCAGTGTGCTGCTGATCGAACTAGATGAGGCTCAAAAGAAGTCGGTCTGAAGGTTACTTATCATAACTTTTCACTAAGGATTCTTTCATTGACGGTCAGTCGGTTACATCTTAGTAACTAATCATGCATCTTAGTAACGTTTTGTGTAAAAATTGTATTCTGATAATTATTATAGCATATCGTGAACGCACGCAGTGTACATTTATAATTGAAATTGCATGTTACCTATAAAATACTGAACCTTATTAATTTAAGCTCTTAATCATGTAAATTTCGTTGATGTTCCTAATAAATAAATAAATAGACGGTCATAGGCCCTTTTCAGGGCCATCATACCTCAACCTGGTTACTGAACAAAGACAGGATTATCAAGAAAGAATCAGTGACACAACAAGAAGAAGAAGAACTAAGGAACGGTGTCGGTCGTGGGTGCAGCTGGAAGGTCCCATGCGGGCAAAGCCGCAGTCATCACTTGTATCTCTATATTTAGACGGAGACCACTTCTGACACAATAACATCGTAATCTGCTAAACAAGATGCATCCGGTGTTGATGATAGTAGGATGAGCCCATCATTATTTAGATCTGAAAGACTGACCACAATACCAATAGGTAAGATTGTTTACCCACGAAAAGAAACTGTAGGCAGGCGAAATAGAATTTTAAACAAAGTGATTCACAATATGTTTGCTGTCCCGAAATGGGCTTATTCTACATCCAATTGGCAATAAAGTCGTTCAAGAACTTATGTAAACTCGACAGTCTTCATTGGAAAAACTTATTAATGTAAAAATATTTTTATTGACATAATAAACATTTAACAATCTTATTTGTATCCATAGGCTCCTGAACTAGTTTTAAACTGTATTTCAAGCGCCAGTCGCTTCTTCTAGTTAATGTATAATTAAAATTATTATGTCTAAAGCAAAAATAATATTCAGTGCAAAAATTGGAAAGAAAGTAAAAAGTAAAAAAAAAAAAACTATATTGGTACCTAAGTATTTTCATAGCTATGTCAAATATATCAGTCTCTGGTACCGATAGTACAGGCTATGCCTAGTTTGGGATCAGTTGACCGCGTGTTGTATGTCCGGAATACATAAAAAAAATACATTCACATATTTTCGTACGGTGACAGGAATCTGTATGTGGCCGGGAGAAACTATATTTTGTATTTTTTACTTAATAAAATTACTATAATAAAACATTTATTTTACAAAGAAACGTAAAAAGCGTAAATAAAACCGACGACTGGCAGGTAAACGATAAACACAACATACCTAACGAACGATGATGCGAGCAGTAGGTATGTGAATTGCGCGATGCAATTCCAAGTAGAAATTATCGGGCGAAATTAGTGTTTTTACCGAGATGCAGCGATACCGTTGGCTCTGCCGAAACCGGTGTGATCGGTTGACGTAGGGCTCGGCACTCGTCAGACACACCCATTGAAAGGTACAGGGCCGAATTCAGACTGAAAAATGCTAGGTCTAGCGTCCACGCTACGCAAGACCGGGCGCTACCATAAACCCATCAAACATATTAAGCCGTGTTCATACGGCGTGCTGTAAGTTATCTAAATGTATTTCAATATTATCCTTACCTCTACTGGATAAAGTCTGATAACGCACAGCCTCACACGGAAGTCTTAGTACTAGTAGCATGGTATCAAGTTCAGGTAGCTTCCTTTTGTAGTGTAGGGGTGCGCTAAGAAAGAAATTCCCGAAATACAACCCCTAAGGGGGTGCAGCGGGCGATATAGACGCGAGGGCGCGGGGGTTTTCATTCTTTTTAACTTGGCCTTAGTTGTTGTAAAACGCAGTTAAATTCCATGTATATTTTCCAGGACCACACTAGGTAGGTACTACCACAGATAACATAATACTATACTACTTACGACGTACAATCCTATCCTACGAATCATAGGTACTGATATTATAAACGCGAAAGTTTGTGAGGATGTATGGATATTTGTTGTTCAATCACGCCGTAACGGCTGAACCGATTTCGTTGAAACATGGAATAGTTAAAGTTCTTTACCTAGAATAGCAATATAGAATAGTATAGGCTTTGATAATTAGTTTACCTATTATTTTAGGAGGAGGTAGGGCACAGCGAGATTTTCTCGTTCTGAATTGGAGCAGCCCGCCTCGTACCTCCGCCTTACAGAAGATCGCAGCCAAATAACATTATTTGTTTCAAATAGTGTTGTGTTCCTGCGGTGAGTAAGGTTACCAGAGCTCTTTAGGGGGGAAGGGGGTTCGGGGTCGGCAACGCGTGCGTGATGCCTCTGGTATTGCAAGCGCTCATAGGCTACGGTAACCGCTTACCAACAGGTGGGCCGTATGGTTGTTTGCCACATCTGTTGTATATAAAAAAAAAAAAAACTAAGCATAAAGGCTACTTTATATGTAGGTAGCGAAGCCGCGGTCGGAAGCTTGTGGAAGCTAGTAGGCTTAGTAGTAATATCGTATCTGTGGTCGAATGTCTACGTGCGCGGGGGCACGCATTCAGCCCCGCCCCCATTCGCTTCAGGGTAAATCCAGACTTGCGTGCGGTGACGTCAATGTCGATAGGACCTTACAAGTGTCGTGATTTGATATTCATAATTAAAAAGTAATAGTAAAATATTTATTTCTTATAATGGTAACATAGCATTTGGAATTTAAAATATTTGTTAGCTGGCAATTCTGTTCTGTGCGTGATTGGGAAGTTGTGGGTAGCCAATCACGAATGGTCAAACCACGGCATTTGGTTCGTTTTTTATAACTGACCGGAGGTAACCTTTAAGCAAAAGTTGGAATGGACTGGCATTCTTTTTCTGGAAGCCGAGCAGTGAGCATTGTCGTGTAACCAGTGTTCTAGTATAGAACTAAAAGTTGTAATCGAATCTAGAATATTCCACAAGTTCGGAATAAATAAAGTGGTGTTGTCAAGTGTTATCCTCGTTTCATTACACAAGGTTATTTATAAATGTTCACTTTCCTGAAAGGGTTTATTCTATCAACAAAAATAAAGCGCGTTTTCCCCGAACCCGCACCCCTTGCATCTTAGACGGGCACCGAGGTCTACAAGTTGGTCGTGAACTTGTGAATCATTGAAGAGGTATCAACCTCGTACCTTATCTAACATATGAGTACTACTAATGACAACCAGTCATTATTTCGATTTTATTTTGATAGATATATCTTAAAGTTATAATTAGATTATTTTTCTTTTGAGCCTCACCTAGTTCGATCGGCACTCACAGCCTTAATTTCCATTTTGTGAAAAAGGATCATCGAAAGAAATGATAATGATAGGCACCAAGCCGTGTTTGTTGCCTGATTCTTGTACCTAGGCTTGGTCGCGAGGAACAGGCGTAGCTTCACCTAGTTTCTAAGACGTTTCAAAGTGATCTTAGTGATTTTATTGAAATAAACGCCTTTTGACTTTGACTTTGAATCCTGAATCCTACACGCAAGTCGAGATTTTTGTGAACGTTCGTATAAAATACGAAACGTATTTTGAATATAAGTAGAAGTCGGCTGTTTTGTCGCGAGTAAATGATAAATAAATAAAATTCATAATCATCTTTGTACCTGCTGCAAGTAGCTAAATTATTAAAGATTTTCCGACCCCGTGTTACGTGCGTACGGAAGCCTCAAGGCGCGAGCCCTACTCACACTTAACCGTCCTTATTTCATAATGGATTTTCTCCTAAAAATGAACTCTAAAACCTCGGTAGAGTACTATCAATTATTCTGTGGTAAAGCCACGGACTAAAATAGCGCGCAGTTGTCACAGATTATAAAATACTTGGTTATTTAGGACCTAAGCGGTAATTGAGTTTTCGGAGTGACAAAATACTTCGTTAGTTAGGAGTCCTAACTAGCCTTTTTGATTTTGATAAAAATATTCCTAACTTAGGACCTAAGCGGGCGCGGCGATTGAGTTTTCTGATTTAATAAATATTTTTATCAAAATCAAAAAGTCTATGTTACACAGGGATATTGTAAGCTTTCTATTAGTAAAATAATTTTAGAATCGGTTCATTTGTTCCATATTATTACCCCCTGCCTATTATTAACATATTGTGCGCGAAAGGAGCCTTAAGAGGCGCACTTTAATGCTTTCACAACACTGATTCTTTCATCGACGGTCTTAGGCCACCATACCTCAACATGGTCACTCACATAATACAGGATGACCATGAAAGAATTAATGACACGACAAGAAGAAGAACCCCCTGCCCCCTACACACAAACAACCCAATTTTACCTCATTAAAATATTAGTGTGATTGTACAAACTGCGCAAAAGTGCGCATCGGGTTTTCCCCGCACACTGTCATCGTGGTTGGTTGGTTCAATCAAGGTGATTCGCTTTCTTTTCTCTATCCTTCATTCGACTCTGCATTCCCGTACGTTGACCTAGAATAATTGGACGGGGTTTTTTTTTAATGTTATACGGAGGCAAACAGGGTTACGGCCCTCCTGATGGTAAGTGGTTACAGTCGCCTATTGACATCAGCAACAACTGGAGCATTGCTAATGCGTTGCCTGCAGAACCCCCCCTAAAGAGCTCTGGCAACCTTACTCACCGCAGGAACACAACACTATTTGAAACAAATAATGTTATTTGGCTGCGATCTTCAGTAAGACGGAGGTGCTCCAATTTAGAGCGAGAAAATCTCGCTGTGCCCTACCTCCTCCTAACAGTCTTACGTTACTTACAATACTTATAATTTTATTACAAAACTCTTTATTATTTAAATGCAATGCAATTATACATATCGCTACCTTCAGATAACTGCCTACAGCTGAAATTATAATGATGACTGCATTATCAGTATCGACCTAAGTTAGGTAATATCAAAGATAATATAGTAGATTTTTTTTCTTTCCCTATATTGTCTTTGGTAATACTGACTAGTAAACAAATAGCTTGACGTACTACCAAGAAAGACAATGACTTACATACCAAAACAAACTGAGTTTACTAAATATTTATAACGGGTGTAATTAGGTGAATATTCACGAATACTTATACTTTAGTTTTTCAGTTCAAAGAGTGCGCATTAACACTCGCACAATGGTGAAAGAAAACATCGATCGTGAGGAAACCAGTAAGCGGCGATGGGCTTGCAGCCTGTCACGTATGAAATACTCACTACTGCGAAATGTGGGCATGTACCAAAATGTTTGGACGTGCCTCTGACTATCCCCCTTAGACACCTTCAAGAACCTGATTGTCTGGAGATCTGAGAGGTTGTCTACGTCGGCGTCGTGAGCATAAATTCATTTTTTTTTTTTCAGCAATGAATATGGTCTGTAGATTTGCACTGTTTCAGTTTTCGGGAGGGTAGTCTAATTTTTTACACCTGATTTCTTAGTATGACTACCTACTACTACCTACAACCTACTATGCCTAAAAAAATGTTACGGAAAATATCTTACAAGGTTTTTCATTACAATTTCCTTATCTCAACAATAAAAAACATTAATATCTTCTATTATTATGCTCGCCTTTACTAGTTTTATCTAGATTTGCGCCAACATGAAGGAGGAAGCGATGTAATTCTTTCAAAGCACGTTTTGTAATTGGTAACTGAAGTGGTATCTTTTTCTTGTAGGGTTCAGTACTTCTATATTTAACCCTGATATCGTCCAGTCAATCCGTCCGTCCCTTTATCGGAACGGAACTCGGAGCATCTTTGAACTTTAATTTAATTAAAATAATTATATAATTATCTTTATTATACTTATATTATTTAAATAATTGACTCCGACAGGTAGTGATCTGGATCAGCAGCGCTATCTACATATGTACTCGTATGTTTGTAACGGTCTTTAAGTAAGATAAATAGCTCAACTCTGTTTCTTGTGTATTTTGTAAAATATAACTTGCATTATGTAGTTAGAATTTTCGTTCTATAATTAAATTTTATTAAGAACAAAAAA
This sequence comes from Anticlea derivata, assembly GCA_947579855.1. Classification (NCBI taxonomy): domain Eukaryota; kingdom Metazoa; phylum Arthropoda; class Insecta; order Lepidoptera; family Geometridae; genus Anticlea; species Anticlea derivata. Next base: position 10,912,202 of record OX388270.1, read on the forward strand.
AATGTGTTACTGTAGGTAAATAAAATTATTATAAAATGTTATTATTTTCTGGAAACTTGATAAGCTGACTTTTTGATCAAAAGTTTCTAAAAAAATAGCGTCAATTCAATAAAATATCACGGAACCTTACAGTATCTGTGGGCAGAAACACACTTAGCCAATTTTATGCAACGATTGCCCACAACTAATCGCCATGACTGCTAGCTGTTTTAGTTTTTCTATGGAAAATTTCAATACAAATGCCATAACAGTTTACGGTTGCTTATTTACACGATACGAAATCATTCGATTGGCCAAACGAGGATTGGATTCATGGATTCCGCCATATTATTTTTTGTTACTATACGCTGTAACCGCTCGATTTGTTCAGTTTACTTCGCGCTTGGATGCTAAACGGATCTTTTCTTTCGCACAATCTGTCAGCTTGACAGGAGTTTTGGCGGGATATCTTTTTTTTTAGAAAAGTGGCTATAGTGTACTAATAAAACGAAGAAGTTGATTCAAGGAATTAACGACACGGAAAATGAGTGTAATGAACAAATTGTCGCTAGGACTCGAAAAGAACAAACAGTGTTATGATAATTCAGGGTTTGTGATGAGCGAAACAAATGCCTGGACGAGGAATCAGCAAAAGGTGGGTTTATAATCAAATGTTTAGTCAAAATCAACAATAACAGAGCGTCTGGTCGAAGCAACGTGTGACCCGATGATCCGTTGGGCTAAATAGGACTGGCTCTTATTTGGCCCAACGGATCATGGCACTTTCCAGCGTCTTGGAAACGCTTCCTGGTTATCTGGATCAGTTTAGCTATCTAAACTAAACAAGGTAATTTTTTAATATGTAGGTATACCACCCCGGTCTGTGTCTATCAACAAAAGGAATGAGCTGACTAGGTACCTAATTTAGTTTGAACTGATTTGACCTTTAAACAGCTGATTTTCGCATTTTTCAATGAAATATGTTGAATTTCCGAAACTCCTAGAACAAACTTTATTGCCATGGCAATAAAGTTTGTTCAATTTGTACCAATTGGGTGTGCCATAAGCCCCTTTCGGGATAGCGTGCATATTTTGAAACACCTCGTAGTTTCTTGTCTTTTGTAAAACACTTAGTTAAAAACTTTTTGTTTACTTGCATTTGTTTCAATTTTCTTTCCATAAATGTTTAGTTCTAAAAAAACTTAGTATTCAACTGAATCCTACTATCCTTCATATTGTGAGGGTGTTTGAATGTTTGTTGTTCAATCACGCCGCGCCGTAACGGCTCAACCGATTTCGTTGAAACTTGGAATAGAAAAAGTTAATTACCTAAAATAGCATAAAGGCTACTTTTTATGTAGGTACCACGTGAGCGAAGCCGCGGGCGGAAACTAGTTAATTATAATTAGAAATTTATATGAAACCTAGAAGCAAGGATTTACAAAAAGATTAATAGCCTAGGCACGGCCTTTGGGTTCATCGTGCATGACGGATAATGTTACATTGATTAAGAATAACATTCTGAGTAAACACACCACTTACCAACTGCACTTTTTAAAACGGTAGCTGGAGGTGTTGAAATGAAAAAATATTACTCTAATTTGTGCCGGCGGCTTAGCTCGCATTACTACCTTACGGTACTACGTAAAAATAAGGCTGTAATATTAGTAGGATAACTCTAAGCGTACAAGAAGTTAGGCAACAAGATTGCCACCTAAAACAGCTGATTCTTTGAGTTTGAACTGATTCGACCCCAAAACAGCTGATGTTTGAATGAATGAATATTGTCGAATTTTCTAAAGTCGTAGAACAAACTTTATTGCCTAATTTATTGGGTGTAGAATAAGCCCCTTTTGGGATAAGTAGTAACAGTATAGGTACCTAATTATGAATCACCGTTTGTACTGAACCGTCTTGATGGATCATCCTGTATAAGTATCCTACTAAATTAGTTAGTATTGTATTGTTGTAATTAGACAGACAATTCTATTGGAATGAGCACGCGATGACTGCATTTTTACATGATTTTGCTCTTTTGCACAACTTAGCCTTAGATAACCTACCTATGTACTTAACTTACCCTAGTAGAGATACGGAACGTCACGAAACATGAAGATGAAAATGAATTGAAAATGAAAAATATGTTTATTCCTACTAAATAAAGATTTTTAACTAGGTAATACATAGGATAATATAATACGCATCATTTCTGTATAAGTAGAGATGATTTGCCGTAAAACAAATATCAACGGATCCCACACTAGGCAGGGCCTGTATCGTGGTAACCAATACGATTAACAAGCTAAAAATTACCAATGACCGAAGGGCTGGTGCTTACCTCGGACAAAGGATCAGTATAGCGATCCAACGAGGTAACGTCGCCAGCCTTTTGGGCACACTGCCTATGGTTGGTGATCTGAACTCTGTTTTCTACTTGTAGTCGTAGTCGTAGAAAACAGAATTCATTTCTAGTATAATATTATTTTAGAAAAAAAAAGAAGAAAAAAATCTAAAAATTAAAAACCTCAATTGACCGTACCTATGCTGAATTTATACACGATATATTTTGAGAAAAAATATAAAATGATAAACTGACGGTAAAAACACACTACAATAATCAAAAATAAATTAAAAAATAAAACGTCCAAAAAAATATGTTAAAAATGAAAAAAAAAAATATATATTAATAATAGCACATGCTAAGAGACTTTAAGCAATAGACTTTCGGTTTCTTCGTATGATAGAGTGAGTAACCAGTTCTGAGTAGCGGATTACAGATAAAGACTTAGGGTCTCTGCAACAGTGTTTGACAACCTTATTATAGATGAAACATATAACAATATAATATGATCTCCAAAACGCAAAAAGATGAAAGTAGATATTTACCTACCTAGATAAAAATGTATTATACGATATTATTCGCGGATCCGCGGATGTCGTAAGAGGCGACTAAGGGAAAAAAGCTAGGGGATGGGCAGCAGCGTCCCTCATTTTAACAACGATAGCTCTAACTGCGCTCGCCAACCCGCATGCCCAGCGTGGTGAGTATGGGCAAATCCCTCCACATGATAAGGAATTCGCTCTGTCTGTGGGGGAGGCCATGTTCAACAGTGGACGTCGTACGGCTGAAATGATGATGATGATGATACGATATGATTTATCATCACGTTGGAATCACGTATTTGATAGGAATGATTTGTGTTAATTATGTAGTACTAGTGGCCGTGGTGGCCCCGGCTGAAGAATAGGCCCAACTGTTTTCTGTGTAATTTGTAAATTTATTTTATTTGTTGTAAATTTCATTCTGTAAATTAATTATCGAAGGTATTGATTAGGTCGTGGTTATTACGCAATAATACAAGGAAAATTAGTGTGAATAATATGTTATTTTACAAATAATATTTTGCTCAATTATTTAGTTTACTCAGGAATTACGGTAATACATCACATTATTTTCATATTACATTTATTTACAGAAATAATTTTAAAACTAATACATGTTAATATTTACAAAATACACAAGAAATAGTTGTGATATAAAGACAAACAATCTATAGATAGCTTAATTGATACACACCATAGGTATATCTACATACTTGTATAACGAAGACGCTTCTATAAATACAACAACGTTATAACCACATTTTACATACTGACCGAATAAATCTACCGGATTATCTTAAAAAAAACAATTTTATAATTTAAATAAAACCCATCAAAATAAAATAAATTTTATTACCCAAAAAATACCCTTCCATTTCGTGATTTAGACCGCGCTCGCCAAACCGGTAAGAACGAGTAGATAGATTTGTGATCGAACGAGCAAAGCGATACAAGATCTCTCAAACAAATATGCATACAAATATACAAATCGGCGTTGTATTTTTGTATGTATACTTGAGAGCATAACTAAAGATATCTCCAGGGCAGGCAACGCATTAGCAATGCTCCAGGTGTTGCAGATGTCAATAGGCGACGGTAACCGTTTACCATCAGGTGGGCCGTAAGCCTGTTTGCCTCCGTATAACATAAAAAAAAAGCCAAAACAGCATCCTGAAAACAATAGCCAACAGGTTCACCTCTCCCATATGGAAGTGCTTCGTGCTGAGAGTGATCAAACCTACCTAGGCTGATCATGATTACCCTTAGCGCGAGGACTTCTTTCATTAGTCTTATGGTTGTTATTATTATTATTTATTATTTTTATGATTATTATTTGCCGATTTTGTGACTAATACTGTATTTTAAGCTAGTTTTTAAGTTACTAACATGCTATGGACTTTTTAATCGTCTGAAATAAATAAATAAATAAAATTAAATTCTTCTTCTCTAATTCTAGTCCTTGGTTTTTGGGATACAACGAAAATAGTAAAATTTTAACCAATATATACCGTGAGCTCCGATTTTGTAAAGTTTCAATGACTTTGTAGATCAGGTAAGGTTGGTTAAGTTAAAACATGCTAAAGGTGCGATTTTCGAAGATTATCATAATTCTGCATCGCCGATCATCAACACACCAACTTTTAGCGGACATCGCGTGATCTCAGTTCGGGGCGAACGAACCACTACTAGTTATACTTAAAAATATGAAATACAAGAAACTAAAGAGGATTTTTTTTAATTTCCTGGTGTATATTTCCTATTTAATTAATTAGTTTGGCAATACGAGATCGACAATTAAGTAGTTAAAGAGGAAAATCGAGTTTTCCTCCTCCGTTCGTACAGGTTCGCGTAATAATATTGTGAGAAAAACCTGCTTTACAAGAATCACGGTGTCTTATTAACTAGGTGGATCATCGTTATCATCATCAGCCCGTAGAAGTCCACTGCTGGACATAGACTTCCAACAAAGAGGTCCATGACGAACGGTCTTGAGCCTTTTCCATCCACACCGACTTTCCACAACATTACAATGTCTTAGTGCATCGGGTCCTTCCAACACTGCGTCGCCCGGTTCGTGGACGCTTTTTGAGAACCTTTATTCCCCAAAGTCTTTATTTTATTTATTTTTATTTTAGCCTCTTTTCAGATTCATTCAGTTAGGTTTATAATGTATGTTGTGTTTGTTTTCTATGTTTCGCAATCTGTGTGCCCTCTGGCAAAGGCCTCCTCCAACCCCTTCCAAACATTTCTTTTTTGTGCTGTCCTCGTCCATGCTCTCCCAGCAGTTAGCACTATCTCGTCATCCCATCTTCGGAATCTTGGCCTTCCTTGCTTTCTCTTCCCAGTTCGTGGGTACCATGTGGTTATAGTTTTGCTCCATTTTTCTTCTCCCCAAAGTCTTACCTAATCATAAACATAATATGGGATCGTCTGTTGATGTCATACATAGTCCTGACCCACATTATGATTAGGTACAACCACCAACCACCCACCTATGGAGCTAAGCAACTCACCCCTAAGAAAATCCTTCAGTTTTTAACAGCTGCTGGGCTTTGCGGTGAACTTTGAAGGCCCTGTAAAGCGGCTCCACAAATAAAGTGGCAATCACAATAGGCCAGTTGTGGCCGCAGTGACACCATAGCCACATAAAGTAAAAAAAAAGACGGTCAAGTGCGAGAACTCGCGCCCTGAGGCTACCGTACCATTGGTCGTGGGTTCGAATACCGGTCGTGCACCAATTGATTTACCAGTCAGAAAATCCAAACACGGGGTCAGAAAATAAAAATTATAAGTGTAGGAATTGACAAACTTATATTTGCGGTCGCTCACGTAGTCATTGTATGACATTGACCGCAAATATAACTTTGTTTCCTAAAAAACTTAGAAATTCCTCAGTTTCAGACTTTTCCCTTTAATTGTGTTACAAAAGCTCCTAGCATTCCAAATTTCAGAATTATGAGGTAACTGGAGGTTTTTCTTTTTTGCCATTTCCATATAAAAATTATACATTCATTGCCATATCTTTTTAAACTTTGATTTTTATACGGCACCATAAGCCCACAGACCCTAATAGGTGGTATAGTTCGTGTGATATAGTTTCAAGTTGATACCTTGAGCCGTTTCTGAGAAAGGGTCTTGACAGACGGACAGACAGACAGACAGACAGACAACAAAGTGATCCTAGAAGGGTTCCGTTTTTCCAAATGAGGTACGGTACCCTAAAAAACCACCCACCTGTGTCGTAGGTATCAGAAACTACGAGTGCCATGCACCACAACACAGACCCGGAACAAATATTTGTAGATCATGCAAACATTTGTCTCGCAGCGGGAATCGAACCCTCGCGTCTCGGGCACTTTCCCGCTGCGCCACTGTCGGTCGTCAGCTCTCTAAGTATTTATAAATGTTTGCTTAGAACAATCACACAGAAATGTTTGGAGTGACTTGCTTTATCGAGGGCGGTGGAGCTTCGATAATGTGATTGGAGTGCCGCTGTGCAGCACAAATATTGCGAATGGTGTGAACACACTTCAAACCTTCGATTTCAAAAAAAATACCTGTTTTCAGTTACATACAAAAGAATTCAATTTTAAAAGTTTTTTTTTTTTTTAATACTAATGAAGTGGCAAACCAGCATACAGCCCACCTGTTGGTCAGCGGTTACCGTAGCCTATGAGCGCTTGCAATACCAGAGGCATCACGCACGCGTTGCCGACCCCGAACCCCCTCCCCCCCTAAAGAGCTCTGGCAACCTTACTCATCGCAGGAACACAACACTATTTGAAACAAATAATGTTATTTGGCTGCGATCTTTTGTAAGGCCGAGGTACCTCCCAGGCGGGCTGCTCCAATTCAGAACGAGAAAATCTCGCTGTGCCCTACCTCCTCCTAAAAAGTCAACCAAAATCAACTTAGTTTTATAAATTTTGTTCACTATCTCCATCATGGCGTCTAAAATTTATTGAAATAGTTAAGAGTTCGTATAAGGAAATCTAGCTCAGTTACTCGGTTACTCTACTCGGGACACTGACCACCCACACAAAAGTACCTATGATAATCATCCTTATAAAAATTCTCGACAAGTCGTTATTCCGAGAGATGATAACTTTTTTCGACTTTAGGTACGGGAAATTAATGATTGACGCCAACGGCCAAATTGAGAAAAAAAAACTGCTGTCTAAATTGACTGATAGCGTGTACGATACAAACTTTTTTTGAATAGATTTTTTGTGTGGCAAAAGACAAAAGACTGTAGGTACTGTAGGTACATATAAAGTTTGTCAGATCTTTTAACACTTGTTTAGAACTCGTTAACTAATCGTTGCCGCTGACTAAACCACGTATTTGTAGTCAAGTTATTTTTTTCACTCACATTGACATCAAACTCACATAATATGTGTGTTTTGGTCGTGGTGGCCCCGGCTGAAGAATAGGCCCCTCCATATTTGCCTACCCCTGGATGCCATAAGAGGCGACTAAGGGAAAAAAGCTAGAGGATGAGCAGCAGCGTCCCCTATTTTAATAACGATAGCTCTAAGTGAGCTCGCCAGCCTGCGTGCCCAGCTTGGTGAGTAGGTATGGGCAAATTCCCAACACATGATAGGAAGTCGCTTTGGAAATCTGGTGGGGGGAGGCAATGTTCAGCAGTTTTGGAGGAGGTAGGGCATAGCGAGATTTTCTCGTTCTGGAGCAGCCAGCCTTGGGAGGTACCTCCGACTTACAGAAGATTGCAGCTAAATAACATTCAATTCAAGGTATTGCTCTGGTAGTGCAAGCGCCCATACTACGGTAACCGCCTACGAACAGGTGGGCCGTAAGCTTGATTGCCACCTCAGATGTATAAAAAAAAAAAAAAAGCAGTGGACATCCTATGGCTGAAATTATGAAGGCGTTTTTTATATTTATGTCATGACGACTAAGAATACCTACTTACAGTCTTTACAATATTATCCATCTAAATCACAGTAATAAATTGCGCTATTATTTACACGTGAAGAGACATGACTCAGACATAACTACAGTACTTACTACATTTGCTATGTAGGTGCTACCTACCTATTAAAGTAGGTACATGACATGTGGTTGATAAGTATGGTAGAATTTATTCAGCGTGTTTTAGGGTTCCGTGCCTCATGCCTCATGGAAACGGAAAAACGGAACCCTTATAGGATCACTTTGCTGTCCGTTTGTCTGTCTGTCTGTTTGTCAAGACACTTTTTCTATGAAACGGCTAAAGTTATGAAATATACCTATATATAGCAACTATTAGTCCGTGAGCTTATAGCGCCATATAATAATCAAGTTTCTAGCTCAATGCATTAAAAAAGTAATGGCAATGAATGTCTAATTTTTGTATAGAAATGGCAAATATTAAAAACCTCTAGGGTACTTCCTGTTACCTCCCAATTCTGAAATTTGGAAGGCTATTCGTTTTTGGAACATAAATAGAGGAAAAACACTAAAATTGCCCTAAAATGTGATTGTGAATTTTGTAGGAAAATGTGGCTGAAACTCCAAAAGGGCTTTATTTCTCTGAAAAAAGGATATGCAAAACTCTGCTGGTCAACTTAGATCAAACTCAATTCAGCTGTTTTAGGTCGAAATTTCCTGGGCCACAGACGTTACAGATAGCGTCTGTGGCCCGAGTATCTCCCCTCTGATTTGCAGGGGTAGTTCCACTGCGCACAGTGGTTCGATTGTATGGAGGAGGTCGGACATAGGTGACTAAAAATCACAAAGTTGTAATTTCATAAATCTGATAGTGCCATTCGATTGCTATTTTAAAAACAAACAAACATTCTTCTATTGCACTTTGAGCCTGGACTTATAGTTTAGGAGTGAATCGCATAAAACTGATTTCATTGTATGGGAAGCAACCTTTAAACGTGAAAATAACGTGTATCTTCGTCGATTTTCGTTCTGGGATTTTTATGGTAGGTTCTTATCATTTAGTGTCATATTTTCTCCAAAGACACATGCTGCCACTTTTGTGACACATGCTGATCAGATTTATGAAATTACGACTTTGTGATTTTTTGTCACCTATGTCCGACCTCCTCCATACAATGAACCACTGTGCTGCGGTCCAAGAATTGAATATTTGAGTTCCACCGCGCTCCAAGAAATTTTGAGTAGAGTTAGCAAAAAAATAAATTAAGCATGAAACTTTATTATAAAATAACGATATTTCTACTTGTACAAAACATAAATGCTGACTTTATCATTTTTATTTTGGAGCGCTGTGGAAGCATTTTGGTACTTATAATTTTAAAAATTATATGCGTAATAAAAACTTGGAGCCCGGTTACCACTACCCATTTGCAGGGAGGTGTGTAAGGTCTTTAAGTGGGTACCTACCTACTTTGTGTTGAGTGAGTGAGATCCTCATTGTTCACCTATGTTTATGTATGGACATGCTAATACCCTGCGACATTCAGAGCCGGTTGCACCAACAATGTCTCTGTCAAGGTCAGAACATACAGTATGTGGAACCTACCTACTTTACAAGTTTGACAATACAGTGCCGACTGCTGCCGACAATGTTTTGATTATTATATTATTATTTTTTATCTACTAACTTGTGCCCGCGGAGATATAAGTAAAGTAGTTTATATGCTACAGGACTCAAAAAGGACAAAGCGACAAAAAAGTGATCCTATTAGGGTTCTGTTGTTTTCAAATGAGGTACGGAACACTAAAGAGGTCTACTTTACAAAAGTCATCATCATCATCAGCCTTTAGAAATCCACTGCTGGACATAGGCCTCCCCTTAAGAGTTCCACGACGAACTGTCTTGAGCCTTCTCCATCCACCGACTTCCCGCAACCTTCACAATGTCGTCGGTCCATCGGGTGGGGCCTTCCAACATTGCGTCGCCCGGTTCGTGGTCGCCATTCGAGAACCTTTACTCCCCAACGGTTATCGGTTCTGCAAGCTATATGGCCTGCCCACTGCCACTTCAACTTGCTAATTCTGAGAGCTATGTCGGTGACCTTTACAAAACTTCGCAACAAAATTATTGCATATTGCGTGTAGAATAAGGTACAATTTCCCTGTAATTACGAAACTGGGTTTATACTAGGTCTACTCGTAACTTATCCCTGGTTTTGTGACGTGTCAATTCATACATTTGCTTTATTCAATTCAATTTATTTTAATTTCAGACATGTCATCCATTTTGTTAGTAAAAAATAATAATTAAAAACTTATAAAATATGTTAGTAAGTACAAAATTATAAACAGTAAAAAAAAAAAAAACTATTGAGTGACCAACTGTGCGACTGGCTGGTGTTTTGAAAGCCAGTGGCCTATGATGCTGGAACCATAATTAAAACTATCTGCCACAACGGCCAGCATGCTGTTGCCACTGTCGCGGACGCGGCGCATCAGGGACGCAATTCTTTTGCGTATGTGTCTGGCCTCATAGCTCAGTTGGTGACTGGCCTCACAGCTCAGTTGGTAGTAACTCTGCCGCTAGAGGTCGCGGTTTCGATTCCCGCACTGGACAAACATGTGTGATTAACACAGATGAGGAGCCTCTAAGAGGCGCACTTTAATTCTTTCACCGACGGTCATAGGCCCTTTTCAGGGCCACCATACCTCAACCTGGTCACTGACCTAATATAGGATGACCATGAAATAATCAGTGACACGACAAGATGAAGATAATGTCAAATGTATGAAATGACACGTCACATAACCAGGGTTTAGTTAGACCTAGTCTAGCTAACCTACAACATGAAGAGCTTTAAGAAAAATACAAAAAGATTTCTCCAGGGCAGGCAACGCATTAGCAATGCTCCAGGTGTTGCAGATGTCAATAGGCGACGGTAACAGCTTACCATCAGGTGGGCCGTAAGCAAGTTTGCCTCCGTATAAAAAAAAAAAAAAACCCAGTTTCGTAATTACCTATTTTACCTACAGAGAATATTTAAATGCATTTAATCCAGCGCACTTAGTATCCAACCTTTCCGATGCTCTGTACAGGAGGCAAAACACGTGTCGATTTCTTGACTTTTCTCATTCAATTATTCATTTAGTTGCACCAAGGTTATATTGTAGATGCATTGTGAGTTGTGACACCTTTTCACGACAATCGTGTAAAAAATCCGGTCAAGCTCGAAAGGCGCGCCCAATTCCGTTAGTGGGGAAAACTGTTACACATTTTAAAAGATAGGAAAAACCTTGGTTTTATTTTCGCCAGCACTAAAGAAAAAAGGAAAATAAATAAATATATGTCGACGCGAAACCATCAAAAACCCTAATTATAATTACTAACTGATTTTATTTACTTGCATTATCAATGAACAAGCCCTTTGGCTTTAGTTAAGAATTGATTTGTTAAATTATGTAATTCTAGATAGATCAAAAGTAGAGTAATCGTTGGTTGTTCGGATTGGTTCGGGTAATCGGTTCGCATTATCAGATGATTATTTATAGTGACTGATTATTACGGTGTAAACTCATGGTAAATTCATATTCTGATTTATCAATAGTAATCAGTAGGTTTTTAGGCATGTGCCTTCAGGTAAATAAATAGTGTTTCTAACTTGAGCTTGTTTTGCAGTTGAAACATTCGTTTGAATGTTTTAATTGAAAAACAAATGGCTAAATGCTAAAACTTTCTTCTAAAATTAAGATTAAAATTAAGGTTGAGTTTTTACGAATCAAAATTAGTTAATTGAATCAAAATTATTTGAAGAATGTTTTTGATCACTTGTATTGACTCCGCTACGCTATATAAGCTTTGTGTAAGCGCAGCGGAGCGGCATTACTGTGTTAGCCTCGGTAGAGGCAAGTCGTGTAGTGTTGTGTGTGTATTTATCTGGTGAGTACCTACCATTCTGTTATACTACCTAGATATTTAGGGTGTATACTGTAAAAGAATAAAAGTGTGAATTTCTGAACCCGTGTTTTCATTATTTGCAATGAGCGAGCCTAGCGATGGGAATGGTGACGTCAGCCCAGCTGACGTCACTATTTTTAAAAACCCGGTTGGTCAGACCTCGTTATCAGAAGTGGGATTACCACCCACTTCTGCTCGATCATCTGATGAAAATATGAACGCTTCTGTTAGCGGGGTGCCAACCGAGTTTTTCTCGCAAATGATGCAAATGATGAAACATATGTCCGATCGTATTACGGCACAGCCTGAATCCAAAGTCACTATTAAAGATGTGTTTTTGCCGTCATACGATCCGGACGCTGATATTGGGGTTAGAGAGTGGTGTCAACATGTGACCACTGCCATGGTAACTTATAACCTGAGCGACTATGAAGTCCGCATGAAAGCGGGCAGCTTGCTTAAAGGTCGTGCAAGGTTATGGGTTGACAATTGGCTGGTTACTACCACTACGTGGCAAGAATTGCGTGATGTTTTGATAACGACTTTTGAACCGGAGAATAGATATTCCCGCGACGTAGCTCGTTTTCGAGAACATGGTTATGATAACACAAAAGATATTGCGCAGTTTTTGTCACAGGCTTGGATACTATGGCGACGTATCACAAAAGACAAACTATCGAATGATGACGCAGTTGAGGCTGTAATAGGGTGCATTGGGGACGAGCGATTGAGAATCGAATTGTTGAATGCCAGGGCATCTTCTGTGCCAGAGTTGATTTCGGTAGCATCGTCTATACGCCGAGTGAAACGGCCTCACTCTGATACACCAAGTGAACAGCAGGGCCCTGCCAAACGACCTCGATTCTCAGCTAAGCCTTCGTTATTTTGCCAAGTGTGCAAAAAGCCAGGCCATGATACGCGCGATTGCCGCTACCGTGGCAAAACTGATAATCCTCAACCGCATCATCAGGAGAGCAAAACCACAGCGACTACCCAAAATACGAATAAACCGACATGTACGTTCTGCTCCAGGGTAGGTCATACTTATGAAACCTGCTACAAACGAGAACGTGCGGTAGTTTCAAAGGTTAATTGTGTTGGCTTGCCCAAATTAAACTCAATGCCGGTAGTCTTTGGCGATTTGAAACTACTTGCAGTGTTTGATAGCGGAGCGGAATGTTCGGTAATGCGCGAGTCGCTAGCAGCCAAATTACCTGGAAAACGAATCGACGTCGTCAACTGTTTGAAAGGTATCGGACAGTTTACGGTCGTTTCGCTTTCAACTTTAACTACGATTTGTGTTATCGATAATTTAAGAGTCGAACTTCAATTTCATGTTGTCCCGGACTATGAAATATGTTCAGATATTCTGATAGGGATGAACCTTATCGAAAACACAAATCTGAGTGTCCTAGTGAATTCTCAGGGTGCTACATTAGTGCACCAACCGGTGGTCTACCACATGCAATCACAAAGTGAAAAATTTGACAAAATAGATTGTGACTTAACTAGTGATGATCAAATTAATGAACTAAAAATTTTGCTTAACAAATATGAACATTTGTTCATTCATGGTTATCCACACACTCGCGTCAATACGGGTCAGCTAGAAATACGTCTAAAAGACCCGGATAAGTGTGTCGAGCGTAGACCATACCGATTGAGTCCGGTTGAGCGGGAAAAGGTGCGCGATATTGTCGGCGAACTACTTGAGCAAAATATCATTCGCGAAAGTAAATCGCCCTTTTCCAGCCCAATAATTTTAGTCAAAAAGAAAAATGGCCAGGATCGCATGTGCGTGGACTACCGAGAACTTAACAAAAACACTCTGAGAGATCACTACCCATTACCGATAATTTCGGATCAAATAGACCAACTAGCGGGGGGTATCTACTTCTCCACTTTTGATATGGCGGCTGGGTTCCACCAGATACCCATATCAGAAAACTCAATTGAAAAGACCGCTTTTGTGACGCCAGACGGGCTCTATGAGTATTTAGCCATGCCATTTGGGCTCTGTAATGCCTGCTCTGTATATCAGCGTTGCATAAACAAAGCTTTGGCTCCCCTCTTATGTTCGGGAGATCAGGTTTGCCAAGTTTATGTTGATGATGTACTTTCAAAATGTCAAAATTTTGCAGAGGGCCTCTCCCACATAGAGCGGATACTCATGGCTCTACAAGAAGCGGGCTTTTCAATAAACGTTGACAAAACTGCCTTCTTTAAACGCTCCATTGAGTATTTGGGCAACATCATCTCTGATGGACAAGTCAGTCCAAGCCCAAGAAAGGTGGAGGCTTTAACGAAGGCACCGATTCCTAAAACTCCCAAACAAGTTAGGCAATTTAACGGTCTCGCGGGGTACTTCAGACGTTTCATTCCCAATTTCTCGACAGTTATGGTACCACTTTATGAACTAACAAAGAAAGACTCGAAGTGGGAATGGAACGAAAGACACGATGAGGCTCTAAACCATGTTGTTCAACATTTGTCTACTGCGCCTACCCTTACACTATTTCAGGAAGACGCGCCGATTGAGCTCTACACGGACGCGAGCAGCCTCGGCTACGGAGCGGTGCTGATTCAGCTCATTGGGAATCGCCAGCATCCAGTCGCGTACATGAGCCAGCGCACCACTGACGCCGAGAGCCGTTATCACTCGTACGAGCTCGAAACCCTGGCGGTGGTAAGGGCAATCAAACATTTCCGCCATTACCTTTATGGCCGAAAATTCAAGGTAATAACTGATTGCAATGCTTTAAAGGCATCCAAGCACAAAAAGGATTTACTTCCTCGAATCCATAGGTGGTGGGCCTTCCTACAGAATTACGACTTCGAAGTAGAGTATAGGAAAGGTGAGCGCCTGCAGCACGCAGATTATTTCAGTCGGAACCCATCTAGCGACCTGTCAGTCAATATCATGACCAGAGAATGCGAATGGCTACAAATAGAGCAGCGACGCGACGATGTGCTTCGCCCGCTGATAGACAGCATGTCTAGCGACAGCCCAGCCGTAGACTATGTCTTGGAGGAGGGCGTACTGAAGAGGACGCTTACGGATCTTATACTCGGTACGTACAAACCTATCGTGGTACCCAAGTCATTCCAATGGAGTTTGATAAACTCTTTCCATACAGCGCTGCAGCACCCCGGATGGGAGAAAACTCTGCAAAAGCTGAAGGAAAATTATTGGTTTGACAAAATGAGTACTGTCGTCAGAAGGTTTGTCGATAATTGTGTCGTATGTAGAACTTCTAAAGGGCCCTCTGGTGCAATTCAAGCACAACTTCACCCGATTCAGAAACCCACGGCAGCATTCCAAGTAATCCATATGGATATCACCGGTAAGCTTGGTACAAGAAACTCTGAAGGACGGGATGAGTACGTCATCGTAACTATCGACGCATTCACTAAGTACACACTACTCAGCTACTCCAACGATAAGAGCCAAAGCAGCAGCCTCGCAGCACTAAAACGTGTCGTACATTTGTTTGGAACTCCAGTGCAGGTTGTAGTCGACGGCGGTCGGGAATTTCTCGGTGAGTTCAAAGCCTATTGTGAACGTTTCGGTGTCAATTTACATGCCATTGCGCCAGGAGTTAGCCGAGCAAATGGGCAAGTTGAGCGAATTATGAGCACACTGAAAAACGCACTCACTATGATCAAAAACTATGACACTGAAAATTGGCAGACAGCATTGGAAGCTCTACAGCTTTCATTTAACTGTACACCACATAGAGTCACCGGAGTTGCTCCACTCACTCTCCTGACACGCCGTCAACAATGCGTACCCCCGGAGCTCCTTAGCTTGGTCAATATTGATAATGAGTGTATCGACTTTGAGGTGCTTGAGCAACACGTACAACAGAAAATGGCCGCTGCAGCTGAATATGAGAAACAACGATTTGACAAGAACAAGGCAAAGATACGTCCGTTTCAAAGAGGTGACTACGTACTCATTAAGAACAATCCCCGTAATCAGACATCTCTAGACCTCAAATACAGCGAACCGTACGAGATCCACAGAATACTGGAAAATGACCGCTACACGGTAAAGAGAGTAAATGGCAGAGGTCGTCCACGAAAGGTTGCTCATGACCAGCTACGCAGAGCACCACAACCAGGTGATCAAGAAACCGTGTCGACGGCCTTCGAAGATAACATCCAACAGCGGACATCTACACCCACCGATAATTTATCGAATGATCCGCTGCCTTCCACATCCAATGCTGCCCAGTTATTGGATGCCTAAAACAAAACGGTTAGTTCGTCTTATAGTTCACTAATTATACCAGTCATCAATCATCCTCAGATGATGATGATGATGATGTCGAATACATGAAAACATCAATTTTATGTCTCCAATGAGATCGCTACAACTGATGTAAAGTGCTATATGCATATCAGTGTTTGTCTGGTTAGACACACTGAATTTTACTAAATCATGAAGACTGTACAAACCTTTTACAAAACCTACTCTTCCTTTCCTATTTCTATGTTGTTTTCAGAGCCTCTGGGGACCACGGTCATAAAAATAAGGCCTAGGCCTCAGCAACGTCCTTCACCAATCCTTTAGAGCCCCTGTGGACCACGGCGTACAAGACCGCTCAGCGCCACAGCATCAAGTACCTATGAGCTCACTATATACAGAAACGATAGCAGCTGTTAATTTTTTCAGAGCCTCTAGGGACCACGGTCATAATTATAAGGCCTAGGCCCTAGCATCAACCTTGTTCCCTATTCCTTTAGAGCCCCTGTGGACCACGGCGTACGAGACCGCCCAGCACCACAGCATCATCCCTAGGTACGAGTAACAAGATAATGCAAGAATGCGTGGAGCATTTGCATTGACATTACAAAACTTACAGTGCGTGTATGCGTGGAGCATACGCACCATAAGTAACATACTCTGCTCATTTCCCTATGTACAGCAAATTACCTATCAATACTGTTTTTAAAGTATTGTGATTACTCTAACATAATGTGTTTTTAGAATACTGTTATGGTGCGAAACATGGTTGATAACTTTATTGATTATCATTCAAAATCTATTCGAACTATTCGTTCCGATAGTAAAACTAATGTTTATTTTCTGAGGCGGTCGCAGATAAAACCATAACAAAGTTATCAGCTAGTGTACCTATGAATGGATACCTAGCTCAGAAAAACCGTTTCAATTTCAGAACCGCGACTGGTGCTGAGCACGCACCACCGTCTCGCAGTATGGCCGTGTCGACGCGAAACCATCAAAAACCCTAATTATAATTACTAACTGATTTTATTTACTTGCATTATCAATGAACAAGCCCTTTGGCTTTAGTTAAGAATTGATTTGTTAAATTATGTAATTCTAGATAGATCAAAAGTAGAGTAATCGTTGGTTGTTCGGATTGGTTCGGGTAATCGGTTCGCATTATCAGATGATTATTTATAGTGACTGATTATTACGGTGTAAACTCATGGTAAATTCATATTCTGATTTATCAATAGTAATCAGTAGGTTTTTAGGCATGTGCCTTCAGGTAAATAAATAGTGTTTCTAACTTGAGCTTGTTTTGCAGTTGAAACATTCGTTTGAATGTTTTAATTGAAAAACAAATGGCTAAATGCTAAAACTTTCTTCTAAAATTAAGATTAAAATTAAGGTTGAGTTTTTACGAATCAAAATTAGTTAATTGAATCAAAATTATTTGAAGAATGTTTTTGATCACTTGTATTGACTCCGCTACGCTATATAAGCTTTGTGTAAGCGCAGCGGAGCGGCATTACTGTGTTAGCCTCGGTAGAGGCAAGTCGTGTAGTGTTGTGTGTGTATTTATCTGGTGAGTACCTACCATTCTGTTATACTACCTAGATATTTAGGGTGTATACTGTAAAAGAATAAAAGTGTGAATTTCTGAACCCGTGTTTTCATTATTTGCAATGAGCGAGCCTAGCGATGGGAATGGTGACGTCAGCCCAGCTGACGTCACTATTTTTAAAAACCCGGTTGGTCAGACCTCGTTATATAAATAAATAAATATTCCGGACATTATCACACACGGTCAACTGATCCCAAACTAGGCATAGCCTGTACTATGGGTACCAGAGACTGATATAGGTACATAATAGATATATATTTAACACCCAGACACAGAACAAACATCTGTGTTAGTCACAAATGTTTGTCCAGTGCGGGAATCGAACCCGCGACCTCTAGCGCAGAAGGCAGAGTTACTACCAACTGAGCTATGAGGCCAGTCAACTCTGTCAGTCCAATAAAGGAAGCCTCTGTTAAAAATAAGGGAGACGAAACCGTAGCCTTCCAACGTCGATCGGTTCGTAGACTGGCCTCATAGCTCAGTTGGTAGTAACTCTGCCTTCTGCGCTAGAGTTCGCGGGTTCGCTTCCCACACTGGACAAACATTTGTGACTAACACAGATGATATATGGCAGTGTTCTGTGTCTGTGTGTTAAATATATGCATATCAGTCTCTGGTACCCATAGTACAGGCTATGCCTAGTTTGGGATCGGTTGACCGTGTGAATATGTCCGGAATATTTATTTATTTATTTATTTGAGAACCTTTATTCCCCAACGGGTTTCGGTTCTGCTAGCTGCCACTTCAACTTGCTAGTTCTGAGAGCTATGTCAGTGACATTGGTTCTTCTACGGGTTTTATAACGCAGTGAAACTCCGAGCATAGCTCTCTCCATAGCCTGTTGTGCGACTTTGAGCTTGTGTATGAGGCCAATAGTTAGCGACCAAGTCTCAGTGCCATATATCATCTAGACCAGGGGTTCTTAATCTATGTGCAGCCACGGACCACTTTCAGAATTTTTAAAATTCCACGGAGCACCCTAACAAATAATATTGTTCAAAAAAGAAACTCTCACACTTCTCTAGATCTCATGTCAATTAAGAATTAATTTGAGCTACTGCGGACGCCTGTCACACTTATTACGGACCCTTTGGGGGTCCGTGGACCCCACTTTAAGATACCCTGATCTAGACTTTAGTCTTGAGTCTCTGTGGTATATGATATGATGAAGTTTCTTAACCGATTTCCTTACCACTAAAATACTCAACTTTCGAATTGAATACTCAATTTTGTGAATACATACACCACACCACAGGCCATAATTACCCACAGGTACTATATAATCAGTGGGAAACACGTTTTTGGGACATTTTAGTAGGTACCTCTACATAATACGACAGGTTTTTTGAGTGCATTATTATCTTGATTTCGTCGCAGTTTCATTTTTTTTGGTTTCCATTTTGCGTTTAAATTGCTCTTGAAAACACCTTTACCAAATCAGTACAAGACAAGAACTTTTTGTGCTTATAAAAGAACGGCGACCGATCGTGATGGTAAACGAACCAGTGTGGTGAAGGATTTAGGCACATTTAAAGCTATTTAGTTCTTTGACAGCACATGCCTCTGATATACGAGTGAGTGTTATGTTCAAAGGGTTATCCCTTATCGCTTGACCGCTTGCGGGGCGCGGCTGTGACGTAGTTAGGTACAAGTAGCAACCTAGTTAGTGCTTTGGTACTTACATGCTTTCAGTTTCTAGAATACCTAATCTGAGTCAGAATCAACAGTGCTTGAGTATTATCGCGAATTCCTGGAATATGAGACAATTACAACACGATGAAACTTCGCACTATTAATCATTTAAAACTGCCAAAAATCCCACCACAACAGCCATGCTAGCGCAGCAATGTAGCTTGGCAACGTTCAGCGCGGTCACCAAACGGGTGGGCGACCGTTAGAGACACTACGCAAATAGTTCGTTCTAGCTCAGTTGTGGGAATACAGTTTAAGGTAGGTACTACTAGTACATCGTTAACATCGTTTAGGTACGACACAAGATTAGTGCATTGTTATTGCAATCCGATTTTGTAGTAGGTAGTCAGTAGTGCGTGCTGTGAATATGCGTGCCTCATAACTAGTGTCTGTGGTCACAATCAGTCGATCAGAATTTATCAAACATCTTCCTTATTTCCTACAAATTCAATTCTCACCACGTACTGTTCCGCTAGTGGTCGCTGCCGCCATTTTTGTTATGACCGGCATCACGTAGTTTTGATACAATTCAGAAACTTCCTTCCTAGTTTTTTGGACTTGTGCGAGCCTCGACGACGTAACACGTTTTGTTGAACCCGGTTATATACTATTCCTGGTATTATGAGTTGTTAATTCTTTAACTCAACTCAGATTGTCAGCAGATCTCATGAAAAATACTGCCAGATTCATTTTTTTTTAAATACACTGCTCTGACTTTGCATTGAGTTGTCACTTTTCACTACTCGACCGTGAAATGTGTAGGTATCTATACATTTACTGGTTTTTGTAGGCGCCCTTTTCGTGGCTCCATACAAAAACGGTTATCTTTTCACGATCGAAAAGTTAGAAGTGAGGACTGAATGATTGTGAGAGAGAGTGCGAGAGACTAGGGCCTCTGATATTAGCGCAGGAAAACTGAAGTTATAAATTGAGTATTTGTAGATAGGCTTATGCATTTACGACGTAATTTCCAAAATCCTTGAACTTAAATCGTACCTAGCTATCATATCTAATTTATTTGAAAGAGCGAACTCACGCTCGTCTCACTGTATAGATTAAATAAATAAATAAGAAACACTTGTCTCGACTAACCTGTTTAGAATAGGTGATTTTGCAAGATGAGGAAAATAGGTATTCTTTTTGTTTACGTAAGGGAAATTTTAGGGAAATATTTCAAAATAACGAAGGCAAGTGTAAATCGCTGAGGGTTCCGTAACAAAACACGGGGTCGGAAATCGAGATTCCACGATCACACAACACGATCCCAAGTGCTACTTTCGCATCTAATATTTTTGCAGTGTTTTTTTCAATGAAAAAGACAAATTTCGAAAAGTCATCGAACCAACATTAACCTTTTGCCAATTATGTGAAGATGTTTGTTACTCTTTCACGCCGCAACGGATTGGAATGACATAGCCACCTAATGCAGAATGACCAAGAAAAAATCTTAAAATAAATTAAACAACAAATGAAGAATATTAATTAATATTAAGAAAAAACGCCAGAAAGTAAAATAATAATAATATGTATGTATATACACATACCTAATAATAAATTCAATTAATATTAAAATATATTGATTTGTTATGGCCGTAGAAAAATCGCTGTATCTACGAATAAGTAGATATTATTAGGTAAAATAAGTTTTATATGATTTAAAATGCCAGCCTACATTCAAGCGTGTTCTGTCTAGGCTCTCAACTCACAATACAGGATTGACTTCTTTTATTTGAACTGGCACATTTGAAGGCACCACGAATAATTTGTAACCTGGAAAGGCCTCGAGGAAAAACGTGGCGAATAACCCCGATGCCTTAAATACTACCGGCTGGCGTCCGTGAGCTTAGTTCTATTGCATCTTGTGAGGATAAAATGTCCTTCGGTAGAATTAAACAGATTATTCCGCGTCATTTTTAAAAATAGAAGCACCTCCAGAGTCGTTTTGCAAGCAATAACCACCTAAGTTGTGCAGTGAACTTTATTTGAATAAAGAATACTAGAAAACGATTTGAATTAGTGGATTTATGGTGATTTTTATAAAAGGATAGACATGGTGAAAGATACTGTTGTCGGAGTGGCCATGAAGTGGCTTAATATGGAGGTTCGTATTTTTTTTTAGTAAAAGATACTCTACATACATAACGTAGTAACTCGAGTTCATCAATTAACTTCAAAAAAAAGTTACATACTCGTATATAAGTAGCTATAAATATTTTCGGATTCGAAATTCAAATTTGAATTTGAATGTAAAAAAGTTTCAACGAAATAAAGTTTTCAAATATCCTGTTTTTTTTATGCCTTTTTTAGATGCTAATTTGTTCATTTTTATAGATTCAATCTTTTTATTGTTGTTTTGTTTTATTGAAAAACTATATTCATATTATTCATATTTATATTAATAAATTTATTATAAATACTACCATATTATAAATAATTAATCGTGAGCATATAAAGCGCGGTGAAGTCTTTTGTATAGAGATTTTGGCAACATTCGTAGCGGTTGGCGTAGCGGGCTCGTAGCCGGCCTAGAACTAGTAGCAAACTCAATTCCCGTTGAAAACCGTTTAAGAGGTAAACTAAAATGTTCCTTTCCTCAGTCTTACTGACGTCTTGGGTTTATTTATAGGTGACGCTTTGTATGTGCCTGTAGCCTATTCCAAAGAATCTACTTACTTCAAAGCAATGAGTATTATTGATTTTCCTTCCTACTATTGACTCTTTGAGTTAGAATTTATTCGATTTTTTTTCCATTTTTTTTTTTTATATAACTAAGGTAGCAAACAAGCATACGGCCCACCTGTTGGTAAGTGGTTACCGTAGCCTATGTACGCTTGCAATACCAGAGGCATCACGCACGCGTTGCCGACAAAGTAAAAGTTCAAAACGCCCTTTTTGAAGAACCCCATACTGTAGTCCTTAGGGAAAACCTCAGCAGGGAGATCATTCCACAACCTGAGTGTTCGCGGGAGGAAGTTCCTCTGAAACCGCACGGTACGCGACCAACCCGGCTCCAGGGTGTGAGGATGGATCCCCTGCCTATGGCGAGAGGTGCGATGATAAAAGGAAGCTGAAGGCATCATATCAAACAATTCTTCAGAACACAACCCGTTATACAGGCGATAGAACACACATAAGGAGGCAAAGTCCCTCCTTAGGGTTAAGGGCTCAATACCGCCTGTTAGGTTGGAATCAACATAGCGCGTCTTTGAACCGAGTCAAAGGGTCCCAGCTGGTACTCAGGTGCTCCTGCCCAGGTGACAGCAGTACTCCATGTGGGGCCGGACTTGCGACTTGTAAAGAAGCAGTCTTTGCCCCGCACTGAAGTACAGCTTCGCTCTGTTAAGCACACCGAGCTTTTTGGATGCCAGTTTGACCTTGTCCACTAAATGACTACGGAACTGAACGTCACTAGAGATGTCAACGCCTAGAATCCCAATGCTCTTGTTGATAGTATTAATCGTAGGGATTGGATCGCAAGTGATGATGATGACTTTAGTGATGTGCGCACTGCAGTATTCTATTAGTTTAAAACTCTTGACTAATTTAAACAATAGCAAAGGTAATATGGTAATATTTTTTAAAAGTTATTAAGTACATTTTTGATCCCCCTATACTACCTATCGCTATCATACAGACACTAACTAAATACACCGCACCAAGTATCAATAACCTTTATTTATTAACTAGCTTCCACCCGCGGATTCGCTTGCTTGGTACCCGGATATAAATGAGTCTATTGTTATTCCAGGACCTTTAGTACATTACATACACGCCAATTCATTCAGTGGATGTGGCATGTAAGAGTAACAAACATCTTCACAAACATTCGCATTTTAATATTAGTGGGATATCAAATTTATGACTGATTGTAGGTACGTACTAAGCGAAATTACCACCAACGCTTTTCCGATAAGCGATCATAAACAACTATGTAACAGAACAGAACGCACATGCTTTATCTCAATAACCGATTAAATTAAGAATTTACGTACTAATGCTTTAAGTAGATAAAACGCGTGTCGAGAAAGGAAATTTACTAGAAACTGAACCACGGTGACCTTACGTTAAGATAGCATAAACGAATAAGCACATACTTTAGTAATATTCATCTGTAGGTAATTTAAATTTCAGAAAATTTGCGTGGTATAAAAATCGAAAGAGGCCTCTTTTTATTTTACTAAAAAAAATTTGGAAGTCTCATAGTTTTTTACAAGAAAGATACCGAATGATCTCAACTAGTCTCAGGTTCATTGGAATGCAATAGCACTGCTAAAACTCACTTAAAATATTATATGAAATTGAACACCAAATCACTAACGCACGTGTTTTGAATCAAAATCAAAAACAAGCACTTCGAGTAAAACCGGCTACGGACTACATAGTTTAATAACAGCGCATGCGTCACGATATGTCACATATTTGCTGTAATTGCAGCATTGTTCAGAGTCGAGTTGACGTGCGAGTGTGTCCCCACACTAGCCGTCAGTGTTTCGCCGGTATTGAGGGAAATAGGCCGTATAGGGCCTTTGCCTGAGCGAAAATTATAGAATCGAAAATAATTTTTAAAATTAGTTCGATTTATGAAAATTGCGCGGGAGAAAGTTCGTTTAATTTGAATTCTGGCTCGCGAAATTGTGCAATCATAGTTTTTTTAAAAGAAGCTGAATATGTAAGTTTTTTTTTTATCTGGATGTAGGTAAGCTACATATTTCTAGTAATCCCAATTTGCAGGAGGAGGATTTTACAGGTTAAGTACTATGTAACATTGTGAATTTGTGAAGTCAGTAGGTACTGTTATGTATATTTTATCTGAACAATGTTACTCGAATGACGATCCTGCATCTGTCTACCCTACATTGTTTTTTTTATTAGAACTATTTAGAAAATGATGAGCGTAAAATATATGCTTAACTGAAACAATCCATTGTGGATTGCGGAAAACAAGTTTCCGCTGTGCGAATAATAACCACGCTGCTTGGTGTTTCGATGAGACAGTTGTACACCTGAGTACATAGCTCAAAGTCGCACAATGTGCGTGATGCCTCTGGTATTGCGAGCGTTCATAGGTAACCACTTACCTACACATGGGCTGTAAGCTTGTTTGCCACCTTAGTAGCATAAAAAAGTGGGGTGTCATATGAAAGAGCTTTGTTCATACATTCCAACTTCATAAAATGCGCAATACCTTTATACACCCTGTCTGATTTACGACGCAAAATGTGTCGTAAGAGAAAGTAATTTTAAAGGAAGTAAAGAGTCGATTGCAGCTGCTGTGAATGCGTCGTTTTCACAAATTTACGATGCAATTTTCATTTTTATCGATTCTTCTTTCAATTCTGAACAAACCGTTGTCAAGAATGCGCATTTTATTAATAACTATGTATTTAAGACAGAATAAATATGGGAGCTAAGAATAGAAAACTGATCGGTAGGTACATGACCGATGTACCTACCGATCTCTGTAACGTAATCAGGCTGATAACGTTACGTAATCAGCCTGCAGGTTCAAACCTACGAACGTCGGATCGCAAGTCGGGGAACCTCCCACTAGGCCAATACGGCTTAGTTAAATACAAGAAACAGAATGAAAGAGAATGTGTGACAATAACACACTCTTGAAGCATATCCTAGATTAGATAATAACAGCCGGCGCTATTTCTATTTCTTACAGTACAGACAGATTAACTTTACGATCTAAACTGAGTTTTTATCTAACTGATGTGAGCGATAACTGACTTGTACATTTGTATCAAACTATCAACAAGCGCTAAGTCACGTTGCGATTCCAAACTAGCTTCCGGTATACCGGGTGAGTTTTCTCAGGGCCACTTAGGCGAAATCGGAAACCGTGAGAGCAATCGAAAAGCGATAATAGGAGCTACAGGCTCGATTTTGAAAAAAATAAGAACAGCATTAAAAAAAGTTGAAATTTATTTACTCACCCTGTATATTATTCACTAGCTTACGGCCGCGGCTTCGCTGCAATTCTATGTAAAGAACTCTTTATATTCCAAGTTTCATCAAAATCGATTCAGCCGTTACGGCGTGATTGAATAACAAACATCCAAACATCCTCACAAAAATTCACATTTATAATATTAGTGATAATATGTATCATCATCTCATCAGCCCACCCACATCAGCCTACTGTTGGACAAATCCCCCGCCCACAAATTATCTTTTGGGTGCAGGCCGTACAAGGAATGTCGCGCTGGAAATCTATGGGGCCTAGGTATCTTCAGCAGTGGACGTCCTACGGCTGAAATTTATCTCTAAATCAGGAGTTTTTAGTCTTAACAACAGCTGTATTTGATTTTGAACTGATTTGACCCCAAATCAGCTGATATCCTAGTGCGTTTTGCATTTTTTCAATGAATAATATCGAATTTCTAAAAGTCGTAGAAGAAACAAAAGTTTATAAAGTACGATAATAAAAACAAAAAAATAATAAAAACGATTTATCAGTTGTAGAATAATAGCCCTTTTGGCTTTCCTTCGACCTATACCTATTATGGAACACCGGTAGCCACGATGGGGCACTGACCGGCACGTTACTGGTACGGCGGCGGGCGTACCGCACATGAGACAAAAAAAATTAAAAAATACAAAATGGCTACTGAAATTCCAAATTGGCGTCACGCAGGGCATCTAGGGCACTAGCGGCATTTCACTTGAGTGATCAACCAAAGAGAAGAGAAAAAATTAGTTTGCCTGAAACCTCATAGAGTTAGAGGCTAGTTTAGCTTGAAAGAATAGTCTTTTCACGCTTCCTTGCGTTTTCCTACCTACATAGTTCATGTTAAAATATAACCTAACCTAAGTATTTTCTCACGAAACTTACGAGTACCAGCAGGGTATTTAATAATAAAATTGGTGAATAATTTAAATCTAGATTAGATGTAGAACATAACTTTATCAGAAACCCAGCGAACTCTATCAACCTTAATTTCATTCTCATTAAGGTTGCGAGATTAGCTACTTATTACTTTTAGACATGGTTCGCGTGACAATCGAGCAAAGATTTTAATAGGTCTACCTAGGTACCTAATTAAAATTATGTAAAATGGTAACACTGAACTTAGATTGTCCTACATTCGTTATTACAAAATAAAATGTATGCAAGGTGATGTCATCATTTATTGTACTACTACCTATATATTATCGGGTGATTCTTAATAATATGTAGGTATGCTATCCCAAAAGGTGCTTACTCTACAATCTAGGTGGGTACAACCAATTGGTAATAGTTTTGTTCTATGACTTAAATTTGTCATTTTTCATTTAAAAAAACTTTGCAAAAATCTCCTGTTTTCGGGTCAAATCAGTTGAAACTCTATGAATCAGCTGTTTTAGGTTGCAATCTTGATGCCAAACTTCTTAAACGCTTAGTAATTAGTATTAAAGATGATAAAAATACCAAAAATAGTAATTATAAAGTTTGTAGGTAGGTCAGTGCTTTTGTAAGGTAGGTAGTTTACCCACTAAATATAAATAATTAACGTAACACTTCAATAATATTATTAT
This sequence comes from Anticlea derivata, assembly GCA_947579855.1. Lineage (NCBI taxonomy): Eukaryota > Metazoa > Arthropoda > Insecta > Lepidoptera > Geometridae > Anticlea > Anticlea derivata. The sequence goes on from OX388270.1 coordinate 10,938,986, forward strand.
ATGAGTTTCATTTAAAAAACACACAATGCAATTTTAATTTTCCTGACAGGTACTGAATGATGTTTTCTTAGCGTTCAAGCAAAGTTACAAAGTTAACAAAGTTCCTTGAGCCCATAAATTCCATACCTGCTCGTACTTACACTAAACTAACAGTTCGTTCTAAAAGCTATTTTAGTTGGTGCTTAGAAAATAAAGATTTAAAAAATATGCGCTTATGTATTAACTACCGTAAAACCTCTAAACTACCGTACTTTAGCCCTGCGGTATAACTTTGGCCCAAACTTGGAAAAAGTTTGAACTACCCGCTTTGCTGTTCAATCAGCTTATATCGAAAAAGTACTATAGTCGGTAGGTGGCATCACTGGCTTGTCGGTAAAGCAGTGTTTTACTTGCCAGTGCTGTGTTCCTATTGGTTAATGAGGCCGATAAGTACTAGTTCGTTTTTCACCAAAACTTTGTACTGCAAACTTTCATCTGAGGAGCTGTTTTTCGGTAAGTATTCTTGTTGAATCGTGTTTTATAGTATGTAGAATATATTTGGGACCATGTTAATCGTAAATTGAATCAATTTAAATAATAACTTACAAAAAAAAAAAAAAAAAAGTTTGGTTCTTCTTTAGCCCTGCATTTTGTATTACTTTAAGCCTGGGCCAAAGTAGAAAAATATATACAAATGTGTACACGTAACCGTTATTTTCTTCAAAATCTGTCTGTTTTGGAGGTAAACTTTTCAAAGAACCATCATCAGGAAATGACAAACATGCCTTTCAGGTATAAAAAGTGACCAGGAAGCCGGCGGTACACCGACTATTTTAAGGAAAAGTTGGAAGAATGCTTGAACATGATCAAATCAAACCCCCAAACATGAATCCCCCCAAATCCATGAAAAAAAGCTGCTTCACTGTACCTGAATAAGACAAATAAAGTGATAACTACTTAACTTATCTGTAAGCTAAGAATTATAATGCTTAGTTGCTCTTTTAATTGATGTAATTATGTTGATTACTGTTCAATTTGATCTCTTGTTGATTTATGTTTAATTTAAATTGTGTTCCTAGTTAGTTTAGTGTTTATGTCTTTAAATAAGTTAGTGTTATAAAAGTAAACATATTTTACAATGTCAAATGTCTGTCTGTTCCTATTTTTTTATTTTTGTTTTGAAAAACTTAATACAAAAGTGATTTTTCTTACGTATGAATGTGTTTTCTTGCCAATGTTATATTTTCAATTGATAACTTAAGCCCATTAATGAAAAAACAAGCTTATATAGGGAGAAAAAAACACAGCCAAAGTACGGCCCGCCGAAGCAAAACATTGGCCCAAAGTTTAACAAAAAAATATGTATGAAATACTTGTAAAATGTCTTTGTTTTTTTGGTTTAGCGCTTTGCTGTATCCTACAAAAGACTTTGAATTCATTTCAATAAGCGAGGTGATATCCACATTAGAAATATTGAACAAATAAGAAAAAAAAAACAAAAGAGACGTTTCATCGATATATGGAGCCTGGGCCTGCACTGTGTACACTACCCTAAAATATGGCTAAGCAACAAAGTAAACGTATTAAATTGGTTATTTTATTTAAATTGACTTCGTTCTAAGGTACATTAAGATTTTCTTCGACAAAGAGAGCAACACACAGCGCTACAAAAATATGGCGGATGGACGTGCGTGAAATGTCATTTTGACAACCTACATATATCTGACAAAACAAAAACATCGAATCAAACAACATGACATGAAGAATATGTCAATGTCCTGTCAAACGCCAATTATAAACCAACATGGCGGCCTTCAAATAGTGTTCACATAGTAAAAAACTTACCAGAATAACTATTCTTGTACCATCGCATTTGTCTTCAAATTAATGAAATGATATTTTTCTTGTAATCTCTTATTTTTTCCTAATTTTTCTATGTAGTGTACATGGACCAGGCCCAGAATGAAATGGCTCCTTTTGGGACAAAGTAATACGACTTTACGGTACTTTATTACTAAGTACAAAGATGTTATAAAATACCTTTACCTATTTGTCTATTCTACATAAATTATAAATGCGAGTTTCTGAGGATGTTTGGATGTATATAAATGTTTGGATGTTTGTTGTGTGTCACGCCGTAACGGCCCAACTGATTGAGATGAAACTTGAAATATATAGAGTGTAGAGAGAGTAGAGTAGAACAGCATATAGGCTACTTATTATCAAGGTACCACGCGAGCGAAGCCGCGGGCGCAAGCTTGTAAGTAATATCTACCTTAGTATTAAGTACAAAGATTTAATATAAAATATCTTTACCAATTTGTCTATGGTAGGTAAATATAAGAGTGATTATCCAGAAAACAATCACCATGTTTCCGCCATTCTGTTCTATATCGATGTATTTACCATAAGTAGCAAGTAAATTAATTATTTACACCTACTTCATGACCATAAAATGTAACTATTTACTGTCCCATATCTTCCAACATTTTATGTCGAACAGTCTGAAAATTTCAAAAATGCGGATACAACATTGACTTCCTGGCGGAAACGGATACGGGGTCGACTACTCGCTGCTTACAACATATTGAAACAAATGATTATGTTCTAAAGGACCTGCCTTAGTTTTATGGGGTGTTGTAAAATAATTAACAACGAGGATAATGAATATTAACTGACATTATGATAATGACTCACAGTGTAGTACATGTTTGTAATGTCATCTAGATAAAAAAATAAATACTTGGGTGTTACACACTGAAAGTTACAAAAGATTAAAATGCACATGTAGAGCAACCTCCGCCTACACTAGGCAGATGAGACAACAGGGTTAACATTAGGTACATAGCTATCAATATAATTTTTATAACAAAATTAATAAACAAATCAAAATGCAGTCTAGATGAATTTGATAATTATAATAGGAATAAAATAACCTATAGGTACGATAACTACTTAATTTGCTAGCAAAACTGATACTCAAACGAATTAATTAAAAGCTTGGAGTTAAGCTACAAATAGAAAAAAAAATTGGGAATAGAACATACTATATATTATTATGTGTTAATACACAATAACATCTTATCGATGTACATCGTCAAACTATCCAATGACATTGGATATTGTTATTGCACCATAAAATATACGATTTTATTAGTGCATATTTGCCGCCTAATATAAATGACAACCAACTTAGTTACCTACTTAGGCAATTAATATTATCTACCTTTAGGTGCCTCCTCTATCACATTTGTGTTTCTTTTAACATTACTTATCTCTTATGTACAGTTTTTTACAATATACAATAGGTACTTATGCAATAAATATAACCTGTCGACATAAACAACTCACCTTTTCCTTTTGTTGTATGTAATGGAAGATAACTGATAGATATAAAATCAGAAATAGAATAAAAAAGTCAGTTGGTAATCGTCCATTTTATATTATATTTATGTAGTTCGCTCCAATTTGTACAATCATTCACGTTTGTGAAGTTATTGTAAACTTGATCTGGGTTCCGCCCACTAAATGCTCCAGCTAAGTAAATGTTTCAGAACTAGGGAATGCAAAACCCGTTCTAACCGAATCGATTATAAAAAAACCGGGATTATCGTTTCTTTTCGCCAAAGGAATCAGGGCTTCCGTTATTTTCGGTACCCTGGTAACGGTACTTTCAGTACTAAAACTACTTGTACTGCTGTGCTGTAAAAGTCTGAAAGAAATCGATGAAAATAAAAGTTACTTAGTACATAAACAAACACATTAACTAGTCGACAAAACACACGACAATATAATAAATAAATAGGTATAGGTATAGTTAGATACCTTCCAACCAACATGGCCTTATATAAATAAACCTCTCAAAAGGTAACGAAATACATATTTCTATTACATGAAATTGACAACGTTTCACGATAAACTCATCACTTTTCAAACACTTTAACTTACTTATCACTATTCGGCTCAAGATTGTGCACATCTATCTTGTAACATCTTATTGAAAGTAAAGATTAGTACGGGACAAACATTTACATAATCAGTTGCTCAATAATTCAATACGAAAATATTGATTTTGTACAAAACCACAAACAGCGAACTTACTTCGAGCTTTACTATTTTTTTTTACGTTTGGTGATCGCTATGTTTGGACTCGGAGGATGCGGGAACTTTGGAGGGGCGAATGCGCTAACCCTAGTGGCACTACCGGTGATCGGACCGGGCATTATTGCTGGGATGGTCACGGGAGGGACCTTTGCAGCAGTTATGGTAAAACCTACTTATTGTTATTTCACTACCCATTACCATCTACCACAACAAATCTCAATCAAATCGTAGCGCCAGAAACTCCTGAAAGCATAGGTAATGCTAATCTACCTATTGCTTGCTAAAATAAGTATTGCTTAGTGTGTTTTCTACGTTCTAGTAGATGCAGACCAATGAATCAATTTGTCCCTCCCTTCCTTATATACAGTCAAGTACATCTTCTACGTCTTTCGTTCGTTCGTCGAATGACGATTTGTTCTAATTTCTTAGGAAAATAAAAATACGTCCTACACGGGACTGACTATTTACCTACCTGCAGTGCGTGACAAAAGCCCTTGTTTATTAGGTTTTTAGTTGGCTGTACTATACGTAGTGTGTATGTCTCCAGCTGACACATAGTTTTTGGCTCATATCTCTGAAACCTCTTTTGCACCTAAATTTTGAATTGGATTTTCAGATTGCACCAATTATGCACTAAATATTTACATACTCAGAATTCAGAAATTCGTTATTTGTAAGCTGTAGACATACACACCTATACGTAGGGGTACTCTTTTATGTAAGTACCTAGGTAGGTACTAAAGAACGTAAAAAACCTGGCTTGTTGTTTATGGTAAATGGTGAAGTGGATGTCAAGGGCATGCAATAAGTGGGAACCGGCAATGCTATGCCAATGCCAAGAACGTTCAATCGCCTATATCGGTCACAGACCGCGTGGCGCTGTTCACACAGTTACCTACCTGTTTATTCTGTTCAATAAATGCATATTACCTACCTACCTATTTAGAATTACTTATAGAATGAATTATTTTTGTTTTGTAGATTATAATTAGTAAGCAATTCGGTAGAGGACCCTACCTGCAAAATTAGGCAGGGTGGGTAAGCCAACTCCATGCAATGTCCCAAGGAAGGGACTTCTTTCGTAAAAAGGACTAGGTGATGATGAATGGTACACATTCATCATCATAAATCAACTCAGTCCGGTATCAGCTGGTTAAATACGGCCAGAGACCCAATTCTACTAATTCAATGGCTTCAAAATGACAATAGTTCAATGGCAAAAGGCCACTTTTGACACTTGGTATTCTGCTATTTTTCTGGTAGGCCGTGGTGGCTCCGGCTGAAGAATAGGTCCCTCCTTATCTATCTACCTATCCGCGGATGTCGTAAGAGGCGACTAAGGGAAAAAAGCTAGGGGATAGCAGCGTTCCTCATTTTAACAACCATAGCTCTAACTGCGCTCGCCAACCCGCATGCCCAGCGTGATGAGTATGGGCAAATACCCCCACATGATAAGGAATTTGCTCCGTCTGTGGGGGAGGCCATGTTCAGTAGTGGACGTCGAACGGCTGAAATGATGATGATGATGATGATGATGATTCTGCTATCACAGTCGTACAATAGCAGTCATTGTGAAACCAATGAACCAATGAAATCAAAGAAGGTGGCGACAATCGTAACTGAATCGTAACTCTGCCACAGCTGCTCTCTCTTTTATATCGGTTTCCTATAAAATATAAAATATGTATATAAATTTACGCTTGTCCTTTTCTGTTGTTCTTTACTATATTTTTTTAATTGTTTGTTTTAGTTTTGTGTGTTCTAAATGTTGTTGTATATTTTGTATTGTAAATGTTAGTTACCTTTTTGTGCTTCGTGTTTTCTTTATGTATGTATCGTGTTAGTGTACGTGACGTGTTTGGTTTCTGGTTCCAACGGAAGATCAGCGTTGTGATGGCCATGTTCAATGACTATCACAACATAATGCTGAGTCGGACGCCTTTTCGTAGCATTTAAGTTTTCTTTCTTTCTCTTTCTTAGTCTTAGTTTGTATAGTTTAATCCATAAGGTGTTGGGTAATTTTAAGGTTAACGCTACGAATAAAAGTATTTTCTTTCTTTCTTCTTTCTTTGAATGATAATGGTGCGATCATTATTTTCAAGTCATTGAATTAGACGAATTGGGGGGCCAGGTATAACTTTTTGAAAATCAGTCACTTCATTTTGTAAAGAGAGCACAACACTAGTTTTCCATTTCCCGCCACATGGTGGTATCATTGGGCGTCATGGACTACACATTTTTTTTTTAAACATTCTATACTGATGTAACTGTCACTGTCGTCGTAGTGACATTGTCTTTTTTTTTGACAGTAGGTAATGCCAAAAACGTCACGTCAGTCGACACCGACAGTCAGTCATGGCAATTGGCAAGACCAGCTGGAAGTGGGGTGTTTATGTTTTGTTTTGAAACTTTGTTTGCGAAAATGTAGCTATTCACGCTCACAGTTCGCTCGCACAATCGCATTCATTGCGCGCGCTACTAGTCGCGTACATTTTATATTTGTAACAAATTCCGTCCAAAATGAGATCTTCGTTGTTCAGACGTAGAGGAAGTGATGCCGGTGAAAGGGAACCGTTATTGGCTGTTATTCCCACCGCAGGACCAAGTCGAGGCTTTGAAGATGAGGTACATACCTTTGAGAAGTTTGATATCAATTTTATTACCTTCATTCTGTAGGTACCTATTACTTAAATAAGGTATACCTATAACATTCTGATGGCTGTGTGCGAGTAGATTCTGTCATTTATTGTACAATTGCTTACCTTCAGAAGGTCAATGTAGGATTATAGGTACCTTACAGCTGTAAACAGCAATTCATTTTCGTCTTGGGACGGGAAGACCTATGTCCAGAGTCCAGCAGTAGACTTCTATAGATCGTTCACTGTTATTTACCATACTTACCTACCTAATTATTATACTAACCTGTGGCATAATGGTCATAGCACACTTATCACCCCAGCACTGTATCGGCATCACCTCATCTAGCACGGTAAGGGCATTGCCTCGCCCCGAAAACAAATTATACCACCTACTTACATGTCCCGAGGCAAAGTGATGCCAATAAGATGGTGATAAGCATCATAAAGATCATTCTCAACCGCTTGAGTGTGTACCCAACCTTAGGGCTTGCCTTTCTAAACCAATGACTGAAACATTCTCCCTACTTACTAAAGAATGCTGGGAAAAAAGATAGGAGATGGGCAGCAGCGTCCCTCATTTTAACAACAAAAGCTCTAACTGCGCTCGCCAACCCGCATGCCCAGCGTAGTGAGTATGGGCAAATCCACCCACATGATAAGGAATTCACTCTGTCTGTGGGGGAGGCCATGTTCAGCAGTGGACGTCATATGGCTGAAATGATGATGATGATGACTTTAGAATTATAAATTCGAAATTTTACTGAAATTCCTCAATATATACATAGACATACAAGCCCGCCGCTTCACCCGTGTGGTACTTACTTACATATAAAGAAGCTTATATGCTATTCTAGATAAAGAACTCTATGTATTCTCTATTGTGATTGAACCACAAACATCCATCCTCACAAACTTTTGCATTTATAATATTAGTAGGAATCCATACTCCATAGGCTACGGTTACCACTTGCCATCAGGTGTGCTATTCCTTGTTTGCCTTAGTTGCAATAAAAATATATATTAAAACAATGAAAATGATTACTTGATTCATCTAACAGACGTGGCCTTGTGTTACAATGAGAGTTTAGTTTGCTTCATTAGCATAATTACTTTACTTGCCTGTGGGTGATTGCTGTAGTAGCAATTTAATTCATATCTTTTATGTAGGTATACAATACATAAAGGCTCTGAATACCTACCTGCTAGTTATAAACTTACATAGAAACTTCATGAAACATCAAATTTCAGTCAGGCACAGGGCTCAAGTACTACAAAAAAAAAACTAGTATCAATTTCTTAATATGTGATCCAAGCAAGTAACCAATCCCTTATATTCTATCAAGAAAAAGATAGAGCACTGGTGGTGGTAGTGGACTTCCGATTCACGGGTTGTGGGTTCGAATCCCGGTCGTGCACCAATGGATGTTCCATTCGGAAAATGTATGTGCGCTATACTAGTGTTCTCAAACTGCGAAGGAAAACATCGTGAGGAAACAGGCTTGTCCTAAAACCTAAAAATTCGAAGACATGTGACGTGAGCACGAAAGGAATCCTTTCACTACACTGATTATTTCATCAATGGACATACAGGTCCTATTCAGGGCCACCATGCCTCAATCTGGTCACTGACCTAATACAGGTGACCGAGAAAGAATCAGTGACACGACAAACAAGCAAGCATCCGCCTTTAGTCCATCAACTGACTGTCGATAACAGAAAAGAAAAATATATATACAAACAGTTTAGTCTCTCACAGTGCAAGTTTATTACAGAAACATTGAAATTATTGAGTTCATCATTAATTTGACTTAATGGTTGAATGGGTCTACTGATGAAAAGTTTCCATTCACTAACTGATATCAATATCAAAACTAGTTTGTAATGAACGCAAACGCTTGTGGGATAGCTTGCCTGCTTGCCTACTCATTCGGTATAGATCCGCAAAAAATCTATCAGCGCAGTCACCTAGTGGATGGGTGACCGCTCTTACGTGCTTCGGACTGCACGTTCAGTAACGTTCGACGATATAGGTAGCCATTCCTCAAACTCATTTTATCCATATAAAATACGCGTTACGTTAACTCGATTCGCACTAGACGATAGATTCTCAAAACTCCGACTAGAGACTTACCTATTCCTCAATAGGCGTTTATGTTTCGTGGATATCAGATAACATTACCCTCTTTCCTTCTCGGCAGTCGGGTAAAAAGGAACTACGAGCACCGACGCGATACAGCACCTAGCCTGGAACAAATGTCCGCAGATCAGTAGACATTTGCCCTGCAATTCTTTCTTCATTTATTTATTTGTTGTTACAAAAAACTAAAGTCACCAATTGCCCAGAGGATTCTGGCTATAGATTATTTATTTCTCATAAAATACAAAGTTGTTAAAGTAAATTCTAGAATAATCGTACAAAACAATTAGTTAACACTATAAACCTAATCGTAAAACTAAGATAAATTTTGAGTTCGAACAATCGATGGAAGAGAAAAGAAGAAAACTAAAAGCGGGTACTTCGTAAATCTTTCGTAAGGATTAGTGAGCTGAATTGGGAGTTGCGAGACCGTGCGGGACACATAGCTCGGAGAACCGACAGCGGCTGTTGGAGAAGAAAGGTTCTTAGTGGACACCACGCACCGTAAAGTGCAGCGTAGCCCTGCACTAGATGGAAAGACCTAATGGGTGCAGGCTGCTCACAAGGCTGCTCCGGAAATCTATAGAGGAGCGTGTTCAGTAGTCGATATCCTACGTCTTAAATTATGATGGTGAATTTGTTCTTCGCACAGTCTAATGGAATCTTCTCTCTTTCCAGCGAGCAGAGGCCACTAACGGCAGAATGGCGGACATCGGAGTGTCTTCTGCGGAGCTGGTGGAGGGACGAGGGGGCGAGGGCCGCAAACTTCCGCAGTACATTGCGGCATTGGCAGGTGAGACTCAACTTTGCTAGCCCACCAGCCCTTTCATGGCCACTATCAGCGTCAAGTAAACGCAGATACATATAAACATTACCACTTTTACCTATAACTCCACCTTACATAATCTGTCATAACTCAATGTAGGTACTCCGTGGACATCAGCACTAAAATTATGATTTAGTTGAGAAGATCCGCATCCGATAGAATCGCATGTAGGTAGGCGCAGTAGGAACTGTAGTACAGTAGGTAGTTACCTACCTACTACGTTGTCATTCCATAACTTGTATAGCTGTTTTTTAACTTTTATGAAAAAACTACTAATCCGATATCGATACAATTTATAGGGGACCACCTCCCCTTAATGATAGTGAAAAAAATTAATGAAATCAGACCATTCGCTAAGGAGTAATCTAAGTACAAACATTAAAAAAAAACATTTTAAAAATAACCTACTTGCATCATTGAATTCGATCCGCGACTTAAGTACGATAATATTACCTATTTCTACCTAACCTAGCGACACCTTAACCAAATAAAAAAGAAAAAAAACGAAGATCGTAATCATAAACAGATCACAATTAGTGTTATCATAACATTGTCACTATAACTTTGGTTGTGATAAGGCGAGTGATGATTAGGTAGGTATTATTTTGACTTCTGTTTGTCCCCTTTTTTCGTTGACGTAATCAGATATTTTTTTTTCTGTTTTTTTACAAAACTTTTCTCTATGAAATGATTTCATTTTCTATTTTAGTAGGCGATATAGTGTTTTTCCCAACCATCATTCTTTCAATGCAAAACAATGCAAATCCACTTAGACTTGCCATACTTCTATTACGCTAATCATCATCATCATCAGCCTGAGGAAGTCCACTGCTGGGATATAGGCCTACCACAGAGTGCCACGACGAGGACTTGAGCCTTCTCCATCCATCGGTTGGGGGACCTTCCAACATTGCGTCCTGTTCGTTGTCGCCATTTGAGAATCTTTAGTCCCCAACGGTTGTCGGTTCTGCGAGCTATATGCCCTGCCCACTTCCACTTGCTAATACTGAGAGCTATGTCGGTCATCTTGGTTCTTCTACGGATTTCCTCATTTCGGATTTTACTACGCACTGTGTAACTCAGGGTATAGCTCTCTCGATAGCAAGTTGCGTGATTTTGAGCTTTTGTATGAGGCCAAGTTAGCGACCAAGTCTCAGTGCCATGTCATCACCGGCAACACGCACTGGCTTTCTTCTCAAGGCTCTGCGGTATCTGCGACGAAAAGATATGACCAAGTTGCCCAAATGCCCATAACAGTTGGATGCGCCTGAACAAATACTGAAACAAAATAACAATGTCTGTCTTCTCTAATTCCAGCCACCCTGGGCGCCCTAGCAGCCGGTTCGATGCTCGGCTGGTCATCTCCAGTCATCTTCAAGATCAAGCAAGCCAACAACACGGACTACGACTTCACTGTCTCCGACATTCAAGGCGATTGGATATCTTCGATTATAAACCTTGGCGCTGCAGCAGTTTGTTTCCCCATAGGACTGATCATGGACATTATTGGCAGGAAAAAGACAATGCTATGTCTGGTTTTGCCGTTCACTGTTGGATGGCTGCTGATCACTTTCGGGTCCAGTGTCGGGATGCTTATAGCTGGACGGTTTATAACAGGTATCGCTGGCGGCGCCTTCTGTGTCACCGCGCCAGCTTACACCAGTGAAATCGCCCAGGATTCCATCAGGGGTACACTGGGATCATACTTCCAGCTCATGATTACTATAGGTATACTCTTCGCGTATGCTGTTGGTAGCTACACGTCCGTGTTCGTTTTTAACCTCCTTTGTACGTGCATACCGATCGTGTTCGGAATAGTGTTCTTCTTCATGCCGGAAAGCCCCAACTATTTGGTCGTGAAGAATAGGAACGAGGAAGCTAAAGAAGCGCTTATCAAGCTTCGCGGTAGGAATTACGATGTCGATCATGAGTTGAGCGTGCTGCAACAGAAAGCGGAGGAAGCTAGAAACAATCCGGTCGCGTTCACATCTGCGATCACAAAGAAAACTGCCATCAAAGCTCTGATCATCTGCTACTCGCTCATGTTGTTCCAACAGCTTTCCGGCATCAATGCGGTTATTTTCAACACTTCTACCATATTCGGCAGCGCCGGCGCGTCTATCGATCCCGCTGTGGCTACAATCATCATTGGCGTCATTCAAGTCATCGCTACCTTCACATCCAGCTTAGTGGTCGATAAGCTAGGCAGGAGGATCCTACTCCTTCTGTCCTCTCTGATAATGTGCATTTGTTCTACCGCGCTCGGAGTTTTCTTCTTTCTGCTAGACACACACGGAAAAGACTCGTCTATCGTTCAGTCGATTGGTTGGCTGCCACTTGTTGCTCTGTCTCTATTCATTATCGCCTTCTCGCTCGGATTCGGGCCTATCCCCTGGATGATGGCCGGTGAACTCTGCTTGATCGATATCAAGGCTTTCGTCGGGTCTACAGCTGGTACCTTCAACTGGCTTCTCAGTTTCACTGTAACTAGCACGTTCAACTCGTTGAATGAAGCTATCGGCGCGGGGCAAGTGTTCTGGCTGTTCGCGGGTATCATGCTGATAGCGTTCGTGTTTATATTCTTCGTGGTCCCCGAAACTAAAGGGAAGAGTGTTGATGAGATCCAGGTGCTGCTGGGCGCAGAGCCCCCGCAAAATGAAGGGGAAAAGAAATAGGGCAAGACTGAATCACAAATGTGTTTGTAGACTTTTATATTATTATTTTGAACCACATACTAAATATTGAAATGAACGAATGAAATGAATGATTTCCGAATGTTAAGACTTATGTTCAGTTGAACCAACCTAACTCATGCCAAAATTATATGCATTAGCTGATTATTGAGGATGCGTTACTTTTATATAGTGTAGGCGTACTAAGAACAGATTTTTCGAAACTCAACCCCTAAGGGGGTGAAAGGAGTTGTAAACGTTTGTATGAAACATCGTTTTCCTTGAATCCACAAACTTGAAACCTATCTTTAAAAGAAATGAAAAACGCTGCACCATTGCTTTTCAAATCAAGCCTTAGAAAGGGTGCATTGGGTTGTGTTTGTATGGGAGAATCTTAACGCGTGGAGAGATATATGTGAAACTTGGTGCAAATACTCCTAAAACTAAATGACGAAATACGGACATAAGGGTTTTCCTAAATTACCCCTAAAAAGGGCTTAAATAGGATATGTATTTTGGGTTATTCGGTTATTGTTAGTAGCGGATTTATTTAATGTTGGGTTGGGTACAATGACCTCAAAACTTAACATAACACTCACTAAAATCAGTTTCAAACATAAAAATAAAACAAAATATGTCATTTAAAGATTTTCAAATTAACCCCAAATATCGAAGCAATGGATGTAAAAATTTCGTCTTCTAGTGTTAAATATTGCATTTAATGTGGTTCATTTCTTGTAAGTAGTTTCTTTGGCGTAGCGTGCTTTAAAAAAGCTATATTTTCAAACCAAAGAATTTCCTGTTACTTTTCCTCTACATTTTAAGTTAGCGTTAGATTTAAGCTATGGATATTTAAAACTATTTACAGAATGTTAAATGTTTGTAGTGGCAGTCGTGAAGGAGATAATATGTACGAATTATAAGAAATTAAAATAATTAAGCGACAATATAATGTAGACCAATGTACCCGACGAGAATTAACAGCAAGTCATTTCCTCTTCCCAAGCCGCGTTCAAATGGAGTGCGATGTCATCTAACATATGTATATAATTTATTACAATACGATTCTTACGTGAAAGGGGCTTGATTTATCGTTGTGCTATCTCTAAAGCCTTCAAATGTTCTTTGGTTAAACATACATTCAAAACTCATAATTGCCATAACGCTGACATTATAGTTTTTGTACAGTTATTTTTAAGTGTAGGTATAAATACATACATATTTATATTGTTTTTTTTTTATAATTTGAACTTCGAGAGTTGTGTAATTCCGGTCCAGCGACTAAATAATTAATTTATATTATTTCTTTCTATACTTTAGCATTTTACGTTTGCTCATTGTTTTATTGATACATATGCAGACTTGTTAGATATAATTATTGAAATATGCGATTTTATAATTTTACTTTAACCCCCATAATCATAATCACTAACTTTATCGGCCTGAAAAAATATGTCCGCATCTTTCTATTAGACATCATTCATTTATTTGCGACTAAAACACACACATTTTACAATAAACAATTAGGTTAAATAAAGAAAGCACGAGAAAAAGCAATTATTATAAAATGGTTACGATGTGTGCTGCAGCAGCAAAATGGCCTCGGCTCAGCATTATGCCTACCGTTTTAACAGCAGACGCTGGTATTCTGCTGAAACCATGTGAGAACAGTCTATAAATACTATTGACTTGGTGAGAGTTCTCGAGCCGATAAAATTGTGACTTATAAAATGAGGGTTAGTGTGTATGCGTGTGCGCTTGCCATATTCTGTAGGTATACCTAAGTAGTTATAATATTTATGTACGAAAGAATGAATAAACAATTAAAAGGAATATAATTTTTATCGACTTTTTACAACAAAATGAAATGACAAGGTCGGTGATTGTATTAGCTTAGTTCATTTCATGTTTTGTTTATTTGCAGAAATAGCAATGGACTTTGTGAATGCAAGATTTTGAAGTACGATTGATAGATGAAAGCTAATATTATGTTAAATAATCAGTAAATTCGTAGTTAAAGATGCAAACGCTAAATCCATTGTTAGAAAAACAATGACCTGAAAATATTAGAATACGGTAATTTAATGTTATAGATTTCATAGCCAATAAATATGATAAATTGATATTAATGTTTTTATTTATTTCATCCCACTGTGCACGAAAGGAGCCTGTGTTAGATAGGCCATATTTTGAACTATGTAATAAAATTTTAGAAGTCAATTTTAACCTACTTCTAATTATTATTGTCGTATCGAAATGAAACTTTGTATGTTTAATTAGTTCGGATGACAAAACTATAATTAGCTATCTTGCAGCTGATCTGATGATGGAGCCAGGAGGTGGATAGTGGAGCTCTTCAGTGGCTACTGTGCACGAAAGGAGCCTCTAAGAGGCGCACTTGAATCCTTTCACTACACTTGTCTTATTTTTTCACCACGGTCATAGGCCCCTTTTCAGGGCCACCATGCCTCAACCTGGGGCCCAATTCTACTAATTCAATGGCTACAAAATGACAAAGGTTCAATGGCAAAATGGCTTCCTTTGACACTTTTGGTATTCTGCTATCACAGTCGTATATCAATGGCAGTCATTGTGGAACCAATGACATCAAAGAAACGAAGGTGGCGACAATCATAACTGAATGATAATGGTGCGATCATTATCATGCGATTATCATTTTCAAGTCATTGAATAGTAGAGTTGGGGGCCTGGAAACTGACCTAATACAGGATGACCAAGAGAGAATCAGTGATACGACCAGCAAGTGGCTACTAGTAAACCCTCTAATTTGGGCTCATATGATTTGATGTGACAAGTCCAACAGATTGGGCTTGGTAACGAGGGTCTGGTGATGGAGCCAGGAGATGGATAGTGGAACTAAGTGGCTACCAGTAAACCGCTCGAGAAGCGTGTGTTTGAGTTGTTTTAAAACTACGTATTTTTATTTAACATTATAAACGCTCAAATGCAATAGCCTACCCGTTTTGAGCGAGTCTGCCCTAACTATTTCGGAAATGTTTATTTAACATCCTATTAGGTACTTTATTGCAATGCAATGTAACAGAAAATACTACCTGTAGAGTGAAACCCGCGGTACAGAGTGATTATTGATAAATCACGCTGACGGGGACTAACCCGAGACTAATTAATAGGTAAAGCCAATAGGTACCTACCCATACTTACCTACTACATTACCAATCTCGAATGCCGTAGTATTTGATTAAAACTACTGACCTACCTACTCATAGTAGGTACCTACCTACCTGCCTACTTACCTAGGTCATTAGATATTTCTAGTCAGTCAATAGCCTACCGATGGCCTCGCACTCTATATCTAGTAACAGTAACTCAGTCTAAATGCTCTGATTGCGGCGAAATAACAGCCTATAGTTATAAAAATATTTATTTACTTCTATACAATGTAAAAATAATTGATAAGTTCTCAATGCATACGATAATGAACATATACTTTTGTACATAAAGTACTTACAGCCCTCAAAAAACCTTTTATGTGGTTGATAGCCAAAGTGCACCATATGTGGAGATAGTAGAAAACATCTGTCAAAGCTATGGTCATGGCTAATCATCGCATAAAAGGACTCGGACAAATACAACATTTTTCAAAGAAGGCTCTTTGGTGATTTTGGTAACTTAAAATAAAATTATTATTATGACCAAATAAAATAGCTAGACCCATGCAATTTATCTAAATTTAAATTAATCTTAATATCAAACAAAGATTTTAAATACTTGATGCAGTTAGCCTATGATTAAAATGATTATGACACATAGACAATAAGTACTACGGCACAAAATTCATGCATTATAAAATAAATGGTTACATAGAGTAATTTCAACAAGATAAGAGCATCAAGATTGTTTAGTTATAATTAGCTGCCTCGCAACTGAACAGCAGTTGTTGAAGGCCTACACAAGATCACATAAAATGGTATTTACAAGGCATCAATTAATATTTACTTATTAAATATACAAGAGCCTACAATAAATTAATGGTTGAGCCTCCTCCTATTTTAGAATATGCACTGCGGTAAAAATTACAACAACAAAGTGAATTCATCATTGCATTAAGAGAGGACGAGCTTTCTGTTCTATACAACCCTGAAGACACTTCGTCAAACCTAGTCTCACCAATGAAATGTTGTAGATCACTCTTAGGAAACCCATCTTTGTAATATTGCTTGATCGTATCATAAGCGTCCATGATGACAGAAATGAATAAACTCAACACCACATATATATACAAACTAATGAATGAATATAAGTACACACGGCTGAACCACCAAAGCATTGGTGATTTCTTGGACATTATTGAGAATGTCGCAAACATGTCATCCCCATTTATAAGGGAAAAGAGACATTCTGATGTCGTAGCTAGAGAACGGAACTTCATGTGGTATGGACCAAGAATTAACCATCCACAGAACATGAATCCAGCATAAATAAGGAGCGCGCAGATGGAGAATCTAAATATCTTTGGGGCTGCCTTTTTCAATGTAAGTATTACAACATTGTATGTCTTGAAGAATCCCAAGTATCTTAGCACTCCAAACCAGACTAGTAAGTTCCCTGTTCCTAAAAATAAGGAGCAGATGTTCCACTGGTCGTTTGTGAACTGGTTTCGTTCAATTTGCTCTTTTATAGCTGATCCCATTATAATGAGTAGGTCATTGACTATGATCATAATATACCAAATATTCAGAAACTCCAGTTTTCCTTCCAAGCTTAGTTCTTTACTGTAGGCACGGTTGAAAAACTGTACTGTGAGTTCTTTTAACAACTGCGCTCTGTAAACAGCCCGACTGCAGAGCATAAATGAGGCAGCGCAGATGATTATTACCAGAATATTCAAAATACTCCTCAGAATCTGGTCTATCTTGTTGTCAGAGATATAATTTTGGTCCCCTCTGCAGGTTAGTTTGTATGGTTCAGCCTCTAAATACAGGGACATCTGTCCATCATGATCCTCATTGTCAAATACTATTTCCACATCAAATCTGTAACAATCGGGGGGTGTGATGGGACCAGCGGCTCTGAAGTTTATCGTCTTTATAGAAAATATCAGTTTAGCCCTCACAAGAGCTGAGAAACGAATATTCAAACCATCATCTTCAAAAAACTGCTGTGAACTAAAACCTTTGTTGTCATTTGAACTGGTGAAGTTGACACAAGTTTCCACAATTTCAGAGTTGAATTCATAGCTTTCATTGAAGCCGTTGATGATTCCTTCCTTGTAATTAAACTGGCAGAAGACTGGATCTGTTCTGTTGTTATCTTCGTTGTTATATGAGTACGGGCCAATGGCATTAGAGAGGTTGTTATAGCCCGCCACAGCATAGTCCAAGGTATCGTAAAATTCATTGAGTTTGTAGACTGCCAGGGGTCCCGCTCCGGGCGGATACGCATTAATCTCCCTCGTGGAGTCCCATCCCATGAGGAACAAGTGCGAAAAGCTGATGCGATTGTCCCACGCGTAATTCACGTGATTGTATCTGTTATGCGCGAACAAGCATAGCTGGAAAGTCACGAGGATGATTTTAATTACTTGCACGACGAACTTGAAAGGAAACTTGCGTTTTGCGCGCCACTTCTCGATTGGGTTCATGAAGAAAAATTGCAATTTCCGCCTCATTTTTTCCTCCATTTGATTGAGTCCGATTAGATTGGGTTGTCCGTTGTCGCGGCTCATGCGGCCTGAAACTGAAGGCTTCGGCTCCTCGTCAGCCTCGGAACACGTTGTCTCGTCAAGAGATGAGATTATACCCTCCATTACTAGAATTTCTACAATGGTTCGCGACGGTAAACAATGGTCAGATGATCGATGCACAGAATAAGGAGATTAGATTCATGTAATTTTTTGTACTGTCGTCCCTAGTCCCTCCGTTCCGATGCAAATCACTTTTGTTTTCAATTTCGTGATAGTGGTTACTTAGTCCTACTTTATATTACTTCTTGGAGAAGGTATATAATGCAGACACTTTTTCTTTGTTTCATGATCACACCAAGTAAAAAATACACACACCCCGCACGCACGAGTCTCCTCTATTCCTACAGTTTTCTTCGGTGTCAGGTCAGACATAAACTGACAGAATACAAAAAAAACAACAAGGAAGTTGAGATGTCACTGTCATTAATTGTTAACTTCATTTGACAATGAAGTCTAGTTTGGGTAAGGGTCTAAAGGCTAAACGGCATAAATTATAATTCTAGACAATTTTGCCAATTTTCTCACATATTTTTACATCATCTCTGCAAGGTGGACAAAAACAGTGACAGAGTGAATCCCATGAAAAAAAGGTGTGGCTAGATGTTTTCATCCTGAACATTGTACCTAGACGGATTAGCGCGCGAAAGGAGAATCCCACTTCTGATGAAAGCAAACAATACCAATTTAGATACTAAGATAAATATGAGTAGTAAAGGCATATCCATAAAAAAATACAGGTATGTCATAAAGGTTGTACGATAATATGGCAGCCCGCATAGAATACGGTACCTACCCGAGCTCATCATCCGCAGGAAGAGCAAAATACAAATTCTGCTATGTTATACTGTCATCCTTCCCTAAGCTGGTTTTTGCCGTCATGTCAAACTTGCTGTCATTCTATCCGTCGAGTTGAACACATCACGATTTTTGGAAAGCTAGAAAATTGAATTTATCGCTCGAACTTTGTAATAAAACTCAATATCGGTGGTGGATATCGTTTCTGGAACAGCCATGGCACTGACCGTGGACAAATTGATGAACGACGACAGGTAAAAAATAGTAAACTAATCGAGAAAACATTGAAAATGTATTTCCTTTAACTATCTAGGGAAAGTTAAACAGCATTCCGTATTGTTTCTCCATCTGCTCATAAAAACACTTTCTAAATGACCTGGAACCTACTACTTCATACTTTTTCTATATTAATATTACCTAACTGTTGTAAATCTTCATTTTGGTTGTTGACTACTATGTAAGTAAATAGAACAACTTGCTTCTGTGACCTTAGGTTGGTAGTTAGTGATAACAAGACGTGTTTTTCAATGATGCTCTAAAGAAATATCTACCATACAAAAAGTAAAATAAATTTTTATTGACCTACTAAAGTTATTACAACTTTAATAAAATTGTATCCATCCATAGGCTCCTGAACTAGTTTAAACTATATTCCAGGAGCCAGTGCCTTCTAGTGTTAATTATTATGCAGTACAATACAGGTTTACTGGCCTCATAGCTCAGTTGGTAGTAACTCTGCCTTCTGCGCTAGAGGTAGCGGGTTCGATTCCTGCACTGGACAAACATTTGTGTCTAACACAGAGGTTTTTTCTGTGTCTGGGTGTTAAATATTTATCTATTATGTATATCAGTCTCTGGTACCCATAGTACAGGCTATGCCTAGTTTGTGATCAGTTGACCGTGTGTGATATGTCCGTAATATTTAGCAAATTAGTAGCATCAATAATCTACCTTCTAGAACCCGAATGTTCTTTCAATAACAAATTATTACGCTACCATTTTTCTTTATGGTTGAAGAACTGAACATGGTTTGTTATAATTTAATGAAGATTTCTATAATCCCTAAAAATTCAACTCAGGCAGGATTCAGACCCTTCCCTGGGTAAACAATTGAGTCATCTCCTCACTTGTTGAAAATCTTTGTGATATTCCATAGCTCTAACTTAGCTTCTTGCCTTGGCTCGAGATATTGATGCTTCGAGCCAACAAACTTCCAAGGCCATGGTGAAGTGTGGACTCATTGGCTTAGTTGGTTAAGAGTATCCACTGGGATTGATCTGATTGGAACACGAGACCCTTCCCTAGACATATTCATATTCATTTATTGCCAACATGTACATGGATACAGCTTAGGTGTAAGGGTAGCTTAAGTAAGTACATGTACCCTGTAGGGCGCTGCAAATGTCTTGTTTTACATACATTTAAATAATAGTAATAATTGGTAACTTATTCAATTTCAAAGCCTTTATTGCTAAACATACATGGGTATTGTTATATAACTATTAATTTCTATTCTCTACATTGTTTAGCGTGTCTATGACACAAAAGCCTCCTCCAGATTTTTCCATTCTTCCCTATCTCTTGCCAGTCTTGTCCAAAGTGGGCCAGTGATTTTAACTTATTCATTAAATGTCAAATAACAGTATAGTATTAATAGTCAAAAATAGCATTGGATAAAAACAATTCAGGTTAAGCTAGGTATCTATTTATGATGTCGTCAGTCATTTATTTATTACAATAGCTTATCTGATAGGAATTCTTCCACCAAGTAATAGCATTTATTTAAGACTAGATTTTTTAATTTGTTATGGAATACGGAGTGTTTTAGCTCTTTTTTAATAATGTCAGGAATTTTATTGTACATATCTAAGCTATCTACATAGACCTGTAGGTCTAGGGGAGGGTCCCGGAATCCAAACCCATCTGAGTTTGGAATCTTTGGGTTATTATAGTTCACCCTCTTGTCACAATTTTTTTTTCAATTATCTTTCAGATTCTGTGGTGAACATGTCATACAGTTCCTCCTGTATTTGCCATTCGGCATAGTACTGCTGGTGGTCCGTACATTCATGGCGTTGATACTATGGATCGCTTCAATACTGCTGCCGAACAAGTGGGCAGTTCGGCAGATGCTCTCCACACTCGCTTGCTGGACTTTTGGTAAGATGGTTAATAGGAGTAACTAGAAGTAAAAATAGGTTTGTCTAATTTGAACCAAAGCCGTAACTCACAAATATACACTAATATTTTAAAGAGGTTAAATAACTGGTTTTGTTTCCCTAATTCCAATTCGATGTGGCGGAATAAGACCTGCACTGATGTCCCGCATTGGGGTGAATTGTGCATTGTCCCCCTGCTGACCTCACCCCAGCCAGCCCAACTCCTTAAGTAATATAGAAGAACTTTGGGTTGGTGGAAATATTGTTTGTAAATCCCTATTGATATTTTTTGATTCCCTAATCACATAGACTTCTACTGAAAAGTATACATTTAGATTTTATTAACTCTAAATCGACAAAGTGGTTCCTTGGAACAAGTTTCAGACTTCCCCTTGCTTGATGGATTACCCTGAATACATATACAAATGCTATAAACAACCCAAATGTTGTACTATGATGTCCATATCTATTTATGAAAATATTTCATATCTCTTATCATATCAGGTAATCTTATTTTGTTGACAATTCAACTGCTAATTAATAATATAACTCCTGACAATGCCCCTTTTTTTAATTTATTTTTTATATGTTTTTCTTTGAGTTTTGTCGGTTTATGTCAGCTCCATTGAGGCTTCTTTTTCGACTCCACTATCCATCTACCAGCCTAGATGTGGACCGGTAGAGCATGCTTGCCGCGTCCGAGGTCGGTGCCTCTACTCTGGTACTCAAAATTGACTTCAACTTGCTAGTTCGCAAAGTTAAATGGATGTGCGGGTTCCAGGTGTGTATGTGAAGCTGAAGGGCAGCCGCGACCCGCGCTGCAGCGTTCTGGTCGCCAACTATGTGTCATGTCTGGACTCCCTCGCCGCCTCGCATGTGCTGGGCACTATCAGTGTGAGTTATTTCATCATTTCAGCCGTAGGATGTCCACAAGCCTCCCTCCCCACATATTTCCAGAGCACCTTCCTATTACATGGGGGGAATTCAGGGTGCGCTGCGGCTGCGGGAAAAATGTTTGCATAATCTGCAAATATTTACCTTAAGAGGATACAAAAATCATAATAAATTGTCGAGTGGGCGCAGTGAAGAAAGTGACAGCGCTATGTACTGTAATTGAATGCGGAAAGAGATAGCAAGCGTTAGAAGGCGCTCGAAAGTAATCGACGTAAGTGAAATATAAGAAAATATCGATTATCTCAAAAACTATCTATTTTTTTTAATAGTGTCTTGTATTTAGGTACCCAATGCTATTATCTAACAAAATATAAAAAAAAAAGTTATTTTTGTTAGATAGTCTCAGGAGTATTTTCGAAAAAACTGTTGCAGAGGACCCAACTTTAAAAAATAAATCTAACGAAAAAAGTTTTACCAATCGCGTTTCTGTCTTGGATTTACGTAAATAAAATGCTCAAGTTTTCTTTGACATAAAAATCAAAACTGTGCGTTTTGCGGTTATTGAGAAAAAACAATTCAAAAATCATAAAATAATTAAACCCTCACCTTAAGACGAAAGTATACAATCAGTGTGTGTTGCCAGTTATGATATAATTGCACTGACACTTGTTTGCTACTAGACTACTTGCTTGCTGTGTCACTGATTCTTTCTTGGTCATCCTGTATTAGGTCAGTGACGAGGTTGAGGTATGGTGCCCTGGTAAAGGGCCGAATGACCGTCGATGAAAGAACCAGTGTAGTGGGATTAAAGTGCGACTCGTAGAGGCTCCATACTACGCTACTTTTCGTGATTGCTACTTTAAAAATGAATTACCGACTGAATATTGTTGCCACATCTAGCAGAATGTTACATTTTGAAGGTCTAATTTTGACTATGGTTTGGACTAGGGGTTGCAGTTTCATTGATTCTCAATTTCGAAACTGACGTATGAATTGGACTCATGAGTTTCGAAGTTTCGGAATTTCGAAACTGGATGTAGGATCGAAAAATTAAGAAAAATAAGACTTTTTGTTCCATGTGGAAGTGTATTTAAGTAAAAAAAGCTACATATATCCAAAAAAAAAACTTAGTACCCGCCGGAAAACGCACAAAGAAGGCAAAATTTTGTTTTAAATGTACTATTGTTAATAGAATCCACTTCATTTTCACTCTTACCCTAGCATTTTCGAAATTTCGAAACTGGTAGCGTCAATTTTGAAATTGCAGAACATGGCAAAATGGTCCGAAATTTCGAAACTATTAAACTTCGAAATTTCGGAATACACCTCCTATACTAATATTTCTGATTTCAGCTCAGGAAATGGAAAGTGCCACCATTTTTTGCCTCCACTCTTGGCATAAGGAATGCTGCGCAGTTTGCGAGAAAGTATGTTAACATTGTTTACATACTTACCTTTTTATTCATAATAATTTGTTATAAATAATTGTCACAACATACAGTGACCACCAGTCACATATGGAATACTCATTATTGCAAAATCGGGACATGTGCCGAATGTTCGGACGTGCCGCTGACTACCCCCTTTAGACATCTTCAATGATCTAATCGCATGAAGATTTGAAGGTTGCCGACTATGAGCCTATTTTTATATCTGATAGAATATAGATAGTTGTGGATTGACCTTCCTTCCGAGGTTATCCCACTAACCTACAACATGAGGAGCTTTAAGAAAAATACAAAAAGATTTCTCGAGGGCAGGCAACACATTAGCAATGCTCCAGGTGTTGCAGATGTCAATAGGCGACGGTAACCGCTTACGGTCAGGTAGGCCGTAAGCCTGCCATAAAAATAAAAAAAAGAATATACTTAAAAACACATAAAAGCTACCGTTCCGATTGAAAAGTTTGCTAGTAGAATAATGGGCCTTAAGGACATTCCACCCGATGGACCGACGACATTGTGAAGGTTGCAGGAGGTCGGTGGATGGAGAAGGTTTAAGACCGTTCTTCATGGAATTCTTTGGGGAGGCCTATGTCCAGCAGTGGTCTCCTGCATGCTGATGATGATGAAGAACTTTTATGTTTATGATTGCAGGCAGCATTTCGCGGAATGCCCCAGCAAGCCGGTGCTGCTGCAGCCCGAGGGCGGCCCCACCAACGGGAAGGGACTCCTCAAGTTCACCGACTGGCCGTTCCAGATGGGGAATCGAGTGCAGCCTGTTGCTATCAGTATGTTTACATATAAATAACTAGCTGGTGACCGCGACTTCGTCCGCATTTTTATGAAAGCTAGTACCTCATAATTTAAAACCCCTACTTTGCCCCGTTTAGGGGTGATTTTGCAATTTTTGAAACACGTATTTATTTCTTGCCAAAAGCCTATATTTTAGAAAACAACAACAATATAGTCGTTACGCTCTCTGGCCTTATGGCGATCTAGTCCATGTAGTGTGTCTAGGCAATGTAGGCTAACGACATGTAGTCATATCTGCTATCTAATCATAATCAAGATCTAGTTATTTGTACCTGCTGTAAAGTGATTCATAACATGTATTCCATCCCGAAAGGGGGTTATTCTATCTACATAAAGAAAGAAGCTAAAAAACCATCAATATTTCGGATTTTTGTTAGAATATTTTTTCCCAAACGTTCTCAAATTACCTGTTTTTGTGTAATTACTAACCTTTTGAGTAGTTCGGCATCGAGATTGCTACCTAAAACAGCTGATTTATTGAGTTTGAACTGATTTGACCCCAAAACAGCTGATTTTTACATATTTTTAATGAAAAATGTCGAATTTCCAAAAGTCGTAGAAAAAACTTTATTGCCAATTGGGTGTAGAATACCTTTTCATATTATGAATAAATAAATAAATATTCCGGACATATCACACACGGTCAACTGATCCCAAACTAGGCATAGCCTGTACTATGGGTACCAGAGACTGGTATACATAATAGATTAATATTTAATATTTAACACCCAGACACAGAACAAATATCTGTGTTCATCCCACAAATGTTTGTCCAGAGTAGGAATCGAACCCGCGACCTGCGCAGAAGGCAGAGTTACTACCAACTGATCTATGAGGCCAGTCAAATCACCTTCTATATGACTGTATAGTCATAATATCAAAATGTACTCAAAAAGCTTGACTACAAGTAACTTAGCAATGATGTATCCTTGCAGCGGTGGAGCGGCTGTTCACGAAGGTGACGGTGCACCGCGCGTCGGACGACCTCTATAACTGCCATGTAGTCATACTGAGATGTAGTCATACTGAGATGTAGTCATAAAGCGTGTAATGTATCCTTGCAGCGGTGGAGCGACTGTTCACGAAGGTGACGGTGCACCGCGCGTCGGACGACCTCTATAACTGCCATGTAGTCATACTCAGATGTAGTCATACTGAGATGTAGTCATAAAGCGTGTAATGTATCCTTGCAGCGGTGGAGCGACTGTTCACGAAGGTGACGGTGCACCGCGCGTCGGACGACCTCTATAACTGCCATGTAGTCATACTCAGATGTAGTCATACTGAGATGTAGTCATAAAGCGTGTAATGTATCCTTGCAGCGGTGGAGCGACTGTTCACGAAGGTGACGGTGCACCGCGCGTCGGACGACCTCTATAACTGCCATGTAGTCATACTCAGATGTAGTCATACTGAGATGTAGTCATAAAGCATGTAATGTATCCTTGCAGCGGTGGAGCGACTGTTCACGAAGGTGACGGTGCACCGCGCGTCGGACGACCTCTATAACTGCCATGTAGTCATACTCAGATGTAGTCATACTGAGATGTAGTCATAAAGCGTGTAATGTATCCTTGCAGCGGTGGAGCGTCTGTTCACGAAGGTGACGGTGCACCGCGCGTCGGACGACCTCTATAACTGCCATGTAGTCATACTCAGATGTAGTCATACTGAGATGTAGTCATACTGAGATGTAGTCATAAAGCGTGTAATGTATCCTTGCAGCGGTGGAGCGGCTGTTCACGAAGGTGACGGTGCACCGCGTGCCTGACGACCTCTATAACTGCCGTGTAGTTATATTGAGATGTAGTCATACTGAGATGTAGTCATAAAGC
Organism: Anticlea derivata; assembly: GCA_947579855.1. Taxonomy (NCBI): domain Eukaryota; kingdom Metazoa; phylum Arthropoda; class Insecta; order Lepidoptera; family Geometridae; genus Anticlea; species Anticlea derivata. The sequence goes on from OX388270.1 coordinate 10,965,006, forward strand.
GTGTAATGTATCCTTGCAGCGGTGGAGCGGCTGTTCACGAAGGTGACGGTGCACCGCGTGCCTGACGACCTCTATAACTGCCGTGTAGTTATATTGAGATGTAGTCATACTGAGATGTAGTCATAAAGCGTGTAATGTATCCTTGCAGCGGTGGAGCGGCTGTTCACGAAGGTGACGGTGCACCGCGTGCCTGACGACCTCTATAACTGCCGTGTAGTTATATTGAGATGTAGTCATACTGAGATGTAGTCATAAAGCGTGTAATGTATCCTTGCAGCGGTGGAGCGGCTGTTCACGAAGGTGACGGTGCACCGCGCGTCGGACGCGCGCGACAAGTTCCCGTGGTCGGACGCCCTCTGGTTCCTGTGGACGCCGGTGACGGTGTTCACGCTGCGTCCGCTGGCCACCGTCGAGCGGCACGACGACGACGACGCCGAGCTGGCGGCGAAGGTGCGCGAGAGGATAGCCGACGCTCTGCAGGTAAATACCTTTAATAATAAGCGAAAACTCTGTAAAAGAATCTGATCTTATAGTAAAAAAAAAAGTTTCGATCGTCAACACACTAAAGCTCCACAGTCCTCCATTGCTGCCTTATTCCTCTAGGCTTGGTCGCGAGTGCATTCTGAAATTTTGAAGCTGCATTTTTGCAACAATTTCATTGTTTTCAAATTTCGGACCATTTTGTCATGTTCTGTAATATCAAAGTTAACACTTCCAGTTTCGAAATTTCGAATCTGATAGATAGAAGTGAAAATTAAGTGAAAACTATTTTGTCAAGGTAAAAACTTGCCTTCATTGCGCACTAAGGTTTTATTGGAAAGATGTACCTGTTTGTTTTTACCTAAATACACTTCCACATCGAACAAAACGTGTTATTTTTCGTAATTTTTCGATCCTCCATCCAGTTTACAAAATTCCGAAGCTTAGAAACTCATGAGCCCAATTTCCTAAGTCAGTTTCGAAATTGAAAATCTATGAAACTACAATCCCTCGGTGGTGTATAGAATATCATCCCGGGGTGGTCCCATTTTAATTTAATTCCTGAGGGATTGCTACTTGTCCCGTAAAACTTAAAAAAACGTCATCATCTTTTTAAATCACGACCAGCCGATTTTTTTGTCGACTTTGGTATGGTATGGTAATTCCTGCGACTTCGTTCGGTTGCTGCTATTTTTACATAAACTTAAAACTTAGGGGTTGTGTGTCGGGAATTTCTTTCTGTGCACCCATACGTTACGCTATCCTGCAAATTTCATACTCTTAGGATTTTGGTTAGGTTCTGCGTTTAATATTCAAAGAGAATAAAACCACTACGTTTGATTGACAGTCAGTCAGTCAGTACCGTAAGAGTTATAAATGAATGAATGAATGAAAGATTTATTTTCCTTAAGACTACTACACATAAAATAACGTAAAAATAAAAAATATATAAAACAAAATTACTTATTATTGATGATGAATGGATGTCATACTTACTTTTGTTTTTTATTCGAAAGTGTAGGTGGCCAGTGTTATCCTCAGTAGGTAAGCAAAACGCAAAGAGGTTGATAACAAAAAAAGAGGTTGTTATTGATCTTGTAAATATTCAGGGAAGGAATATTGAAGGTTGCAGGAAGTCGGTGGATGGAGAAGGCTCAAGACCGTTCGTCATAGAACTCCTTGGGGGAGGCCTATGTCTAGCAGTGGACTTCTACAGGCTGATGATGATGATCATGAAATATTCAGGAATTTGAAGTCGGTTTTTAGTTTTTGTAAAAAAAATATCTTATATTGATATACATCTTTTGTAATTGTTTTTTTCCCAGATTGAGATGACGGAGTTCAAGTGGGAGGAAGTGAACTGCGGCGGGTCGGGGCGCCGGCGCGCGCCGGGCGCCGAGCTCGGCCGCCTGGCCGCGCGCGTGCGCGAGGTGCTGCCGCGCGTGCCGCTCGCCGACGTCATGCGCGACCTCGGTGAGCACGGACACTGCCCACGAAACCATCTCGCTCCCTATTCGAAAATCCCGCCAACGGTGGTACCTCCGCCTTACAAAAGATCGCAGCCAAATAACATTGATTTATTTATTATAAAAAATGCTCACAATACTAAAAGCTATACTGAACACCCCTTACCTTCTATATTCAAATCAAATCAAATCAAAGTAATTTATTGCGTAATATAGGTTAGGTACAGTTGTTACATAACACAATACAAATTAGGAGCAGCCATATTCAGCGTTGTACGCATGCAATATACATATTTTCAAAATTAAGTAGGTATGTCAGAGCTTTAAATTACAATAAAATAGTGCTATTACAAAAAATGTCATTAAAATAATCATGGGTTGAATAATAAGCCCTTTCCAATAGTAACTTTTTCAGTCTCACTTTGAATACTACAAGGCTTGAAGTATCAAGTAAAGGTTTAGGTAGGTGATTGTACACACGAACAGCCATACATAGCACACTCTTGTTCAACAACGCAGTTTTATTTCGGGGTAGTATATTCTACTTACAAAACCATTCAATATTTATGCATACACTACCACGGATGGCGCTAAGAGCCGGGACACAGATAATCTAGTCCGGCTCTAGACGCTCCACCTCAAAGTTATTAGGTGGCTCTCCATCTGAGTACACATTTGAAGCTTATAGAAATACGCAATCCTTTTCCTCCTTCCGCCACGACGCATAGCCTTGCCTACTATCGAACCACACTGACCTTAATTTAATTTCACCTACCAACTTAAATATATTTTCTACGTAATCCTAATCATTTAAGTACAGATATGTTGTAGTAGTAAGAACCTATGTGATGTACTTAGATATTAGTTACCTATGTTCTTTTTTTTCTCAATAAATATTACTATTACTAGCTATGCCAAAACATTGTGTGAGATAGAATTATACAATGGTAGATCAAAAAAAAATATTAAAAATATCAAGAAAATTGATAAAACTTCATGTGAAATAAATACTTGGTTCGCGGGCTATCATTGCGTTTATCAACATTATTTTTGTCAAATAGTGTTGTGTTCCTGCGGTGAGTTAGGTTGCCAGAGCTCTTTAGGGTAGGTTTGGCCTCTGGTATTACTAGCGGGCAAGTGAGAAAGTCGGGGAACCTCCCACTAGGCCAACACGGCTATTATTAGCAGGATCAATAATTACCTCGGCACCACAGCGGCCCAGTGCCCCTCTGACACGCAAGGTTCGATTCCCGCTGCGGGACAAATGTTTGCACAATCTTCAAATATTTGTTCCGGGTCTGGGTGTTGTGGTACCATGGTACGAGTACCATGGTACCACAACACCCAGCATGTCTCAGGGAATCTTGGTGTGGGGACTATTTATGTGACTGTTGGGTGCTATTTTTGTATTTATATTTACAGCGAATACCCGCAGCGTGGACGTGACCATCACCAACTTCCTGGAGGGCGTGACGCCCTACACGCCGGAACCCGAACCCGCACCCCAGCCGTCGCAGCCGTCGCAGCCGTCCACCTCCTCAGCACCACCTCCTAGGTAAAACACCATAAAAACCTTTTAACCTCAACAGATACCACAGAGCCTCAAGGCGAAAGTCTACAATCAGTGCGTGTTGCCATTGATAAATAAATAAATATTCCGGACATATTACACAAGGTCAACTGATCCCAAACTAGGCATAGCCTGCACTATGGGTACCAGGGACTGATATACATAATAGATTAATATTTAACACCCAGACAACACAGTTACACTACGCACAGGCCAAACATTTGTGTTAATCACACAAATGTTTGTTCTAGTCTAGTGTAGAAGGCAGAGTAACTACCAACTGAGCAATGATGCCAGTCAGTGATGAAATATGGCACTGAGACTTGACTTCATATTGCCATTCAAATGCGAGCGTGTCAGCACTATTTCATAGGAATTTGAACCATAAATCTTCGGAGAAATATGCGATGTACGTAACACTAGCTCAAAAAAAAAAAATGTGCACATGACACGAAAGGGACCTCTAAGGCTCGTATTCAGAGACACGACTCAAGCATAGATTTAGTCACAGATCAGCTGAACTCTACTTAAGTATTGAATCTCTGCTCAAACATAGCTTTTATTCAAGAACGGTACTTAAACTACTCTCAGCTGAATCGAGTCTCAAATCTGTACTCAAATGTTCTCGTTTACATTTTGATTTATTTATAATTATCAATCCGTTTTACGCAGAAATTCAAAGAGCCAGGGTGGAAATAGAATATCACAATAAAGTGAAGTATAAATATGCATGCATCAAAGTACGTGTAACGGAACGTAAATGTCATTTGATTAATGTCAAATCAAATCTAAACTCAAGCACCGATTTCGTCTGATTGACGTTTCAGAATAAGCATTTACTAAGGTGAACTATGATCATTGAATCTATACTTAAATTCTGTTAAAGAATTAGAATCGAGATTTAAGTACAGATCAATGCTCGAGTCTTGTCTCTGAATACGAGCCTTCTTAGGCTCGTATTATTATATCATATTAGGCGCACTGTAATCCTTCCACTACTCATCTGAGACTATGACCGACTGTGAAAGAAGATTCTTTCACCGACGGTCATAGGCCCTTTTCAGGGCCACCATACCTCAGCCCGCTCACTGACCTAATACAGGAGTAAGAATTAGTGACACAACAAGCAGCAACCACGCGAGCGTAGCCGAAGGCGGAAGCTAGAAAGGTCATAAATACCTACCTACCTACCTTGACCTTCTATCTACCTTGATTGGCCTCATAGCTCAGTTGGTAGTAACTCTGCCTTCTGCTAGAAGTCGTGGGTTCGATTCCCGCACTGGACAAACATTTGTGACTAACACAGATGCTTGTTCTGTATATCAGTCTCTGGTACCCATAGCACAGGCTATGCCTAGTTTGGGATCAGTTGACCGTGTGTGATATGTCCGGAATATTTATTTATTTATTTTATTTTACCTGCTACTACCTTCTTGTTAACTAACACTCAATAAGAAACTTATGTTGACTTATTAATTTTAAGATAAACATGTACGATCGCCGCCCCAACTTCATAAAAAAACTTAGATTATCTTAGATAAGTTTCTCTTTAAAGGCGATACAGAAATCAAAATAAACTGTCGAGTGGGCGGAATGAAGAAAGTGACAGCGCTACGTACTATAATTGAATGTGGAAAGAGATAGCAAGCGTTAGAAGGCGCTCGAAAGTAATCGACGTAAGCGACATATAAGAAAATATCTTAAAAACTAAGTATTTTTTAAAAAAAGTGTCTTGGATTTACGTACCCAATGCTGTCTAGCACAATATTTTAAAAAAAGTTATTTTTGTTTGATAGTCTCAGAGTATTTTCGAAAAAACTGTTGCAGAGGACCGAACTTTAAAAAATAAATCTATCGAGAAAAGTTTTACCAATCGCGTTTCTGTCTTGGATTTAGGTAAATCAAATGCTCAAGTTATCTTTGTCATAAAAATCAAAACTGCCTTTTGCGGTTATTGAGAAAAAACAATTCAAAAATCATAAAACAATTTAACCCTCACCTTATGCGAAATTACTTTAATTTCTTTAGAGAAAATAAATATTCTTCTTCAAACCGATAAATTGTTCCAGGTACGTGACCCCAGTACCAACGGGCGTATTCCCAAAGTCCGCTAAGGAACGCCAGCTGTCGTTCCAGGAGCGGAAAGCGGAGATGATAGCGGAAGCGAGGAAGCGATATATCGAGAAGCACGGCCTTAACTTGGCGTTGAACTGTTGACGCAACTACCCGGACTAGAAAAGCGACTACCCGACTGTTAGCGTGGTGCGAAAACGCTCAGGCGGCCTGTTATTGTCATTAAAATGCATACCTGAACTGTCAGCACTCACACGATTATGAATCATACGTCTTTGCGACTGTCAACTAACGTCACTGCCTAAATAAAACCGAAAAGGCGATATTAAAACAAAGATTATTTTGTCCTTCAAAAAATGATATACCGTACCGCGACTACTGCGAACGTTAGCTTATTGTGAATAAGCTTAGAGACTTATGCATGCTTAAGAAACAGTTATAACATTTCATCTGTTACTATACTAAGATAAATCATGGATAATATGTGATTTCCCATACAAAACACAAATAATATGACCCTACTCTTTATTATGCCGCACCCACTGATCGAACAATGTCTTATTAAAAAAAACATTTTTAGCTACACCTTACCATAATCTGACCAGAGATCCAAGATTAGTTATAATAGGAGATATGAAAAGCGGCAAAACGTTATCGGCACTGCTATACCTGTACAGTTAAGCGTTTTCGGACTACGCCTACGCCAATGATCAGGTAGACGTTTATCTAATGAACAGGGGTACCTACCTCAAAAGATCAAGCCACACTATCACGCATGCTTCAGCATATTAACCTCAGATATAGTGTATTATTCATACGGTGAGGATAAACAGTTTTTTTATTATCAGAAACAAAGGAGACATTTTGTATTTTCAGCTATAAAATACATGGAGTACCTATAACTATGCATTTTATCTTGATGTCTGACAGATCATCTTTTTCGACCCGGACAGCCAAAACCGGAGCATTTTCGATATCCAAAATAAAAAGTAGAGTTAAAGCAATTTGAAGCATTATCATGTTTATATTTAAATAAAGTTTGTTGTGTTTTGTTATTTCAAAAAACATCAGTGGTCATACGTCAAGATAGTTGCTAGTTCAGGGTTTGTTCGGCATTTGCCCAAGATTTTCGAAGCCAGCGACATTCGAAGTTGGTATCGTACTGCCGAATCAAGGCGAAGATGCGGGTTCGAATCCAGCTGGTTCGATAATTTTTGGAAGCATAAATGGACAAGCGTTTACCGCACTTAAAATTGGCAATAATACAGGACAAAATGTAGTAACTTCTTATTACAAAGCAATAAAGGCGAATGTGGATTGAATGTACCCGAAATCGATTTTAAACTTAATTAATGGATTTTGAACGCTGTAGAAAAGCTCCGTTACAGATTGGACGTATTTTCGGCGCATAGACGCCCGTTTTTAGGGTTCATTTAAAACGGAACCGTTATGGTGAAAATTTGTTGTGTTTCGTTAGCAACTATCGACGAACTAGTAAAACAACGTCAATATCAATCTTGATAAATCTTCGTTTCTACTGAACCGAAATTAATGAAACTTTGTAGGTAGGCGGCACAAATTCGGCTCTAAAGGCTGGCACAGAGTTTTATAATACGTGCAGTGGTTATGTCATTTTAAATGTCCAAGATGTCATAATCGACAGCAGCGAAATCAGCGCTTCCCGCTTAAACTATCACAAATTCAGCGCTAATTTGATGGGAGTCCTGAACACCTCCTGAACTGTCAATAGTCCTACTCATACGTAATGGCAATTTTGAGGTATTTTTTTAGAAAGCCTTAATGAAATGCCAATGACATACCATCGTGCAGGGTGTTACCACACCAATCAATCGATCAATCGTCGATCGATGGCTTCGATCGATGGTAGAATGGAACAGTCGAATTCAAACGACAGGTGCTACAACACAAATTGATCTTCGAATGATCGATGGTATAATGGATTAATCGTCGATCGATTGGCTTGTTAACACTTATCGACCAGAACCCGTCGATCAGCCAAAGCTACCACACAAATCGATCGTTTTTTTTGCTCAGAAGGAAACACAAAGTCGGTCGGTATCCGCCTCAGCTCGGGGAGAGATATGACAAATATATAAAAAAATATGTTGAAGAATGTCTTTAAAGTGACGTCTACAGCCAGCAAAACTAATGCTTTTTTTGTTTGACCCATTCTGACTCCGCCTAGCTTTAGTAGATACCGGCCTTGATATTATAACGTTTGTTAATATTTAATGATAGTTAATTATTATGAGAGATATATTTTAAGATACGTAGGCATCGAAAATTTATTTTGACATTTTAATGTTAGTGAATTTTGTCGTCCAGAAATTGCTATTGTATGTATCCTCTATATCTATATAGAGTTTTAAAAGTTTTGACGTTGGTGCAGTCTCACTCTAGCATGCTTGTTGGTCTTATTAGCTATCTCGCTCGATAGTGAGACAAAATTTTACAAGATAGTGCCTAGATTTTGATGTTTTTGTGTTTCAACTCAATACATAAATACAACGTGATCATAACATGTATGTTATCCTGAAAGGGGCTTATTCTACAAAAAATTGGCAATAGTGTTCTACGACTTTTGAAATTCAACTTTTTTCATTGAAAAAAAACTGCAAAAATCAGTTGTGTTGGGGTCAAATCAGTTCAAGCTCAATTATTCAGCTGTTTGAGGTAATAATCTTGTCGAACTTCGCGTACGTTTATTAATTAGTTATAAAGATGATAAAAATAAGAAAAAAAGCTAATTTGAGAAAGTTTAGGGAAAAATTCTGGAACAAAAAAATTTTTTTTTCTCTAATTAGTTTCTTGATAGAATAACCCCTTTTCGGGATTAGTATACGTGTTATGAATCACCTTGTATATTACATCTAAGTTCAAGCATTGTTAAAATCATTATAATAACTTGATCAACTATTAATATAATAGAACATTATTTTTGTAAAGTGTTTTCTAATAGCCTCAAATAGTCGTGGCAAAAAATCACTACATTACCTGTGTAATCAATGAACTTACATAATTAAAAGTCAAAGTCAAAAGGCGTTTATTTCAATAAAATCACTAGGATCGCTTTGAAACGTCTTAGAAACTAGGTGAAGCTATGCCTGTTCCTCGCGACCAAGCCTAGAAGGATCAAAAAACTATGTTTTTCTATAGATTTCAATGTAGGTCCTTATACACAAGCTCAAAGTAACGCAACGGGCTATGGAGAGGGCTAAGCTCGAAGTTTCACTACGTAATAAAATCCAAAACGGGAAAATCCGTAGAACTAAGGTCAACAACAGCTCCCAGAATTAGCAAGTTGAGGTGGCAGTGGGAGGCGACCACGACCCGGACGATGCGACGCAGTGTTGCAAGCAGGGACTGAAAGCGGTAGAGGTTATAGGTACTGGTACCGTTAAAACATTTCGGTACCATTATGCTATACCGGTAGGGCAATACGGTACCGTTATTTCATACCGGTAGATTTCGATACCGAAATTTTGAGCCGCGGCTAGTTCGCTAGGACAGTCGCGCCGCGGTGGCGGGGTGGCGGTGTTTCATCAAATAAAACCTTTATAAACCTTTATTTATTTCGGTTATAGGTACCGGTAACGAAATAAACCGAAATGAACTGCGAAGCCAGATTTTCCGGTACCGTTATATTTATCGGTAGAAAAATATTCGGGTAGCCGGAATTTATCGGTATGACGTCATTTAAATCGTTATTTAAAGGTTTGCCTTTATATTCCGGTTATTCCCTGATTGCAAGGCCCCCGATGGACCGACGACATTGTGAAGGTTGCGCGAATGGAGAAGGCTCGAGACCGTTCGCCGTGGCACTCTTTGTGGGAGGCCTCTCTTAGTTCGTAACAGTAAATTTAATTTAATTTTGATTTGACTCTGAATCCCAAAATTACTGTAAAAAAAACCAATTCTGAATCATTTACGTAAATAAATCTAAACACAAACTCCACCTTATTTTATAGCGTTTTATCTATTATAGCTTGTCCAGAGTAGAAGTTGTTACAGACAATCGGCTTTGATATTAGCAATATTTAATACGTCTTATCGCTTATTGCAATTTAATTATATTTTTTTGTTTAGAGGTTGTTGTTAAGTGCCTAATTAGAATATTTTGGGTTTCCCCATTGATCGCACGTAACCCTAAAAATCTCTGTTAAAATAACAAAAGTTCATAGAATTTGTAGAAAAGGTTTCATGCATAAAAGTTGATCAGATATTTTAAAACTACATTTTATATCTATAGGTTTTACATTATTATTATAAAAATGCAAAAACTTAGCCGTTTTTGCGAAAGTTTGTAGAGAAATAAAAAAATATTGAAAAATATTGGTGTTTTTTCCCCGATAACATTATTTCTTTATGTTCATAGAATAACCCCCTTTCGGGATGTTATACATGTTACGAGTCACCTTGTAGAATAGGAAGATTAGATTCAAAGCAATGTTTCAAAAATTCTATGATATTTTTGTTTTTTAATGAGTATTGCACTGTAGTTAGCTAGAATTGAATTAGATTAACCAGAGCGATTTAAAAAATTGTGCCCGTAGCAGTAAGTACCTAGTTATCTAGATCTCAATATGCACTGGATCTATTGATCGTCGCAGGCATTGTGAATTAATTGTAAATATAATTCTTACTAACAATTTTCTCAGTAAATGAAGCAGATACTTAGGCTTAGACGATAAACCAATCAGATGTCAAGTCGCTTTCAGACGGTGCGTTATAAGAACAATTTAGATACAACCTACTAATATTATAAATGGCAAAGTTTGTGGTTCAATCACGCCGTAACGGCTCAATCAATTTCGTTGAAACTTGAATAGGCTACTTTTTATAGCTATACCACGCGAGCGAAGCCGAAGGCACTAGCTAGTTATACATAAACAAACACCCAGCAGTCACATTGTCCTTCCCCTGTGTCGTGGGTATTAGAAACTACGAGTACCTACCAATGGTACCGGTCGGCCGGTCTGGGTGGGTAAGGTGGGATAAGGCCCAGATCAAAATTTGCACATCATGCAAACATTTATCCGTGGGAGTTTTGTACACACATTTTTTCTAATACTTTTGCTAAATAAACTAAATATCTGCTTCATTTATTATGTTTAATATCTGCCAAAAGGCTTCCTTGTAAATGCTCTATTAAGTTTGTATGTAACTAAACGGGATGTAATTAAATAAAACTATTGTTTCCAAGAGCTGATTTTTATTTAATACAAATATTATTTACCAAAATAGACCTAACGTCTCGAGACATAAAATATTTCTTATCATAAAATTATACCTTTTCAACATTTAATAGAAATTCTCATTTCTCAAAATTATTATCTAAAGGTTTGTTGAATAAGATGTGCACGTGGGTACGTGCATTGTACTTTCCGTACCATTTACCAACAACGTTCAATCAAACCGCATGCGATATTTCCTTGATATTGTCGTATAAAATTAGTTTCAAAATTATCCGTACCTCTACTGCAATACTGATCAAAGTCAGTTTTGAGTTTGACATTTCAGAGCGTGCGATGTTCAGCGATATCGCAAGCTCCTAAAAGTCAAACTCAAAATTAACGTAGATATAACGATCATTTTATAAATACATTTTAGATGACATATCTCATACCGTTTGAACACGGCTTTTGATCGTTTCCGTAGACCTGAGCAGCGAGTCTGAATTTTTGCGCTAAAAGTGTATCGTCGTCTAGTGTAGCATAGTTACCATGGCTTCTTAGCTAAAGTAACCATGGTAACTCAGTTCAAATTATAACTTATTTACTGTGATTTAAGTAAAAAGTTGTAGTCAGTTTTTAAAATTTCAATTCCAGACTATCTGCCCTGTACCCTGAGTCTAAGTTTTGTGAAGTAGAGTTGTGGGTTCTGTCTCATCTCATTATAATACGGTTTTTAAATGGGTAGGCGAAAGGGCCTTGGGTATAGATTATTGGCTAGATTATGGTCAGTTTATTGGATTCCACTCAAACGTACGACCCAATACTCCCATTCCGTATTGTTGAGAAGAAATGAATACTGAAAACCGTTGTTGAAACCGATTTTGACAGTTCTTCTGTACCTCGATATAAAGAAATTGGTCGTTTCAAAACTACTGTCCAAACAATTTTACGAATTGTATCCCAATTGGACGAGTAGCAATCAAACCGTCTATAGCGAAGAAATATGACACTGATTGTCATATTACGACGTCAATTACACTAGCACTTTCGTTTATCGATAACGCTCCTATTGGTAGGTACTACATCTTGTCCCTAGTTCACCAACACAGACGTAGCGATTAACCATCAAGTGGCATTGATTATTTTAATGGATAAACTGGATTTAGGAAATACGTTGCTTCGAATTAAAAAAAAAAACTGACCTAACTAAACACTAAGTTCAGATACTTCAACTTGTACGCGTATGTACTAAAGTTTTGGTTTATTTCCTTGTGGAAATAAACCAAAACTTTAGTACTTTTTTGTAAAAACCAGATAAATATCTTTGTCGAATGAAAACAAAGCCGTTAAGGTGAGGGTTAAATTGTTTTATGATTTTTGAATTGTTTTTTCTCAATAACCGCAAAACGCACAGTTTTGATTTTTATGATATAGATAACTTGAGCATTTTATTTACCTCAATCCAAGACAGAAACGCGATTGGCAAAACTTTTCTCGACAGATTTATTTTTGAAAGTTGGGTCCTCTGCGTCACTTTTTTCGAAAATACTCTGAGACTATCTAACAAAAAAAACTTTTTTTTAATATTGTGTGAGATAATAGCATTGGGTACCTAAATCCAGGACACTTTTTTTTTTAAATACATAGTTTTTAAGATAATCGATATTTTCTTATAGACATATAACGCTAAGCGACAGCTTACGTTGATTACTTTCGAGCGCCATCTAACGCATGCTATCACTTTCCGCATTCAATTATAGTACATAGCGCTGTCACTTTCTTCACTCCGCCCACTCAACAGTTTATTTTGATTTCTTTATCGCCTTAAGGTTAAATATTTTGTAAACAGACCAAAGCTACCTGTCAATGTGTTGATGAACTTTAACCTAAGTTTATAACACGCCTTCCAAATGGCTAGTGATTATCTTTCGATTGAAAGTCTACATCGAGAATTGCTCTCAAAGCCGAATTAGTAAAAGCCTTACTGCCCCTAAAACAGGGACTTTATATTATAAAAAACTCTGCCCCTAATAGGGATGGCAGACCTTACTTGTATAATTGATTTTTTATTGAGTTCTTTTGAAATTATAGTATTGGATTTGTAGCGATAATAAATTAATATTGTCTTATTCATATTATTATGTTGTAAATCACCTTGTAAATCTGCTATACTAATTAATTCGATTTTGCCATTAAGTATAATGTCCCATTTCTTCTTGAATGTTTTTTTAATTCCGGTTAGTACTTGATATAGTTTTATTTTCAAAGCCAGAAAATCCTAAAAATTTATAGGTTTAACTTCGAAGCGTTCCGTGGTGAAGAATATGTTCAGCATTGGACTAAACGGCTGAAATGATGAACTTTGAAACGATATGTTTTGGATGAACGCGAGTTTATGATTCTCGCCACAACATGACTCAGACCACTCCTGCAATTTTAACGTTCATTAAAACGCGCCTGCCTCCCAGTTTGGCAGGAAACCTATAATACACATGCTCATTATTAGCACCAAAGCATGCTAATAATGAGCAATTTCTTGGCCTGAATTAGGTGGTTCACCTACACATGCTCAGTATTAGCACCAAAGCATGCTTATAATGAGCAATTTCTTGGCCTGAATTAGGTGGTTCACCTACACATCCTCATTATTAGCACCAAAGCATGCTAATAATGAACAATATCTCGGTCTGAGTACGGTGGTTCACCTATAATATACAATATGCATATATGAGAGATATTTATTGCAAGCTAACTAGTAGCATATGTGTCTTGTAACTAGTAACATCGCTAATATTATGAATGCTAAATTAAAAAAAAATGTTTTTATGCACTAATAGATGTTATAATGTGTAATATGTTTTGTTGACTGTATGTATTTTATTATGATAATTCAAATTAGTTATTATCAATTGAAATTCTTTACACCTTCATATAAATATAATGTACATACCATTTAATAAGATTATTGCATGAGTGACGCGCTGATTATGGTTCAAAGAATTATAATTGAATCACTGCTAATATTAAAATCCCGTATTCCACAATAAATAAATAAATCGAATTAATCTAACGATCAAAGCGTAGCAATTTATATCGCCTCACATTTCACAATACATATTTTCTTCATTTTGTTGCTTATTTCTAGGACACATCCCATTCACTGGACGAAATGCATTACTGTTTTGTATCTACAATGCGTTCCGTAATTAATAAACTATCAAAAAACGGGCTCATTTATAGGCAAAAAGAAAAAAAATAATGCAAAATCACAATATTTCTTTAGATTTTTCATTTTTTTAAATCAGCTGTTTTTGGACTTGTTCTCATCTTTATAAATAATTATTAAACGTACAGTTCGACATCAAGATTGCTACCCCAAGCTGAATAATTGAGTTTGAACTGATTTTACCCAAAAACAGCTGACTTTCAGTGTTTTTTCAATGAAAGATGTTGAATTGCTAAAAGTCGTTGAACAAACTTTATCGCCAATTGGGTGTAGAATAAGCCCCTTTTGTGATAGTATACAAATTTGGAATTACCTTGTACAACTGTCCTAGTCGGTTTCATTGTCTAGGCAAGTGTTATTGTGGATATTATGATTGCCTCAAACTGCTGTAGTGCACACAGATCGTCTTATCAATATCTGTATATATAAAATAACAAGGCCTCAACGTGCGATCACCGCACAGCCCAAACATCTGAAGCTATAAAGCTGAAATTTGGACAGTAGCTGCCTTATATGCCAAACACATCCACACACAGCCACACTAAGGAAGGATTTTCAAAATATCAACCCCTAAGAGGGTGAAAATGGGTTGTATGAAAAGTCGTATTCCTTGAACCTACAGATTTGAAACTAACTGAAAATAATGTATGATAGAAATAAGGAAAAACTGTATTTTTAGATTTTCAAAATTACCCCTTAAAAGGGTGTAATGAGATGTCAAAGTTTGTATGGGAGAATCTTAACACATGGAGAGATTTATCTGAAACTTGATATAAATACTCACAAATAATGAAATACGGACTTTGAGGGACTTTTAGGGTTTTTCAAAACTGCCCCTTTTTATCAAGATACCACGCGAGCAAAGCCGCGGGCGTACGCTAGTAGATTATAAAAGGCTTGGTGACTGACTGATATGCAACGCAGAGCCTAAACCGCTTGTCATAATGTACTTGAAATTAAAAAATAATTATGAAGGGTAATTAGTCCCGATGAGGTTTGATTCCGGACATAATTATATTCTTAATTCTACAAAGTAACGACTTAAGTCATTGTTCAATTAACGTGGCTTATCGTAGGGGTTACGCAGTCATCTTATCTCTATGAATGTATTCGTTATACTTAAGTATAATTTTTCTATTGCAGTTTATTACCCAGTACTTTAGTTGCAAACGATAAAACTTTTAACTTCTTTTATTATGACAAATTTCTCTCTTTTACTATTTCGTCAACACGGGGGTAATTTAAAGTCATCGTCAGGGTAATTTAGAGGCATCATGGGGATAATTCCCGCATCAAGGTTCTACCATCGGACCTCGCGTCACCGGAATAAGGCTCATCCACATCTCATCGATACGTGGGTATCTCGAACCACTCGCTTTACGAGATCCTTTCTCCCCCATACGTGCAAATTGTGGAATGAGCTTCCTTCCGAGGTTTTCCCGCTAATCTACAACATGAAGAGCTTTAAGAAAAATACAAAAAGATTTCCCCAGGACAGACAACGCATTAGCAATGCTCCAGGTGTTGCAGATGTCAATAGGCGACGGTAACCGCTTACCATCAGGTGGGCCGTAAGCCTGTTTGACTCCGTATAACATAAAAAAATTAAGAGTCATCATAGGGGTAATTTAGAGTCATCATGGGGGTAATTTAGAGTCATCATGGGGGTAATTTAGAGTCATCATGGGGGTAGTTTAGAGTCATCATGGGGGGGGGGGGTAATTCAGAGTCTTCATGGGGGTAATTCAGAGTCATCATGGGTGTAATTCAGAGTCTTCATGAGGTAATTTAGGGTCATCATGGGGGTAATTAAATTAAACTAGAGCCCAAGTCTGCTGGGCGTTCGCCTCGGCGTGTTGAGTCCGGGCGTGGCTACTTCTTGCTTGACAGGCACGTCCTCGTTCTGTTTCTTGCGCTCCTCCGCCATCTTGTGTTCCGCCTCTTTCATTTCCTCTTCCATCCGCTGCAGATGCACGGCGGCTTCTTTGCGCTTGTCGCGGTTTGATCTGGTAATTGAAATGGATGTTAAAATCTTCATTCTGTCATGATCATTTCAGCTGTAGGATTTTCACTGCTGAACATAGGCTTCCCCCCTAGAATCTTGTGCGTACAAATAATAATAGTACATCACATTATTTGTCTATTTAATAAACAAGCCTTAAGTTCGCCGATGCACTTGTTTTTGTCTGGAAAATAAATGACTTTTTATACTACCTGCTCGTCAATGGCATATTATGTGTCATGCAAACCTTTCCTAAAGTAAGTCATTACAGCCCTACGGTCTAGCCGGGTCATAATGTTGTACTGAATTTCATTATTTCCCATGGGACATAATGTGATTTGAATTTGGAATGCAAACCATGTAGTCGTGCTTGATCGAGGTTGGTTTCAAAAATGTTTGGGTGCAATGAGATTTTATTCTAATTAGGTTGTATGTTAACATTTTCTTTGCACTATAAAAAAAAAGAAAAACATGAAATCTTTTTACGTAATTCATTTTCACCGGCGCACGAAGAAGGATTTATTCGAATGTCGAACTGACCACTACAGAATAGACTACAAAAAAAAGAAAAAAAGGCGCCAAGCGCTCAAACTGCTGTGCTGTTATCTACACCGAAATTCAGTTTCGATTCAAATAAACTTCTAAAAAATGTCAAGTGACGACGACTGTGATTTTGATTCGACTCCAGAATGCATATCTGAAGCCTCTGGTATAGTTGGAAACTTACTTCCAGAAAAATCATTTCTTTCTACTTGACAGTCATTGTTTTCAATTGCCTCGCACAAAGTATAAAAAGTAGAGTATGCATCGCGGGCTTTAATGTATATTTGTCTTGGGCGATCTTGAACTCCTCGTACTCAGGATTCTTGCTTTAACTCCCTCGCTCCGCTCAGGAGTCAACCATAGAATCCCTCGTTCTCGGGGTTCAATATAGCGCCCTTGACATAATACACTACTTTAAGCCCTTACTGCATAATATACTATTCTATTTATCTATCTACAAGGTGATTCATTACATGTGCCATCCCGAGGGGGGATTAAGAACTCTAGCGAAAAAAACATAAATATTTAGCAAATTAACAAAAATCACGATCTTTCTTAAATTACCTGTTTTTGTTATTTTTATAACCCCTAGAATGTGACTTGACCCCAAACAGCTGATTTTTGCATAGTTTTTTAAATGAAATTATCGAATTTACTAAAGTCGAATTTATTGCCAATTGGGCGTAGAATAAGCCCATTTCGGGATGGCATACATAATATGAATCACAATGTTTATTTTTTATAACTAAGCTTGTATACTCACTTGCTCTGCTCCTTGACGGAGAAGAACATAGGGCCGAGCTCAGCGAGCCAGCGTCCGTCCACAGCCGTCACGCAGTGCATGTACTCCTTCGTGGTCATCATCAGCTCGTGGTACACCGTTGCCCAGCCCGAACAGCGCCAGTGTCGGAATGATACCCAAAAATTGTATCATATAGTTGCCATAGGCGATACTCACTTGCTTTGCTCCTTGACAGAGAAGAACATGGGCCCGAGCTCAGCGAGCCAGCGTCCGTCCACCGCCGTCACGCAGTGCATGTACTCCTTCGTGGTCATCATCAGCTCGTGGTACACCGTTGCCCAGCCCGAACAGCGCCAGTGTCGGAATGATACCCAAAAATTGTATCATATAGTTGCCATAGGCGATACTCACTTGCTTTGCTCCTTGACGGAGAAGAACATAGGGCCGAGCTCAGCGAGCCAGCGTCCGTCCACCGCCGTCACGCAGTGCATGTACTCCTTCGTGGTCATCATCAGCTCGTGGTACACCACGTAGTCGGGCGAGTTGCCCAGCCCGAACAGCGCTGATGTGGGGTGCAGGTGGCAAGGCATTCCTGTGCGGCAGTTCACGTACTCACCGATGCCTTTTAGGCGGGCCGCTTGTTGGAAGTACGCTGAAAGATAGATAGATAGAAAATTGTTTATTGCACATAAAAATAGTACCTACAAAGGCGAACTTAATGCTAAAAAGCATTATCTTCCAGATAACCTTTGTGTTTGTGGACAGAAGATGTGAAGGTAGTGCACAGGAGAGGGAACAA
Organism: Anticlea derivata; assembly: GCA_947579855.1. Classification (NCBI taxonomy): domain Eukaryota; kingdom Metazoa; phylum Arthropoda; class Insecta; order Lepidoptera; family Geometridae; genus Anticlea; species Anticlea derivata. Next base: position 10,983,102 of record OX388270.1, read on the forward strand.
TTGAGATCATAAAAACGAAAATAAAAAGAGTTATAATGCTAATTACTTACTAAAACTTTGAGAGAAATAGGATTTTAATACATACTAGTTTAAAAATAAATAAGTTCAATACATAAATATATAGATACCATAATAAATACATATGCATACCAATAAAATATTGTAAATAAGAAAACAAATGCTCATTTTTGTATCATTTTATCAAGGAGATTATAGATTCTGGACCTGAAAACCTCCACCGACGTGGATTCACGAAAAACAGGAGGGATATGATTCCAGAGACGCGTAGCGGTTATTGTGAAAGAGTCCGAGTAAGATGCTGTTTTATGTTCCGGAGTCAACAGTTGAAAACGATGTGAAGACCGCACTGGCCGACCCTCAGCAGATAAGGGAAATTGAAAGACAATTAAAGCAGCTTTTGAAACTAGGATCATAATATTTGAACACAATATTTGAACTAGGATCATAATATTTGAACTGAATACTAGAATTTTAAATTTTAAAACTAGGTTCATAATATTGGAATGATGAGTTGTCGTAGATTGTTCATTGGTCCAGCAAGATTAAGATTATACATGGTCCTTTTACCATCTGTATCCTAATAATATATATATTTTTTTATAGTACGTATTGTAGTGTTAAACTTTTTGTACACCTCCGTCTTATTTGATCTGTTTATCCTGTCCATCCAAAGGTTGTCTGGAAGAGATCGCTTTTAGCGATAAGGCCGCCCATTGTACGTAATATTTTTTTTTGTTTCTCCCTTTTGTTAATATCTATCTCTGTGTACAATAAAGAGTTTATCTATCTATCTAATATTATAAATGCGAAAGTTTGTGAGGACGTTTGGATGTTTGTGGTTCAACCACGCCCAATCGGATTTGGATATAATTTGGCACAGAGATAGATTATAGTCCGAAAAGCATATATAGCATTCTTTTTATCTTCAAAGGTACCACGCGAGTAAAGCCGCGGGCGGAAGCTAGTATCAGTAGAAGTAGTGTAGTAGTAGGCAAGCCTCATAGCTCAGTTGGTAGTAACTCTGCCTTCTGCGCTAGAGGTCGCGGGTTCGATCCCCGCTCTGGACAAACATTTGTGTGATAAACACAGATGTTTGTTCTGTGTCTGGGTGTTAAATATTTATCTATTGTAACGTTGCGTCTATATTTGCTTGCTTATAACTAAGTCTTAAAATTAAATAAACAAATAACTGAATTAGATATCTTCAAATAAATCTTAAAGCTAAACGAAATATAATTATCATCATCACTCGGGAAGATTTGACTAGTCTCGCGGCCGCGTACGCCGCGTACGCCGCGTACGCCGAACGTACGCGTACTATGCCTTATTCTGTGTCCTCCGGCACAGAGCTCACGCAGTGGGAGTCGATCACTCGTCAGGACCATATACCCCATCGTGAGGCACGCACGTGCCGCTTGCTCGCGCAGCAGTTCTAAAATCTTTTAGTGGAATCCCTCTAGGGTGAGTTTCATTATTTGCCTATAACCTTATCTACCGCTGCCTCTCTTAGCGCTTAGCATTTTCTATCCCTTCTGTAAAGCTGTCTGCGCCGCTTCTGCTAACTGCCGTTATTTTAAATTGTCACAACGGTCGTTGAACTCTGCACCTAAGCGCGACCGTTACATTAGCGCGGTATAGCAAACAGCTGTGTTCTGGAATGAACTGTAAGGCTCCGCTTCATTCCAGGATTCTAGTACGAGATGTAATCTACAAAGCAGTCCTCTAAGAGGGCGTCCACTACTAGCCTTCTACCCGGCTTGGATCGCCCTCTGGACGTGCTACAAGCCTACCCTGGTGTTCTGGCGCTGCATCGCGAGCTACGCCTGAGTGAACTGGACCTGGACCCGCTGCTGAAGAACGGTCGTGTGTGGTGTTACGAGTTCAGGCCAGTGTCTTCCTAAATAGTGACTCTAGTGCGGAAACTGTGCGTCTGTGCCATTTAAATGTGAAAGGACAGTAAAAGTATGGCATCTACCTAACCTGCTTTTATTTCCACACCCTCTCTACCTACTTTTCTGTGAGCTTAGGGACCCTAACTTTCCCAACGCCGCACTATTATTTATATCAGTCTCTGGTACCCATAGTACAGGCTATGCCTAGTTTGGGATCAGTTGACCGTGTATAATATGTCCGGAATATTTATTTATCTAATTAACGTTATACATACGACAAGTTCAACATCAAGACTGCAACCCACATAAAACAGCTGAATGATTGAGTTTGAACAGATTTACCACAAATACACATACATCGCGCCTATTTTCCAGAGGGATAGGGAGAGACTACGGATTTCCACTTGCTACGATCCTGGCATACCTCTTTTGCTTCATTCACTATCATCTCATTATCCACAAAACAGCAGATTTTTGCTGTTTTTGGGATAGGCTTACCGAAACAGTGAGGGAGGATCAGTGAGAATACACATACCGGTATAGTGAGGATACACTTACCAGTATAGGGAGGATGCCCTTACCGCAACAGTGAGGATACACTTACCGGTATAGTGAGGAAACACTTACCAGTATAGTGAGGATACAATTACCAGTATAGTGAGGGTACACTTACCGCAACAGTGAGGATACACTTACCAGTATAGTGAGGATACACTTACCAGTATAATGAGGGTACACTTACCGCAACAGTGAGGATACACTTACCGGAACAGATACATTTCCTGACAGTGTCCCAATCAGTGCCGCAAGACACCAGCGGCAGCCGCTGCTGCTGCATTATGTCCTTCAGCTGCTGTCTAACTTCGCGGACCTTCCTCATCGCTTTGCCGTGGACGAAGTGTTCTGTGCACCATTGGCCGGAGTAACTGGAAAAAAATAAGTTTTTTTATTGATACAAAAAGGCAGCCAAGCTGCTTGCTTGTCCTGTCACTAATTCTTTCTTGGTCAGTGACCAGGTTGAGGTATGGTGGCCCTGAAAAGGTCCTATGACCGTCGGTGAAAGAATCAGTGTAGTGAAAGGATTAAATAGCGCCTTAGAGGCTCTTTTCGTGTTCATTAGGACAGCCAAGTGCGAGTAGGAAGACAGAGGCCATAGTCAAAATTCAAAAAAACTTCACGGTCGAAAAGTGGAGAGTGAGAACTCACTGATTTCGCAGACTAGGGCTCAGCCAAGTGCGAGTAGGACTCGTGCCCTGAGGGAGTTCCGTACCGATCGGAAAATCAAGATCCTTAAATGTACCAAGTGAGCATTTTGCAGGCGCTGACGGCGTAACTCACCGTAAATACAAGTTGTTCCGTAATATGAATACAAAGCCGAAAGTGGCTTATTCTAAGCCCAATAGGCAATAACTTTTGTTGTACGACTTTTGGAAGTACATTAATTTTCATATAGAAAAACACTATGCAAGAATCAGCAGTAAAATATTAGTAGGACAAAATAAGTACCTGGTATAATAAAATTTAAAATAATAATATTGGAATATGAATTTGAAATTAATATTGTTTGGAATACTAACTTGTTGGACTTCCATTGGTTATACAAATGCAGTAACGTGAGATGGTCCGATTCGGGCACTTGAAACTTCTCCTTCACGGAATCGGCCTCTTCCTCACGGCCTTGCGGACGGTAGAATACTGATGGTACTGATAGCATTGACACTGAAATAAAAAAGAAAATGTCGAATTATGAGAAGTACTCTCATAATAAAAAGACGGTCAAGTGCGAGAAATTTCGCCTTGAGGGTTCCGTAACATTGATCGTGGGTTCAAATCCCGGTCGTGCACCAATGGATTTATAAAAATTCTAAGTGAAGGAATTGACAAACTTATATTTGCGGTCGCTCACGTAGTCATGACATTGACCGCATATATAACTTTGTTTTCTAAAAAACTTCGAAATTCCTCCATTTCAGACTTTTCCCTTTACTTGTGTTACAAAAGCTCCTAGCATTCCAAATTTCAGAAATGTGAGGTAACTGGAAGTAGAGGTTTTTGATTTTTGCTATTTCCTTACAAAAATTATACATTCATTGCCATATCTTTTTAATGCATTAAGCTTTGATTTTTATACGGCACTATAAGCCCATAGCCCTTAATAGATGGTATAAATTTCAAGTTGATACCTTTAGCCGTTTCTGAGAAAAAGGGTCTTGACAGACGGACAGACAGACAGACGGACAACATATAAGGATTCCGTTTTTCCAAATGAGGATACGGAACCCTAAAAAAAAAAAACGCGTATCTACCTTCTCACGAATATAATATATTGTACACCAAAAGAAAATACACAATCAAGGAAAAAAAAAACTCAAGTTACGTTTTGAATACTTACAAAGTTTATAAGACAAATCTAGGGCCATAGGGAGTTTCATTTTGCTATTATTAGGTGTTCATCGTCTCACTGGTTCTTTCTTAGTCAGTCTTCATTGTTTCAGTGAGGTTTCGTGCACATGTCAAATGTCTTCGAAAGAAGATTGGAGATAGACCTCTTCTATCGGGAGGCCTATATAATATTCCGGACTATAATTTTTCGGACATATCACACACGCTCAGCTGATCCCAAACTAGGCATAGCCTGTACTACGGGTACCAGAGACTGATATACATAATAGATAACTATTTAACACCCAGACACAGATCAAACATCTAGTGTGGGAATCGAACCCGCGACCTCTAGCGCAGAAGGCAGAGTTACTATCAACGGAACTATTTTTTATTTATTTATTTTATTTTTTGTTTTCAGTTATAACAGCAAGCTTACAGTAAAAACCAAAATGCTTATGCATGCTATGAGGCTATGTCCTGTGGAGGCTGACGGTGCTGATTCAAAAGTCAAAAGGCATTTATTTCAATTAAATCACTAGGATCATTTTGATTAATAATATAAGTAGGTATCCTCACCGATGATGAGCACCTCGTGGCTGCAGCCCATCTCTGCGGAGACGATGAGCATGTGGCACTGCGGCGGGTCGAGCGGGAACTCCGCCATCTGCCGGCCCAGCGCCGTCAGCGCGCCCGTGCCGTCCAGCGCGCCCAGGATCCACAGCTGGTACATCGAGTTCAGGATCGTGTCCTGCAAACATCATCATAAAGGATGCAGCTGCCTATATAGAACGCTTGGGATCCACATTGATAATGCAACAATCGAGGCGAGGAATTCGTGTCTGAAAATAATTCGCAACAGGTTATGGGCCCAGCAGAAAAAAAACTGAATTGGCAAGTTGAAGTGCCAGTACGCAGGCCATTTAGCTCGTAGAACTGACAACCGGGCAAAGGAGTTTCATTAGCCCATCGATGGCATTGTGAATGTTGCGGGAAGGCGGTGGATTGAAAAGGCTCAAGACCGTTCGACATCGCACTCTTTAGGGGACGCATATGTCCAGCTGTGGATTTTGCAGGCTGATGATGATGATGACTATCAAAATATAAGCTTGAGTCTCACCTGTGGAAGTGGAAAGCTGATTACTCCTAGTGACTTTAGCAGTAATATGCGTTTCTGGTTATAACTTTTAACAGGTTATGGGCCCAGTATTAACAAAACATCAGCTTACCTGTGGAGGCGGGTCCATAAAGTGGAAGGCCAATAGATCTGACACTCCTAGTGACTTTAGCAGCAATACAGTATTAGCTAGATTCGTTCGCTGGATCTCAGGTACAGTCGCGGCGAGCAATTCGTGACCGTACTGCCGTTGCGTGTAGAGGCAGAACGCTTTGCCGGGCCCGGTTCGTCCGGCTCGACCCGCTCTTTGGCGGGCGTTGGCTTGACTCACTGGGTAGATCTAAAAAGATAATATATCATTGACTAGCTGGTGCCCGCGACTTCGTCTGCGCAGGATTAGTATTTCGAGTAGCTAGTAGTCATATTTTGGACAATGCACACATTATCTTTATAATGTTATTCTGATGTATAAGCTATATTATTGTGATGTATAAGTTTCATTAAAAATCCATTCAGTAGTTTTTACGTGAAAGAGTAACAAACATCCATCCGTCCATACTTACAAACTTTCGCGTTTATAATATTAGTAGGTTAATTTATATTATTAGTATTACTTTTAATAATAATAATATAAATTTTATTTCAGGTAACTTAAGAATAGAATTACTTTCGTCTATCTAATCCTAGGTAGGTAGGCCCTACCATGACGTCTGATCACCATTCAAATACAAGCGTGTCAGCACTGTGCAGCAGCGTGTGAAAAAAAAGCGATCATACTCGATTCTTGAACGTCAATTCTTTCTGTTAACCCATTACCATTAACTTTGCGAATTCGTTTAGGCAGTGACGTAAGTTGACAGCCTCAACGTTTTAAGGTTCAATTTCGTGTAAAATTGTCATACATCTTACTTAAATATCTAATGAAATCTCATGGATAATTTGGAAACTACTTAAATCTAGTTGAATTGTGCACGAAAGGAGCCTCTAAGAGGCGCACTTTGATCCTTTCACCACACTGATTTTGTCACTCACTGGTCATATGCCCTAGTCAGTGTCGCCATACCTCAACCTGTTTGCTGACCTAATTCAGGATGACCAAGAAAGGATCAGTGACACGACAAACAAGCAATAGTCTTACCTGCAGCGCATCCATGCCAATCCTAGGGTTGTACACTTTCAGTTTGCAGTACCCGCAGTCTATCACGTACATTATACCATCGACGGTAAGTGATGTTTCTGAAAATAACGAGAAAAAGGAATCACACAAATGTTTTAAACTAGCATTCGCCCGCGGCTGCGCTCGCGTTGTTAAAATGTACGGGGATAAAAAGTAGTATGTCCCAGGATTAAAGCTATCTCTATAACAAATTTCATGAAATGTTTGTTACTCAATCACGCCAGAACGACCTAAACAGATCTGGATGAAATTTGGCACCGAGATAGATTATAGTGTGGAATAGCACATAGGCTACTTTTTATCATCGTGGTACCACGCGAGCGAAGCGGCGGGCGGAAGCTAGTATTAATATTAATGAGAAAGTTTGTAAGTATGTATGTGAAAATGTTTGATACTCTAGTGCAGCCCGACTAATTTTCCGTACAATTCAGACTCCTCTCCATCTAAAGGTTGTCTGGAAGAGATCGCTTTCTTAGCGATAAAACCGCCCATTGTACATATAAATCTATTTAGTCTATAATCTATTGTATAGTTTTTAAGGTGTGTAACAATAAAGAATTTTCATTCATTCATTCATTCATACTCTTTCACGCCGCACCAAATAACATTATATGTTTCAAATAGTGTTGTCTTCCTGCGGTAAGCTTGCCAGAGCTCTTTGAGGGTTCAGGATCGGCAACGCGTGCGTGATGCCTCTGGTATTGCAAGTGTTTATAGGGTACCAATAGGTGGACCGTGAGATGGTTTGCCACCTTAATTGTATAAAAAAAAAACAACAAAACACTTATATTTACCTGCAATATTGGTAGCAACAATGCATTTCCTCTGGCCGGGTGGTGCTCTCTGAAAGATCTTGGCCTGCAGATCAGCCGGCAGCTGCGAGTATATCGGCAGGACGGTCAGCGGCGGCGCACTGTCGAGGTCTGCCAATCGTTCTGTCAAAACCTCGCAGGTGACCTCGATGTCTTCCTGCCCCGGCATGAAGATGAGGATGTCGCCTTCGTCGGGTTGGAGGTGGATTTGCAGAGCCTGGAATTGTATGAAAGACGATTGAAATTACAAGAAAATTAACACTTTTATGTCAGAAATCACCGCTACTTTGGCCAGAGAAATAAATAAATAAATATTCCGGACATATCACACACGGTCAATTGATCCGAGGCATAGCCTGTACTATGGGAACCAGAGACTGATATACATAAGAGATATATATTTTACACCCTGACACAGAACAAACATCTGTTTGTGCGGGAATCGAACCCGTAACCTCTAGCGCAGAAGGCAGAGTTACTACCAACTGAGCTATGAGGCCAGTCTAGATAAAGTATTTTCCAAAGAAACTTCAAACAAGGTAAGGACATTTTTGGCATGAAAAATTATGGAAGTTTGAAGACCATTGGAATACTCTCCCTATAATAAGCTTAACTTGGCTGTGGTGGCCCCTCCATGTCTAACTACCCGTGCATGTTAAGTGAAGACTTAGGGAAAAAAGCTAGGGGAGCAGCGTCTTTTTTCAATGTTTAAATTTCAACTTTTTTTAATCCATATCTTATTTTTTTCAAAATCGAGCCTGTAACTCCTAACAACACTTTTTGATTTCTCTCACGGTTTCCGATTTCGCCTAAGTGGTCCTGAAAAAAAAACTCAACCTGTATAATGGAGTTCAATAACCTATTTACAGGTAAGAAGACTCAAAAGGACCAAGCCTTTTGAGTTAGTATAGTGTAAAATAGTGAAATTCAGTGTAAGTGATAGTGACTACTTATTTACTTATAAAGAACACAGAAGAACAATAACAAAGTGTCTTCCCCTTAAATAGAAACTGTAAGAAAAGTGCTATTGGACACATTCTTAGTTAGAATTTACTTTATAAAACTATGTCAAAGTCAAATTACTCATTAGCCTACTTGGCTAGATTGTAATATTATGTCGGATACAATAAATATTGTAAACTAGGAAAAACAAAAAAAAAAAAAAAAAAAATTACAGGTAAACAAATCCATAAAAGGTGATTGGGAAAATCCAGATAGAATACACCTGGTATTCATTAATTTTAACTGGGTTAGTAAAAAAAATCGAAGACATGTGCACGAAAGGAGAGACCTATAAGAGGCGCACCTTAATCCTTTCACTACACTGATTATTTCATCGACGGTCATAGGCTCTTTTCAGGGCCCCCATACCTCAACCTGTGGTGCAATTGTGTAATCGTAATGGCAATGAAGATCATAACTTTGAGGGTAATTTTAACAATCTTAGCAACATTCAAAACATTCCAAACTTGAAAAGGGAAAACTTCAAGACCTTAGCTTCTTCCTTTTCATGTTTGAAAAACTCCAGATGTAGCTAAAATTGATAAAATCATCCTTATAATTTCGATCTTCATTACCATTTTGCTTACACAATAGCATGGCTGGTCACTGACCAAAAAGAATCAGTGACACGACAACAAGAACTGGCTTAGTTCTCGTTAAAAATCCACCGTGGCCTAATGATACGACTAAAAATCTTTTTAATTCCTTCAGAACACCAAAGAAAATATCACGTTAAAAAAAAAGGGCATTTATTCACCAAGAATCCTACACACAGTTATTAAGATACAATTGGTAATTTACAAGTTTTGGTATGTATGTAGGTAGACAGTTGAAATGGTCGATGGCTCAGCTACGCTGCTTTTCAGCCTCGCCATAAAATGTCTGCTGTCGTCACAGCAGGTTTGATCCTCGGAAGCCATCAGCCGCTATCAGGCGATGAAGAGAAGGGCACAGATCATTATTATAACCTATGTAAGTAGGTAGGTAAGTACGGTATAACATCGAGCTAGCATAAAGTCTTGTTAGCTTTTTATTTAGCAGAGAAACGTCACTAGCGTTGATCCCTTTGTTTAAGCTTTTAGGTCATTGTCAAGCAGAACTCAAGATATTGCGATGCAAATCACGTCACACTTTACACTAATGTTATAAAAACGCGAAAGTAAGTCTCTGTCTGTCTGTTTGCAACATTTTTACGGCTAAACGCCTGAACCGATCTTGGTGAAATTTGATTTGGTATGGAGTTATGTAAACCTTGATGATCATAGGGTAATTTTTATTAAGGTAAATGGCGCGCAAGCGAAGCCGCAGGCAGCTAAGCTACAAGTAATTTATATGAACAATATTTTACATATTTTTTTATGTGAACACAATGTGTCACAATTGGCGTCAATAGCATGTTTATGCAATGTGTAGTGTAAAGTAAAGGTCACAGTATGCGTCCTTGTGGTACCTTCAATGTTTTTATTGCGTCTTAGTGCAATTTTTAGGATATTTATGTTTTTTTATTTAAGGTTCATTTTATGCCCTGGGTTATCCTAACAATTTTCCAACTGTTATCTGTTGGAAAATTGTTGTAATAAATCTAAAAGCTTTTTTGAAACCCAACAACATCAAACAATACATTTTCAACACAAATAACAATAAATTTCAAAAACACAAGAAATGCTTAAGATTGTAAATCAACCAAACGTTGTAGAAAGATAAATAAACAAATAATTTTAGAATACTTATTTAAAAATGCTGCAAAAGTTTTCTCTGTAAAGTTGAAAAGGATCAAAATAAGCATCTGATTATTTTTGTCTTCTCTTTAATGTTTATGAGATAAACGCTTTCAAAGCACCAGAATTTATATAATTTACATACTGAAATCACGGTTTTATCATATCCCACTAATATTATAGATGCGAAAATTTGTGAGGCAGTTTAGATTTTAGTGGTTCAGTCAAGTTTTAACGAACCGATTGAAATTTAACTTGGAATAGATAGCGTTCTTTATTCTATATGGGCTATTTTTATCTAGGTGCCACAAGAACGCAGAGACGGGCAAAATCTAGTTATAAAGGTCCTAGAGCCATATAATTATTTGTTTCAGATAGCAGATATCCACACGATGTCATTCACTCTTTTGGTCAACGTATTTCTCACTTGCAAAGTTTATTCAAGCAAATGTTCCACACTTCATTTAAAAATACAATAATAAAAGGCAAGCTAGTCGTTCTGAAAACAATAGCAACGGTTGGAATTTAATTAGCAATAGCGTTGCAATCGATAGGCCGCAACGTAAACAGCCGCACCTGTGCCTCTGATGTACGACGAATTGATTGGAGTGGCTTCTAGGATTAGTAAGATTGCAATCACGAGATTGGGTGGTAATTTAAGAACCGTCATTGTATAGCCGGGTAATCACGAAATAATCAGTGACAACGATAGGACGGTTCTCACTACCCCGCATAAAACAGTCCCCTGGATTTTTATTTTAACACACTTGAATGGGTCACCTGTGTGTATGTTTGTTACAAAATCTTAGAATCCAAATGACACACACTTCTCGTGTTGGTCCATACACTAGACTGTAGTTTTCTAAAGAATTAAACATTGATAACGCAAACGAACTTCACAATATTTCAGACCTAAATTTTACATGCTTCATAGAAAACTAAGCTTACCAGTATTTATATATCTCTCTATTTATAGACTGACTCACCTGAGACAATCAAGTAAATAACCATAAACGCCTCCATACATTTATGCATCAAGTAAGATCAGTAGGTACCTACAATAGTAGTAGGAATGTTATATACCAGTAGTAAAGCGGTCGAGGTTCTGAGTCCATTGACTCTGGCCTAGGACGCATGCACTATGGAATGAAAATCTAAGAACGCTACTTCAATGTACCGTAGTAATTTTGGCATGGTAAAGTAATTTCACGATACTGAAAGGATCCCAATTTCTGAGGATGTTTTTGATGTGATTCTTTTAAGTCTCAACATCATCCTTCAACGGTTATCGGTTATTTCTCATACGATTAAAATGTGGTGGTGCAGTTTGTCAATACGGTCTCTAATGGCCTTAAAGTCGCGCAACGGGGTTACAGAGCCATGCTCGGTCGCTTATGGACAAATCTTCCAATAAGATCTTTAATGACTGGTGCCCTCACATAGCCTATAAACTCTGCCAGAAGTAACCAGTACGAACTAAGGACCAGCTCAATACCACTTACAAATCTTCAAGTAAAATGAAACCGTCTCTATGGTCTTTTGCGGCGAAAATAAACTTAGCGATTTTGTTTAGGCGATGTAAGTTGTTATCTCTAGTTTCAAAGATTTGTGGTTCAAATTAGTGGATAATAATGCTGACTTTTATTTGCTTGGCAATAAGTTATAATGTTGGTTCAATCCACTTATCGAACACCTCAAGAATCGAACGAGTGGTTTTATAGATAAACAAGGTTAACGACCGAAGTTTAGGACTAGCTATTTATGGTGTACTGTCGCGAGCCAAGATCGGATAAGGTATTTTGATATAGTGGTATTGTAGCATAGAAACAATTAATCTTATAGACGACTAGATCTAGATATTTTTATTCGTTGAGTTTTATCTCTTACCACAGCATCACTGGTTCTTTATCGGTCACTCATCCTCAGGTATGGAGGAAAGATTAAATTAATAAATTCTACTTCATGGCCGTGGTGGTCCCGGCTGATGAAAGGTTCTCCATATCTACCTACCCGTGGATGTCGTATGAAGCGACTAAGGGAAAAAAGCTAGGGGATGGGCAGCTGCGTTCCCTATTGTAACAACGGTGTCTCTAAATGCGCTCCCAAATCTGCGTACCTAGACTGGTATGTGCAAATTCCACTCCCATCATAGGAAGTCGCTCTGGAAATTTGTAGGGTAGCCTATATTCAGCAGTGGACATCCTACAGCTGAAATGATGACTTCATATTACATTATACGGCCAGATCTAACCACAACAGTTACATAAATCTGAGTAAGGTACATAAAATGTTTTTTTCATCTTCAGAGGAATTTCATCAAATATTGAATCTATTGAAATGGGCGATAACTTTTTGGCCATATCCCAAAGTCCGATCTCATTTGATGGGGGCAACCTATTTGGCGCATCGCAGGAATTAAGTTCAAGGCTAATGTTTAAAATTTAGTGTTTACTCTGCACCGAATTGAGATCACTGACTTGCGAAAATGTTTCGTACTTCTGAATACGAAACTTCCCCAACATAGGTATGTTTATAGAGATTTTTTACTGGGAATGACACCAGAACGAGACGCTACGATTTGCCGCGAACCATAGTAATAAGAGGGGCCTCTGAACAAGAGCGAGGGGCCTTTCAATACTGCGTCGCCCGGTTCGTGTAGGGTAAAGTGAATCTGAAAATCTTTTTACTTATACGTTCAATAACACAGTGCGATAAAAAGATTCAATCCGCCGTTTCAAGGATCCTTTCGTAATTGGAACTGGCACGGGCCAGTCTCATCACGAAGTTGTGTCTGTATTGTGAAAGATTTAATTCTGACAGATTTACCTGTTTGACAGCGCCATCGACGTAATCCTCACAGACGTTCTTGGAGAAAAAAGTCTCCACGGGAAAGGTCCGCCCGGGAATGGTGAACGTGGGGACGTTCCCGAAGAACGTGGAGAACTTTGTGGAGTCCATGGTGGCTGATGTGACGATAAGCTTGAGGTCCGAGCGACGGGCTACCACCTGGAACAAGAAACGCATTTACTTATATAATTTATTCATAATTTTCCTAGGCCCTTACAAGTAGAGTAGCACGTATGGTTAAGGAGGTACATCTCCTTAAGTCTTTCTCCGACTGAAACATGATTTGGATTTAAACTGCATGTCCACGAAAGACACTTTTTGCTGAGACATATAATGAGACTTCATGAGAAGAACCAAGGTCACCGATATAGCTCTTAGAATTAGCAAGTTGAAGTGGCAGTAGGCAGGCCATATCTCGCAGAATCGACAACCTATGAGGAATGAAGGTTCCCGAGGCTTAAGACCGTTCGTCGCGGCCTATACACTATTATACTGCTGGGCCTACAGGATGATGATGATGATGACTAAAAATAAAATGGTAAATCGCTTTATTATTGAGAAATCGATTTAATGGTTCAATGCCTGGCACGCCATTTTCGCAATACAATGGAAGCTTGCAAAAAAACAGCACACAATTCCAGATTTTCTAATAAACCAGATTATACAAAAAGCGTATAAGTGAATAGAATTAGATTGCATTTTGAATTATAGATGGACCTTGAGGTTTTTAGGTATAAGCTAACAATAACTAAGAATTTTGTACAGAAATAGATTAATAATTTTATTCTAGTACACAACGTGTCCCGGACCAGTAAACTATCTCGAAAGGGGCTTAATCGATCAAAAAACCGAAAGATTATGAGAGAATTTTTTTCTTTTTTTTTATAGAATTAATCCCTTTCGGGATAGCATTTTTGAATTAGAGCAGCCCGCCTGGGGAGGTACCTCCGCCTTACAGAAGATCGCAGCCAAATAACATTATTTGTTTCAAATAGTGTTGTCACATAATACTATACTAGTAGTGTTGTGTTCCTGCGATGAGTAAGGTTGCCAGAGCTCTTTAGGGGTGGGGGGGTTCGGGGTCGGCAACGCGTGCGTGATGCCTCTGGTATTGCAATCGCTCATAGGCTACGGTAACCGCTTACCAACAGGTGGGCCGTATGCTTGTTTTCGACCTCAGTTGTATAAAAAAAAAGCATGTTATTGTTGTTTGTGAATAATAGTAATAATATTATTATATTATTACTATTATTCACTAATTGTAATTATAGAACGCTCAACTACATAGCTGAATTTGTACTGTTTTGACTCCAAATCTGCAGATGTTTATAGTGTTTTTTCAATGAAAAATTTCTAAATTTCGAACTTTATTGCCAATTGGGCGTTGAATAGGTGACTTTCGGGATAGCGTACATATTATGAATCACCTTGAAGAAGGTGATCACTATTATAAAGTTTTCAACATTCGCTACTTTTGATTCATCATTCCAGCCGTTGGAAGTCCACTGCTGAACTTTGGCCTCCCCGCAGATTTTCAGAGCGATTTTCTATCATGTGGGAGGAAATTGCCCATACTCACCACGCTGTCCACGCGGGTTAGCGAGCGCAGTTAGAACTATCATTGGTATAAAAGGGGACGCTGCTGCCCATCCCCTAGCTTTTTACCCTTAGTCGCCTCTTACGACATCTACGGGTAGGTGATATGGAGGGGCCTATTCTTCAGCCGTTGCACCACTTTTGAGTACATAAAATAATCTTATATTTCAGAGTTTAGTTAGGTTTTAACTGCGTACATAGATGATCAGCTGCACGTAAATAATGAACGTAATACCGTTCCAATAAAACCCTATCTCCCAGCTTAACACGATAAATCCAACGAAGCCGACATAAACTCATTCAAAGGATACAAATTCTCTTATCTATCCTCCCACACCCTTTCACGAGCCGCTTGCCATTTCAATTCGAACCTAATTTCTAAGAAAATTGAATCCAATTTTCCACTTCGTAAAATATGACTTTCTATGGAATTATGGATATTACTTACTGCTCGAGTAAAATTGATGAGATATTGAATTTGTAGGGTTTGAAACGCGGCTGACACTTCCTTATGGGTTTCGAACCGTCTAAGATCATAGTGACGTATCAATTTATCTTGTAATAGTGGGTGGTAGTGAGTTAAACACATAATTGTTAGTTTTGTTAGTATGGTATTATATTTGATCGAGAGAGCGAAGATCTCTCAAACAACTTGGACGAAACGACGTTGTATGTTTTTTTTTTTGCAAGAATTCCCATTTGGTACCTATAGTTTAAATAACTTCGCATGTGACATGTGCACGAAAGGAGCCTCTAAGAGGCGCACTTTTTTCACTACACTAGATGGGTCTTTCATCGACGGTCATAGGTCCTTTTCAGGGCCACTATATCTCAACCTGGTCACAGACCTAATACAGGATGACCAAGAAATAATCAATGACACGACAAGAAGAAGAAGAATGACTTCGTAGTTGAGGTAAGATTAGTACTTGGAACATGGTAATGCTGCGATTTTAACGTTTAGTTTAATTGTGCCTCAACGATCATCGAAGTACCAAGAAGTACCAAACATCGCGACATCTCAGTTCCTCAGTTCGCAGCGAACCATTAGTTATTAGTTAGCTATGTTGTGTCTCTATAAATCAGGCCTATGGTATCAGAAGTAGGCATTAAATACAATATAATTTCAGTCAATGAAACGCACATAAAGTTGCCATGTTAATGCGAGCGCGCACATGACATAAACACATTTGCATTGAAGGAATCCTTCGTTATCGTGCTCGAGGTCTGCACTTGTTAATATTGAATTATGACAAGTGTGAGAAGTCTTTATATAGTCGTGAAGAAGAAAATTGTATTGTATCTAATCCATAACAATAAGCCTTTATTTCTGAAAGTGAAGTGGCGGTGGGCAGGGCAAATACAGAACCGACAACTGTTGGGGAGTAAAGTCAAAGTCAAAAGGCATTTATTTCAATAAAATCACTAGGATCACTTTGAAACGTCTTAGAAACTAGGTGAAAAGTAATCTAATTATAATCCCTAATAAATAAGAGCTTATAAAAATGTGAAAAAAAGAAGACAAATGTGACCTTCAACAAATGATCTAAAGGCAGCACACGCTACACTTGATGAAATATGTACCTAATGCTTAAATGTTCTGGAATGGGGACCACGAACCGACGACGCAGTGTTGGAAGGCCTGTCGATAGACCGAAGACATTGAGAAGGTTGCGGGAAGTCGGTGGATGGAAAAGGCCCAAGATCGTTCGTCTTGGAACTCTTTGAGGCCTATGATTTCTACAGGCTGATGATGTTGATGACGACAATGTCGCTCGAATTAAGTAAATAGATTTTACTTCAGACTTCATTAAGTTGACGTCATGAATTTCTCCTCTAAAAATAGGATAGTGACAGCCCCAGAACACCGGATTACTTTAGATTCCGTGTTGACAGAAATAAAATTATCATTTGGATGATACTCTCAGTGCTGTTGAGAGCACTGGTTGAGTGATGGTAGTGGCCCGCCTTCCGACCCACAGGTCGTGGGTTCGAATCCCGGTCGTGCACCAATGGACCCCTTTCTTTGATTGCCAATTGGGTGTAGAATAAGTCCCTTTCGGGATAGTTAACATACTATGAATAATCTTGTAAACCGAAATCTAAAAAAAATGTACAAACAGAAATAACTTATCGTCACCCCCCGATATAATAAACATATAGAGACGTCAAGAATAGCCAGCTTTCACCGGTCACTATTTAAAATAGGAATCCAGAGTCGAGCCCCCAATCACGTAACTCGATTTAAAATTAAACGTTCTAAATTCAAACGGGGATCTGCCATTGGACGGGTTAGATTTACGTTACGAACGCCCGGTGACATACCAAGCCAACGGTCGTAATGTAATTGATTTTTAATTTTCAGCTACCAAAAAGCTTTCGGCTAGCCACTTTGAATAAATTATTGAACAGGGAGACAAAGGAAACAAGGAATTTCATTTAGCATGTTGACTTTGAATGAGCTTTGAATTTATCCTACTAATATTACAAATGCAAAAGTTTTTGCGGATGTTTGTGGTTCTTCTATAATACAGTACTTAAATAGCAAAATTCCTGAATGGATACTTCGCGTTTCTGTGCAAGCGCAAACTAGTCAATTTGCTCACTCAGGATACAACAAAAGTATAAGAAAAATGACTCAGCATGCCATGAAATGCTGAGTTGGACTCCAATTTGTGACGAAGCGTGGACTGGGTGCTAGGACACACATTCTAACAACTTGTACCTTTTTTCTTGTTTTTTATTTGCCTGTGTTTTTTGTTTTTTTGTTTCTTTTTTGTTGTTTTTGTTTTGTCAACATTTCTGTTGTTATTATTATTATTGTTTTTTCTGTGTGTCTCATTGTTGTATTGTCGTCACAAATAAATGTCTTTTCTTTCTTTCTTTCTTTCCATGATTTCAAGAGATGAAGACTTTTGTAAGTTTTACGGGAGAAGTAAGTACCAATTCTTCGGGTAACAATAATATAGGCCATCTCGAAGTTATTACCTACACAATAGAAAAAAAACCATAAAAACCAGACCAGCCGTTACAGAGTTATCGGTGTACGTACACACATAAGACAGCACCCAATGTTCTCGACATTGATAGTCCAACAAAAATATTTATAGGATTACATGACTTACTGAATATCTATTAATAAAAAGCACGTGCTTTCTGGAAGACGTACCTAACATGTAATAAAATTCGAAATACACGTAAATCATGTTCGATCAATAGCTGGGTGAGAAGCTTTGGCAAAACACCAAGAGCTTTTTGATCTGGCGAGTTGCCTATGTCCTACGTTCACATGGGAAGTAACCTAAGCTTTCATTTCCTTTCGTGTCATATAGAATGCTATTGTTGCAGAATTAATAAGAAGACAAAATAAATTGAAATGATAAACAAACTATGAATCAAGAAAATGGACTTTAGCATGAAGTCATAAGACCTGTCATACTGTAAGGATATGACAGCTGATAGAAGTGAGTGGAAGAGTAAAACATGTTGTGCCGACCCCACATGAAGTGTGATAAGGGAGATGATGAATAAGTATTAGTCCAATTCAAATAAACACTCATGAGATAATGTTATAAATAACTGATAAAAAAATGTGCAAGGCTGAATTCTGCTAGTTTCTGACCTGCATCTATAGTCCAAGTACAACTACATCTATTTTGCAATGCAAAACGAATCGAGAAAACGATGAAAATCAATCGGATACGGAAATCGATGGAGAATCGGAACAAACGGCTTATGGTAATAAAACTCCAGTTAGATGAAATCGGAGCAAAACTAATGATGATGATACGAATGATTACAGCAGTAAAATTATCTCTGCTCTACTTTCGAGGTAAATATTATGAATGACAAAGTTGCATCGACGTGCTCAGTGATGATTGTAATCATGTTTTATGACTTTGTTCCCTAACAATAGCGAAAATGTTTTTTTTTCTATAGATACCATCCAGTTTTTATATGCTAGCCATGAGTAATTGATTTCAATGTAGGAATACTACCTATCAATTCAAAAATGTAAAAATTTGTCAACAATTTGTCTCAATCACGCAGACATAACATAGTCTTCTGGCATCGACTAGGATTTATTTGGAAACGAATACATTTACACACATAATGACATCAGAACGATTCACTGCACAGACCCAAAAACAAGATAAAAAATACAAATATAAAAGTACGCATTTGTACGCATTGTGTGCAATTAATCTTGCGGCAGACACGCCCACGGCATTGTTTGAAAATTTTGGCATGGCACGATATGGTGCGATTGTGACGGCAGAAGACCATCATTTGATATCATCATCATTTCATCGCGACAAAACAAGAATTCAAGAGCGATGAATAATCAATTATTGATTGAAGTAAGTGATCAATATAATAAAGGAATTAATTAAAGCAGATAAAAGTAGGAAGAAGTCTAAAAATAACTCATAATCAAGTGAAACAATTGTCACAGTTCCTTTTCTTCACAAACATAGACCCTGTCTGTCCATAAATATAACATCAGTATTGCAAATTGCAATAGCTTCAAACAACATATTCCCTGTGTCGTGGGTATCAGAAACTACGAGTAGGTACCATGGAACTACAACACTCAGACTCGCAACAAATATTTGCAGATCATGGAAACATTTGTCCCGCAGCGAGAATCGAAGACGCACGCACACCTTGCGTCTCAGATAGGCACGCGCGCTACGCCATCGAGGTCGGAAAACGTAATTGTAGTATTAAGATAATAGTTAAAACAATCAAATATATGGACATATGCCAGAACTATACGTATTCTAGCAGTTGTACTTCTGTGATAAAGATATTGATGGCTATACGACAGCGATTTGACCTTCTCCGTCCCATCAACTTTACGATTTTGTCTAGGCGGTGAAGTAAGTTGACAATCTTAATGATTTATGGTTCAAATTCGAGTAAAGTATCGCTGACAAGCTCGCATTTGAATGGCTATAAGACATCATGGTTGACATCCTACAACATTCACCACTGATCAAGGCGCGTCATATGTGTCTATAATAGCTTATTCGTTAGAATAATTCATCATTCATTAGAATATTTAAAGAATAATAGTTCTATTTTCGTTCGCTGTTTATCTTTTAAATGGACTTCCGATAGTACGTGCTTAATGACTTATTTCCCTTCATTATATATTATTATGATTATTGTTCGATTGTAAACATGTTTCATGAGTGCGACGGCGCCAGATATTGCATCAAAATTGTACCTGGTGATAAAGCAGTGTTTTCTAAAATAATTATCACTTGTATGGTGTTGACTGGACTCATGACATTAGCCTTTACTTCAGACTCGGTTAACACCTTTACCACGTCATCATAAATAATAAATAAATATTCCGGACATATCACACACGGTCAACTGATCCCAAACTAGGCATAGCCTGTACTATGGGTACCTGATATCATCATCATCATCATTTCAGCCGTACGACGTCCACTGCTGAACATGGCCTCCCCCACAGACATAGACACCTGATATACATAGATAAAATTAAATATTTAACACCCAGACACAGAACAAACATCTGTGTTCATCACACAAATGTTTGTCCAGTGCGGGAATCGAACCCGCGACCTCTAGCGCAGAAGGCAGAGTTACTACCAACTGAGCTATGAGGCCAGTCATGCTTTTGTAAGATGATAATCATTATGTAATTTGTGATATTATTCTCTCATTTTGTTTTCAAGCATCATTTCTGTGAATTATAAGTTATCTACGTACTGACATTAAATCAGATTTTTCTATAAAAAAATCTGACGATGTTGTCCCGGGCCAGACGACTAGAGATTCGATAGCGTTGCAGGTTTTGCGTCAATGTACTACATACATTATAAACATTTAATGCTGATTTGATTAAAGTATTATCTGAAGTGCGACCACGGAAGACCAGCGCTTTGGTATGATCTGCTCTGCCCTAGCACATGCTGAGTGGTGGCCATTTTTGTTACCATGTTGAATTGCACTTTTTGTATTGTGTTATGTTAAGTCTGTTTGTATTGGTAACAAAATAAACGTTTTTCTATTATATTCTATTCTAAATAAGCCAACGATATAATGAGGTTTAAATACCGAGACACATGCCATAAGTATTGGCAATGGCCTAGCAAACGATCTACCTCGGCCTGCCAGCGCCACCCTAAAGACCTTGAAAACAGCAAAGGACCTTGCAAAATTGAGAAGAGACGTCTCCCCTCGTCCTTGCACTATTCACCTTGAGGGAGCGTTCCTCTCGCAGATATCAACTCCTGTGTACGTGGGGAGAATTCTGAGTGACCACAGAATTCTACCCACGTACGAAACTTATAAATGTACTTATATAAAATTCCATGTGGTTATTAGAATTCTAATAACCATATGGAATTTTATATACTTCGTAGTTAATAATGCAGCTTAATATAATTTTGTTTTAAAAAGCTCCGAGTACAGTATACCTTTTGGTACGTTATCATTCCATAACTTTATATAAAACTTAATAGTAGCTTTTTAACTTTTTTTAAAAACTACTTATCCTATATCGCTACAATTTATAAGGGACTCTTATAAATTGTAGCGATATATCATAAGAGACTATGCTCTTATGATGATGAAGAAACCATTGAAAATTGACCATTCACTACGGAGTTCGGTTCGGTGTAGAAAAATTAAAAAATACAAAGTCACTGAAATGAATGCGTGACAGTTTGTAATATTCTGATTGGTGGAGAAAGAGTTGAACAAGTGAATGAGTTTGTATACCTGGGGACTTTGTTTACAAGAGATGGGAAGCATGAGAGTAATATTGAAAGGAGAGTGAATGCTGGAAATCAAGCGAATGGGGCATTACATGCGTTTATGAGCAGTCGGAAAGTGTCCAAAAAGGCACGACTGGCTGTGCATGGAGGAGTGTTAGTGCCGACACTAATGTTTGGAAGTGAAAGTTGGGTATGGCAGAAAAAGAATCAAAGTAGGATAAATGCAGTGGAAATGAGAGCTTTGCGAAGTATGTGTGGAGTAACTTTGAAAGATAGAGTGAGGAACAGTGTTATAAGAGAGCGTTGCGGGGTGAAAGAAGACGTAGTGATGAGGATTGAGAAAGGTATGCTGAGATGGTTTGGTCATGTAGAGAGAATGAACGAAAGAAGATTGACGAAACAGGTGTACAAGGCGAGTGTGAATGGGACCGTTGGAAGGGGAAGACCTAGGCGTACGTTTAGTGACCAAATCGGTGACGTTTTGGAAAAAGGCCAGGTCATGAGTACCCTAAACCGACGAGCATGTATGAGGAATGTGATGAGAGTGAATGAAGCAAAAGAGGTATGTCAGGATCGTAGAAAGTGGAAAACCGTGGTCTCTGCCTACCCCTCTGGGAAACAGGCGTGATTTTATGTATGTATGTATGTACAAAGTCACTGAATTGATAAACTCCTCCTTTTTTTGGCGTCGGTAAAAAATAAAAACGCGCACAAAAATAAAACACCTTGAACTGTCCATTCATTGCAATGTACAGCATAAGCTATAAATCTTTGCGACAACTGCTCAAGTCTGCAGAATGATAGACCTTGACTCTGGGTGGAGGATGTTGGGGGAATGATCTGAGAAGGTGAGTAGAGTAGGGACGGACCTACAGGGGCGACTTTATATTAATTACTTCCTGACGTCTCTGAGACGAGAGAATAGGTTTAAGCTATTATATCTGATTCAATATTTGAGGAGCTTCAGAATGCTATTCATAAGAATTTTTTTTCACCCACTGCTGAGTGAAAAAAAGCAGTTAGCGCAGTAATTTTTTTGTCGTGTGAGTGTTTTTTTTCTTGGTCATCCTGTATAAAGTTAGAGACCAGATATGGTGGCCCTAAAAAGGCCTATGACCGTCGGTGAAAGAAAAAGCCTTTGAGAAGCGCACCTTCCTACAAAACCATTTTACTACAAAAAGGATTACAGTCCGCTCTAAGAGGCTCCTTTCGTGCACATGTCATATACATGAGAGCACTAGTATTGGTATAGCGCATATTGGTGCACGACTGGGTTCCGAACCCACGGCCTGTGGGTCGGAAGGCGGGGCCACTACCACCTCTCCACCACCGCTTCATCCACTATGTTCCGACCACGCTGACAATGTCGTCCGATCAGTGGTTTGGTCTACTGTAGTTGATTTAACCAAGGGCGCCGGCAGGAGTATTTTCAGGGTGAATCCTGTTATATTTAAACACTGACTATGGTTATAAAAAAAAATACTACGCATACATTTTCTTTGTATTTTTTTAAAGCCAAGTGCCAGTGCACCCCCCTCCCTCCCAATGGATTATACTATGCATTCTAGAAGACTCAACTGGAGGCCAGAGCAACTGAGTCATTGTACTAAGATTGATGTTTACGAACTAAATACAAATAAATTTATTTACCAAATAGCAGAACTATCAGAAATCTCTCTAAATCCAACGCATTCATCAATTATTCATCCTAGAAATGGTGCACCAGTGTAGGCGCAAGCTAAGTCTCAGCTTTCTAAATATGAAATAGCTGAATTAAATTAGTTTTACTGATGCATGTTACAACTATAATATTATTGAACTCTATGAGTGTTGGAAGGCCCTGGACCGACGGATCTGGACCGACATGGACCGACGACATTGTGCAGGTTGAAGTTGGTGGATGCAAAAAGTTTAATTAAGCCGTTCGGCATAGCACTCATTGGTTACTTTCTGGTGATAAGATAACGTACTACCATCTGCATTATACAAGGAGAGCCGCGGGCGTAAGTAGTATTGTACGAGTTGCACTGATGGATTAGAATGATTTGCAGTGATGTACCGCTTCCTCGGCGCAATCAATTTACATAATGATAAATAGTGATGTATTGCGGAAGTTTGAATGATCGAGGTAATGCAAGAGAACATAGCTACTATCGTGCACTTTATAAATGCCATTGCTTGCTTGTCGTGTCACTGATTCTTTCTTGGTCAACTTGTTTAGTTGCGATCTTCTGCAAGGCGGAGGTACCAGGCGGGCTGCTCCAATTTAGATCGAGTAAATCTCACTGTGCCCTTCCTCCTGATATTTCTATTAAGATTATTATTATCTTAGGCTCGTATTCAGAGACACGACTCAAGCATAGATTTAATCACAGATCAGCTGAACTCTATTTAAGTATTGAATCTCTTCTCAAACATAGCTTTTACTCTCCGTTGAATCGAGTCTCAAATCTGTACTCAAATGTTCTCGTTTACATTTTGATTTATTTATAATTTTCGATCCGTTTTACGCAGAAATTCAAACAGCCAGGGTGGAAATAGAACAGAACTATAAAGTGAAGTATAAATATGCATCAAAGTACGTGTAACGGAACGAAAATGTCATTTGATTAATGTCTAATCAAATCTAAACTCAAGCACCAATTTCGTCTGATTGACGTTTCAGAATAAGTATTTACTCAGGTGAACTGTGATCATTGAATCTATACTTAAGTACTGTTCAAGAATTAGAATCTCGACTCAAATCGAGATTTAAGTACAGATCAACACTTGAGTCTTGTCTCTGAATACGAGCCTTAGATTATTATAGATCTTTTTGGGCAAATTATGACAAAGCTAGTAGCACAGTCAAGAACATAAAAATACCTGTAGTACATAAAAGGGTATGAAATAAACTCTGAATATTGCGTCTTATTTGGGTAAAATAACATCCACATAACATCAATTACCGTCCCCTAATAAGATGTCGTGTACGACAAAACTAGCAATAAATATGAAAACAAATGGCGTCTTTTGGGAACGGCTTATTATCTGAGTCCAGCTACGCTAAAAGCCGTGTTGGCCTAGTGGGAGGTTCCCTGTCTTTTGATCTGGATGTCTCAAGTTCGAACCCAGGCGTGCACCAATGAGTTTTTCTAATCTAAAAATGTAAGTGCGCATTAAAACGTGCTTAAAACGGTAAAAGAAAAACATCGTGAGGAAACCAGTAAGTATTCTTCAAGCGGCGATGGGCTTGCAGCCTGTCACGTATGGAATAGGTACTCACTACTGCGAAATGTGGTAATGTGCCAAATGCTCGGGAATGCCTCTGACTTACTACCCTTAGGATCCCCCTTACAGGATCTGCAGGGTTATTTTAAAACATCGGTAAGATTTCTAGATATGTCTAAATAGGCACAAAGTATAACGGAAAGATTATGGTCACAGTAACAAAATAAACGGACCTTTTTGCGCGTGTATGAACTACGTTGCCGACGACGCAGCTCTACGTGTCTCGCGTGCATTACACCGTCAAGTCGGAGGATGTGGCGGAGTACTTGCGCGTGAAGACCAAGATCAGTTTGAGGGTCGAACGGTTGGAGTCCCGCCACAGAGTCAGTTTCAACTCCTTTGTGGTTAGGGTACCGACCGAACATCTTTCGACCTACCTAAAAGAAGATCTCTGGCCGAAGGGTGTTGTGTTCCGTCGCTTCCGCGGGCGGATACCTACTGCCAATGACAATTCGCGCCCCACGTCGCTGTTTCTACGTGGCAATTAATTGTGTTTTTATATAAATATGTATGTTAGTCTTTAAGGTATATATGTATATGGGCCGTAGTGTAAGAAAAATTCCATCTGTTTTTTATTCTATTGTTGCCTGAAATAAAGTTATTGTATTGTATTGTATAAAATGTAAGAAAGTAGCACAATAATTTTCCATTGAAGACTTATCTATCATATACTTCCGATAACCTTGTATGTAAGTCTTATACGGGCTTTCATTTTGGCTCACCAATTCAGGTCATCGCTGATATATCGATGTAAGTTATCTGAAGCCTAATCTGCCCAAATGTGTCCTATCTACAACGTGTTTCATAACTAGTTTAAGTCGAAAGGGGCTTAATTTATCAACTAAAAGAAAAAAAGACCTGGTATTTTTATCATTTTTATAACTAACTAGCTTCCGACGGGTTCGCTCGCGTGGTATCTTAATAAAAAGTAGCCTATATCCTATTCTAGGTAAAGAACTCTATCTATTCCGAGTTTAATCGAAATCGGCCGTTATTGAACAAAGAACATCCAAACATCCTTACAAACTATCGCATTTATAATAGTATGATTATAAAATTAAAGAGAGTTTTGACAATAACATTGCAACGTAAAATAGCTGAAATAATTGAGTTTGAACTAACTTCAAAACAACTCATTTTTGCATAGTTTCTTCAATTAAATAAAAACAAATTTATAAAATTCAAAGAACAAACTTTACTGCTGATTGGGCGTACAATAAGCCCCTTTAGGAATAGATACGTATTCTGAATCAACTTGTATACGATATATTGTGCTGTCTCGTGTCAAGGTCGCGTCCTGATTTCTTCGTGCGATAATGATATGTATCATGGTGGCAGTGATGTCATGTTGTGCGACAGTAGAGCATGACTTAGAAAAGCTAACTGACTTAAATGTCTGTCTAGAAATTTCATAAATAGAGAATGTAGAGAAAACTAAGGAAAACTAAGGAAGGACTGTAGTCGATCTTTACCGGGTTTACTCAAAGCTGTTTAGTCAGTTGACGTTAGCATAATTTAGCATGCCGTTTGAACACGGCTTTAGAACGATATCATATTTCTGGGCTGACTAAAGAAGTTAGTATTTTCCATGTCCAGACTAGTGTCAGATGACTGAATCAGTGAAGCGACAACGGCGCCGGCGCCCACATATTATGCCACGTGACAGTAACTACTGCCTGCTGCCTTGCGCTTACAAAGGCTAGGTTCACTAGTACCTTCCGACATACCCTTTCTTTTGCCACCGCAAAAGGAGGGATCCAGGAGGATATCCCCACGAAAAAAAAAGAAGGTTCACTAGTACCTTTACTAGTCCAAAAACGGTCATTCGAAGGTCGTGATTTGAGCACTGGTGGGACTAGTGGTAGTGACCCCGCCTTCCGATCGTGGTGGGTTCGAATCGCGGTCGTGCACCAATGGAAAGTGGAAAACATCGTGAAGAAACCGGCATGTCCTAGAACCTAAACATTCGAAGACATGTGATATGGGCACGAACGAGGCGCACTTTAATCCTTTCATCACACTGGTTCTTTCACGGTAATTGGCCCTTTTCGGGCCACCATACTCGAACCTGGTCACTGACCTTATGCAGGATGACCAAGTAAGAACGAAGAACCATTGACACGTGATTCAGGTAGGGTTCACAGTAGAATAACAATAAAGACAACTGCTTTTGACTGGCCTCATAGCTCAGTTGGTAGTAACTCTGCCTTTTGCGCTAGAGGTCGCGGGTTCGATTCCCGCACTGGACAAACATTTGTGACTAACACAGATGTTTGTTCTGTGTCTGGGTGTTAAATATATATGTATTATGTATATCAGTCTTTGGTACCCATAGTACAGGCTATGCCTAGTTTGGGACCAGTTGACCGTGTGAATATGTCCGGAATATATATATATATATATTTTATTGGAGAGAGAGAGAGAGAGATTTTAGTCACAAATTCAATGCTGAAAAAAAATAAGCTTTATACTTACTACAACTTAGCTTAGCTAAGTACTTCTTATTATTCTGTTCGCAATTCCATCGCTTATGTCTTACAGTGCAAACTGATATAGCTGTGATGCGGTCCAGTCTAGACAGCAGACACTAGACAGGCGACATTGCTCACAATCTACTTGTTTTCATTTCACTTTCGTAACTGAAAAGCTTCATCGTCTGGATTTTAATGACATCTTCGCGTCTCCATCATCAAGCATATAAAAATATTCTCAGTTTTCAATCTTTCTCATTCGTACAATCATCATCTCTCTGCCCTTATCTCATTTCTCCTCCTGCTGGAGGTGTATACTTGTCTACATATAGGTAGGTAGGCAGTCTATTAGGTTTTCTTTGTTGTCATTAGTATTCTTACTTTTTGTGTATGTTCCTATGTCCGTTCTGTAATTATTTGTCAAATAAGCGTTTTTTTTTTAAATTTATTTTTTAGATACTAAAAAACTTTATTTACAGAAAGAAACTTAAAACTAATCATCATCATCATCATTTCAGCCGTACGACGTCCACTGCTGGACATGGCCTCTCCCACAGACAGCGAATTCCTATCATGTGGGGGGATTTGCCCATACTCACCACGCTGGGCATGCGGGTTGGCGAGCGCAGTTAGAGCTATTGTTGTTAGAATGAGGGACGCTGCTGCCCATCCCCTAGCTTTTTTCCCTTAGTCGCCTCTTACGACATCCGCGGATAGGTAGGTATGGAGGGGCCTATTCTTTAGCCGGGGCCACCACGGTATAAAACTAATACAAGTTAATATTTACAAAATACACAAGAAACAGTTGAGCCATCTAAAGACCGTTACAAACGATCTATAGATAGCTCAACTGATCCAGATCACTACCAGTCGGAAGCGTCCCCAAGACGCTGGCGGAATTGCCACGCTGGATGGCAATGCTAATTCGCTGGGCCAAATAAGAGCCAGCTCTCGGGTCACGCGTCGCTTCGATCAGACGTCCTGATATCTTTTTGAAAACCCGGAGGGCCCCGTTTCCCCACGGACAAGCGTTTTCTATTCTATCAAACAATAAAGTTTCTAGTTCATTCTCCTTCATTCGCGTTGACTATTTTACAGCCGTCTTGGTATGCTAGACAAATTAATTTGTGCCGGTTCACCTATAATTCAGAGTAATATAAAACAGTGTACATGAATCACAATCAGCGTGAATGTGATCCCGTCATTGCTTAGGTTCCACTGTTGCCGTGGAGCACAGAAGCCAATCAGTACCTAGCTCATGTTTTATACATATGTACAGCCAAAATAATACTGTACAATGTGTTCCGCAACTATCCCGAAAGGGGAGTATACATCATCATAAACATGAGCCTGATAAAGTCCACTGCTGAAAATAGGCCTCCCCCTATGATAAGTTTCGTCATGGCACTCATGACGAAACTTATCATAGGGGGGGTTTCGACCATAAACCCACCATGCTGGTCCAGTGCGGGTTGGTGGGTGGAGCGCCAGAGTCATGTCCGTGGACCGGCAGGAATGTTAATTTTCAATAAAATTACAATTGTTAAGTTTCCTATCGAGGTTTAAAGATTGCTTTCGGTGTTAAGAATAGCTGCATTGATAAAATTCCGTACGTTTCTTGAATAACTTCAGTCTGACACAAAGTACTGTCAGTGTAAAATAATACGTTGATAAAATTCCTAACATTTCTTGAATTAATTCAGTCTGAAACAAACTGTATCCTATTTACAGCGACGAAGTGATTACCGTCGCAATAATGAACTTTTAGTGTTTTTTCCTTTCACAATCTTCTCTTGGAGACATTCGTACTGCAAATCCGAGTTATTTTGGTAAATAAACATATCACCGAAAAAAACAGCACAAACCTATAATTGAATTTTTTACATAGTTTATTAGCAAGGCATAAATAGCCAAGGGAATTTGAAGTCGATTTTTTATTCCCTTTTTTTTGTACATTATTTGATGCCACAATAGCATTCCTAAGAAATTATTTCCGTACACCTAAATAATTATCGGGACCAAACTCCGTACAACGATTTTCATTATCCGTTCAAGATTGTACGAGTAGGTCACCGGCGTACGAGTAGGTACTCGTATATGACGGACCCTATAGGTTTATTTGCAATAAATGCTGTGTTCTATTTATAACAAGGAAACAACAGATAAGTGACGGAAACAGTAATACGCAGTTCAATGGAAGTGATGTGTTTATTATAGACAAGGCCTATGTACAGCCGCTAAAACTTGATGTAATTAACAAAACCAAGTGTTCCCAGTGTTTCAAAGGTGAATAAATATTATGACTATGACTATAGGTTTATAATCACTAGCTGCAGGGTTGGAAAAAGAATGATATTTACGGCGTGATTGACTAACAAATAAATAACAACAACGGCTCAACCGATTTCGTTGAAACTTGGAATATAAAGAGTTCTTTACCTTGAATAGTATATATGCTACTGTTTGTGTAGGTTTTTGGAAGTTTATATATTACATTTTTGCATTTAATAAAAATCATGAAAACTTCAAACCCCTCTTATCCACTTCGTGATGTTACATAGCCTTATGTAATATACACCATAATCAATAACTTGGTAAATTTTCATAAAGATCCGTTCTGTAGTGTCTGAGATTAGCCTGATTACGAATGGAAAGTCCATTGGACGGCCAGGTTCGAACCCACGGCTTTAGGGATCACTAACACCACCAGTGCTCTTTTAATTATTTAATTTACTAGGTACTACCAAAACAATGGTCCTACGATGCAAGTCAAGTTATACAAATCTTAGTAGAAAAACAGTCAGTTCAAATCAACGCAATTCAATATGCATGTAATATAGAGATGGTTCGTATTTACGCAACCAGGTTTTTAAACCAGGTTCTCGCATTAAACTATACGTAACTGGTACGACTTCACGATATTTATACGTATTAAAAATACTCGGGTGCGGCGCGCAAGTCCACCACGCAGCCTTGGACGCGACGCGCAGTGCGGTCGCAACCCGACCGTACGTCTCGCAGCGCGGCGCGGCGCGACCTTCGATACGCGGCGGACTTGCGCAGTGGACTCGCGCGGCCGAAGTAATACTTTCAAGTATTTAGTACCTTAGTTCTTGTAAAATACGATACGTTATGGATCTGGTACGCGAAATAGCAAGTACGACTCATCTCTAATATAATATATAGAGGTACAATAAAAAGGCGCCTTCGGTGGCGCCACCCAAAAATATCTTAGCGAGCGAAGCTAAGCCGCGTTTCGCGGAATTTTAACGAGCATTGCATAGAATTGCTCAACATACCCGATCGCCGATGCAAAACGCAACGATAGCGCGTTTTAGAAAACGGATAGATTCAGCAGCGCCATCTAGTTTGTTTTTTTGGAACTAAGCCGGCCAAGCGCTTTCTTTATCCACCGACAATATCAAAGACGTAAGTCGAAAAACTTTACTTTTCAGCAAACTTGGTATTGTGTGTGTGTTAGACGGATAGAGGACAACAAACTAGCTTTCGATCATAGTAGAAGTAGCTTTCGTAGGTCATGGGTTCGAATCCCAGTCGAGCACCAATGGATTTTTCAGTTCGAAAAATTTATGTGCGCATTAACACTAGACCTGTAGGGCTTACAAACAAACTTTTATTGCCTAATATTTTTGTTGGTTTGGCGACCTGAAAGCCAATTTTGACAAAGTTTTCTTTGCCCCATTAGTTTCAACACTTGAAATGATAATTCAAATTTATTGTTACAGCGAGCTGATATAATGATGACGACGGAAGGCGGACAACGGAAGTTCTTGAAGAATATGGTTTGGCTCATTTTATAATCAGGCTTGTCATAATTACTATAAAAGCTTATTCTGAAAAATCAAACGTATTGCGGAAGTAGTATTACATCCCGAAAGTGGCAATAATAAATAAATAAATAAATATTTCGGACATATCACACACGGTAAACTGATCCCAAACTAGGCATAGCCTGTACTATGGGTACCAGAGACTGATATACATAATAGATAATATATTTAACACCCAGACCCAGAACAAACATCTGTGTTAGTCACAAATGAATAAACAATAACAATATTCGGCTTATATGAATTAAAATCCGGAAAAAAGTTTTTTACGGTTTTTGTACATAATAAAAAAACAGGATTTGTTAATGTATTAATACAACGTGTTCTGTAATCACTAATCAGTATACTATTCTGAAAGAGAAAAAGAAATGTCATTCAGGTCAAATGTCAGGTGAGTATGGGCAAATCCCCCCACATAATAAGGAATTTGCCCTGTCTGTGTGTGGGGGAGGCCATGTTCAGCAGCGGACGTCGCACGGCTGAAATGATGATGATGAAAAGTAATAGGAGTGCGACAATAAAGCTACCTAAAATAGTTGAAGAATTTAGTTTTACCTGATTTGACCTAAAACCAGCAGAATTTTACATAAGTATTGTTTTTTTAATGAATGTCGAAGTTCTGGTAAATAGTATACTAAGTTCCATTTATTATTTAATCTTCAAACTAGCATTACCAAAGAGAATAATTTAGGCACTACGTGCAGCCTAACATCATAAAACTGTTAATTGGATGAGTCTCAATGAATTCTGTGGGCCGATCCCGGCGGCACTGCAATGCCGGGCCGACCCGTGACGGGAGTGGAGCGAGCTCCGAACATCCCGTCGCTTTACAAAAATCAGTTTAATATACTGGTCCCTCAGTGAGGGAACTTTCAGATATTAAGCTGAAAAGAACAGATACTACACTTTGATCTTAGCCAAAAGGCCGAGAAGCGATACTGGAGATAAAGTATGACACGAACCTGATTCGGAGCCGCGTGTTTTCGTCAGCGCGATTCAGGATTCGTACGGATTTAGCAGCGCCACCTAGTTGTGAATTGGGAACTGAAGAGGCTAATACTATTACCTATTCTGTTATGAGACAGAAATCCATGCTGGCTGTGAACGCTGCTGTGAACGACCGACCATAGGAATCACAACATTAGCGAGCGATACGTTTGCGAATTGCTTTATTTTTTGTTCCTACTGAAAGCATATAGTTAATATGGTTATCTGCTATTTAGATTGTGTTGTAGATGTAATATTACCCCCAAGATATACCATAACAAATGCTACAAGCGTTCGATGGTGTTAACATTTCTATATTTACTTGTGAATTGAATGCCTGTAAAGTAATAACTTTAAATACCTATAATACAATAAATAACGTGAAACGTGAACGTATGATAAGAAATACATAAATTATGTCAGTTAGATTATGTTTTTATGTAAAAGTAATTTAATCATTTATGTATAGAATTAAGTAAAATAAATTACAGGTCAATACATAAAGATATATTTTTTTATAAAAGAATGACTAGCGCGATTGTAAAAAAAAAGACAACATCAGAGCGCATGACAAAAAGCGTACGTGTCAGGGGTGCGTGCGCGCAGTATTTGGCACCGTGCCCAATCGTTTGCAACAAGATAAGATAACAATAGAGGGTGCTGTAACAGTCAGGTATGCAGCTATTGTAGTAAATCTATAGGGTGAGGATATGTGAACATTGTAACATGATAATAAAGCCAAAGTTAAATTACAGCACCTCATATCCCAAACTGGTAACTAACCTTATCAGGAGGACCAAGAAAGAATAAGTGACACTCGTAAGTAAGTACTCTACGATATCGATCGATTAGCAAATAAATTGTCATACGACATTTGGAAAACAACATTTCCATTAAATAAAACTATGCCAATATCTGCTGTTGGGGTCAAATTAGTTCAAACTTAATTATTCAGCTGTTTTAGGTAGTAATCTTGATTCCGAACTCCTTGTAAGTACGTTTAATAATTTCCTTTTAAGATGAATTAGACCAAAAACAGCTAATTTGAATATTGTTT
The DNA here is from genome assembly GCA_947579855.1 of Anticlea derivata. Taxonomy (NCBI): domain Eukaryota; kingdom Metazoa; phylum Arthropoda; class Insecta; order Lepidoptera; family Geometridae; genus Anticlea; species Anticlea derivata. The sequence continues at coordinate 11,016,060 of OX388270.1, forward strand.
TTTTTTCTCGCTAATATTTTTTCTTTTTATTGAAAGAATAAGAAAACCCTTTCAGGATACATATTACGAATCACCTTGTATAATTAAATAGGTAGTTTTTTAAACACAAAAAAAACAGCTAAAATTTTTACACGAAAAGCACATAAGAAAAATAAAATAGGATTTGGACGAGCTGCTGTTACTAAGAATAATAACAGCTAAGAAGACTATTGCATTTGTGAAGGACATAACAAAAACAATACCAGACATAAAGTACCGGTCCCAACTTGCAACCTGGCAACACGCCATACGGCGCCTGGTCGGGCTAGTCACCAAAATAATATAAGGTACATCAAAACATTGTTTTCATTGCATCTGCCAAAAGGATTGCGATAAGAAATGAACGTGGTATTAAGGATATTGCCAGTAATACTAGTAAGGATGGGTTTTTGTCTTAATAGAAGACTAAGGGAAAAAAAAAATCTAAGGCATGGGCAGCAGCGGTCCCTATTAACAATAAGCTTTCTCTGCGCTCGTCAACCCGCATGCTCAGTCTGGCGAGTATGGGCATATCCCTCCAAATTATTGTTTTTAGAAATCTAAGAGTGGACGTCCTACGGCTGAAATGATGATGATGATCATTGAAGTCATTTTTATACAGTTTTGTGACTTAATATACTAGTTTAGTCCGATACATTTCTGTTCAGGATATTGTAACTGAAGCATTTTAAAACGCCACCAACATATTGAAGAGCGATAATTATTCTCCTTAAAATAACTGTGCTATATTTAGACTCGGTACATTAGCTGTCTGTTTAAGAGCCTTCTATCTTGAACAGTGGCCTTTTAAAGACACTAGAAGCTATTTCAAACGCAAAGAATGCGCTCTTTATGGAGACAGATGTTGATCGAAGGGCTGGAGCACACGTGCTACTTTTAGTTCCACGGCTTTTACGGTAAGCCCGTAAGATTATAAATTAATCACTTTAGAAAAAGGGATTTTTTACGTACTTGAATACCGACTGATTCAACCCTAATTAGCTACTGAGAGAGCATGCAGCGGCGGAGTATGCGTGGTGGTGAAAATTGTTTCCTAAATCCCGTTTCGATAAAATGAATTTGCAAATTCACAAATGTTACAATGATAAAATGTTCTATAAATTAAAAAAAGATAATTAGGATAATACGGGTAGACAGATATGGAGGGGCTTATTCTTCATCCGAGGCCACCCCGGCCATTTCCATACTATCATCTATCAGCAAATCTTTTATCGATTGATATATCTTCAACCGAAAAGATTTTGATGTAACACGTACTGTCTGCTCTAGCCTTATAAAGGTACTTACGTGTTTGAGTAAACGATGACTACATAGGAGCTATAAATGGAGACTTGTTCATAGTCTGGTTACAAATGGAATAAATGTGTGACAGATATAGATATACCTGTTGATGTCTAGATTGTGGAGTAGAGTTAGTACGTAGAGAAAATTACCTACTAATGCGATTCGGTCAGGTGGATGGTAGTCAATTAACGTCGATGGTAATTGTTTCTTGTGGTAACATTAAATAGAAAAAACATACGAGAGGCTTAAACAAATTGAGACCAACGGAAAGAACTCGGAATACAGGAATCCTTGAAGACGTAGGACATAATAATTAAACTTCAATATATTTTATTCATTGAAATCGCATAGATCATTTAGAAACATTCATAAATCAATAAATAACACCCAACAGTCACATAATAGTCCTGACGCAAAACAAGAATTCCCTGTGTCGTGGGTATCAGAAACTACGAGTACCATGGTACCACAACACCTATCCCCGGAATAAATATTTGCTTCAAGTTTATAAAAGCCAAACACAAAATTAACTTCATTCAAAAGATGTAAGGTTGGACTATTTTAAAAAACATTTTAGATGACATATCGCACGCCATTTGAACACGGCTTGAAGGTACAATTACATTTTCAATGGAAAAATTAAATTCCCCTATTGTTTACAGCCGTATCAGAGCTAGCTGAACCTACTTTCAGGTCTTTGACCGACCTTCGATTGGTTCTAGCGATTCAATTATCGCAAGTGCGTATGTAACTACTATACAGAGTATAAATAGTTTAGAAAGTAACATGTATACTAATGTGGTATGTGGCGGCCGGTGAGAACTAGGACCGGTTCAGGGTCTCCGAGTTGAAACTGGATAAAATGCTTAGCTTTAGTATATAACAAATATACAAGAAGTGTAAATATCAGGAGATGGTAGTTTTGTGAATATCGATTATACAAACAGCGAAGTATAACGTAACGTAAATGTAGACAAAGAAGGATAAATAACAGTATGGCTCGGAAAGGGTACATGATGCATACAACATGTTCCGTAACGAGTAAACTATTCCGAAAGCAGCTTGTAATAAACAAATAGAAAAAAAATATATAAGTGAAAAACCAATCAAGGCAAATAAAGTCAATATATTTTTTCTGATCTTTTCCTTAAACATTTTCAACTGGTTTTGGTATCATCTTTACAACTAATTATTAAACGTACGAGAAGTTCGCCATAAAGATAGCTGCCTAAAATAGCTGAATAAGTTTTAGTTTGAAATGATTTGACCACAAAACAGCTGACTTTTGCATAGTATTTTTTCAATGACAATTGTCCAATTTCCAAAAGTCGTAGAAATGAAAAAGTATTTATTTTCAACTAAATGCAACAACATAACAAATTACAGAATAAGATTAGAACAAACTTTATTTACAATTGGGTGAAGAATAAGCCTCTTTCGAGATAGTATACGTATTAGAGACTGAAAAATATTAAACTAAATACAATTAGGAGTACACGTGCACTAGAACGGAAACGAACAACTTATAGCAATGTCCAGGATGTGCTAGGGGTATAGAATTTCAAACTAAGACGGTGGCTTACGTCATAATTCATATGCAAGTCTAATTAAAATATTTACACCCAGGCCCTTCGTGTTTTCCTTTGACGTCATAAGGCATGCATTTATTTTAACCTCTTGAAACCAGTTATGTGAGAACTTAACTGGTTTCAAGAATCTTAGCAAAATTCAAATTATTTCTAACTTCACTAGGGACGACTTTACAATTGTAACTTCCAGACTATAATCTATCTCTGTACCAAATGTCATTCAGAGCCGTTCAGCCGTTCTGGCGTGCTTGAGTAACAAATATCCAAACTTTTGCATTTATTATAGTAGTAAGTTATATAGTAATAGACGGAAAAGTTGAGAAGTAATAGGTTAGCATGGTATGGGCATGTCATTAGGAGGGATGAAAGTTATTTAACGAAAATAGCGTTAGGTATGAATGTGGATAGATATAAGAGTAGAGGAAGGCCAACGAGAAGATGCATGGATTGTATTACAGCTGACAAGAGTAAGAAAGATGCGAGTGGAAGAAGAAAACATGTTATGCCGACCCCACATAATGTGGGGCAAGGGCAGGAAGATGATGATAATCATGAATTGTAAGATGATGTTGAATGTAGTAAATAATGATCATTCTCGACTATCTATTTTTCTCACAACAATATTTAATAACATCTTGTTATGAAATCTAATAATATCATACAACCTGATAAATGCGTTGCATCACTTATGAAGTGCAATTACATATAATCATCTGTAGGTCATCTTAGCAAATACATTGATTAATCCCTTATCTGTGATGTACAAAGTACAATAGGTTAGTACAATTTACTCAATAAATTAAAAGATGTGTAAATACTATTATCATCGAAGATAGATAAGGTTTAGTTCGAATACAGGACAAGCGTACAAACATCTGCGAGACGAGAAACGTTTAGCGCGTGTTATAAAAACAAATACTATGAACTATAAAAGCTTAATAACAAAATTCAATCAAGTTCTTGACATCAAAGATTTCATAAATCTCTTAGCAGTTGATATCAAAATATTATGACACTCTCATATTGTCCTATACAAGAGCATGCCAACTGCGTTAGCAGTACATTGCAACAAAACATCGTCAATTCGCGTCAATATACAAATGTACAAAATTTTGAAATGCCGTTCCGTAAATACCGCGTCTGAGGCACTGCCAAGTTGTACAGTCAAGAACATGTGCACTGAATGACATCTACGCCCTTGAAATAAGGTTCAAAATAGTCGTAACAAGTGTAACTTACGTTATACCTGCGAAGCTTTTACGCTTCGTTGAGTACATAGGTCATAGCGGTTTGTTTACAAACAACGTCTGAAGTGATCAATTTAGGAGATCTTTACGTTTGTTTCAATGAACTTTGTCTTTAGGACTTCACACTAAGACATCAAAATCAGTGAAATATTAATATTTATTTTATATATATTCATAAATCGCGCTTTGCGTTCTCGAACAGGACCTGAAGACGAGAATTTTGACAAAGCAGGATCAATGGCTTAAAAAGGAGACTTGCCTAAAAGCCGTGTTCAAACGTTTAACAAAATATGTGTAAATATGTTTTTAAATAATCATTAGGTCTATTCAATTCATTTATTGACCATTTCGTTATAACATATAACATAGGCATGTCAGGTTTACAGTAATTACAGTTCTTTACAAGTAACGTTCACATAATTTTACAAAGATTTTAGATAATTTATAGGATAGGTAATTTATAGTTTCTACTCCACATGCAAATCAGAAAATGAAACATTTAAATATTCCGCGACATGGTAAAATGGATGATTTTCAAAAAATGATTTAATTTTTATTTTAAACTGATTAAAGGGAAGCCGGGTTACTTCTAAGGGTAGTTTGTTATACATCGCAAGCTTAAGGCAGAGACCATGGTTATAGGTTTTCACGAGTCTTTTTCTTGGAACAAACTTCAAGTCTCAAGTCTAATAATTTAATTAAATTTTGAGTTTGACACTTGAGGGCGAGGAAAATGATTGTGCATATTATACGGTTGGAAAGATCAGAATGGAGCCAATTGCATCATTACACCGACAAGAGCTAAGCTCTTAAATTTAATAATGATAATTTGAAGACGTGCGATATAGATTAGAGATTTCACACGCCGTTTGAACACGGAATAGACGCTCTTTACGATATCATATTTGGAAAGGCTTGGGTTGTTCCAATACTGAAAAACAAAGAATTGGAGCGCGCCGTATAGCAAATGTTTATCGACTCCAAAAATAAGTACCTTTAAAAGCTTTTTATAACGTTTATTTAACAAGGTCGCTCACAGTTATGATTATGAGTGTAGATGAATGATTATATAACGCCAAGGATAAAGATAAAGATAAAAATTCAAGGCTGTTCGCTGGTAAGCGCATAACTTGAGAAAGGCTGGACTGATTTGGCTATTTTTCAATGTTGTAGTGTTTTTTAAGGGATGAAAAACGAAAATGAAATATTGGGAAAGTTGCCGCGGAAATTCGGGAAAAACTAAAAGTGCTCCTCCATATCTTCCTACCCATTACGTACCATGAAAAGGCATAGATTGCCAAATATACACCGCCGGATAGCGTTGTATATTTGTCTGTTTCTTTAAGTATGAGGTAAAAGAAGGAAGACAGAAATATACAGACTATAGAACAGTCACTGATGTAAATACGGAAATTAAAACCTAATTTACCAAATGAGGAAGAAGAATTTGGCACGTCTCATAGGTAGTTATGATCGCTTGAATCTTGTGTAATCAAATATTTGACATTGGGTACTTCCGCCACTCTTCAACAAAAGCACTTATGCTTAAAAGCAGATTGTGGTCTTAACAACGTGGGAAAACCGCATCCCCTTTCAGATCGTTTTGTTTCAAGCCTACGACTCTATTTATACGCTTAAGTATCTCATCATCATAATCATCATTTCATCAGTAAGACGTCCACTGCTGAACATAGGCCTTCCCCACAGATTTCTCAAGCAACTTCCCATAAAGTATGGGGGAAAGTGCCCATACTCACTACGCTGGGCTCGCGGGTTGGCCAGCGTAGTTAGAGCTATACCTAGTTGTTAAAATAGGGGACGCTGCTGCCCATCCCCCAGCTTGTATCCCTGTCGCCTCTTTTTTTTTTTTTTTATACAACTGAGGTGGCAAACAAGCTTACGGCCTACCTGTTGGTAAGCGGTTAGCCTATGAGCGCTTGCAATACCAAAGGCATCACACACGCGTTGCCGACCGCGAACCCCCCCTCCCACTAAAGAGCTCTGGCAACCTAACTCACCGCAGGAACACAACACTATTGGAAACAAATAATGTTATTTGGCAGCGATCTTCTGTAAGGCGGAGGTACCTCCCCAGGCGGGCTGCTCCAATTTAGAACGAGAATATCTCGCTATGCCCTACCTCCTCCTCCTCTTACGAACTCATAAGTAATATGAAAGCTGATATACAGTTATGTAAAGAAGAACGTAGCTGAGATACGTACAAGACAACTTTGTTGCAGTGATGATTCATAAAATACTAGTACTGCTAATATCTAGGACAACAATCAAACGCAAAAGCGAGATAATGAAAAACAAATTAATGTCTTGGAATAAGCGAACTGCATCGACACTCAATCATGTTTGTTTTCCTAATAATTGGGATACGGAAAAGTACCGCAATGTAAAACGACTAGAAATTGATAAGGTGACAAGTTCCAAAGCAGAGTCAATGACATTTCCTGTCGAGACGAGGTGTTGCGTAAATAAATGAGATGGGGATTCAGCGATGTGAAGTGACCAACTGAAATGCTGAACCATGTAGAAGTTAGAAAAGAGATTAAAATAATAAAATAATACACGTAACAACTAACAGTCACATACATATCTAGTCCTGACCCCATAAGACTAAACGGCTGAACGGATGGTAATTAAATTTGGCAAGGTGATAGATTTTATCAGAGGGAAGGACATAGGATATCTTTTATCTATAGGCTATCTTTGCTTCTTTTAAAATATAATCTTGGAAGGGGTGAAATAGGGAAGAATTGAGAGTTTGTATGGGCAATCCATAATTCTTCAAGTTAGGGATCTGAAAATTCATATTTAGGCTTTTGGAAATCAAGCTTTGGAGGAGGTAGGGCACAGCGAGACTTTCTCGTTCTAAATTGGAGCAGCCCACCTGAGGAGGTACCTCCGCCTTACAGAAGATCGCAGCCAAATAACATTATTTGCTTCAAATAGTGTTGTGTTCCTGCGGTGAGTAAGGTTGCCAGAGCTCTTTAGGGGGGGGGGGAGGGAATTCGGGGTCGGCAACGCGTGCATGATACCTCTGGTATTGCAAACGCTTATAGGCTACGGTAACCGCTTACCAACAGGTGGGCCGTATGCTTGTTTGCCACCTAAGTTGTATAAAAAATAATAATAATAACGTGTTTTAACATTTTTGCAAACTAGTATCATATAATTATGAACGGTACGTCAAATGACGTCGAAGTCAAGTTTATAGTGATAGAGATAAACTCTAATGAGAGCGTAACTACATGGGGGGCGTGTAAACAAACAAATCATGAGCGTATTGCATAACATTACGAACGTCCTCGACGTCAGTACCTACTGATAGTGAACTATAACCGATGCTGTCTACAAGCGAATTCGTAATCTAACACGAAGACATACAGGACAAAATAGAATGCATTCAGCGACAAAAACAAGACCCATGCCAGAAATTCTCACGTGTATTATAAGGATTGCATTTCTATTGAATTTCCTTAAGATGAACTGTATGTAGGCCGTGGTGGTCACGGCTGAAGAATAGGGCCCTAAATATCTTACCAGTGGATGTCATACAAGGCGACTAAGGGAAAAAAATAGGGGATGGGCATTACGCTCGCCAACCCGCGTTTCCAGCGTAGTGAGTATGGGCAAAGTCGCTCTGGAGACGATGTACAGCAGTGGACTGTTATGATGATGATGAACTGTGGATTAGTCGCTTATTTAACTACGATTAGTATTAGCAAGGGCTGCAAGATATCGGTCGGCGTCGTTAATGATGATATTATTACTTTTCTTTACAGGGCATTTAGAGTTTTTGATTAAAATTATACCTTGCTCATCATCATTTGGCTCTTCCGATTAAATTTAATTAATACATGACATTTTGTGATACCTTCAATTTTTAGTTCAAATTTATCATAATAAAAGAGATTATTTTAGTTTATATTTCAAGAGTTTAGTTTAGATAGAGTCAAGAGTTTTTTGTTTTTCTTTCATTGATCACTATTTAAGTTTATGTTTATTTTACGAGTTTTTTTTGAGAATGTTATAGTGCACTTTTATTTTTATGTATATCAGACCCTGTTTTTATGATGATATTTTATATTGGTTGAAAGTGCACAAACATTATGTATATTGGTAATATGCATTATGTATATTGGTGCCTATTTTTTTCCCTTAGTCGCCTTGTATGACATCCACTGGTAAGATATTTAGGGCCCTATTCTTCAGCCGTGACCACCACGGCCTACATACAGTTCATCTCAAGGAAATTCAATAGAAATCTAATCCTTATAATGTATATTGGTAATATACATAATGTTTGTGCACTTTCAACAAACAAATAAATAAATCATCATCAGCTTGTAGAAGTCCAAGTCCAAGTCCACTGCTGGATACGTCCAGCAGACTCCTGCAGGCTTGCAGAAGTATGCTGGTCATATACCTAATGGAACTGGCGGAATTGCCTCAGCGTCTTGGGGACGCTTCCGACTTGTAGGGATTGATGAATTTGGAGCTATCTATACATCGGCCTTACGATAGCTCAACTGTTGTTTTGTGTATTTACACTCGAGGTAACACCCACTAGGCCAACATGATTCAGATGTACAAGAACGTGTAGTATTCACGCGTATGAACGATTTCTATGAAATGCCTTTGAATAATGCAGCAATTGTTTTGGGATTCTTCACGTTTCTACAAATAGGTTATTCTGATCCACATACATAAGTACATAATGCCATAAAGTGCCGTGGTGGCCCCGGCTAAAGAATGGGCCCCTCCATATCTACCTACCCGCGGATGTCGTAAGAGGCGACTAAGGGAAAAAAGCTAGGGGATGGGCAGCAGCGTCCCTCATTTTAACACCAATAGCTCTAACTGCGCTCGCCAACCCGCATGCCCAGCGTGGTGAGTATGGGCAAATCCCCCCAAATGATAGGAATTCGCTCTGTCTGTTGGGGAGGCCATGTTCAGCAGTGGACGTCGTTCGGCTGAAATGATGATGATGATGAAGTACATAATACATACATGTATGATCATATTTGGTACGGGTGAAAAATAAATAGAATTCTGTTTATTATTATTCATAGATGCTCGAATTATAGTTATTCTATAAGGTGCATTATTAACGGTATGACGAACGGTCTTGAGTCTTGAGCCTTTTCCATCCACCGACTTCCCGCAACTTTTACAATGTGATCGCTCCATCATCGGGTGGGGGGCCTTACAACAAAACAAAAAAAAATAATGTGCTATATGGCCTGCCCACTGCCACTTCAACTTGCAAATTCTGAGAGCTGTCAGTAACCTTGGTTATTCTACAGATTTCCTCATTTTGGACTTTATCACGCAGCGATCATAAGTACCTAAGCGAGCGCTTATTATCATAAAAGACATCAAACCTCCCTGAAATATATAGAATAGAATATACGTTTATTTGACATACACACGAAAACACAGAATAGACATGGGAACATATAATACAAGGTAAAGTAAAAACACAAATGACAACAATGAATAAACATATAAAGAAAGAAGCTAAAGAGATGAGAAAATACGAAGACAATAAGGAACGAAACAACGCGAAACAAATTAAGTTTGTAGCCACCGGATACAATAAAGAACTGATAGCGGGTTTTATAGGTTCAGTGTTGTTTCATGAACCTCTACATTGCGTTTCATGAAATTGGGAAGATTCGACAGATTTGTCTGACCTAAAAAGCTTGAATAAGCACTTATCACACTGCGCAAAATCAATGTAACAATTCTTATTCGGTGGGTTAGCGGGCGAGTGGGGGTTAGTTTGAGGCACGTCCAAGCATTTTGACACATGCCCACATTTTGCAGTATTCCATACGTGACAGGTTGTAAGCCCATTGCCGCTTGTGAGAATACTTACTGGTTTCCTCACGATGTTTTCCTTCACCGTTTTAAGCACGGGATAGTTAAATTTTTAAACTCTTTGGTGCACGACCGTCTTCGAACCCACGACCTTCGGATCGAAAGTCGGGGAACCTCCCACTAGGCCAACACAACTTTAAGGAAGTAAGGATAGTCAGGATATGATAAAAATATTTTCAAAAGCAAAAAAGTCAACGAGGTATAACTAATACCTACTAGAGAAAACATTCTTAGGTCACGTTTAAAAAAAAAAACTCTTCCTCATACTTCATATCAAATTAATCACGTTTACACACTTTTATCGTGACAACCTCTACATTGCGAACTCACAAAGCCCAGATTACGCTATCTTTGAAGATAAGAAGCTATGTAATGGAATCCTTTGCGAAGGATTACGATTAGCAGGTACAAGTAGTTAAAAATAAATCAATCATTTTTTTTTTTATGCCACTGAGGTGGCAAACAAGCATACAGCCCACCTGTTGGTAAGCGGTTACCGTAGCCTATGAGCGCTTGCAATACCAGAGGCATCACGCACGCGTTGCTGACCCCGAACCCCCTCCCCCCTAAAGAGCTCTGGCAACCTTACTCACCGCAGGAACACAACACTATTTGAAACAAATAATGTTATTTGGCTGCGATCTTCTGTAAGGCGGAGGTACCTCTCCAGGCGGGCTGCTCCAATTCAGAACGAGAAAATCTCGCTGTGCCCTACCTCCTCCCAAAATCATTTGGTTCATAATCATCATCAGCCTATTGAAGTCTACTGCTGGACATAGGTCACCCTCAAAGAGTTCCATGACGGTCTTGTGCCTTATCCATCCACCGACATCATGCAACTTGCACAAAATCGTCTTTCCGTCCAATCTCCAATCTACATCGCCCGGTTCCTGGTTGCCATTCGTTCGAGAACCCATTACTCCCCAACGGCTGTCGGTTCTGCTAGCTATATGGCCTGCTCACGATGAACAGGCGTAAATTCAAAATGATCCATGCAATTTCAAGTTTGAAGTTTGCTACATAATGAGTTAATATAAGATAAGAGATAGAGATAGAGATAAGAGAGAGAAGACAGAGATAATCAAAACCTATTTAGAGATTGGTCGACAAGTAAACGATGTCAACAAAAGGGCATTATATCAACGATAGATTTAGTTTGAAAAGATTATATAGTGGCCTACAAATCAAACTCGTTGACTGTACGTGACGCTTTGTCCTTTTGCCCTTGACACCGCAATCCAGCGCCATTTTTTGTGGTAACAACATAACTAATACATTGGGAGAAAAAATATTATTTGCACTTGTATACATAATTGTATGCCTTCATTCAGTGTGAAAAGTGTCGGTATAAATTAGCATAAGCAGGTAGTACACTGCAACACCGAATCGCAAGGTCGAAAGCCAGACCGACAGGTTTCGAGTTTGACCATCGATGATAGTGGAGAAATCGAACATTCGTTGTAATGGTTTCTTCGTGAATCGGAGGCTCGTGACGCTGCTGTCAAATACAAAGCCTGACCACACAGGTTCCGTAAACGTTTGTCAGATTTTTTTATCAACCAATCAGTAAGGGCGTACTCTCTGGCGAAATTTCTCATCACCAATCAGTAAGGACCGGACGTCCTTGATTTATTTTTACTGAAGTTTTCTGTATGTATACGGCCAGCTTAAGATAGAACTTCATGATAGAATTGATGCGATGAACATGAGATTCGAAATAAATCGATCAGTTACTAGTCAGGTGGTTCATATAATCACGAAAGAGGCCTTAACAATCAACAAAAAAATTGCACAAATGCTAGAAGCTTCAATTTTTAAAGGCACCTTCAGCGTTCCCTGAGAAAAAGGAGAAAAACAAAATGATTCTATAAGGCTTCCGTTTTTTCCTGTTTAGGTACAGAACCCTGATAAAACAGCATTTTTTCACATCAATAAACATTTATGCACATTATATTATAATGTATTTCGCCTTCGCCTATTTATTAACTTTCACTACGCGGCCGAAAATCAATGACCTGAATACCAGAGGCACCGGCATTGTGTTGTATTGATCCAGGACTAAAATAGTTTCCGAGCCTAACTAAATTATGTATGAAACATAAAATATTTTATGCTGTGTTTCATCGGTTATGGATTGATCCGTTGCAGGCAAAATACTGCAATGCATACGATTGTTGAAATTTTTCGCTAAGAATTTCAAACCTTTATGGTATCTTGAAGTCACATCGCTTTGAAGAGCTTAATTAGTTTTAATTGTTGGAAAACTTATTCGAAAGAACTTAAAGGCTAGAATCATTATAATTTCAGGCACTGAAGTTCACCACTCCACCACTGCTGAACATAGCCTTACCCACAGCCTCCAGAGAAAATTCCTGTCATGTGGGGGAAATTTACCTATACTCGCGCTGGGCACGCGGGTTGAAGCTTTGTAAGAATAGTAGACGCTGCTGCTCATCTCCAATTTTTTCCCCTATTCGTCTCTTACGACATCCACAGGTAAATGGATATGGAGAGGCCGTTCTTCAACCGGGGCTACCACGGCAACTCCTTACCTGATATTAATCCCAGATTTTTTTAAATGGTCTCTTACCTGAAACAATAAAAAAAAAATATTAGCTGCTGGATTGCAAACCTTCAAGTCATATCTAGGAGAAACTGCGTATGAATGAATTAACTTGAAATGTAACTTTTTAGAGTTGCACACAACGTGTACCGCGCTGTTCGTGCGTTACAAGTTTTTCTGTTTTTTTTTTACGTGTCTGGACCATGGTTTAATCACGTGAGCGCCTTTAAACTGACCAAAAACACCGTGAATATCAGGCTCACTTAACGTGTAAAACACACAACGGATATCGTTATCTTTACGACCGTATTTCTGGCAACCACAATGCAACTCCCTTATCAGACACCAATGAACAAATACCTCATTAAGAAGCCGTATTTTCGAAGTGAATGTGACTGACTACCATGACCTGTCTAAATAAATATTTGGGTAAGGTGGAAGTAGGTTTATCTACTTGTGTTCACAAACAAGTTTGTTTGACTAGTGCCAAAATTTTCCTGCACGGTTTGGCCTTGTGTCACTGTTTCTTTCTTGGTCACCTGTATTAGGTCAGCCACCAGGTTGAGGTATGGTGGCCGTGAAAAGGGCCTATGACCGTCGGTGGAAGAATCACATGCCGGACATGCAAGGACATGCCGGGTTGCTCACGATGTTTTCCTTCACCATTTTGAGAGAACTAGTATAGTGCATAAAAATTCATTGGTGCACTACCGGAATTCAAACCCACGACCTAATGATCGGAAGGCGGGGCCACTACCACCACTCCACCAGTGCTCTCAATGAGTAGATGCGTCAGTGATAGAGTAACGTGCTACTGAACAGTGACTACTATCGCTCGCTTAGTAAGATGTTGTTGCATTTTCCTAAACCTTGATGCGGGAATTTGTAGAAGAACAAAAGTCACTGATATAGCTCTCAGAATTAGCAAGTTGAAGAGGCTGGCCGTATAGCTGGCAGCCGATAACAGTTGGGGAATAAAGTTTCTCGAATGGCGACCAAGAACCGGGCAATGCAGTGTTAGAAGGCCCCTTCTCCCCGATGGACCGACGATATTGTTTTCAGTCGCAGGAAGTCGGTGCGTGAAAAAGGGTCATGACCGTTCGTCATGGAACTCTGGGCTTACCTATGTCCACAAGTTCTACAGGCTGATGATGATTATAATGATCCAACTAGTTTCTTAGACGTTACACCGTGATTCTTGTGATTTTATTCGCGATGCCAAATTCATCATCATCATTTCAGCCGTACGACGTCCACTGCTGAACATGGCCTCCCCCACAGACAGAGCGAATTCCTTATCGTGTGGGGAGATTTGCCCATACTCACCACGCTGGGCATGCGGGTTGGCGAGCGCAGTTAGAGCTATCGTTGTTAAAATGAGGGACGCTGCTGCCCATCCCCTAGCTTTTTTCCCTTAGTCGGCTCTTACGACATCCGCGGATAGGTCGATATGGAGGGGCCTATTCTTTAGCCGGGGCCACCACGGCCACGGATGGCAAATTTGTTTAGGATAATCAACAATTGAATCGCCTGACCCCCTAAGTAAGTAGTGCCATTGAGCCATGAGCCATTAGGTCACACGAATTAATTGGTCACGGAGTTACAGGCTACCCGAGGGTCTTCGCTTAACATACTATCCTCCGAAGTATAGAGTTGTTGAATGTGGGTCAAGGAATTAATCAGGGAAACGAATTGAGGACCCTTTTGACTATACGCCAAATCGTTCCGCATAGTATTGGCACTTGGCAGAGTAAGAAAATGTGCGTTCAAGTTTACTATCACACAACCAAATTGTGACGGAGGTAAGGCAGCGCGAGATTTTCTCGCTCTAAATTTGAGAAGCCCGCCTGGAAGGTACCTCCGCCTTACAGAAGATCGCAACCAAATAACATTATTTGTTTCAAATAGTATTGTGTTCCTGCGGTAAGGTTGCCAGAACTCTTATGCCTACCTCCGTCACAATTTGGCTGTGTGTTAAGGGGTGGGGGGGATCAGGTTTGGCAACGCGTGCGTGATGCATCTGATATTACAAGCGTTCATAGGCTACGGTTACCACTTACTAACATGTGGGCCGTTACCCTATTTGCCAACTTAATTGTATAAAAACAATCTGTTTTTTTGACTATACATCTAAACGTCATGTGCCTTAACATTATTGTCGAAGACTTATGAATAAAGACAAAAACACGCGTATTGGCTTTTCACACTTTCCACCCCAGAAAAACAATGTAAAATTTCATTAAAAAAAACTGCATTTATGTTCGATTGAGTAGGTATAAAAAGAGGGGAAATGAATGAAAAATAAATAAGTATCAATTGAAATGTTTTTATTAAAGACAATTTTTAAAATATAGAAAAATACTTTGAAACGAACATAAATGCAGTTTTTTTATGAAATTTTACATTGTTTTTCTTGCATAAAAATCAACAATATCCTTACCTTACATGCTTAAATTATTAAACAGATCAACAGTGATATAGATTTATTCTATCCTTGTGATCAGAACCTGCGACATGCAAAAGTATGTGCGGTTGGTTAATATTAAGCTATGACAGTTTAAACCTTTCGCCTAGACGTAAAATATTTTTCCCGAAATTTCCCGAAAGAACCGGGAAACGATTTATGATTTCCCGGTTCTTAAATTGGCAAAAAAAAACGGGAATTCCCGGGTATTTCGGGACCGGGAATTCCCGGGACCAAACCCTAGTACCATGGTACTCTTAGTTACTGATACCCACGACACAGGGAATCGTAGAGTGGGGTCAAAACTATGTACGTGACTGTTAAGTGTTATTTATTTATTTATGTGGCGGATGATAGTTTGTAGTGGAAGCCGAACGTTTGAAAAAACTCAATACCTAACATAACTTGCGAGAAAGTATCTTATTATTATTTGTATAGACTGGCCTCATAGCTCAGTTGGTAGTAACTCTGCCTTCTGCGCTAGAGGTCGCGGGTTCGATCCCCGCACTGGACAAACATTTGTGTGATGAACACAGATGTTTGTTCTGTGTCTGGGTGTTAAATATATATCTATTATGTATATCAGTCTCTGGTACCCATAGTACAGGCTATGCCTAGTTTGGGATCAGTAGACCGTGTGAATAGGTCCGGAATATTTATATTTATATTTGTATCAATAGAGTTTCTCGAATTGCAAACCAGGAACCAGGCTACGCACTGTTGGCAGGCCGCCCACCCGATAGACCTACGACATGGTTAAAGTTGCGGAATGCTTATGTCCAGCAGTGGACTAATACAGGCTGATGATGATGGATACAATAAATATTATGTTAATTTCTGTCAACAGCTCTGACTACTCTGGGCTGACCCACACACGTTATTTCCAAGAACCAAGAATTCAAACTAGCACTTACGAACAAGAATACCTAAGCCAATACGAACAAATCAAATATGCTGCTATTATGACGCGATATTGGATCACTAAACTACTTTCTGAAATATTGTTTGCCGTCATCAAAAAGTTTTTTTTTTTTTATACTACTGAGGTGGCAAAGAAGCATACTCATAGGCTGCGGTAACCACTTACCAACAGGTGGGCCCTGTTGGTAAGCGGTTACCGCAGCCTATGAGCGCTTGCAATACCAGAGGCATCACGCACGCGTTGCCGAACCCCCCTCCCCCAAAGAGCTCTGGCAACCTTACTCACCGCAGGAACACAACACTATTTGAAACAACAAATAATGTTATTTGGCTGCGATCTTCTGTAAGGCGGAGGTACCTCTCCAGGCGGGCTGCTCCAATTTAGAACGAGAAAATCTCGCTGTGCCCTACCTCCTCCAAGTAGTAAGAACTTTCCTACTGCGCCCTACACGCTTTCATACATACAAAAGACCCAAAACAAAAAAAATATATTAGAGGTCCATCATTCAGACCACACCTGTAAAAACAGCCCATACTAAAATCAGCTCTAACTGAATAGCCACTGAGATCATGACACAAATAAAATCAAAAAGGGCTAGGCGATCGATGACAAAACCTAGTAAAACAAACCTAAAGCAGTACAAAATAAGGATCACAACGTGAGATGAGTCTTATATGGTTTAGGAAACAGGCGTACGTGACAGCCAGCATGGATCGTCTACGCAGTCCGTCGATGTAAACAGAGTAGTTTTTGGCAATGAGGAAGGATCTTAAGCCCGTGGGTTTGACTGACCTCAAAAACTAACAGTTAAATTTGTGTAGGTACTAGGAATTGGGCAGGTAGGATTTATAATGAATGGTTGTAAACAGAACTTGAAGGACAAACCAGACTAACCACAGATAGTCAGCTAACCGCATTTATCAGTAGCGTTGAATGTGTATGAGACCATTGAAGCTACGTGCTATGTGGGCTGACGTGAGCCCATATAATTTGTAGGTTGTAAAGATGTTTTTTAATTTTTTTTATTAGTTTACACATAATAATGTGCTCATTACAATCTAGCCATGCTGTAGGCTAATAAGTAATTTAACATTGACATATTTTTTTTTAAATAACTGCGACTAAGAATGTGTCCACTAACACTTTTCTTACTGTCTCTATTTAAGGGGAAGACACTTTGTTCTAGTGTTCTTGATAGCACTCGTTTGCACTTTCACTACATTACACTATTATTTAACACTATACTAGTTCGAAAGGTTTTGTTATTTTGAGTCTTCTCACTAATAAGATGATTAATAGAGAAAGTACCTATTGTAAGTAAGGACAAGGGTTTGGTGATTTATAATACCTATTGGTAGGATGTAGTAACAAACATTATTTACAAAGGATTTAAGCAGGAATAAAAATTTCAACATAATTATAAACAAATACTTAAAATCGAAGTGCATCACGAGATAATACTAAGATACTAAGTTAGGAAGTGATCAGCCTAATGAGCAACGAGGCGCCAACCTGTCGTTTACTTATATAACGCATGACTTAACCGACCTCCATATAATTTGTTTTTTCGGTCAGCTATTAGGACTTTATTATTATTTATCGGATGTAGGCAATGAATAAATAATTAAGCTTACACATAGACATACGTGAGACTTGGTCGCTAACTATTGGCCTCATACACAAGCTCTTAGTCGCGTAATATGGCGCGGAATATGGAGAGTTTCAATGCATCAAAAAATCCAAAACCCATAAAAGAACCAAGGCCACCGACATAGCTCTTACAGTTAGCAAGTTGAAGTGGCAGTGGGCAGGCCATATAGTTCGTAGAAACGATAACCATTGGGAATAAAGTTGGTTAAGTTCTCGAATGGCGACCACAACCTGGTCGATGCAGAGTTTGCAAGCCTTCTACCCGATCGGCCAAAGAAATTGTGTAAGTTGAGGGAAGTCGGTGGATGGAAAAGGTTCAAGACCGTTCGTCATGACACTTTTTGGGGAGCCCGTTGTCCAGCAGTGGACTTCTACTTGCTGATGACGATAATAATACATACGTGAGAGGTTGCAAGCTCGTGGTCGCCTAGCTGCTGCGATTTTGAGGAAATATGATTTTCCATCAGGAAAAAAGTCAGCATTGGAAGAAAGTTTGTATATTAAATCTTATCTTACATTATATTTCTCAAAAACCCAATTATCTGATAAAAAAATTTATCGAAAAATTGATAATGGCACTACTTATTCGATCTAATCTTAAAATGATTAAATTTATATTGGCATTACTAACTACATTGGACGCTGGTTTAGGAAATGTAGACAATAAAATTCCAAACAGTTTCTAATCTTATACTGTTGTACAGACATCGTTATAAGAAAACATTAATATTATAAATGCGAAAGTTTTAAAGTATGTTTGGATGTTTGTGGATCAACCATGCCGTATCAGCTCAACCGATTTCAATGAAACTTGGAAAGCCGCGGGCGCAAGCTCGTGCTGAATATAATCGTTATTGAGATTGCTGTTAAAAATGACGTAGGTAAAACTGAAGTTAAAGAAATGCAGAAACAACAACGGAACAATAAAACGGCATTCTAAGTTCAGAAGTCATCACCAAAGTCTTAACTGGTGATTTTAAAAACTTGGTATAATGCATTTTATGAAAAGATACGATTGATGTGAAGATCACCATTTCAAATAACAATAGTGAATGACGCATGCAGGCTAATTGTATTCCCACTTATTGTTTTGCTCAAAGGAAAACTAATGATGCATTTCTATGATTCACCTAAAATGTCGTATTTCGTTTCAAGATATTATTATCTTATCTTGTAAATAAATATAAAAGGAACAGTGATAACACTGATATCAAGTTGATTAAACTGACTCTGAATGCAGTTTAATGATGTCAACAGTCATAGAAATCAATGATTGAAAACATTGTGCAATACAATATTGAAATGGAAATGTCTGAGACGACGTCGATGTAGAAAATAAAGAAACTGATTAAGTGAAACTAAAAACTAACAGATACGAATGGTTACCTAAATAAGGTATATTCTGATTTTAGCTTGACGATAAAATTAAAGCTGATTGAGTAACCAGAGATAATGCTTTATTCGATTAATTTAAACTAAATTAGTGGTTATTAGTGGCGCCCCAAACTGAGATCTCGCGATACTCGAAAATTTGGTGCTTCGATGATCGTTGAGGTACAATCAAGACAAACTTTGAATATCGCATCTTTAGCATGTTCTAACTAATAACCAATCTAACCTGAACTACGAAGTCACTGACTTTACCCTTAACCAGCAAGGGATTCATCAACGTACATTTATGTTGATTAATGCATTTCTTGGAATTTTATCATTGTTCAAGTACCTACCAGTGTATGTTATCAGGTTTACAGCATCTAGTATATTTGTCGCATTATTTGTTTATATCACGTCTATTTTTTCAATATACATCAAAGCCGTTTTATCGTCAACATTTTATCGCATAAAACCACTGACGGTATTTTTCAAGGAAAATTCTAGAACAAAAACTACAGCATCATCATCTAAGTTGTAAACAATTTCGGTACTTTCAAAAGGCTTATCGGGGCAACTGGCAGTTTTATCCTATTTGATTGATCGCGAAACTAGTCTTCTAGTACTTTTCCTCGTATTTTTCAGGTATTGCATAGTTGCATGTTTGCCTGATAAAGCAAACCTTGAATCGCTTTTATTTTCCGCTAAGATTATTCTTAGGGAGAATTCACACGTACCAAAACCACACCACATCACCGCGAAAAAAGGTGGCCAAGCTGTCGTTACGTGTGAATTGTATCGCTGCAGCTTTTTGCAGTTGTTGTGGTACCAACTAAATGTCGATGTGGTTGTATCTGCGATGTGGCCGGCCGTTTACGGTGTCGTCGCTGGTGGTCGCGATGTGGTCGGTATCACCCACGCGGTCGTTAAATGTGGCTAAATGTCGTACGTGTAAATTGTACTATTTATTTTCAATACAAAATATGCGCGCTACCATGTAAATTGGTAGTGGTGTGGTTGTGGTACGTGTGAAACCACCCTAACGAATCTTTTGCAAACTCTTTTTACGAATACATACTTCATAATTGCCAGATTAATGTTGACAATTATAATTATGATAATATAGACGTTGAACATAAATTATTTCTCAAAATAATGACGTGTTTAATAGCCACTATTTCTTATTCACCTAGATGATTTAATTCAATTTAAATTTTTATTATTCCATATTTAATTTTATCAACCTTTTGTTTACTATTCTTATATGTATGTATTTTGTATACGTATGACGTATCAAGTTAATTAAATTTTCTTAATTAAAGTCTCTAATACTTCGTCATATCTTCTCGTCGCAGATACCGTAGAGCCTCAAGACGAAAGTCTACAATCAGTGCGTGTTGCCAGTTATGACTTATGGCACTGAGACTTGGTCGTTAACTATAGGCCTCATATACAAGCTTAAAGTCGCAACGGGCTATGGAGAGAGCTATGCTTGGAGTTTCACTACGTGATAAGATCAGAAATGTGGAAATCCGTAGGAGAACTAAGGTCACCGACATATCATCTCAGAATTAGCAAGTTGAAGTGGCAGTGGGCAGGCCATATAGCTCGCAGAACCGACAACCGTTGGGGAGTAAAGTTTCTCGAATGGCGACCACAAACCGGGCGACACGGTGTTGGAAGGCCCCCCACCCGATGGACCGACGACATTGTGAAGGTTGCGGGAAGTCGGTGGATGGAGAAGGCTCAAGACCGTTCGTCATGGAACTCTTTGGTGGAGGCCTATGTCCAGCAGTGGACTTCTACAGGCTGATGATGATGATGATGAAGTCTTTAATTAAATTAGTATTTAATTGTAGAAACATAAAACTAGCTTTGGAAGTGCATCATAAATATGGCAGTTCGAGATAATTTTTATAATTTATTTTTCACCAATATTTTGTTTATTTTAGATTATAGTTGGTAATTATATCTTTTATACAAAACATTTTCTTGAAAACCATTTGTTTGAATTATATTGATCGATGACCTTAAAATGCTCCTTTGACTTAGTAAAGGTTGCTTTAACGTTTTCATATTTTATTTATGGGTGTAATATCTAAACATTTAATAGCTTTAGCAACCGAGTCCTAACATTTAGTGTCTATGTTTACACTCATTTATGTATCAGCTCCATTATATTTGACCGCTGCGGCGCTAATATTTGATAGGGCCAAGCCAATGTAATCAAATTTACTATCAATTTACTTACTATTCTCTAATGGAATTAACACGTTCTACCACATCAAATTTTCGTGACAATGGACACGAAAAGTGAATCAAATTAGACCGGATGACGTAGGCAGTGGTGCAAATATTAGTTTTACGTGAACTAGTCGACTATAATGGAATTAGAAGCCTTTTATTTAGTAAAATTGAAAAGAGCTTCTTTTGCTATATTTTATTTATTCATCATCATCATTCCTTATCCGATGACGCAGATGTTGAAAGGGAGCGTAGAGCGCTGGCCGTCCGGGGAAACATGATTGCTTGTAGATTCGCACGCTGCTCGAGAGAAGTGAAAATCACTCTATTTAAGGCTTACTGCCAGTCCTTCAACTCGAGTAGCCTCTGGCTTAACTGCACCCGTCGGGCAGCCAGCGCTCTACGCGTCCAGTATAATAACATTTTTAGGATGCTGATGCGACTGCCTCGCTTTTGTAGCGCATCTGGTATGTTTGTGGAGGCGCGCACGGATGGTTTTCACGCGATCAATCGTAAAAAAGTCGCCTACCTCTTCTAGCGTACGCGGGGTAGTGGCAATGGCATCCTGCAGATGATTAATTCACGTCTGGACTGTCCCATCCAAAACAAATGGATGAAAATACTAATGGGGTCCATATAACCAGGTAGAGTATTGCTAATTATTTTTTATTATTTTATATTATGAATGTTAATTTTAATAATTTATATTTCATTATTTAGATTTTATTGTGACATTTTATATTTAATTATGGATGTATTATCTGAAATAAATGAGTTAAAAAAATAATAATATTAAGCTTGTAGAAGTTCACTGCTGGCAATAAGCCACCCAAAGAGTTCCATGACGAACGGTCTTGGTCATTTTCCGTCCACCGACTTCCCGCAACCTTCACAATGTTGTCGGTCCATTGCTTTCCTACACTGCGTCGCCCGGCCTATGGTCGCCATTCGAAAACTTTTATTCCCCAACGGCTGTCGTTTCCGCGAGCTCTATGCCCACTGTCACTTCAACTTGCTAATTCTGAGAGCTATGTATTTTATCTATTACAGTTTATTATCTGATTTTAGCAGCATCCTTACATTTTTACGCCCCTCATCTCCTTTGAGTCATTGAACTCCCAACAGTCTGATTCACGAAAGTATTGCACATTGTTTGTGAACCTTGAAAACAGTTTATTGTCCTCATTGTATAACGATTGTAAGAGGAAACGGTTTTAGGGCACTTCCATTTGAAACAATGCAAGGAAGCTTGGATGGAAAAGGCAAATGATGAACTATTTAAGAGTCAGACAAGAGATTCAGTTAAAGAAACTAGACTGATCTTCCGTCACAAATGTATCAATAAGCGTCCACTGTTCATAGGCAACCATAAAAGGGCATTACAAGTAAACACTTATTGGATTCAATATGAAAATCAGGCCTACATACTCGTACTTGGATCATGGACTTGTATCTACACCAGAAACAATTGCTTGCTTTCACATATTCCAAAACAATCAGGTACCTAGCAGATTGCCAAATCCTACATATTAGTACATTCGAAAATATGAATGCAAAGCTGCATCTGAACGCCCTACCGGTTTTATCTGGTTCCATCCAGTTATGCGATCCGGTTCAACACAACATGTTTGGAAACTCGATCTTTAGTGAATTCCACTTATATGCGTACAAGAGAATTTCCCTTCTGAGAAACGAATACGAATTACCATTACTATAAGACCAAATTATCAGTACGATGTCTCCTATGCATTCTACATTTTACAAAGTCAAACAAGCCATTAAATTTATTACTTTGTCATAATGGCAGAACTGACTACAATGCATGTAAAACATTTACTGATTTATGATCAGATGTAATGCCGCGACTTATGGTTTTGATTCACCTCAATCCACTAACATCCTGCCCTATTTCTACGTAGTTTGCAATTGTACTAAGGTTTGTTCAGGACGATTACACCGGAACGAAAAAGCTCCCGACACCAGTCATAATAGGTGCATTCAGGTTCAAACCGGTATTGACTTTCAACACAACTTCACATGTCCCAACTCGAAAACCTGACTGAGGTCAAAAAAGCGAAACATTTTTTGTTCAATTTTTTTATACCTACCGCAAGGTCGCGAGTCGTCTTAGAATATGAATGACGTGATGGCCGGCTTATAGTACTATAATGTTTGAATAGGTATTTAAAGTGTGCGTCCACATTCTTCCATTTGACCATGATGCTGTTATCGTGTTGTCTTATCTCACCATCCCACTAATATTATAATGCGAATGTCTGTAGAGATATTTGTTACTCTTTCACGCGGCAACCACTAAACCGATTGGAATGAAATTTGGCATGTATGTAATAATAATTGAATAATTAATGAATGAAATAAATAGGTATAACAAATAGGCCACCGCAATAAAAAACAGAAGAGGAAAAATATTGGACATCTTATACGATATGACAGCTTCTTAACTAACATCGTTGAAGAAGAGGAAGAGGAAGACCAAGAATAAGTTACATGAGCCAGATAAAAGAGAAGATTGTAGTCATGTCATACATATAGGTGAAGAAGCGGGTATTGCAAAGATCAGAATGGAGGAAACTGCCCCAGTACACCTACGAGAGCTAAGCTCTGAAGAGATAATGGGTGGTAAGGTAGGTAGGTAGTACACAGTACAGAAATTAACATAGCTTGGTAAAAAATAGACAAGCAATTAATTGCGGTATCGAGGTCGACCATTTAACTTCCGCTCCGACGATAAGCTCGGAAGATTTTTTTAAGCAATCTGAACGAAAAAGTTCATATCTTGAAATATCGATTCATGAATGTCATCGAACAATTTTAAAAAGTAAAAATAATCTTTTCCTGCCTTATTCGAGCTTTAAAAAAACCAAGATGGATAGGTTTCTACCAAGAGCTGCCAAGCAACATAGGCAGGAAATGTTATATTGAATACATGTTATGCCCCCCACACAATGCAGGAAGATGATGATTGAATTGAAACCCGGCGTGGGGGCTAGTATATCAAGAACCTATACAGATTTATTGCTTGTTTGTCGTGTCACTGATTCCTTCTTGGTTAGGTCAGTGACCAGGTTGAGGTATGGTGAAAGAATCAGTGTAGTGAAAGGATTAAAGTGCGCCTCTGAGGCTCTTTGCATGTACATGTAACATGTCTTCGAATTCTAATGTTCTAGGACATGTTGTTTACTTTCACCGTTTAAGAGCACTAGTAGGTATACTACCGCACATACATTTTCCGAATCTCTATTGGTGCACGACCGGGTTTCAAACCCACGACCTGTGGATCGGAAGGCCACTTCAGTCAGATTCATTAAAAAGATGCGATATAACCGTACAACCAAGTGTACCTACCTATTTAACAAAAATATTTGTTATAGGAAATGCAAACATTTTCTTACGAAAGCCTAATTAATTGATCATGAAGATCGATTAATGATTATATAGGAATGTTTTATTTTATGATTTTTAAGAAAGCAATAATACCTTACATAATAATTATTTACATAAATTTGCAAACAAAAACGTGAACTAGTTTAATCTTCGTCGATTGCGTGTGATAATGAATTCAGATTATAAGTACGAGTAAGTTCTTTAATCAGTAAATACCAAAGGTGTATCAGGCATAATTGTATTCAGATTGATCAATGTTTCAATACGGCTATATTTATAGCACGTATGTAAAACAAGCTGGTGTAACAACGAGCTTTGCTTGTTACAAAACGATACTTTATCATCATCATCATCATTTCAGCCGTAAGACGTCCACTGCTGAACATGGCCTCCCCCACAGACGGAGCAAATTCCTAATCATATGGGGGGATTTGCCCATACTCACCACGCTGGGCATGCGGGTTGGCGAGCGCAGTTAGCTAGCTTTAACGATGCTATAAGTCCGAACGGATTCGAACGAATTCGGATGAAATTTGGTACAGCGATAGATTATAGTCTGGAATGGCATGTAGGCTTTTTATGTAGGTACCTCGCGAGCGAAGCCACGGGCGGAAGCTAGTCAAATATATAAGGTGTTGTGTAATGTTGAATTTCCAAAAGTCGTAAAACAAACTTTACTGCCAATTGGGTGTAGAATAAGCTTCTTTCGGGATAGCGTTCATGTCATGAATCACTTTGTATATACCTAACAGAAATATTCAGCGAACATGTTGACATGAATTGTCTTATGTAGGTAGTTCTTAGAAAGCCATATTAATTATGACACGTAGCGATATCTTAGGAATAAAATTTAATACGGGACAACCTCGAAGTTATTCCCTATAAAATAGCAATAAAACCATCAAAATCGGACAAGCCGTTATGCAGCAATCAGTGTTCATACATAAAAAAACATAGTCGTCGAATTTGACAACTTGCGCCTTTTTTGAAGTTGGTTGAAAACGTATAACTTTCATCGAAAGCCGCAAAAGCTCATTTTCAGTAACGGAACTTGAAAAATAATGAAAAGTATTCGGACGCTCGACGCTGGCATTGTAGCGGGAAGGGGAACAGGGGTGGGGGTAGCGGGGTGAGGTAGAGAGGGGGAAGAGAGGGGAGCCGCGGGGGGTAGGGAGGTCAGACCCGGTGCATCGGAACCGTAGAGATGGGAGTAGGATGGGAATAACGGGATATTTTAGAAGTATTATGTGAAGTTGGGAAGGCTTTATAATGAAATGAGTGTATAAGGAGAGAAGACAGCAAAGCGGCATCTAGGTAGCTGAATTATGGGCGTTCAATTGTTTGGTTTTAAAAATACTTAAATAATACTAGTATACGCCCGCGGTTTCGCTCGCGTGGTACGAAAATTAAAAGTTGTCTATATGTTATTCCAGGCTAATTACCACATACTGCCAGAGGTATAACCATATTGGCCTACGCCATTTTGTAAAATCAGGTTTTCGCAGCCACTGATAAAACAAGTGCCATTCGATAGAAAACAGATTTAAAACAAAAAGTTGTCAATAAAAATCTGAGATATTTGGGTTTAAGCTCTTTCATTCTAATCCTTCCAGTGGTTGCTGAGTGAAAGAGTAACAAACATCTTCACAACCTCACATATTTATAAACTTATACGCATTTATAATATGAGTGGGATTGCACTTATAAGTACTTACTCTATACCCTATGCTGTGTGGGCAAACAAGTTCTGTCTCAACTCAATGCTGCTACACTAAACCCTGATGTTTTATGTCTGATGTCGTATAATGACTGGTCGAAATCCAAGCAGATTAGGAAACTTATCATGATAATTTTTGTAGTGAAACAATCACACAAAATTATTACGACAAAATGTTGTTTAAACATGGCTCAACAAGGATGTCCTAAAAGGGCCAATACGCAATACCCTAATTGAAAAATGTATTTAACAAGGTTATCTCGTATTAAAACTACCAGGCTGTTTGGACTGTTGATAAGGTAAAGTTCCGGGGTAGGTACGTACATGAAACTAGATGAGAAGCAATAGAGTTTGTTTCTATTGATTGGTAAAAATCAGACATGTCGATGAAGAAGGGTAGAAATTATCTAACAAAAACTGAAGTGACGAATGCATTAAACGTAAACGGCCTGATACCAGAACGCACTTGAAAGTCCTTCAACAAAAAGCGGTTTTGGCGCCACGGCAGAATGCGAACAGTGTACAACACTAGTGAGGTCAGACGTAACCGGCGGGGCTCCCCTTCCCTCCGCCACTCCCCTCGCCATTATAAAAGGTTGCCCCCACGCGCGCGCCGCGTCTAACGTTACAGCGCTGCCGTATAGCTCGGTGCCGCTACGATCGTGAACACACGCGCTAACAAATTGTGAAAGTGTTTAGTGATTCGAGTGAGAGTATCGCGCCAAGCGACAACCTCTACAAATCAAGTGGCGAGGAAATTGTTTCGTGAATTCACCAACTAGTGGGGTTCAATGGAAGCGAGGTTCGTGACCTGCCGTAGCGCTCAGCAGATCAAGCCGCCTGAGAAGAGCCTCGCGCCGCCGCCGACGGTGAAGGGGCTCTTGTCCCGGTTCGGGAGTCAGGCTCAGGCGTTGTTCGCACCCAAAAAACCCCGTTTCGGATCCTCGGTGGCAATCCACAAGCTCCGCGAAAGCAAGTGGTTTAAACATGATGAACAGAACATTTTGTGTTCGGTTCTTGAGTCGGGATTCATCCTTGAAGTTCGCGCCGAGGACCCCTTGCCTCCCGATTCCACCCTATCTCCAGATTATCACATGTACGCAGTTGCCATGTGGAAGAAGGGTAAAGGTGAGTTGAATAAGAGCATATTTTGTTTTAGTAAACCTGAGCAGTCGGTATTTATCGGTTGTATTTAGGTCGAGCGACAACGTGAACGCGGCGCGAGCCTCTATGCGAGACTATTCAAGTTGGCTTGGCTTGACGCGATACTGTGGCGAGCGGACGCACGTAAGCGTCGAATTTACAATTGCTTGTAAATAAATTATGTAAAACCAGCATGTGCATTAGGGACAGCAGATGAATAACAAATTAACGAGATAATTCAAGCGCCAGTAGGAATGCCGATTTGAAAGGCCGAAGGCCTTGTTTATGGTAAAAATATCAAGGATTTCTAAAAGGTTTTTGTGATCACACCTTAAAAATTCACGACCGGTAACTGACATACGTTGTAATTTTTGTCTACAGAAAAAACAAAGAACCCGGAACAGATAGACATCTACACGGTGCAACAGAAAGGTGTAAGAAAACGTGTGGTTAAAACCACCATGGGTTCCTTTTGGAAAAAGGATTCTGTGATACGCATCAACAATGTGGACGACAAGCAGGAGACGCCAAACATTGAGAAAGACATCAGGGCCAAGGTAATTATCTGGGAATCAGGAGATATCACATCACGCGTTTCCAATTCCATAATTTCCCTAAACTCTCATAATTAATATGGGTAGCGTAACAAATAATGCATAGTAAAGCCTCCCGGTATTGATTAGCAAATTAATTACAAAAAGTTCAATAGGTAACTTTCGTAATACTTGATTTGGCACACTCCATTACATAACGGCCTTCGTGTAAACCTAGAGATAAAGCTAGATTTCAAATAGCTGCCGGGACATTACAACAGTCAAGACCTAAATTGTACATTGAACTGTAAACGTAGACTTGCTACATAGTTTGAGATTGATTTACACGACCTCGATTAAATTGCAAATAAGCATTGTCCCAATTCTGGAGCAGATGTTCGACAATTTGGTCTTAAATAAATTGAGCATCACTTCCTATCAGATCTTTCGATTTATTTATCCAACGATGCACGATTCCAACCTTGAACGGTTTCTATTCTCTATCGAAAAGTGTTCTTTCTTCATAACCGTAGGTTTGCGTCAGAATTGGAAACCTCTCGTTACAGATAGCGTTAGTCGAAAGGCTTTCGTTGTTGGGCAACTGTGGACACAGTTGAACAGTGGAACGGCTACTAAGGAGCTTCCTACTGATTGCAGCTGGATATGGCAACTAAGTCAAGGTTCGAGAGGAACTGGCACAATACCCTGCACTTCGTCCACTGGTGCCGGTACGGGGAGACCCCACAAGAAGCTCGCATGAGACAGGTAAATAAATATCGAAACAGTACATATCTTAAAGTTAATTCTAGAACCCTCAATAACGGTACGCGTTTGCGAGTTGCGTTACTGCATCGGTAATATCACGGTTTGACTCCGCTTTTAAGCTGTTTACTCCTATTATTTTCTTACGTTCTGTATTTTTGGTTCTAGAACTGTTATTTTTTTATCTCATAAAATTGCATGTCGCGTGCCATCGACCGGGAAGCGAAGCTGCCCTTAAAAACACTTTCGAAATCACAGTTGCTCGTGAGCGTAAACATTGTCATGGCAATTTTACGTAATTCCTTTACTTCAAGTTCCAAAGAACATCATCGTAAAAGCATTGTTTCATTTGGCTTTGTGTTTGTCTGCCGTTTGTAACTATATTGTGAACTTTTCTACGGAAGCATTGAAGACTGGGCACATGGGCGCCGGCGATCATCCATCGAGGTATTGCATGGGGAAAACGAATAAAAACAAGATCGCAAAACGAAGCCTTTTGTTACAGATCAGCTTAACGACGTCGAAAACACCCATGATTATCATCTTTTGATGGTAATTTGAGGCGCTTTGGACACTTACCGCTGGCAACATTTAGTACCGGTGAGGTTTTGAATTATAATGATGTACCGGAATTCAATGTGCCCCAATATGTTTCTTCCTAACTTTACTAATGCCATCTGTGTATTGTATTATACGTTCACCTCAGCATACGTGTCCGAGCAGCAAATCTAGCAGCATATTAGCCGTGAAAAAAATCGCCAATTAAAATACTAACCTGCGATATGACATCGAACAAAATCGCATCGATTGTTTGAATTCAAAGTCCGTTCACCTTGTCTAATTGACCGAGACGAATTGCAAAATATTTAGTAACTTGGCATGTGTGTAATTATTTGTAAGAGCGATAATAGAATATCATAATTTACTATAATAGAATCGTGAAACTACATAATGGAATGTGCTGTAACTATAATTTATGGATACCTGCAGACATAACATAATACCTACGTTTTCGTTGTTGACAACTGATTTAGAGATTGATACAAACATACTTAGTGTTGGTCAGTCAGTCAAGCCGATCCGATGCAAGAACGTGTTTTTAGGGAACCCATGTGGCGAAAGGCATACACTACAATTTGCTTACTGTAGACAATTTGCAACGATCTATAGATAGCCCATCTGTTTGGTTAGTTTTTGTTTGTGTTATGTATGACATAAATGTTTAGACGGTTAAAATATAATTGCGTTGCTCAGTAGGAATATTAAATATCCTCGACCTTGGCAATGTCAAGTTTTTTCTACAATTAGAGATAATAAATACGGTCAAGCTCGAGTATGACTCGCGCCCTGAGGCTTCCGTACTATTACACCGGAAAAGTCTAGATTCTAAGGGTCGTTCGCGTAGTTCACTATATGAAAATAACAGCAAATAGTTAGCTCGTTGCAGTTTAGCAGTTTGAAATATTAAGTAGTCACCGCCAGACATATTTCTTGACCGCAAAAACCTCCAATCCATAAATTATTTTTTTGCCTTATTCGTGTTGAGCCTCTTTTTCCTAACATCACTATACATTTATGCTTTTTTCTTTATTCGCTTTATTTGCTGCTAGCATCCCAAATTTCAGATTTGTAAGGTTACTGAAAAGGTTAATAGGTAAAACCTAGAGGTTTTAAAACAACATTCATTGGCACATTTTGATCATAAAGTCAAAAGCTTAATTTTTTGACGGCACTATAAGCTCACTGACTTTTATATTTGGTTCAAATTTAAAGTTGATACATTTAGCAGTTCTTGAGAAAAAGGATCTTACAGATAAACAGACAGACAAGCAACGTGATCCTATAAGGGGGAACCCCTATTTTCCAAATAGGGTACGGAACCCTAAAATGTATAAACGCTAAACGAAAATCAAATAAAGGTTTCAGATACATTAATATTTATTTCGTTCACGATGTGATTTTGACCTACCAATTGACCAGCGTATTAAATAACAAAATCACACATTAAATAAATGAATATGTGTGCACAAAATTCTATGCACATCTATTTGATATCTGAAGAATTTCTGTAATATTATGATAATGTACAATACATTATTATTTAAATGCGTGACAGCTGTACAAATGTACGATAAGTGTATCTATAGTAGACTTCTTTCGAAGTCTTTACATCGAAAGAAGAAAATATTTTCATCAAATAATATAGTTAATAAAATAAGTTATTATTAATACAGGTCAAATCTTATTTTTTTTGTCAATTTTACTTTTAATGCGTCTTCTGGCAACGAACAACAGCAAAATTACGACACATTATGTATTGTTATGAACAAAACCGACATTGGGATCAATGAAAGATAAACACCACCTAAAATTCATATAAACATTGATTTACGCTGAAATCGGTGTCTCTTTTTAAACAATCGTAAACAACATGCAGCGAGGCAAGTTGATAAAAATCTTAGCTTAGCTATAAACATTTGAACGATTAGCAAGCGTTGTGTTTTGGAACAGACTTCAGAATCGGTTGACGCTTGCTTAATTTTTGCGCGAGATTATTGCAGAAAATCAATAATAAAGAAATCATTTTAAAGTTAAAAAAAAAAACAAAGTAGTGAGTTAGTCATTGTGTCTCGTGACATAAAGCAGCGCAAAGTAGTTCCAACCGGTTTTCACAGGAAAAAACTGGAAATGGTTCATAATTGAATAGATGCGCGATTTGTATTTATTTACCGTTTCAACACTATTTCCATTGTTGTGTACACGAAGGACTAGGGATGGGACGTGAAAATTTTACATTACAGATCTTTTGTATATCGATGATTGGAATTGATGCAAAACTGTGCTCAGAACTTGAACTTCCGTTTGGATTTTCATCACCTGGAGAGGATTAAGATTTTTTTTTTTTTTTAAGTAAGTAAGTTTTATTTATCAAAAATGTAGTGTACAATGACAACGAAAGCTTAGTCTAGGCCCTATTAAAGTAGGTACATTGCTTACAAGCTCTCACACTAGGATACCCTGAGTTGTGAGAAGTTTGAGTTTGACAAGGGTTACATCGATTATATTTAATCTACTCTAAGGGTTAAAGGTAGGTAGGAGCCTAGTACCATTAGTTCAATAGTAGGTATGTTATTAGGTACACCTAAGTTGAGGACTTATGGACACTAGCTCTCACACTAGGATTCCCTGTGTTGTGAGTAGCTAGTCTCTTCCGGGGGCTGTAGGATTAGTATTAGGTATGTTTAATCTTATTACATTTAGGCTACATACTTATCATCGATACAGTACAGTAGGTATTCTAAGACAGTAGGTAGATACAGAATTACATGATTGATAACACTATTTCAAGGAAGGCACTGGTAATTAGGTAGGTAAAGTAGGAGGTTTAGGGATTAGGTTACGTATCATAAGTCAATGAATCTCGGGCAGTGGGCTACGGTAGGTAGACAAGCCATTTATTTGCTAAGAACATGGTATTTCAACTCCATTTCAAAGAATTAGTTTATTTATTAACTATAGAACAATGTTCTATTGCAGTCGTTTTTTCACATTATTGTCAAATAATATTCACGTTTGATTTATTATAACACAACTGTTATCTTAAGTGCAATTTGTATTTGAAACGTACAGAATGCATTTACCTTGAAATATTATCATTTTATTCAAACAAAACGTGACTATCATATGACCTCAACATTGCAGATGAGGCACATGACTTCACGAATTTAAGATGATAGATATTTATAAACAAAAATTGTCACGTGCATATCGTACTAACGTTTGTTTTAAGGATTTTTGTAGCCATATTGTTTTAATATAAAAACTAAAGCTCCAAAGCATTGACTCGAAATGCAAAACTTAATTCTTCGACCATTAACTAACTTTTCATTGTTTTGTTTCAGATAAGCGAGTCGCTCAAATGGGGCAACATTGGCATGAGTATGGGCGTTATGCTAGTAAGCCAGAACCAAGCCCGGGAGAAAGCTCGGTCCGTCTGAGTGTGGCAATCCAGTGGACCTCACTCCGCTGGATACTCCTGCTTCTGCTTTTGGCGGCCATCGTCCAAGATCGACCATGTCTAAGCATTCTAATTTTGAATTTGTTCGGAACGCTCAAAGGCATTTTTGTTCCGTATAGACATTTACGGAATAAACACCCCAACTCTATTTT
This sequence comes from Anticlea derivata, assembly GCA_947579855.1. Taxonomy (NCBI): domain Eukaryota; kingdom Metazoa; phylum Arthropoda; class Insecta; order Lepidoptera; family Geometridae; genus Anticlea; species Anticlea derivata. The sequence continues at coordinate 11,049,058 of OX388270.1, forward strand.
TCGTTCTTTTTTAATTTCTGTATATTTTTGATATTGTGTTCATCTGTATCTTCAGGATCTATATTTTCTTCGCTAGTACTATGAAAAGTTGTAAACATAACAGTGCTAAACATTCAGGGGCCTTTTCCATAATAACTTTCATTTTATCAAGACTTTATTATCTGATCTAGACTATTTAAGTATTCTTATCTCTGTCACTTCCATATCAAAGAAAAGAAATGGCAATATATTTATTGGCCATTTTAGCTTTCGCAGATTTTAATGAATATTATGAATAAGGCGGTTATTTATAAACTCAACACGCAGCTAGTAATGCTTAAAAGAAAATTCTGAAGGAGCTTTTTGCATTGAAACGACAAATTGAACAAAATTGGTAACTGTTTCAAACATTCCTTATCTTCAACAAAAGACGCTCAAAGGCTCTATATAAACTGTTTGTATTAAGTCATTTGATAATTGATATTACATAAATGTAAGGCGAGTATTGTGAAATCTTGTATAGATTATCTGAGTGGCTCCTATTCTTGCAAGTATTTCGGTGTTTTTCTGATACAATAAGACTGTTTTCTGATTTTCTGTGAAAATTATTTATCGACTGCGAAAATGTTAGATTTATTTCATGTTTCGCAGATCCAATGTTTAAAGTATTGATGTTATTTTGACCCCACAGGGGGTCGAATGAAGTATTCTATTGAAAGCGAATGATAAAACGACCTATATAAAAATGCGTTGACTGTTGTGAAATTCGTACATGAGTAAGTTTTAATGTTCTATTTATAATAAAGCATTTTTTAAATAAATATACGAAGACTTTATGTTTTGTTTTTCTTTTACCTTTTCGAAATAAAGAGATTTAGGTACAACTAAAAAACATATTGAAAACTAGGTTTTTTGTAATAAAAGTCAATAAATATTGACTGACCGATGGATCAACATTGTGAAGGTTGCGGGAAGTCGATGGATGGGTAACGATCAAGACCGTTCGTCGTGGCACTCTTTTGGGGGAGGCCTATGTTCAGCAGTGGAATTCATCAGGCTGATGATGATGATGGAATATTGACAAACCACAGATAAGTGATAAGTGGAAATAAATAACTGTTGACAGTTCACTGTAATAAGATTTATTGTAAACTATTTACATTCCTCCTTACAATTAGATTCACAAAAGTTATAAAATATTTAACAATATTAAATAACAATGAGAATAGGTAAGAGGTAAGCTTATTATGTATATAATGCCTAGCGGTTGCTAGCGGCTTCGCGCGGTAACCCGAGTATAGAGTATCCTGTGTTAGGGTCTAAATCATCTCCATACCAAATTTCATCCATATCTATTCAGCCGTTTAGTCGTGAAAAGTTAAAAACAGACAGAAAGATGTGGTATTAATTTAGTGATATGGATATTACAAGAATCAATTTGGAATTACGACGGTTCGAAAGTTATCCTCCATCAAATAAACATACAAACGCCGATTCGTCCAAGTTGCTATAAAGCTCTGGTGTTCCACAAGGCAGTATGCTGGGACCCGCTCCATTCTTAATGTACACGAAATGAAATCTTGACACTACCTGAAAAGATTATATTAATTCTACTACTCACCTCTCTCAGCAGTCCAAAAAGCATGTCAGTGGAAAGAGACCTCTCGTGAGCCTCGTCCATGATGACCGCGCAGTATTGTTCCAAGTCCGGTTCACGCAAGCCTTCGCGTAGCAAGATACCGTCTGTCATGTATTTGATGACTGTGTTCGGTGAGGTGCAGTCTTCGAAACGGATCGCGTAGCCTACTTCTTCGCCTGGTGGAGATAGGGATGTGGTAATTGTAGGAAACACAAGTCTGTCTCAACTAGAGCTCAGTGGGAGATATGAGAGGTCAATACTGAACTATAAACCGAAGAGTGACAGGTAGCCTACTTCTTCGCCTGGTGGAGATAGGGATGTGGTAATTGTAAGGAACACAAGTCTGTCTCAACTAGAGCTGAAACACAAGTCTGTCTCAACTAGAGCTCAGTGGGAGATATGAGAGGTCAATACTGAACTATAAACCGTAGAGTGACAGGTAGACTACTTCTTCGCCTGGTGGAGATAGGGATGTGGTAATTGTAAGGAACACAAGTCTGTCTCAACTAGAGCTCAGTGGGAGATATGAGAGGTCAATACAGAACTATAAACCAAAGAGTGACAGAGTCAAAAATTACCGAAATGATATCATATATCCCCTTGGATTTGATCGCTATCGTACTCGGTGAGAAAAGCCATGAGAATATTTCTGATTTATAATTGATTATAATGGTTCGAAACCTGTCGTGCACCAATGGATTTTCCATTCGGAAAATAGTGCTCTCAAACAGTGAAGGAAAACATCGTGAGGAAAACGGCATATCCTAGAACCTAAAAAAAATCGAAAACATGTGACATGTGCACGAAAGGAGCCTGTAAGAGGCGCACATCAATCCTTTCACTACACTGATTCTTTCATCGACGGTCATAGGCCCTTTTCAGGGCCACCTCATTAGGTCATTAGGTCAGTGAGCAGGTTGAGGTACCAACCTGCTCACTGACCTAATACAGGATGACCAAGAAAGAATCAGTGACACGACAATAAGAAGAATAAATTGATTATATGTAACTTTATGAAACAAATTTTACTTCAATGGAATTACATACCCAATTTGCATCCCATTTCGTCGGACACGCGCTTAGCGACGGACATGGCGGCCACGCGACGCGGCTGTGTGCATCCTATCATGCCGAGCCGACTGTATCCCTCCTCGTGTAAGTACTGCGTCAGCTGGGTGGTCTTACCGCTGCCAGTTTCACCTAGAACATTTCTATATTTAAACATTTTCATCATCATCAGTCTGAACGTGAGAGGAAAGAAAAAGAGCGGCAAAGAATGCCATGACGAACGGTCTGGAGCCTTTTCTTCAGGGGGCCTTCGAACACTGGTGGTGTCCGGTTCGTACCTGGAAGGTCCCCGGTGGACCGACGACATTGTGAGGTCGCCATTCTAGAACATTTATTCCCCAAGCTATATGGCCTGCCCACTGCCATTTCAACTTGGTAATTCTGAGAGCTATGTCGATAACCTCAGTTCTTCCACGGATTTTCTCATCTCATTTGGCTTTAGAAAAAGCTACCGTATAGGCAGCGTCTCCTATTTTCACAAAGGTAACTCTTACTGCGCTCGCAAACCCGCGTGCCCAGCGTGTTGAGAAGGGGCAAACTTTTTATTTTTAAAATTTTTATACAACGTTTGACCACAATCTCCCTGATGTTAAGTGACGATGTGGTCTACGGTGTAGCATGTTTGCCTTGAAGAAACATAAACACTCTACTCTTGAAGACACCCACATTATAGGTATTCGGAATCACAGAACTCCCGAACTCCAGAAGAAGAAACTCCCCCCCAAACGACAGGAATTCTTTCTGGAAATATGCAGGAGGAAGCTATATTCAGCAGTGGACGTCCTACAGCAAATTATAATGATGATGCAGAACTTACCCACGATAATAACAACGCTGTTCTCCCGTATAACCTGCATCAGCTCCTCCCTGACCGCGAAGGCCGGTAGGAACCGCCTCTGTTCCCCGATCGACATCTTGTTCACGAAATCTGACTTCGATTTCGGTTCGGCTGCTGCCGCTTCTGTGAATTTAATGTTTGGTTTAAAGAGTTTATTTTCATAAGAACTAATTACAGTTTTTACGTTTGGCTAGCTGGCTAATCAGGGTTGCTGACATAAGTAAAAACACCCACAAATACTTCACACGTATAATAATCGACCAACAATGTACTTTTACATAGAAATCCGACATAAAACAATAAAAAAACTGAAAGAAAGTTCACGAGCCGCGCACAGCCGCTGAATCGCGCGGGCAGTCTTGTTTCTCACTCTCACCGCGCGATGTAGCTGTCGGAAATATCGTCAGCGCGGCATGGTGACTGACAAATATATATGTATATATATTATGTATATCAGTCTCTGGCACCCATAGTACAGGCTATGCCTAGTTTGCGATCAGTTGACCGTGTGTGATATGTCTGGAATATTTATTTATTAATTTTATGGTGCATTCGTATTTGAACAATCAGGACTGGAACCGCGCGCTATAAGTTCACTTAAAAATTAGACTTAATTTTAGGTACATTAAATAAATAAATATTACGGACATATCACACACGGTCAACTGATCCCAAACTAGGCATAGCCTGTACTATGGGTACGAGAGACTGATATACTTAATAGATTTATTAATATTATTATTATTTATTAGGTCAGCGAGCAGGTTGAGGTATCATCATCATCATCAACCTGTAGAAGTCCACTGCTGGACATAGGCCTCCCCCAAAGAGTTCCATGACGAACGGTCTTGAGCCTTCTCCATCCACCGACTTCCCGCAACCTTCACAATGTCGGTCCATCGGGTGGGGGGCCTTCCAACACTGCGTCGCCCGGTTCGTGGTCGCCATTCAAGATTCTTTACTCCCCAACGGTTGTCGGTTCTGCGAGCTATATGGCCTGCCCGCTGCCACTTCAACCTGCTAATTCTGAAAGCTATGTCGGTGACCTTGGTTCTTCTACGGATTTCCTCATTTCGGATCTTATCACGTAGTGAAACTCCAAGCATAGCTCTCTCCATAGCCCGTTGCGCGACTTTGAGCTTGTATATGAGGCCTATAGTTAACGACCAAGTCTCAGTGCCATAAGTCATCACTGGCAACACGCACTGATTGTAGACTTTCGTCTTGAGGCTCTGCGGTATCGGACTTAATTTTAGATACATTAAATAAATAAATATTCCGGACATATTCACACGGTCAACTGATCCCAAACTAGGCATAGCCTGTCTTATGGGTACCAGAGACTGATATACATAATAGATATATTATATATTTAACACCCAGACACAGAACAAACATCTGTGTTAGTCAGAAATGTTTGTCCAGTGCGGGGATCGAACCCGCGACCTCTAGCGCAAAAGGCAGAGTTACAACTAACTGAGCTATGAGGCCAGTCACACATTCTTACGGAAGTAAGTAAACAAGTTATTTTAGGCCAGTGGCGAAGCATGCATAACTTATTTTACATAAATTGTTGATTGTGTTTGATTGCTAAAAAAACTTATCAAAAAACCAAATTACAAATATTTTATTAGTTATAATAAAAGTAGGTAGTTTATAATATTTATTACCAAACGTATCTATTACTACGTTCGCTTTACTCCTTTTATTAGAAGTTATGAATAAGAATGTTATTTGGTATGAACTGGTGGCGCACTTTAATCCTTTCACCACACTGATTCTTTCACCGCCGATCATAGGCCCTTTTCAGGGCCACCATACCTCGACCTGGTTTTTTATAATACTATAGAGCACTATAATTGTTTTATGTCAGACCCTGTTTTAATGATTGTATTTTATATAATTTGTTAATAAACATAATGTTTGTGTTGCACTTTTCTACGAATAAATAAATAAATAAACCTGGTCACTGACCTTATACAGGACCAAGAAAGAATCAGTGACACGACAGGCAAGCAAGTCTCATCTCATGTGCATGTTATTCCACCGGCTACCTCAACCTCCAAACCGGAACAGCATTGCATGCATTGTTGCATGGTGGCAGAATTTATAGGCAAGTTATACCTTTGTCCAAATGCTCGGCGTATTTGTACGCTTGCTTCGTGGGGCCATCTTCTGTTTCTTCTTGTTCCTTCTGGATGCCCATGATGTTACCTGAAAATCAAAATAAATGAGAAAAAATTTAATTTTCTGTCGGCGCTTTTAGTCACTTGGAAGTACCAAAGATTTTCACCTAGACGTATAGGGGAAGGTTGCGGGTTCAAATCCCGTCCGAGTCGAAAATTATTCGGATACTAGACAGCGGTTTCGCTCGGTGATACCGTCTATTCTAGGTAATGAACTCTATTTAACCAAAATCAGTTGAGCCGTTACGGCGTGATTGAACAACCAACATCCTCACAAACTTTCGCATTTACAATATTAGTAGGATTATAAAAATCATAAATAATTCAATGATGTATCATAAATAATTCAATTATGCTCTCCGGGTTTTCAAAAAGATATCAGGGCGTCTGATCGAAGCGACGCGTGACCCGAGAGCTGGCTCTTATTTGGCCCAGCGAATTAGCATTGCCATCCAGCGTGGCAATTCCGCCAGCGTCTCGGGGACGCTTCCGACTGGTAGTGATCTGGATCAGTTGAGCTATCTATAGATCGTTTGTAACGGTCTTTAGATGGCTCAACTGTTTCTTGTGTATTTTGTAAATATTAACTTGTATTAGTTTTAAGTTTCTTTCTGTAAATAAAATACCTTATAATGTATGGAACATTACATAATGTATCCTACTAATATTAGAACAAACATTACGACACCGGTAGCGTAGCGAGCGATTGCTCGTCTGAGACACAAGAGGTGCGGTTTCGACTCCCGCTGCGGGACAAATGTTCGCATGAACTGCAAATATTTGTTGCGGGTCTGGCTGTTGTGATACTATAGTACTCGTAGTTTCTGATACCCACGACACAGGGACTCCTAGTGTGGGGTCAGGACTAGTGGGTGGGACCTAGTGGGAGTTATTATTACTGAGAGAGTATAAGCTATTTCCCCTCACAGGAAGTGGCTCTGTAAATATGTGGGTGAGGCCTATGTTCAACAGTGGACGTCCTACGGCTGAAATTATGATGATGAATAAAATGAGCACATACCGATTTTAGTGCCTTCAAGCTTCCAATGCTTCTTCTGCGCTTTCCTGCGTTCCTTCTGTTCTCTGAATGCCTTGACGAGAGCCGAGCCTTTGCGCGCGTTGATCGCCATGTCTGCTGTGGGATCTTTCACCTGAAAACAACGAGAATTACCATTTTTTAGGGTTCCGTACCTCATTTGGAAAAAATGGAACCCTTATAGGCTCACTTTGTTGTCCGTCTGTCAAGACCCTTTTTCTCAGAGACGGCAAAAAGTATCAACTTGTAAATAATATACCAACCGTCCAAAATCCAAGTTGTTTATCCAAAGTCTTTATTTTTTTTATACAACTGAGATGGCAAACAAGCATACGGTCCACCTGTTGGTAAGCGGTTACCGAAGCCTATGAGCGCTTGCAATACCAGAGGCATCACGTACGCGTTGCCGACCCCGAACCTCCTCTCCCCCCTAAAGAGCTCTGGCAACCTTACTCACCGCGCATAACACTATTTGAAACAAATGTTATTTGGCCGCGATCTTCTGTAAGGCGGAGGTACCTCCCGAGGCGGGCTGCTCCAATTTAAAACGATTCCCTGTTATTCATAATCCTTTATAATTTTACATCTCACTTTTGCAAGTGAGATGTGGCCTTTCATCAACAACCTGTAGAAGTCCACTGCTGGACATAGGCCTCCCCCAAAGAGTTCCACGACGAACGGTCTTGAGCCCTTTCCATCCACCGACTTCCCGCAACATTTACAATGTCATCGGTCCATCGGGTGGGGGGCCTTCCAACACTGGCCAGATTCCAGATGTGGCCTTTACCAGTAATAAATTATTCACTCTAGATTTGTAAACTCCTAGGTTGTACTCTTCCGGGAAAACAGATTGTTCCACTCTTTGCCAGTAGATTTTGCCAGTAAGTTTCTGCTCTACTTTTATTATAAGTAATAAATGTATAGCAGGAACGTTTCGTTCGACACTTTGTATATTTAAATGCTTCTTGAGTTCTTTACTTACAGGTATAACCGGTTCTGGTTGCTTAGTAAAAACGATTCTGCCATCGAGGAACGGAGGCACGATGTTGTGTACTAAAAGATGAACTCTGTCGACGCTTTCCTGAAACGAACGAGACAATTATTATAAAACTAGCTTCCACCAGCGGCTTCGCTCGCGTGGTAAGTACCTACTGGTGGTAGTAGGAGACTGATATACATAATAGATATATATTTAACACCCAGACACAGAACAAACATCTGTGTTTATCATCATTGGCCTCTACGTCTGTTATAGACGATTCAAGCAGTGTCTGAGATGGATCTGGTTAAACACTTTCTCTGATGGCTGTACAAGCCGATGCGTGAGCCCACAGCGCGGCGACAACTCACGCAGGTGAATGATGTGATTAATGGATAGGTGTCGCTTGCGTGCCGTTTTCCCGCAATGGATAAACATTTGTGTGTTTATCACACAAATGTTTGTCCAGTGCGGGAATCGAACCCGCGACCTCTAGCGCAGAAGGCAGAGTTACTACCAACTGAGCTATGAGGCCTGAGGATTAGTGTGTTTTTGAATTTTTTTATTTATTAAGTAATGTGATTTTAAATACGATTGAATTAATTGTTCTTTAATTAAATGAAATGAAAAAAAGCCCTAAATTGACAATAGGCATGTTGACTGATTATGAAAAACTGTTCCAATATGTTCAGAGTATCCACTTTATCCAAAAAATATCTTATTTCTGTATAGATTGTTTTTTTTTCGCTAATTTTATTTCTTTTTGTTGATAGAAATTAAATTGTTTTCTTTTTTTTTCTCCCACTTTTAGATACCTACGTGGGTACTTGTGCGTACGCAGGTATATATATCACTATAACTATGTAAACTATTTAAGTAGGTAAGTTATTTCTAAGTTTAGTTTAATTGTCACGCCTCACCATCTTTTTTGCACGCCCAGGATGACTGGTAGAAAATGCTTTATCATTAAGTCCTCCTTACACTAAGTTTAAGTGTGAAAGTATAAATAAATAAATAGAATAACCCCCTTTCGGGATGGTACCTATACATGTTTTACCTCATCCAAGTCATTGTTGACATTGATAGAGTGGACTACACCGCTAGTGAGCATTCTGTTCCGCTCCCACAGCTCGTTGTCCTTGTCTATCTGCTGGCGCTGCGCCGACACTTTGCGGTTGCGCCTCTTTTCTATCTGTTCCTCTTTTTTCGCGACGTATTCTGCGCTCGCGCCGCGGAACGGATCTGATTCGTCCGCTTCACCTGTAACGTACAAAACAGATGGTAGGAGACATTTTTGGTCTCATTTGCATTTTTTTACGACCTCGGTAGCCTCTACAAGCGCACTTTAATCATTTTTTTATACTACCTGCTCGTCAATGGCATATTATGTGTCATGCAAACCTTTCCTAAAGTAAGTCATTACAGCCCTACGGCCGGGTCATAATGTTGTACTGAATTTCATTATTTCCCATGGGACATAATGTGATTTGAATTTGGAATGCAACCCATGTAGTCCTGCTTGATCGAGGTTGGTTTCAAAAATGTTTGGGTGCAATGAGATTTTATTCTAATTAGGCTGAATGTTAACATTTTCTTTGCACTGCCTACAAATTAAAAAAAAGAAAAACATGAAAACTTTTTACGAAATTCATTTTTACCCGCGCACGAAGAAGGATTTATTCGAATGTCGAACTGACCACTACAGAAGACTACTGTACACAAGACTACAAAAAAAGAAAAAAAGGCACCAAACGCTCAAACTGCTGTGCTGTTATCTACACCGAAATTCAGTTTCGATTCAAATAAAATTCTAAAAAATGTCAAGTGACGACGACAGTGATTTTGATTCGACTCCAGAATGCATACAATCTGAAGCCTCTGGTATAGTTTTAAAACTTACTTCGAGAAAAATCATTTCTGTCTACTTAACAGTCATTGTTTTCAATTGCCTCGCAGAAAGTATAAAAATTAGAGTATGCATCGCGGGCTTAAATGTGTATTTGTCTTGGGCGATCTTGAACCCCTCGTACTCAGGATTCTTGCCTTAACTCCCTCGCTCCGCTCAGGAGTTAACCATAGAATCCCTCGTTCTCGGGGTTCAATATAGCGCCCTTGACATAATACACTAATTTAAGCCCTTGTTGCATAATCTACTAATAGGCCATTTCAAACTTATTCACATACATTATTTATGTGCGAAAACTGTATGTAGATATTAAAACATACTCGGAACCATGCGAGAGCTATGCTCAGAGTTTCACTGCGTGATAAAACCCGAAATGAGGAAATCCGAAAAAGAACCAAGGTCAACGACTTAGCTCTCAAGTTGAAACGACAGCCATTATGGAATAAAGGTTCTAAAATGGCGACCACGAACCGGGCGACGCAGCGTCGCGTCGGACCGAAGTCGGTTCGATGGAAAATAAAAGGCTCAAGACCGTTCGTTGTGGCACTGTTTGGGTAGGCTGTCCCCTGCTGGAACTTATACAGGCCGATGATGATGATGAAAACGGTAATGAAAAAAATCGTGAGATCGTGAGATAATCTTAAGTTAATAACGTGACACCAATCCCTTAAGGTAAATAAGGGTAAGTATCAATCGTTTAGCGAATCGCAAACAAAATTGAAACATTGAAACAAAATTGGTCATAGGCCCTTTTCAGACCATCATACCTCAACCTGGTCACTGACCTAATACAGGATGACCAAGAAAGAATCAGTGACGCGAAGAAGAAGAAGCGAATCGCTTCGCCGCCGTCGGCGCTGATCCTTACTTAGAGTCTTAGACATCATCTCCCTGCCCTTATCCCACTTCATGTGGGGTCGGCACAACATGTTTTTCTCTTCCACTCCCCTCTATCAACCGTCAAATCAGTATTCACTCCTTTCTTACTCATGTCGTCTTTCACACAATCTATCCATCTTTTCTTTGGTCTACCTCTCCCCTTATATCCTTCCACATTCATATTTAACACTCTTCTAGTCACATGGCATTCTTCCCTACGCATGACATGCCCATACCACGCTAACCATTTGCTCTTCAACTTCTCAGTCACTGGCACTACTTTCAAACTTCCTAGAGTCTTAGACAAGTTATAGAAAATCAAGAAATACATACCTTCGCCCATATTGTACCATTCCCTGTCAAGTTTCTTCTCAGCCTCCTCCCATTCAGGATCGTCGACGTCCACACCACGGCGTGAACTGGCAAACCTGCAACAAAGGATACATGTCATGAGAAGGGGAGAATGTAATGTCACACGAAGAGTGTTAGATATGAATGTGGATGGATGTAGCAGAGGTAGGTCAAAGAGAGGAAGGGGGTAGGGCACAGCGAGATTTTCTCGTTCTGAATTGGAGCAGCCCGCCTGAGAGGTACCTCCTTAGGGGGGAGGGGTCGGCAACGCGTGCGTAATGCCTCTGGTATTGCAAGCGCTCATAGGCCATGGTAACCGCTTACCAATAGGTGGGCCGTATGCTTGTTTGCCAACTAAGTTGTATTATAAAAAAATATGAATGGATGTGAAAGTGGATGTGCTTTAGCTTTAGGTTTTAAGCTGCTCTTGTTGATGAAATCACAAGCCATTTCCAAAAGGTTAAGTTTTCAATCAGTGTTGGAGTTTTATAACTTTTGGTATTTACACTGAACCATAGTAACAACTTACTTATGAGGTGAAGCTCTTGGTGTGAACTCATAAGGCCTTCCTTTACTGTCCCTCATGGTCTTGCCGCCTCTGTGGTCCCTCGGCAGTGGAGTCGGGAAGTCCCAACTGGACTTACGGACAGTCGATCTGGGGTCATCGTCATCATCATCCCAGGCTGTCTTATCAGTAGGCTTGAGGGCTTTTAGGCTGTGGAAAGAAAATAACAACTAACCCCGTATCTGCTTAACCTCACCAAAGCGCGCATCAGCATGCTATGGGTTAAACCATGGGCTGGCCCACTGCCACTTCAACTTGCTAATCTAGACAAATTGCCATAGTATAGGAGTTAAAATAAGATATTTTTTACAAAAACTAAAAACCAATATCAAATTCCTGAATATTTACAAGATTAATATCAACCTCTTTTTTTGTTATCAACCTCTTTGCGTTTTGCTTACCTACTGAGGATAACACTGGCCACCTACACTTTCGAATAAAAAACTAAAATATGACATCCATTCATCATCAATAATAACTCTTACGGTACTGACTGACTGACAATCAAACATAGTGGTTTTATTTACTTTAAAAATCAACGCAGAGCCTAACCAAAATTTTAAGAGTATGAAATTTGCAGGGTAGCTTCCTGTTGTAACGTATGGGTGCACAGAAACGAATTCCCGACACACAACCCCTAAGGTTAAAGTTTATGTAAAAATAGCAGCAACCGAACGAAGTCGCGGGGATAACCATACCATACCACCGTCAACAAAAAAACATTTCAGCATGTCGTGATTTCACGAGATGATGACTTTTTTTAAGTTTTACGGGACAAGTAGCAATCCCTCAGGAATTCAATTAATATGGGACCACCCCGGGATCATACTCTATAGACCAGCGAAAGAATTATCAAAATCAGTTTAGTATTGGCAGAGATATCGAGTAACATACACACAAAAAAAAAAACAGCCGACTTGAGAACCTCCTCCTTTTTGAAGTCGGTTAATAAGTCATTTACATTAATTACCTTGGAGTTCTAGGTTCATCTTTAAATCTCGGCTCATAATAGCTTCTCCTAGAGCTATCCCTTCGATCACTTCTGTCCGATCGATCACCTCTGTCACCCCTGTCACCTCTGTCACTTCCGTCATCTTTTTGCCTTCTGTCAGACCGCTCCTTTCTATCCCGTTCAGTACTTCGGTCTTTTCTACGAACATCTTCATACTTCCTGTCTTTGTCCCGTTCGCGTCTGTCATAGCGTCGGTAATGAGGATTATCCTCTTCCTCTTTAGCACGGGCTTCTTTTTCCTCTTTTGTGGAGCTGTGGACACCTTTCTTTTCTTTTTCAGATCTGGAAGATAAATCAATAAATCACATTGAATTGGTAACAAATCTGAATCAAAGTTCAATAACTGAATGTTATGAAATAGGTACTGAAAGTAATGATTTGGATTTGTTTATGTATGACACAAACATAGTAGGTACAAAAGAAAACTAGTATGCCCTAAAATCTATGTTAGGTTTATCTATTAAGCTCTCGATGTTATATTGTTATTATCTGTAGAAAAATTATGTACAATAGGTAGGCAAAGTAAGAACAAGAATATTTGTAAATTCATTGACTTATTAAAAAATCTCATTCTAATGTTTGTTTGCTAAATAGATAGAAGGGCAATATAAAAGGATAGTTGTGTTGAAGTGTACAGTATGGCCAGTATATTAAGGCGAATGTGAAGTTGTTGTAAGAATGATGCTGAAGGATGGCAGTAGTTTTGATGAACTAAACGCCCCGCGCGGTGAAATTGTCAAAATTCACGAGCGCCAAGTTCTGTCATCCTCGCCGAACTGTATCAAAACAAAGAAAAAAAAAACTTGTTTACTTAGAAAGCCTCTCTATCATCCTTTCCCGCGCTTGCTCCGATATTCCACCAGTGTAAGTCGGCGTCTCTTCATTGTGCCGCCTGTATTTTCTCTCTTTGGCGCCAGAAGACTCGCTCTGATCGCTACGTGTCTCCGCTTCCTCCACATCATCCTGGAAGGATATAAGCCTGTTCTGCTTGCGTTTCTCTGCAGCTAGCTTATCGAGGCCTAGTAGAGAAGGCTTGGCGAACTGAAACTCCCCAGGAGTCTCCTTCTTTTTGAGGATCAAGCCGCCAGGCGCGTCTGCCGATGTTCCCTCCAAGCGATGCACGTTTTCTTCGCCGTCCGCCATAGTGAAGACACTCTCTGGTCCACAAAACAGTAAATCACTTATTGCACTGTGAATTCATGTAGGTTTTAGTTATTTTGTTTGCAGTTTTCTTCATTAGAAGAAATAACAAACAAAACATTGCACTGATTGAATTGACGACATTTTTACATACTTTTTTTAAGGGTTTAATGGCATTGACAATGGTTAATTAATAAAATTGACATTGACAGTAATGCTTGTAGAATGTTGCCATGCTATAAAATTTAATTCGGAACTAAAGCTACAACTACTCGATAATAGATAGCGCTAATTTCGGAATTATTTTTCAATCTTTACTAATAGGTGGCGTTGTTCAACGTAATTTTCGACTTTTTACTTCTTACTTCCACTTCTACTATTCGAGTGGAAGTTGTGGTGGTTCAGATTGACGGAGAATGCTTGCAAAAATATTTATTGTTTATTCATACTTCCTACCTACTATGATCCTACTAATATACCTACGTAAAATCGTACATAGGTAAATGCGAAAGTTTTTGAGGATGTTTGGATGTTTAGATGTTTGTGGTTCAACCATGCCGTAACGGGTCAACCGATTTCGACTAAACTTGGAATAGGCAGAGTTCTTTGCCTAGAATAGCATATAGGCTACTTATTATCTAGGTACCACGCGAGTGAAGCCGCGGGCGTAAGCTAGTTATTGATATAATCGGCTTACGAAGAAGCGTTAACACGACCCGCCTACGAGTACTGCTACCATTTATGAGGTTCTGCGATAACATCACACGACTACTAAAGCTACGACGACGTAGAGGTTCTACGACAACATAGGTTACCCGCCTACAACTACTGCATATACATCATAGAGGTTCTGAGGTAACATCACCCGAGACGTAGAGGCTCTACGACAACATGACCCGCCTACTTCTGCTGCTGCTACGACATCATAGAGGTTCTACATTACCCGACTACGACTACTGCAACATAGAGGTTGTATAATAAAATGCCCCGCTTACAATCATTTCTACGGAGTGGCGTAGCTTAAATACCTATTGAAATATAGGCATGTTAAGTTTGCTTTATCATGTTCTTGATCAGGGAGGGTGACTCTGAAAAGGGCCTATGACCGCCAGTGAAAGAATCAGTATTGTGAAAGGATCAGACTGCGCCTCTTAGAGTCTTCTTTCGTGCACAGGCATTATACAAGACGAGACAATTTGTGCTTGCCTCTGACTACTGCCTATTGGAATATTTCTCCATGGGCAATACCTACAGTCAACTAAATTATAAGTAGATAGACATTAACTACCAAAGGGGGAACAGGACTCTGTAAATTAATGTAGAGCAACTCGTAATACCTACTAGATACCACAAAGCAAGATCATGGCCCCGTTGACAATGACCACAAAATTGCAATAGAATCGTTCGACTCATCAAAAATAAACTAGTGTGTGACTAACAGTTGGCGCGAACACGCGCCGCATTCTTAATTTAAATCATATCGCGATTTCCCGCGTTTTCGTGCTTCCTTTTTTAAAGTGATTATTTTCGACCAGTATTTTTTAAAAAGAACACAAAGTGTATGTACAGTAGTTATAAACACATTGAAAGTGCGTGATCCTTGATGTGATATTTTTTTAACAGTGCGTGTGATATTTATGTGAAATGGCTGACATTGAATTGAACCCGGAAAAGGAAAATAGAGCAGGTTTGTTCTATTAAAATGATTCAACGATCTAAGCTGCATTTATGATATACTCAGTTTATATTATTATTTTGTCTTTGGTATCAGCAAATATAAAAAATATTATATTTGCTGATACCAAAGACAAAATAGTAGAAATTCCTGATACTTACATAAAATATAGGTACTCTCAGGTATCTTATATCCTTTCACTAGTAACTTTAGTCGTTACAAAACTACAAAAAATGCGCATAAGTTAATACCAGCAGAACTTTTCAAAAAGAGCCTATGGGAAGAGCTGTAGTTTGACATCTGAGACATCTGATAAAGATCAATCAAGATCAAGCTCCTTAAAATCAAACTTAAAATTAACTTTATTCATAAGAAGTATTTAAAGATAATATATCAATAAATTTTATAAGACATCGTACGCCGTTCGAACTCGACTTTAGATGAAAATATTTCAATTCAATTATTGCGGTACCTATGATGAAAAGATGCGATCAAAATAGAGTTTAATTTATATCAATAATACTTGTATATCTTTCACCAGCCCCAAAATTCTTGGCATCGATCTATTGAGTATGAAGATTCAATCCATCATATCAGTTCGCTTACGTCTAAACGACTTTTACGTTATATATCGGCTATAAATACCAGCAGATGATGCATTTCCGGTTAGAATTAACTGATAAACTAACCTCAAACCGTTTTTCAAAGGTATAGCGGAATTGGCGATGGCCCTAGCATTTGTTATTTGCTATAGGTATCAAATGCTTGGCCGTGGTGGCCCCGGCTGAAGAATAGGCCCTTCCATATCTACCTATCCGTGGATGTCGTAAGAGGCGACAAAGGGAAAAAAGCTAGGGGATGGGCAGCAGCGTCCCTCATTTTTAACAACGATAGCTCTAACTGCGCTCGCCAACCCGCAAGCCCAGCGTGTCTGTCTGTGGGGGAGGCCATGTTCAGCAGTGGACGTCGAACGGCTGAAATGATGATGATGATGAATGCTCGGACCACAGATGATTCTTCTACGCCGTAGAGGTTCCGTAGCAGCGACGTAGCAAGTACAGTATGGTCCCTAGCGCAGATTCGGTTCCTGCGAAGGATGGATTACATTAGTACTTATGTAGTTTAAAATTAATAATTAAAAGAAAACTAATTAATTCGGATTCTATTGGGTGCAACATGCAATAAAACAAATGAGTTTTAGCAAAAAAACAGTTATAAGTGTGTATTCAATTCGAGCAAATAACAATTTGTCTCAAACAATAAATTCAACCCACGTACTCGAAGAGACAAAACATTTTGTAGATAATATGTGGCAAAAAAACTAAAAATGGCATTGACCTTTCAATGTGATCCATTCGTTTTTGGGATCAAATGACAAGTACACTCTGGAAATATAATTTTAGATTACTACTCGTATATTTTTCTTCAACCTACTACTTTTTTTTTTTTTTCTCCCCGATCTCAGATCGCGCGAAGTTTGAAAGTCGAATCCTTAGAAAACTATCATCATGTCTTACCTGAACTACGTAGTCATTGAAACTCTTAACAAATGGGTTTTATTGTTTTAACGGCATTCCAAATTTTACAATTTTCGTCGTATGTAAAAAACGATATAGGTATCGTTTTTTACATACGACGAAAATTGTTTGAGCATAACTTGAGAACGATCTGCATGGAATTTTAGGTTATAGGTAGGCCTATAACCTAAAATTCCATGCAGATCGTTCAAAAGTTATGCTCAAACAAACGCTTTTATGAAAAGGGCAACTTATCTTTTCGTAACTTCTCAAAGCAATGAAAAGTCTCCCAAATCTTTTTTTTATACAACAGAGTTGGCAAACGAGCATACGGCCCATCTGTTGGTAAGCGATTACCGTAGCCTATGAGCGTTGCCGACCCCGAACCCCCTCCCCCTAACGAGCTCTGGCAATCTTACTCACCGCAGGAACACAACACTATTTGAAATTAATAATGTTATTTGGCTGCGATCTTCTGTAAGACGGAGGTACCTCGACAGGCGGGATGCTCCAATTTAGAACGAGCAAATCTCGTTTGTTCTCTCTCCACCAAAAATCTGTGAATTCATCCATACCATTCATACAAAATCTGATTACGGAGTGCTTTGAAGTAACTAACGATACCTACCGATGTAGGTAAGAAGGTAATGTATAAACAGACATCGAAACTTCAAACGGACGAATGTTGACCTAGCTTTACGGCAAATGAACTTTGATCAGATCACTAAGTACTAATATATAACTATGATGCTGATAATTGCAGCTTTGCTTCTTCGAGGAAATCCGTTGCACTTCTTCAGACATCACCATGGAACTTGGTCCTTATCTTCCGTTAAACGTTTCATGAAAACAATGTTAATTGAGCCCAAACAAACTTTTCTGTTGAAAGTAGATGAGACGTTTTTCCGACTCCATCATCAGAGACCCCCAAATTGCAAAACTTGAGTCTTGTCGTTTGAAAGGCGGTAAAAAATACTATTTATTTGCGATGTTTTACGATACCTTTATGTGGATCAGTGGTGCAATTGTGTAAGCGTAATGGTAATGAAGTTCGCAATTACGAGGATGATTTTATCAATTTTAGCGACATCTGAAGTTTTTCAAACATGAAAAGGAAGAAGCTAAGATCTTAAAGTTTTTCCTTGTCAAGTTTTAAACATTTTTAATATTGCTAAGTTGTTAAAATTACCCTCAAAGTTACGAACTTCATTGCCATTAAGCTTACGCAATTAATAAGTATAAATAAGTGAAATAAGTATTCCGGACATATCACACATTGTCAACTGATCCTAAACTAGGCATAACCTGTACTATGGGTACCAGAGACTGATATACTTATTAGATATATATTTAGCACCCAGACACAGAACAAACATCTGTGTTAGTCGCAAATGTTTGTCCAGTGCGTGAATCGAACCCGCGACCTCTAGCGCAGAAGGCGTTACTACCAACTGAGCTATGAGGCCAGTCAAAATTGCAGCACAGGTCTGATGTTGGAGTTGGAAAAATAATTCCTTGTTGACTTATAATATTTATTGTAGATGGGATACTTAAAATTGTTCATGTTCATTTTCATTTTCTGTTGTTTTAATCATGAAATATTTATGGTGAGGACTGATGATGATCACGGGAGGTGTGTAATAGTTCTCCTCAAGGGGTAATAGTAAGAATAGTAAGTAACAATAGTAATATTGGAATGAAATATCTCGTAAATAAGAAAGAATTTATCTTTTTCTGTAACAAGTCCAGGATACCTAAATATATTCCTAATCGTCACAGTTTAGTGTCAACCGGGCACTTTGCCAAGCATATCGCTATTTAATTCATTATGGATTAATTTGGATACTTTTTTCCATAGTTACTATTTTAAAAATAGGCAACAAAGCGAGTGCAAAGCCGAATCGGCAGGCCCAGTATGAGCACTGTAGACAAGCGTTTTGTCTATACTAGGTACTATGGAGAGAGCTATGCTCGGAGTTTCGTTACGTGACAAGATCCGGAATGAGGAAATCCGTAGAAGAACCAAGGTCACCGACATAGCTCTCAGAATTAGCAAGTTGAAGTGGCAGTGGGCAGGCCATATAGCTCGCAGAACTGTCAACCGTTGGGGAGTAAAGATTCTCGAATGGCGACCACGAACCGGGCGACGCAATGTTGGAGGCCCCCACCCGATGGACCGATGACATTGTAAAGGTTGCGGGAAGTCGGTGGATGGAAAAGGCTCAAGACCGTTCGTCGTGGAACTCTTTGGGGGAGGCCTATGTCCAGCGGTGGACTTCTACAGGCTGATGATGATGATGATGGCATAGTATACCATCCCCGAAAGGGGCTTATTCTAAAACCAATTGGCAATAGAGTTCGTACTACGACTTTCATTATTATTATACTATTTTTCATTGAAAAGCCACTATGCCAAATCAGCTGTTTTGGGGTCATATCAGTTCAAACTCAGGGCAATTATTCAGCTATTTTGGGCTTATCTATCTTAGCTTGGCATCTTAATGACGAACTAATCGTACGTTTAACTAATAAAAAGACCAAAAACAGCTAATTTAAAAAGTTCATATTAGAGAAAAAAAATGTTTTTCATTCATATTCTTTATTTTTTGTGATAAAATAAGCACATTTGGGGTTGGCATACATATTTTGAATCACCTTGTAGCGTAGACAAAATTACCAAATTCATATCTGAACGTAGGTAGGTAATTATATCTTTTGAAGTGAAGAATAAGACCAACATGACCACGATACCATTTTACTTAACTCTACCGTTAAATTTTTTAACCCTTTTACTACCGTCCTTTTCGGCGAATTCGCACGACCTTGGCCAAATTAAAATTATCATTTTTCGTAAAACAAACGGGTATGAGTTACAAAAATAACAGCATTCAAGATCAGGAGACACCTGGCACGATGCCAGGGATGGTGACGGCTCGTGTCGTGGACAGGAACTGCCTATATCTGAAAACTGAAAATGAAATGAAATTGACTCACGACTTTTATCCCCAAGAATGACCTCGGTGGCGTAGCGGGCAAGTGCCCGTCATTGTTTTCATGTGCGACCGATGAGGATGTAAGTCACTAGTTTTGACTTTCAACAAATCAAGCAATTTATAACGTCGTCTGTGATTCAAGTATTTATTTACACAACACACAATAATATAAAAAAATAATGAAAAATAGGCTTAATTCTAGGAATGAACTCTTAATTCTACGAATACAAGTTTAATAGAAAACAGAGTTCAGATCTACCACAGGCAAAAGGCCCAAAAGGTTAGCGACGTTTCCTCGTTAGATCGCTATACCGATCCTTTGTCCGAGGTAAGTCTAAGTACCAGCCTTTTGGTCATTGGTCTCATCTCTCATCTAACGTCGCCGTCGTCTTGTTTTTTTTTTTTTTTTTGCTTCGTACAAAAAAAAATATAACTTTATTTACAGAAAGAAACTTAAAACTAATACAAGTTAATATTTACAAAATACACAAGAAACAGTTGAGCCATCTAAAGACCGTTACAAACGATCTATAGATAGCTTGATTTTTTTTAAATACAACATGTACTACAGTTTGGCCACAATCTCACCTGATGTGAAGCGACGATGATTACAGTTTAAATTGCCAGTCTTGGAGTTATTTTACTTTGAACAAAATGATGATCATCACTCAGGTTTTTTAGATCAGAGTTTTTCAGATTTATGGTAAAAACAAGTTTGACAGTAAACAGCAAGTTTCATGCGAGAAAACGTCTGGGATGGTGCCAGGATTTGGATTAAACGTAAATTCTGTCACTAATTAGAAAATACGGGTGGTCAGGATCCAGGTTTAGGGGATACCTAGGTATAGGTATCTACTAGTACTTTAAGTATTATTTATTTATATAAGCATTATCTACATATTTCATCAAGTGTAGCGTGTGCTGCCCTTAGATCATTTGTTGAAGCTCACATTTGTCTTCATTTTTTCACATTTTTTAAGCTCTTATTTATTAAGGATTATAATTAGATTACTTTTCTCTTGAGCCTCACCTAGTTCGATCGGCACCACACTGAAGCTTTAAATTCCATTTTGTGAAAAAGGATCATCGAAAAAAATGATAGGCACCAAGCCGTGTTTGTTGCCTGATTCTTCTAGGCTTGGTCGCGAGGAACAGGCATAGCTTCACCTAGTTTCTAAGACGTTTCAAAGTGATCCTAGTGATTTTATTGAAATAAATGCCTTTTGATTTGACTTGACTTGACTTACTTATCTTCGTTTCAAAATGATCCTTACCTTTACTGAATAAAGTAAATTTTTGTTTAATAATTGGGTTTGTCTTTTAGAAGCTTGCATCATTGAGTTATATCGCACAACCTTAAATGTCAAACTCAAAATTAACTTTATTCAGTAGAGTTAAGGACCATTTTGAAACGAATTTTAAATGACATATACAATAGCTACTAGCTACCGCCCGCGGCTTCGCTCGCGTGGTACCTACATAAAAAACCTATAGGTATGCTATTCTAGGTAAAAACTCTTAATATTCCAAGTTTCAACGAAATCGGTTGAGCCGTTACGGCGTGATTGAATAACAAACATCCGAACATCCTCACAAAGTTTCGCATTTATAATATCAGTAGGAAAGGATACATAATGCCTTAATCTAGAGAGGTTAATGAAGTGTATGTTTGTACAGACTAACTATTTGGTCAAGATTTTTTTTCTCCATCAACGTTTTTATTTTAATGTTTTTGACGCAATTCATACTTGTACGAAACGAGAATCATTACTGATATTTTTCAGAATAACTTCATCGCTTGTAATCTTGATCTATAAAAGTTGAGAAAATAAACAAATTAATCACAAAAGGTTGAATAAACTGTTTGGAAAATACAACTAAAGCTATCACCATGTAACTGAAATAAATATTACAAGCGGCGAAATAATACATACAAACAGGCAGATGAATTATTTGAGGCAACGCTTGAACAATGTTATGATGAAAGAACATTGAAGAATTACTATTTTATTTTAAAGTGATAACCCACACTAAAGGAATAAGTATGATTTAGATCTTATTGAATAGATTGAAAACAATTGTTTCTTCTGTGGGTGGCGCCGTTTGGATGTCCTAAAGACTTTCGCTCAGATGGGGAAGTGTCTCGTAGCTTAGTTCGTTAGAGCCTCCCCGTATCTAGGGGAAGGTTTGTGCTGATTCAAATCCCTACAGAGTCGATTTTTTTTGGGTTAATATAAAAATTATAATTGTAGAATTCATTCTACAAAAAAATACTCAAGACTTTGATCCCCAATATGATAATGATAAACAACCTCTCAGAACTTCAGGCGCAAGTCAGAGGCATGTTAGAACATTTGGTATATGCACACAGAAGCCCACATTTTGCAGTAATGAGTACCTACTCCAACCGGTTGTAAGCCCATCGCCGTGCTCGCCGGGTTCGAACCCACCTTCGGATCGAAAGTCGAGGAGCCACCCACTAGGTCAACACGGCTTTTATCAGGAGCGTGTTTAAAATAGGTGTACGGGCAACCAGGACACGTGCTTAAAACGATGAAGAAAAACATCATAAAGAAACCAGTAAGTATTCTCAGAGCGGTGGCGATGGGCTTGCAGCCTGTCGCGTGTGGAGTACTCATTACTGCAAAATGTGGGCTTATGTGGGCATGTACTTTATTATAAGCACTGGCAAAGAGTGGAACGATCTGCCAGCGTCTGTTTTCCCGGATGAGTACAATCTAGAAGTCTTCAAATCTAGAGTGAATAAGTTCCTTCTGGTAAAGCGTGCTCCATCTTAGGCCACTTCTCACTTGCAAAAGTGAGATGGAGGTCAAATGCCTAACCATCGCCAGTAAAAAATAATAATATATGTTCGGATATGCCTCTGACTAACCCCCCTTAGATATCTTCAAGGATCCGATCACCTGGAGTACCATTCGTGGGCATAAAAAGACGAGAGCCTGGTAAAAGATGATGACATCTATGCATTGCAGGAACCTGCAGAGTAGCTATATGTTTAGAAAAAATCTTAAAGTTTTTTTATTCCATCATCAAAAAAAGCAGGAAAGCCTTTTACATGACACAAGTGCTATATAAAAACAAGTAAATATGATAATTTATGTGAACTTTTAATTATTGTGATATTTTTTGTTTTACTTTAATCACGTTGTTTTCTTTTGGTTTTTATTTTTTTATTTTTTTGCGCTTTTATACACGTCCGCAATTCAAAATCGGCCCTAACGGAAGACCAGCGCGGGTTGTTATCAACCCGCTTCATGCTGAGTTAGGGACCATTTTGCAGCAACATGTATCTGTGATTGTTTCATGTTTATGTTATTATTATTCTTTTATTGTTTTTGTCTTTTGTCTTTTAGTATTCTTTTAAATAATATATATACCTGTTATAATTTAAGTTGTTGCAAATAAAATCATATTCTATTCTATTCTATTCTATTCTATTGCTGAAAGATGTGATAATATGTAGTTGCATATAGGTCTCCAAGCACCAGTTTAATATCAGAGCCTCATTATGCAAACTGCTTGCTATAATACTAAAAGCACATACTTGGACCCTAGAAACTTAGCAAGTGCAGTTAGTCCAGACTGTTCATAAAGCGGTCAAGATCTTGCGATTCAAATAAAGTTAAAGATAACTGTCCACTGTAACGAAAAGGGCCTTTAAAGAGAGGTGATAAGGCTCAAGTTTATCACCTCTCTACCCTTACCTTATCCCACTTCATGCGGGGTCGGCATAACATGTTTTTAACTTCCACTCACCTCTATCAGCCGTCATGTCGGTATTAACGCATTTCTTTCTTATGTCGTCTTTCACACAATCCATACATCTTTTTTTGGTCAACCTCTTCTTGCGATTAGGCTTATGAAACTAACAGAAATTAAACTATTATTATTATTATTATTTTTATACTACAGAGGTGGCAGACAAGCTTACGGCCCACCTGATGGTAAGCGGTTACCGTAGCCTATGAGCGCTTGCAATACCAGAGGCATCACGCACGCGTTGCCGACCCCGAACCCCCTTCCCCCCTAAAGAGCTCTGGCAACCTTACTCACCGCAGGAACACAACACTGTTTGAAACAAATAATGTTATTTGGCTGCGATTTTCTGTAAGGCGGAGGTACCTCCCAGGCAGGCTGCTCCAATTCAGAACGAGAAAATCTCGCTGTGCCCTACCTCCTCCTAAAAATTAAAATGGATAATATTTTTTTAAGGTATTAAAATCACCGTCACCGTTTCCGGAATCTGAATTGAATTCAGATAAAAGTCACTCGGATTTTTAACTATATCCATGCAACAAAAATCGGGTTGGGATTTCCCATAAAAGAAGGACTAACCAACCAACCAACATTCAATCAAATAAATAAACACAATTTACATCGATAATAAAAGTTATAAAGTTAGGAATTTTCCTCAATACTATGAGAATAGTCTGTGATGGCTATTTTACGCTGAACTTTAAAATGATGAGATAACTTATTTAAAAACAAAAACAATCTTTACTTCCACTATAATAGGTTCCAAATTCCTTATTTCTAAAAACAATAAGTACCACCTACTGCGTAAACAATACAGACGAGTAATTTTGTTCCAAGCATATTCTGTCAGACACTTCATTTAAATCAAGAAATAAGAAATACTATTCTATTGTTGCAATGGAACTCGGACGGTATTCTGTTCACGGTCCGTTCCCACAAATAAGATTTCGCTCGTATCTTTTCGCGTCGTCCGCTCCGTTGCACCATAATGGACGTGACCCTTTAGCCCTGGTTCCCTCAAGGCGGCTACCATGAAATTGCGGGAATATACGTAGCGGTGACGGTGATTTTTAGTTTAATATTATTTTTTGTGTATGAACGTTAATGAACGAACCAGTTTGGTAAGAGGATAAAAGTGCGCCATTTGTTGCTTTGTATCCCCGGTTTTGGCCGATCTAGTTGATCGAGCGAGCGAAGCGAGCGAAGCGAGCGAACCACTAGTTAGTCTACTTTAGTTCTATTTAGTTTGTTGTTCCCTGCCTCTACCTATATAATAGTTTCTTCTTTTATTAGTTTGCAATTTTTTTGCAATGCCAATATAAATGGTTTTTCTTTCTTTCTTTTAAATAACGGTCATTATGTGCCGGTTACCGCTTGTTCAGAAAACGCGTTTCATCCAGTCCACACTCCACCGGGGTCAATTGCTACCATTTATTGAACAAGTCTGCATTATTGTAGATAGGTGGTTACAATAGTCATTGTCAGATCTAGCTTAGCAACTGTGTATTCAAATGTAGCTACAACAAAGCATTGGACAACAGCAATGTTCAAAACATTCTTGTGGTAATAATAATATAAGTAGCGTATAAATACGAACAGAATAATCATTCTATAACTAGCTTAAATCGGTTACCATGAGGAACTAGCTTCCAAACATCAAACATAAAAAAACGCACTAATAATGTACCGAAGTAGTTCTGAACTATTAATATTCTAACGTAGGTAATTTGTAATTTTGATTAAGTCAACTCCTACATGTATGGAGGTGTTTTTGAATATCTGAGTTGCATAGTTACTTCTGATGACGTTGGTAATACTGAGAATCCAAATTGAATTCTTTACTAGACAGTATTGCTACAGTAGGTAATGAAAAAAGTTTGTTTTTATTAGGTACTTATTGCTAAGTTGAATGGCAAGCCCTAGACCGATGACATGTAACCTTGGTACAGTCCGTTCATAGTTATTTTAACTTTGGCTACCTTAGCTTTCCTTTGCATGGCCGTTATTAATAAGTTTATAGAACTAAACAGGTATTGATTGTTCCTTGCGAGTATAAATATTAAAATTAGATGGATGTTCGCAAAAACAATAATTTGTAAAACAAAATTGTGACAATCATGATGTACTAGAAATAAAGATAAACTCGCTGTTCCCACGATGAGGTTCACTAAGGTTCGTAAATTCTATAAAAGACAATGTATAACAAGGTCCGAAGAGATGTGCAGTTGTCAAATATTGAATATAGGTAGAAAATATAAGTACCTAAACTCTGTTGAAAATCTTATTACAAAATATCAAACTATTAATTAGACTATTATTAATTAGAGGTCAGGATCATTTTGAAATTAATTTCAGATCATCGCATGCCGTTTGAAAACGGCTTCAGACACGAAGCAAATCGCTTTAGCTCCGTTTCTGAGCAAGGTATCTTTGTAGAAGCGATCTGCCCGTAATACTTATAAAGCGCATCTGAATCAAGTGTTTCCACCCTTATAACTCAGGCAATCTAACTGTCTGACACGGCATTGATACTCAATGTATGTAACGACACTAAACTGAGAAGATCATTCTGATCGGCAAGATTGTGAACAAGTTACAGAAGATCGCAGCCAAATAAAATTTTCTTTTGCCTTTATATGCAACTATAACATACTAGCTTCCGCCCGTGGCATCGCTCGTGTAGTAACTACATAAAAAGTATCCTATATGCTATTCTTGGTAAAGAACTCTATGTTTACCAAGTTTCAACGAAATCGGTTGAGCCGTTACGGCGTGATTGAATAACAAACATCTAAACATCCTCATAAACTTTCGCATTTATAATATTAGTATGATAAGTAGGAAGTATATTTTATTATTTAAGAAAATTGAAACTAATCTAAAATAAATGAAACTGTGTGTATGTCTACAGCTTACACATAACGAATTTCTGAATTCTGAGTATGCAAATATTTAGTGCATGTGTTTATAACTGGATGTGCAAGCTGTAGACCCGGGTCTCCAGCTGACACATAGTTTTTGGCTCATATCTCAGAAACCTCTTTGGCACCTAAATTTTGAATTGGATTTTCAGATTGCACCAATTATGCACTAAATATTTGCATACTCAGAATTCAGAAATTCGTTATGTGTAAGCTGTAGACATACACACAATGAAACTAGTATTAAATTTACCTATAATTTCCATAAACGTACAGTTTTATTTTGTTGCTGTATTAAATAACTATGAAACATGACCTTGTCGACGGCACTCAGATCCTTCTAGTGCCCAATAAAGCATTAATACTAGCTAAGCTAACAAGGAAATGACTGGTAACTGATAAATTGCAAACGGTTTCGGCTGACTGTCGCTAAAGGGGTCTGCAGTCAGATCACAATGATCTTGGGACGTTTCCTACTTGTAAATCATACTACGGATAGAGATCATTTATATATGACGTACAGCTTATTCCGTAAAAGACCATAAATATAAACGGAACACCTGTATTCTACTAATAATATAAATGCGAAAGTTTTTGAGGATGTTTGGATGTTTGTGGTTCAATCACGCCCAAACGGCCGAACGGACTTGGATGAAAGGCACAGAGGTAGTTATGGTATAGCATATAGGTACTTTTTATCTTCATAGGTACCACGCGAACGAAACCGTAGGCGTAAGGTAGTTGACGATAAGGAAGCAAAACTTCCCGGCAATTTTTATGGTTAGAGCATAATTTTTATGGAAAGTTTACAAGCAAAGATGAACCACCTGTTTTTCATAAATCTTGTACGATCATTAATCAAATGCGAAGTACAATTTGGTTGGTTGGCTATAGATAGAGTAAATATAAGCTAGAGCTGGAGCGCTGTAGTGGTTAGTACCTAACCCATTCCAAGGTCGTGTTCAAATCCTGGAGGTGCACCAGTGGATAACACATGGTCACAACTTCAACTTTTACTAACTTATTTTTGGCCACTGTCACAATTCTGCCAATTTCCATTTCATGCTAGTTTCATAAACATTTATCGAGAAAGTGTTACGAAAATGCCCGGTATTTTTATAATATGGCCGTTATATAGTATAAAGTATTGGAAAGAGAATTGACCATAATTTTGTACCAAGTTGATTTTTCTAACGAAACAAAAACGAGATGGTCGAAAGCGGAGGACAATAGGATAGGATGTGTTCTGTAAAATATGGTTGCAAATATTTCTAGGAAAAACGCCAGTATAAAGGATTTAAGGAGAACAAAAATGCGCTATTTCCTCGCACAGCTTCGGAAATGAGTTCAGCGCAAAACTTCGCTACTTTTTCTCGGACATCAACTGACGGTTACCGCATCATAAGTAACCGCAGCTACACAGACATCTTAAAAATATTATGCCTGGAAAATGATAATGTACGGATTCATGACTTCGTGACGTCACAGTACTAAACCGACTTTAATGAATTTTTTTATAGCTTAGTTGAAAATGTGGGTGTCGAACCGCGGAATGCTTTTAGGAAATGACTTAGGATATTTTATGGATTAGCTTGTTTAAATATTGTGATTTTATAAACTTCGCATGTCATGGATGGAATCAAGCATATTAAGATTTTATCAGTTCAAACAAGATGATTCATAACATGTATAAAATCCCGAAAGCGAGTCATTCCGTCAGAAGAAAAAAAAAGAATATAAAATCATCATTTATATCTTTTTTTCAAATATTCTGAAATCCTCTGTTTTTGGTATATTTCACCATCTTTATAACTAATTACTAAACGAACGAGAAGTTCGGCATCAAGATTGTTACATAAAACATCTGATTCATTTAGTTTGAACTGATTTGACCCCATTTGTGCACGAAAGGAGCCTATAAGAGGCGCACTTTAATCCTTTTACTACACTGATTCTTTCACCGACGGTCATAGGCCCTTTTCAGGGCTTTTAGGAAATGACTTATGATATTTTATGGATTAGCTTGTTTAAATATTGTGATTTTATAAACTTCGCATGTCATGGATGGAATCAAGCATATTAAGATTTTATCAGTTCAAACAAGATGATTCATAACATGTATAAAATCCCGAAAGCGAGTCATTCCGTCAGAAGAAAAAAAAAGAATATAAAATCATCATTTATATCTTTTTTTCAAATATTCTGAAATCCTCTGTTTTTGGTATATTTCACCATCTTTATAACTAATTACTAAACGAACGAGAAGTTCGGCATCAAGATTGTTACATAAAACATCTGATTCATTTAGTTTGAACTGATTTGACCCCATTTGTGCACGAAAGGAGCCTATAAGAGGCGCACTTTAATCCTTTTACTACACTGATTCTTTCACCGACGGTCATAGGCCCTTTTCAGGGCCACCACACCACAACCTGGTCACTGACCAAAGAATAATGCAAGATGACCATGAAAGAATCAGTGACACGACAAGCAAGCAAGCACCCCATAACAGCAGATTTTGGACAGAGTTTTTTCCATAAACAAATCGAATTTTCAAAAGTCGTAGAACAAACTTTATTGCCAATTTGGTGTAGAATAAGCCCCTTTTCGGGATATCATACATCTTTTTAATCACCTTGTATAATAATACGACCACGAACCACGAACCGGGCGACGCAGTGTTGGAAGGCCCCCCACCCTATGGACCGATGACATTGTAAAGGTTGCGGGAAGTCGGTGGATGGAAAGGGCTCAAGACCGTTCGTCGTGGAACTCTTTGGGGGAGGCCTATGTCTGACTTCTACAGGTTGTTGGTGATGTATAATAATATCCTAAGTAGGTACCTACTATGCTTTAAACTAGTGGAAGCCCCGCGATTTTGTTCGCGTGGGAAAATTTTCATGAAAACTTCTGTGAATTTAAAAATCAATAGAAAAACGTTAGATTAATTCTACCGTGGTATTGAAATAATCATGCATGTTGCAAGGTTGGGGTCGGAACGGTTCGCTCACCCGACTCTACCAATATTTCCTGTTGATTTCCGAAGAATTGTTACTTAAACTTATGTTACTAGAAGAGTGTTAAATATGAATGTGGAAGGATATAAGAGACGAGGTAGAAGAAAAGATGGATAGATTGTGTGAAAGACGACATGAGTAAGAAAGGAGTGAATACTGATATGACGGCTGATAGAGGGGAGTGGAAAAGAAAAACATTTTGTGCCGACCCCACATGAAGTGGGATAAGGGCAGGGAGATGATGGTTACTTAAACTTACGCCTAGAATTTTAATTAAAGTTGTGGAGAGACAATACGTTAAAACTATGTAACATATATTACTGCATAAATCATTTTGTATTAATTGTATATTTTTTTATAGTAAGTACTAATTTTGATCACCATAACCACTCTAACGTAGATACCATGACCTTACCGTGATTATAATCGTACCGTCACATGCTATACCCACTAGAGCGTTCAGTCACCATAGCGTGCCCAGTGGCGGATTTGCAGTCTTGGCCGCTCTAGGCCCCAGGCCATGTGCCGCCCCTTTCTCACCATCCATCATAAGACTAAGTACTTAATGAATTTACTTTATTGCCAACTTTATCTAAATCGAAATCAGAAATTTAATTTACTATAATAGCTACTAATTTGTAAATATATTCCGAGATGATGAGCTTTTCTACGACAATTTCTACAAATTTTTGGTCACGATTTGCCGCCCCTAATATCTGGCCGCCCTAGGCCCGGGCCTACTGGGCCTTAGGGCAAATCCACCACTGAGCGTGCCATAATCGGACCGCTGCTGTTTTATTACACGAGTTGCCCTAACGGCTAACTGTCAGTCGTACGTAGAGATCTTCTAATCTAAAGCCGTGTTCGAACGGCATGTGATATGTCATAAACTTCGTTTCAAAATGATCTTTCATCATCATCAGCCTGTATAAGTCCACTGCTGGACATAGGCCTGCCCCAAAGAGTTTTTCGACGTTGGTCGACGGTGGTATGGTATGGTAATTCCCGCGACTTTGTTCGGTTGCTGCTATTTTTACATAAACTTTAACCTTAGGGGTTGTGTGTCGGGAATTCTTTTCTGTGCACCCATACATTACGCTAACCTGCAAATTTCATACTTTTAGGATTTTGGTTAGGCTCTGCGTTGATTTTCAAAGAGAATAAAACCACTACGTTTGATTGTCAGTCAGTTAGTCAGTACCCTAAGTGTTATTATTGATGATGAATGGATACAATGTCATACTTACTTTTGTTTTTTATTCGAAAGTGTAGGTGGCCAGTGTCATCCTCAGTAGGTAAGCAAAACGCAAAGAGGTAACAAATAAATGAGGTTGATATTAATCTTGTAAATATTCAGGAATTTGAAATCGGTTTTTAGTTTTTGTAAAAAATATCTTATTAGATGACATATCATATCGCACGCTGTTTGAACACAGCCTTAAACTTTACGTAACCACAGTGTAACGTCAACGCAATCCGATGTTAAGTGGAGGGTCGTTCAGTTTTAGATTAGACGATCTTTGGCCAAATGTGCAATCCCTCAAGCCACTGCCTTGGATGTTTCAACGAGAATTCAACATACAACCCAATAAACTCGACGCAAACATCTGCAAATGTGAGTAAATAAGCAACGGAACTCGTAATTACACAATCACGTTTGATGTCGGATCATAGATCATTTTTACAAGTTGCATGCAAATGCTTTAATTGCTTCTGAGAATACTTCCGTGACACCACTCGCCCACGCGGAGTCAGTATATGCGTTTTGGTTTTGAGTAGGTAGGGCACAGTGAGATATTTTCGCTCTAAATTGGAGCAGGCCGCCTTACAGAACATCGCCAAATAACATTATTTGTTTCAAATAGTGTTGTGTTCCTGCGGCGAGTAAGGTTGCCAGATTGCGGTGTCAGTAACATGCGTGGTGCCTCTGGTGTCGCGTCCCATCCTACCCTTCCCCTACCTTTTTGCCCTGAGTCACCTCCGACGACATCCACGGGTAGAAACATATGGAGGGTCCTATTCTTCAACCGGGGCTACCGCGGTCAAAATGAATATTTTAGTTTAAATTATTTATATTCTTTTTAGTAAGTTGTTAGTATACTTTACATCTTCAGCAGTTCGAAAGGAGCCTCTAAGAGGCGCACTTTAAGCCTTTCACTACCCTGGTCTAACCTGGTCACATACCTAATGCAGGGTGACCAAGAAAAAGCTGTGACACGATAAAAAGAAGCTGTAGGTTAGTTTTAAGACATAAGCCCTAAATGGCTACTGTTTAGATGACGGCAGCGGCCCCCGTAACAACACTTTTAGACATGCGTTAAGAAGAATTGACTACTGGTAGGTACCGCTAAATACCTGCCGTCATATTGACGGTCACGGACGAAAATTCGTCTAACAAGTTCAATGTCGGTTTCAGTACATAGCAAGCGTTTACAAAGTTCAATCAGTTCAGTTTGAGTGAAAACACCGCCCGAGGCGATCGCGTCGCGCGCTCTCGCAACTTATAACTTTACGAAACTCGTCGCGTATTTAGTCTGTTTAGTGCTTTTTGTTCAGTTAATATGAAATTGTGATTAAGTTACAATGAAAATGGTAGAAACTGACGAGGAAAACATCGAAGGTATGTTTTTAAAGACAGTTTTATATATTATTTTTCGACGAAACTATCGGAATTCTTTACTGTAATTATTTTAATTTTATGCAATGACCGTGAACTATTTAATATGTTTATTAATAAGGCGTTTATAACCATAGCTCATACCGTATGGTTTTCTAATTGCCTTGTCTTATAAATCAACTAAAGAGTAAGGAAAGATGTTTCCACGTTGGACGTCACAGTATAATTTGTCAAGCAAAATAAAATATGCCTGTTGTTTTTGCCTGCCATGCAACAAATCTTTTGATAGCGTCTAACTAAAGCTTAGGGCTTCCGGGTGCTTAAAATTGCTCATCAAGGGCAATCTCTATGACATTTGACGTCATAACCACACAATTTATGACTACAAATATAGTGGACGTCAAAATATCAACCATCATTAAAAACAGAAGAGAGATTAGAAAAATCTTGGTCATCTTGTATTAGGTCAGTGACCAGGAGGTAGGTGGCCCTGAAATGAACCCGTGACTGTCGGTGGAAGAATCAGTAAAGTCAAAGGATTAAAGTGCGCCTCTTAGAGGCTCCTTTCGGGCACATGTCATATGTATAGAATTAGTATAGAGCATAGGCTCTGTAATGAAAATGTATAGACATTTTCCAAAAATGGAAAATCCATCGGTGCACGACTGGAATTCGAACCCATGACCTGTGGGTCGGAAGGGCCACTCCCACCACTCTACCAGTGCTCTTAAGGCTTAATTAATTGTACCATACTACAACGTATAGAGGCGTCTGAAGACTGTTCATCGTGTCATTATGGAAAAGGCCTTTGGTCAGGTGGATATCAGCTATCAGCTGATAATGGCTTATGGATAAAGATTACACAAATAGTCTGGTATTACCAACATCCCACAGCATTTTATATAGATGTTTTTTTGTAGATTAACTGAAAGCCAAAAGGTTTTTTTGAATAAAATCGAATTGGATCACTTTGAAAAGGCTTAATAAGCCGTGTTCAAACGATGTCCGATATGTCATCCTACTATCCTTCCTTATTATTTATAATATTATAAATGCGAAAGTTTGTGAGGCTGTTTAGATGTTTGGTAGTTTGGATGTTTGTTGTTCAATCACGCGGTAACGGCTCAACCGATTTCGTTGAAACTTAGAATAGGTAAAGTTCTTTACCTAGAATAGCATATAGGCTACTTTTTATGCAGGTAACACGCGAGCGAAGCCGCTGGTTCAAAATAGGATTTTCAATCTGAATGGTTTATCGACAAAAAATACCTAGATAAAATTAATAGGCAGATAACTTTAAAAGTAGAGGGATATGCCTGAGAGAATGTAATTAGTTCGCGTGTGTTTACAGGTTATCATAACGTACCACTTATCTCAAAAAGTCGTGCTGGCCAAGTGCGAGATTACTAGACTTTCGATCTGAATGTCGCAGGTTCGAATTCCGGCCGTGCACCAATATATCGCTGTGCTCTACCTCGTATAAAACTGTTTTAGGTAGCGATCTTGATGTAAAACTTCTCGGACGTTCAATTAGAAGATTGTCAAAACGGTCAATGATTACATCGTGAGGACTAAACCGCAGACGTATTGAACATTCTCATCTCAGAATCAGCAAGTTGAAGTGGCAGTGGGCAGGCCATATAGCTCGCATCACCGACAACCGTTGGGGAGTAAAGGTTCTCGGATGGCGACCACTAACCGGGCGTCGCAGTGTTGGAGGGCGCCTCACCCGATGGACCAACGGCATTATAATTCATAAAGGCCTCATAGCTCATAGCTCAGTTGGTAGTAACTCTGCCTTTTGCGCTAGAGGTCACGGGTTCGATTCCTGCACTGGACAAACATTTGATTAACACAGATGTTTGTTCTGTGTCTGGGTGTTAAATAGTTATCTATTATATATATCAGTCTCTGGTACCCATAGTGCAGGCTACGCCTAGTTTGGGATCAGCTGACCGTGTGTGATATGTCCGGAATATTTATTTATTTATTATTTATGTATAATAACGTCCCGTCGTTGGACGTCGTTGGATCGTAAAGGTTCAATACCGTTCGTCATGGCACTCTTTGGGGGACATGAAGGACTGCGGGACACTATGTCCCGCAGTGGACTTCTGCAGGCTGATGATGATGATAGTAACTTATAAGTTGCCGGTGCATTTGGAGTAATCTTATAAAATCATCCTTTCCATCAAATTGTCTTCAAGGTGAAAACAGTTAATATAGACCAATCTGCGGTCATTAGCCTTGGCGTGACTTTGGCATGGAACCAACTGTTGCGTACCTCTGAAAAAATATCAACACTCTATTTCAGGGCTATTAAGGCCTACTTTTGAATAACATTAAAATGCCTAATTAAATGTATGGTTGCGTTTTGGCATCATTGATAGGAAATAAAATTTGACTTTTTTGCTGTCGTGTATACATGCCCAAATTATTTTATACATACTTTAAACTAGCTAGCGCCAGCGGCTTCCCTTGCGTAGAACCTGAATAATAAGTAGCCTATATGCTATTATAGGTAAAGAACGGCTGAGCCGTTACGGCGTGATTGAACAACAAACTTTAGCATTATTCTTCTTTTTGTCGTGTCACTGATTCTTTCTTGGTCATCCTGTATTAGGTCAGTGACCAGCTTGAGGTTGAAGAGGCCCTGAAATGGGCCTATGATTGATGATGAAGGAATCAGTGTAGTGAAAGGATTAAAGTGCGCCTCCTAGAGGCTCCATTCGTGCACATGTCACATGTCTTCGAATTTTTAGGTTCTAGGATATGCCGGTTTCACACAGCGCACATAAATTTTCCGAAGGGAGGTAGACAGAGACATGTCCTACAATTTTGGCACATGCGCACCTTGCAGTAGTTAGTTTTCCAAACGTTACAGGCTAGTCGCCGTTTATAACTGTACGCGCTTTAGACAAGCCCATATGGGCTTTTTAAGTGTGCATCAGACAAATTTTAAAATTTCTTAAAAAAAAAAAATAAATGGGC
This sequence comes from Anticlea derivata, assembly GCA_947579855.1. Taxonomy (NCBI): domain Eukaryota; kingdom Metazoa; phylum Arthropoda; class Insecta; order Lepidoptera; family Geometridae; genus Anticlea; species Anticlea derivata. Next base: position 11,084,144 of record OX388270.1, read on the forward strand.
TTTTTAAGTGTGCATTAAACAAATTTTAAAATTTCTTAAAATAAATAAAAAAAAAAAAAACTATCTCTTTAAGCATGCGCACTAACATTTTTCGAACAGATAAGTTCACGAACGGGTTCAAACCCACGACCTTCGAATCGAAAGTCGGGGTTCGTCCCACTAGGCCCAACACGGCAAAAAGCAGAAAAATATTTATTCTTAAAATGAAAGAATCTTATCAATATCTATATTTCAGCATCAAGCTCTTATTCATTGTACCTACCTATATCTACCAGATAAAATAAATCAGTTAATGGTACATAGTAGATTATGCTGCCACTTGAGATATAAGCAAGGAAGTAGTTACAAGCATTAGAAATATATTTTTATTGAATAAATTTTGTTCTTTGAGCAATAGAAACGTAGTTTTTTTTATACACCTAAGGTGGCAAAAAAACTATTGGTAAGTGTTTACCGTGGCCTATGAACGCTTGCAATACCAGAGGCAACACGTACGCGTTGCCGACCCCCGAACAAACTCCCCCCTAAAGAGCTCTGGCAACCTTACTCACCGCAGGAACATAACACTATTTGAAATAAATAATGTTATTTGGCTGCGATCTCCTGTAAGGCGGAGGTACCTCCCCAGTGCTGCTCCAATTTAGAACGAGCAAATCTCCCTGTGCCCTACCTCCTCCATAAGTCTGTGAATTCATCCATACATTCTGATTACAGAGTGAGCGGAATTCAAACATTTTGATAGTATAACAGCAACGCGTGCATGGTGCACGCGTTATTATCAAGATTAATTGTTAATAAGAATCATCATAAACATCATTTCAGCCGTACGATGTCCACTGCTGAACATGGCCTCCCCCACAGACAGAGCGAATTCCTTATCATGTGGGGGGATTTGCCCATACTCACCACGCTGGGCATGCGGGTTGGCGAGCGCAGTTAGAGCTATCGTTGTTAAAATGAGGGACGCTGCTGCCCATCCCCTAGCTTTTTTCCCTTAGTCGCCTCTTACGACATCCGCGGATAGGTAGATATGGAGGGGCCTTCTTCAGCCGGGGCCACCACGGCCTAAAAAAGTTTATAAGAATGCATGCAGCAAATTGCAGTACCCATCATCTAATACATGACCTAATACAGGATGAATCATTAATCCCCGTTGGATGTAATTTTTCACTCATTGATATAATTTTTAAAGTGATTTCTGTCCTTTTTGAAGATATCAAGCCATATGTAACAAACGTTCATTGTTAACTCTCGTTGATGGAAGTGGGTGTTAGCGTGGCTTTGATGGACAATTTTGGCCAAATTAATGTTATAATCACATTTAATCACCCATTAACAGGCCATAACAAGGAGTGCCTTACATCCATTATTCAGTGGGCTCATTTTAAGCCATGATTTAATTGTGACAGCCGTAACAAACGTAGCCTGTGATTTTGCGTATACTTGACTGTCACGTCGCGGTTAAAGAATGAAAAATATTTATCTTTATGAAATCCAGTAGCGCAAAAACGAATTTAAAAAATGAAATCTTATTCTACAATTATTATTTTATCTGTATGTAGTTGTATTAATTTGAATGGGGCAAACGATGCACAGCAGTGTCAACTGCACCATTGATGGTGCAAGTCAATAGTGCATACAGTAACGGGGCCTAGGTTGGTTGGTAAGCATCGTCCCTTGCGTCTTTGTTACATTACAGCCGTCATGCCTCGTGACAGCTGTAATGTAGCCCGCACTGTGTTACCGGTTTAGGCATGCTTGGGAGGGCACGGTCCCGGTTATAAGTCATTAAGAGGCCTTCAAGAGGCCTAAACACTACATCAGAGTTAGACACAGTAGCTCACACTTAAGAAACCAGATACCAACGCAGTTAAACAATAGCTGCACTTTATTTTTAACTTAATTACCCCCAAATTACGTCTTGGTTCCCATCTCTGAAGTTCTGCTACTTCAGAGCTCACAGATCTGAGAAGAATTCTAGCATTCTTGGGGATAAAAGCCTATTTCTTTTTTTCTGTAACTTGTTTATTCGTTCTTTATCTTTATATTATAAGCTTTGTGGATGGTATACTTATTATCACATCAAAAACATAAAAGTGAAAATGGGAGCCAAGTACAATATCAAGAATGAGCGTGGGTGTCGACTTCGCCGACAAAAGAATTGAGATATAAATGGGTGCCAAGTTCTGCCAAAGATTTGACTTCTCTTCTCGATTATTTAGAAAATATTTCCCAAATCGTAAAAATTGACTGTTTTCAGATTTTTTTTTGTTTGTAAACCTACTCACAATTACCCAGCTGGATGCCAAATTTCAAGTTTCTAGGTCATCTAACATTATTTGTTTCCAATAGTGTTGTGCTCCGCGGTGAGTAAGGTTGTCAGAGCTCTTTAGGGGGAAGGGGGTTCGGGGTCGGCAACGCGTGCGTGATGCCTCTGGCATTGCAAGCGCTCATAGGCTACGGTAATCGCTTACAATCAGGTGGGCCGTAAGCTTGTTTGCCACCTCTGCTGTATAAAAAAAATTAAAAAAATGGGTCCAAAGTTTTTGATCTATTGTGAGTCAGTGATAAAAATGCCGACGTTTGAGCTGTAGTTATGAAAATTTTGAGTTCTAGTCAATCTAAGGGGTTTTAATAAATACATCTAATTTCATGTGTTTATGATAATAAATAATGTTTGTGTTATGAAGTGGTCAAACGGCTGCTGCGTTGTCTGTTCCTTGAACTTGGCTTGACACGCTACCGCGTATCCATATGAATTACTTAGTAGAGTACTCAGCTTATTATGAACTTTTATAGGTTTTACTTACCTTTTAAGTCTAACTTTAAGACCTTACCTTTTAAGACTGGCCTCATAGCTCAGTTGGTAGTAACTCTGCCTTCTGCGCTAGAGGTTGCGGGTTCAATACCCGCACAGGACATACATTTGTGTGATGAATATAAATGTTTGTTCTGTGTCTGGATGTTAAATATATATCTATTATGTATATCAGTCTCTGGTACCCATAGTACAGGCTATGCCTAGTTTGGGATCAGTTGACCGTGTGTGATATGTCCGGAATATTTATTTATTTATTTATTTATTTAAGTCCCATGAAAGACTATACTTTAAAAATATGTACCATGGGACCTACTTTATTTAATAAGTCCCAACAAAGGGTATTCAGCCATCAAAAATGGAGTGTTGTGGTCATAAAACCAATTAAATGGCTGTATTGTTTGTGTGGGGCGCACCTTAGTCTAGATTATCTGAGTATCAACAGGACGTGCCCAGAATTTACGATTTCACTTTTAGTAACGGACGTGATCTGTACAATTCTATTTTTGATGTGGTATTTTCAAAATTACTGAATGGTTCCCTGCATTTAGTAATATGGCGCCAACAAACCAGACCTAGTATTTTATTTGTTGAAAAAAACAAAGGACTTCAATACATTTATTAACGTAGTATCTTATATTCTCATTGATATGTTTATCGAAATTGCTACGGTTGATTTTTTTTAATAGCTGGTTTGACATCATCATCATCGTTCCAGCCGCTTGAAGTCCACTGCTGAACATCGGCCTCCCCCACAGATTTCCGGAGTGACTTCTTATGAAAATATCTATCTTTGTGAAAATAGGGGACACTGCTGCCCATCCCTTAGCTGTTTTCCCTTAGCCGCCCCTTACGACATCCACGGGTAGCAGATATGGAGGAGCCTATTCTTCTGCCGGGGCCACCACGGCTAGGCCAAATATGAAAAGAAAGAAGGAATTGTAAGGAAGGAAAGATAGTGTAGTTTGAACCTTTTTTTACTGGTCAGATTGGTAAAATGATGTGCAAAGTTCCTCGCCATTTCACTTACACAATAGCACCGCAAGTTCTATAAAAACGTAATATGAAACTGGTATTACGTATCATATTTTAGAACTGTTTTCATATGTAGCTTTGAGTTTTATTTAATGCCAATATTCCAACGAAACTAAATATGAATGTGGAAGGATATAAGGGAAGAGGTAGACCAAAGAAAAGATGGATAGACTGTGCGAAAGATGACATCAGTAAGAAAGGAGTGAATACTGATATGACGGCTGATAGAGGGGAGTGGAAGAGGAAAACATGTTGTGCCGACCCCACATGAAGTGGGATAAGGGCAGGGAGATGATGATAATTCCAACGAAACTAACTACAAAAACATTACACCCACCTTCCTTCTCGGCAATCGGTTAAAAAGTTAGTTTTATAATATTTTTGGAGTATATTTTGCACTAACTGACATCATTTTTTATCGTGGTTTCGGTCGAGGCACCATTACTAAATTGCTACAGCTTAAACTGTAATTTCATATTCTGTTACCTTCATGCGTTTCATGATATTATTTATGTATATGCCAATTTCGCGTATGAGTGCGTTGTGTTTTAATAGTATTAGCTGGAAGTCTAATAAATTTATAGTACCTAAGTACATACCAATTAAAGCCATAATCATTTGATTATGGCTTTAATTGGTATGTACTTAGGTACTTATACTTACCGGTTGCGTCAGCAATTATTGATCAAGCAAGTGAAGAGAGCTTCGGCCTCTCAAACAAGTTGGAAGCGAATATAACTCAAACAATTTTGTCAAATCGGCATTGTATGTTTGTTAAAGCATAACTTTAGAACCGTCATCCGATCTGCATAGAATTTAGTTGGTCAACAGAATATTCTATCAAAATTATCTGGTATGAATATGAGTTGAATCGGCCACGGGGTGGCTGAGATATAGGGTCTAAAAGTTACAATATAATAAATATACAAATAAATAAAGTGTCATAAGAAAAGCTTTGTTCATACATTCCAATTTTTATTTTATTTTATTTTTTATTAATGAAGCCCTAACTTTTACAAGACATCTCAGTGAGGTCTCAGTTCGGGACAAACGACTACATAATGGGCATAGCAATTGGCCGGCAGCTGACGACTGTACGCCGACGAAAACCTGAGGATCGAGTTCCGAAAATACGATCCCATTTTATATTTGTTGCATTATGTCGGAAATAAGGGCTTTATCCAACACAAATATCCCATTCTATCCCTTCCCAGGTGATATTATGTCCTATAATAAAGTATTAGACAGGATATTGGAGGTATAGGGCCTTTTATGGTACAATATCCCATCTTAGAGCTAAAGAAATATTTTTTTATTTGCCCAAAAATGTTTGTGGAATCCGTTTTCCTTAACCTATGTATGTACTTTTGACTTACTATGACTTACTATGAATTATCATCTCGGGAAATGGTACTTTTTCGTTGAAGTATGTATGTAATAAAAAATACGAGACAATGTTTTTTTAAATTAACTACCTGATAATGACTGGCCTCATAACTCAGTTGGTAGTAACTCTGCCTTCTGCGCTAGAGGTCGCGGGTTCGATTCCCGCACTGGACAAACATTTGTGACTAACACAGATGTTTGTTCTGTGTCTGGGTATTAAATATATATCTATTATGTATATTAGTCTCTGGTACCCATAGTACAGGCTATGCCTAGTTTGGGATCAGTTGACAATGTGTGATATGTCCGGAATATATATTACCTGATTTAACCAGTCGATACATAAATCATCGGTTAATGCGATGGTGAAATCCAGCTCTAGATGGAAATGTCATCCAGAAAATGCCCAAATTTAGTGAGACCTCCAAAAATCCCGAATCAGCTTTTATGAATCCAAACGGGCTAAATCTCAGCATCCTGTCTTCCCGTCAATCATTCTAGACAGCTTAATTTAATCGGAGTTCTGAAGATATTTTTGTCTTGGCTTTTACCGGATCATCGGCCGATTTTGCGACACAATTTATTTGACCAGACCAATGATTCGGCAATTCGGTGACAGTACGGGCCGCAACTGGATGCGGCTTGCACAGGATCGAGGAGAATGTCACATACAAGGGAGGGCCTATACCCTGCAGTGGGTGAAGTCTGGCTGTGGATGATGATGATGATGATTGGAGAGAATAAGTTCTCATAGCTCAACAGATACCTATTGTGTGTCAGACAATATTTGGCATAAACATTATAAAAATAATAACAGATAATTTAAGAAAGTTTGTGCGATTTTTTTCCGCTAATATTATTTCGTTTTGTTGATAGCATAACCCCATTTCAGAATGGTTTACATGTTATGAATCACCTTGTACAGATCAGACAGCCAGTTTGAAGGCGCAACACGTAGTTAGGCCTCTTGCAAGTTAATTGCCAGCTAACGACCCGCCCGCCTAACTCTTTATTATGTTTGAGCAGCGCGCCAATCTGCCCAAATTACTGCTAGGCTATAAACATAGTTGATTTTTGTTCATAAAGTAAATACATAAGTTGTTCAATTTATTTTATAAACAAAATTTACTGGGATTGCGCCAGCGAGACTTGTTACCTTAAATTATTCAAATGATAAATGTACAATGAAGATTTTGTAAGGAAATTTCATGGTGAATCTTGTTTAGTGGAATCTGAGTTAGTTCAAAAAAGTAGAAATTCTGAAAATTGTGTTCTGTTCCTGTGTTCTTCCTGTTCCTCAAGTGTACGAAGTGACAAGAGTTGAAGTTGAAGTTGAGTTGAACACGGGACGAAGTTGCGGGCGGGCCAGCTAGTAAGTAATATGAATACCTGCATATTCATCATCATCATTTCAGCCATTCGACGTCCACTGCTGAACATGGCCTCCCCTACGGAAAGAGCAAATTCCTTATCGTGTGGGGGGATTTGCCCATACTCACCACGCTGGGTATGCGGGTTGGCAAGCGCAGTTAGAGCTATCATTGTTAAAATAAGGGACGCTGCTGCCCATCCCCTAGCTTTTTTCCCTTAGTAGATATGGAAGGGCCTATTCTTCAGCCACCACGGCCATATATTATATTTATATTAAATTTTGCTATTTTAGGTGTGTCTTTGCTATTATTGGAAGGGTCAAACAACCTTACTGTTCTTTGTAAACCTACGTAGGGTTTATATAGAGTACATATTCGTTGGTCGGGTGCTTCTGACTTGAGTTTGTCTGTTCTAGCTGCAAGCTGACTGTTTCTCACAGCGACAAAACCCTCAAGAGCATCTAAGCATTGTTTGTAAACTAATATGGCTTTTCAAAGAAAACGTGTAGGTTGATAGCTTTTGTAATGTTTGTTGATAGTATTAATTGTATCTTTTAAGTGGAATGACTCGTGATGGGTGAAGGGTGCAATCTAGCTTGGAAATTTGTTAGTTTTACGAAATATAAAAACGTATGTCTGCCTTGAGATTTATTAAGCGACTGACTGGAAAGAAATATAGAAATGGTAGGCTAGTATGGCATACGAACGTGTCTAGATTTTGGAAGGGCTTTAGTTTATATAATATGTATTTCTCATGTTTAACCTATCATCATCATCATCATCCACAGCCTGACTTCACCCACTGCAGGGTATAGGCCTCCCTTTGTATGTGCCATTCTCCTCTATCCTGTGCAAGCCTCATCCAGTTGCGGCCCGCGATGCTTGCAATATCGTCTGCCCATCTCGCTGCTGGACGACCAACGTTCCGATATCCAGTTCTTGGACGCCATTCAGTTAACGCCTTACTCCACCTGTCATCACCACGCCTTGCCAGGTGTCCTGCCCAACTCCATTTGAGTTCCGCTATAGGTAATGTTACCTTTACATCCAACAACTCGTATTCTTACTAGACGTAAGAGGAGTTTTGAAAAAAAAACAGTACGTATAAGACACTATTCCTTAAAACTAGACATAACCTACTAAAAAAATACTTTTTTCGAATTGGTTTACTTGTTTTGTTTTGAATGGTAAACCTTTTGACCCAATCACATGACCTTCATCGTATCGCGGGTACGAAACCGCATTTCAATCACCATAAACAAACCCTAAAAGGACAAGCCTATCAACACCCTCATCGGGTGTTCAAAGAAATGTCATACCCTCCAATAGAGCCAACATCCGGTGACTAGGAAAGGGTTTTATAGCCTGCCCGTGCAGTGTCAGTGAATATTAATATTTGTGACGCAGTGTTCCAATAGACCGACGCCGACATTGTGAAAGTTGCGGGAAGTCGGTGGATGGAAAAGGCTCAAGACCGTTCGTCATGGAAATCTTTAGGGAGTAGAGATGAGTCGTACTTGCTATTTCGCGTACCAGATCCATAACGTATCGTATTTAACAAGAACCAGGTTCTAAAACCAGGTACTAAATACTTGAAAGTATTACTTCGACCGCGCGAGTCCACTGCGCAAGTCCAATGCGCAAGTCCATTGCGCAATTCCACAGCGCAAGTCCGCCACGTACCCAAGGACGCGCCGCGCCGCGAGACGGAAGGTCGGGTTGCGTCTGCGAGGCGCGTCGCGTCTAGGGTGCGCGGTGGACTTGCGCGCCGCGCCCGAGTATTTTTAATACGTCTAAGTATCGTGAAGTCGTACCAGTTACGTATAGTATGATGCGAGAACCTGGTTTAAAAACCTGGTTGCGTAAATACGAACCACCTCTATTAGGGAGGCCTATGTCTAGCAGTTGACTTCTACAGGCTGATGATAATGATGACATATCTCATGAAACCATTTGAACTCGTCAGTGTCATTATAGTGGTTCACCCCGAACTCTCGATGTCCGGTAAGTTAGTGCTTCGATGATCTTCAGGCACATTTATGATTAAACTTTGCATCTTTAGCATGTTCTAATTAATATCCAATCTTACTTAAACTACGAAGTCATTAAAACTTTACCAAATAGGAGCTCACGTCGTATTGGTTTCTTAATTTTTTTCTTAGTTCTTAATTTCAAAAAGATATTTTTTTTAATGTATGAACAAAGTTCTTTTACATGGCACCCCACTTAATGTATATGTTTTACTCCTTTTTAAATATTAGATCCCTATATCTAAGAGAAAAACATGTTGTGCCGACACCACATGAAATGGGATAAGGGAAGGGAGATGATGATTTATTTTATGTATTTATTTATTTAATTCAATGAATACGGATAAACCAGAAAGAAATAAAGAAAGAAAGAAAATATATTTATTTAGGTCACACACAAGAACAGCACAAACTAATAAAAAAAACATACAGACACTACAAGGTATAAAGATGTGAGAACAAATAGAGTAAGTATATAGGTAGTGACATAACTAGGGTATTCAAGGTCAACAACAAGGTCCCATCTCAAACCAATTATTAGATGATGATTAGATCCCTATATTAACAACCCCTTGGCTGATATAACTCATATTCTTTACGTGCAAATCTTGATACAACCTGTTCAATTCCACGTAGATTACATTGTCGGTTGACACTGCTCGGGACGGAACTGGCATTGATGTTATAACCAACCTAAAGTGGAAAATGTTTAGGTAGACATAGCTATTTCGTGTTCCCCATTCAGGACATTCAGATAGTGTCATAAAAGATAAGAAACTATTCAATCCTGAGGGCATCATTGGCAGCCAACTGACAGTTTATTCGACCCCTGGTATCGGTGTGCCCATTTTATTTCTTTATATGTAATAAAAAATATCTGTTATACTTATCTACTATGATATAAGATATTTTTTAAAAACTAAAAACCGACTTCAAATTCCTGAATATTTACAAGATTAATACCAACCTCTTTTTTTGTTATCAACCTCTTTGCGTTTTGCTTACCTACTGAGGATGACACTTGCCACCAACACTTTTGAACAAAAAACCAAAGTAAGTATGACATTCTTTCATCATAAATAATAACTCATATGGTACTGACTGACTGCAGACAATAAAACGTGGTGGTTTTATTCTCTTTGACAATGAACGCAGAGCCTAACCAAAAGTCCTAAGAGTAGGTATGAAATTTCTGTTGTAACGTATGCACACAACGGTGCACAGAAAGGACTTCCCGACACACAACCTCTAAGGTTAAAGTTTATGTAAAAATAGCAGGAACCGAACGAAGTCGCGGGGATAACCATACCATACCAAAGGCGACAAAAAAAAATTCCGCAAGTCGTGATTTCCAGAGATAATGACGTTTTTTTAAGTTTTACGGGACAAAAAGCAATACCTAAGGAATTCAATTAATATGGGACCACCCCGAGATCATACTCTATACACCAGCGAAAGAATTATCAAAATCGGTTTAGTATTGGCGGAGATATCGAGTAACATACACATAAAAAAAAAAAAACAGCCGACTGAGGACCTCCTCCTTTTTGAAGTCGGTAAAAAAAGAAAGTTCGCCTTAGATTTTATCCGTGTAAGTTCTTCCTTTCCCCACACTGTCTCTAATGAAAAATGTCCAAAAGTCCTACTAAATAGAAACTTTATTGGCAATAGGTAGGTTAATTAGGTCAATAGTATACATGTTATGAATCATCTTGTATTTAATTGACGACCTTGATGACCTCGGTGGTGTAGCAGGCGAGTTCCTGTCTGAGACGCAAGAGGTGCGTGTTCGATTACCGCAGCAGGACAAATGTTTGCATTATCTGCAATTTGTTCCCGGCCTGGGTGTTGCAGTACCATGGTACTCGTAGTTTCTGATACCCACGACACAGGGAATCCTAGTGTGGGGTCAGGACTAAGTATTTGACTGTTGGGTGTTATACGAGTATTATTGAGTGTTATTATTGTCCGACCGTGGCCAACCAAGACGAAGGTGGCGCGACGACTTCATGGCCATAGCGGGTGCTACTTGGACTCGACTAGCCCAGCAAAGACAAAACTGGCAACGGTTGGAGGAGGCCTTTGCCCGCAAATGGGCGCCCTCCATAAACTTAACAACTACATAATGAATAATTCGAAATAATACCTATTACTAATGAAAATAATAATAATAATAAATGATTATACAGAATTAAATTAAGTGAACTAAAATGAACATTATGTAATAAATAATGTGTCTGATCGAAGCGTGACCCGAGAGCTGGCTCCTAGTTGGCCCAACGGATTAGCATTGCCATCCAGCGTGGTAATTCCGCCAGCGTCTTGGGGACGCTTCCGACTGGTAGTGATCTGGATCAATTGAGCTATCTATAGATCGTTTGTAACGGTCTTTAGATAGCTCAACTGTTTCTTTTGTATTTTGTAAATATTCACTTGTATTAGTTTAAATTTTCTTTCTGTAAATAAAGTCAGCTGCAATAAAGTACCTAGAATACCAATAAAAATAATAATATAAATAATTATAATTAATATGGAAAATAAAAAGGCTTAAATAAATAAATATCGGAACGTTGGTCGTCCAGCAGCGAGATGGGCAGACGATATCGCAAGCATCGCGGGCCGCAACTGGATGAGGCTTGCACAGGATAGAGGAGATTGGCACATTCAAAGGGAGGCCTATACCCTGCAGTGGGTGAAGTCAGGCTGTGGATGATGATGATGATGATGAAATAAATAAATAAATAAAATTATTGTCCACAGAAGAGGAGGAAGGCACAGAGCTAGAGCTAGAGGCTCTGTACAGACGATACTGCGTGCGCCTCAAGCACGCACTCTTCGTGTCAGCGCTGTGCGTCACTTTGCTGTGCAGCGTCGTGCTCCTATGTGTGGTGTGCGTGCAGCATTCTCGTGTAAGTACTCAACAACACAAGAACAAAGTTCTTCCCCTTAACTAGAAACTGAAAAGTGCTACTGGACAAATTCTTAGATATAATTTACCAAATTAAACTATGTCAAAGTAAAATTGCTCATTAGCCTACTTGGCTAGATTGTAATACTAATTTGTAAACTAGAAACAAAATCTAAGTACGGATTTTTAAAGAATTTTTTGGGAGAACACAGTTTAATTTTCTCGCTCTTAATTGGAGTAACCCGCGATCTTCTGTAAGGCGGAGGTACCTCTCAGGAGGTACTCCGCCTTAGGATAACATTTGCGATGTAATAATATTTGAGATGACGTGAGGGAAATTAAAAAAACTAAGAACTTTCTGTTCCGGTAGATCTCAGTCTGTCAACAGCACAAAGCGAGCCAGTATGAAACAATTTATAAATTCTCGCTGGACACAAAAGCTTTTCAACTTTTAAAAGCCTATCGACCACGTTGGCCTTTTCACATTAAATAGGACAGTCACGGCTGATTCAGGTTCGAGATAGGCTAGCGGGCTCTTGTAGTGCTGATCCAATAATGCCCAAGACACATGGCCGTTTCGAAAAACGAGCCAAGGGGTCTATGTGGCAAAAGTTTGGGGTCCACTGCTATAGATGGACGGACATACGAGTACTTAGGTTTTTTTTTTTTTTTTTTTTTTATATACCACTGAGGTGGCAAACAAGCATACAGCCCACCTGTTGGTAAGCAGTTACCGTAGCCTATGAGCGCTGCAATACCAGAGGCATCACGCACGCGTTGCCGACCCCGAACCCCCTCCCCCCCTAAAGAGCTCTGGCAACCTTACTCATCGCAGGAACACAACACTATTTGAAACAAATAATGTTATTTGGCTGCGATCTTCTGTAAGGCGGAGGTACCTCCCCAGGCGGGCTGCTCCAATTCAGAACGAGAAAATCTCGCTGTGCCCTACCTCCTCCTCCTCCTCGGTATAAACGGATCAGCTCTACCTAGAGCCGATCCGTTTATACCTACCGTTTCTATCTTGGCACTTAAAGGGTAGTGTAGGTATACAAGGTGATTCATAAGGGGCTTATTCTACACCCAATTGGCAATAAGCCTGTTCTACGACTTTTGGAAATTCGAGATTTTTCATTGAAAAAACTCTATGCGAAAATCAGCTGTTTTGAGTTGATGAAATTAATAAATAAATAATAACGCAATTAATCAGCTGTTTTAGGTAGCAATCTAGATTCCGAACTTCTTGTACGTTTAGTTATTAGTTCTAAAGATGATAAAAATTCCAAAAACAACAAATTCGTTTGTGTTCACAAGTTTGTGAAAAAAATTATTTTAAAAATGAAATGATATTGATGTTTTTTTTCATTAATAGTATTTCTTTTCGTTGATAGAATAACCCCCTTTTGGGATGGTATACATGTTATGAATCCCCTTGTATATTGGCAGCACTATGTATGCGCCTACACGAATGCTCCAGAAATTGCATTAGGCGCCGGGACGTGCCTTGCTACGGAACTGGATTACGGATTAGCCTTCAGAATGCAGTGTTGCGATAATTTGACATGTAGCTCCACGCTACCAATTTGTGATCAAAACTACCGAACGTCACCTTGAATCGCTTACATTTAAGTACCTACTACCTACTAAGTTAGTCCATCTTTGATACTACTCACCATGTTTTCCTTCAGCATTGAGCACAACTTTTTCCGTAGTCACGTGACTACTAGGTAGGTGGCTAAGTGGTAGGCTAAGTAGTATGCGTTGTGTGAGGCAAATGGGTCCCGTCTCAGCATAAAGCTGCACCGAACATAATATTATTACGGTGCGGCGCTGGTTCTAGGTAAATAGGTATCTAGGTATTACCGCTGTAGTTCAGAACGTTCAGTCACGTGACTACGGAAAAAATTGTGCTCAATGCTGGAATCACCGGAATAAGTAAAACATTTGAAGAATATGGTACGCGACTACGGACATACATTCTGAACTACAGCGGTAGTACCTAGATACCTATTTACCTAGAACCAGCGCCGCACCGTACATAATATTATGTTCGGTGCAGCTTTATGCTGAGACGGGACCCATTTGCCTCACACAACGCATACTACTTAGCCTACCACTTAGCCACCTACCTACATACTTTTTTATGTTTTCCTACTGCGTTGTGTATTACCTACCTATAAAGTATTTTTCTATGTACTCACCTACCTACTGTACCTACCTGCGTTGTGGGTCAAATAAACAAATTTTCTTTCTTTCTTTCTTTCTATTTGTGTAGTTAATATAAATACGTCCGACGCGACATCCGTTCATGGTTGATATACCATCCTGCCGCACCAACCGCTTTGCTTGTACCTTTATAATGCGGACAGCCAAAGAGTGGAAATCGCTGCCGGCGTCTGTGTTTCCGAATACCTATAATTTGGGTGTCTTCAAGAGTAGAGTGAATAGGTTTCTTCTAGGCAAACGTGCTACACCGTAGACCGCATCGTCACTTAACATCAGGTGAGATTGTGGTCAAACGTTGGTCTATTTTGTATAAAAAAAAACGATTTACATTAAATCTTGTTTCATACTCCTCAGTTTGAGTTTGCGTAGTTGGGTTTTAGTTTTTTAACTTATATTTTATAATCATGAGAAGACGTACGTTAGACCACAATCTCGCCTGAAGGTCAGTGATAATGCCAAAGGCCAAAGATTGCTTTGAACATACCTAGTTTTCAGGAAAGACAGACAACTGCAGTGTGTTTCATTCCTTAGCTGTATGCATTAAGTATTTTCAGAAGAGATTTAAAAGAACAAGTAAACGTTTGTATTCTTAGTTGTCATGATTGCATTTTGATGATGCCAGATCCCGACAACCGTTGGGGAGTAAAGGTTCTCGAATGGCGACCACGAACCAGGCTTCGCAGTGTTGGAAGCCGCCACCCGATGGACCGATGACGTTGTAAAGGTTCCGGGAAGTCGGTGGATGGAAAAGGCTCAAGACCGTTCGTCGTGGACCTCTTTGGGGGAGGCCTATGTCCAGCAATGGACTTCTACAGGCTGTTGATGATGATGATGCCAGATGCCAGTATGATGACAGTGTAAGGAGATGCTTAAATACTATCGAATAACAAAATAGGGGGAACAGTTTGTTTCGTTCCGAAATATAAGTCGTATGTTGCCTAGAGTAGGTGAGATATACAGAATATCCGCCAAGATCACAACGCATGGCCTCTCCACATGTCCACTAAAGTCATTATCAAGACAGGCACTCAGCATTTACCCCTATCAGGGGTAGTGGACGATGGCTAATCTATATGCTAATGCCTAGATGTACAGGGTTCAATATTGTAAATGTTGAGGTGTCCTTGTGTTAAACATAATTGTATTCAATTATGCAGCTCTTCACCATAAAGACACAAACCGGTAGGAAAACTTGAATCCAAAAATAAACAGATTAGCGATGGGTTGGTAACTTTTAGGTGGCCTCTTAAATTCCGCAATGAAAATGATTAATTTACAAACACGATTGAATAATAACGTAATATTATAAATGCGTTAGTGACGTACTTTACACGGTGTTTCATAAAATGTATACCATCCCGAAAGGTGGATCTATCAAGAAATAGAATGAATATCAGCCAAAAACAAGAATATATTATTTTTTTCCTCCAACCTTTCTCAAATTAGTTGTTTTTGGTATTTTTACAAGGACTTCGAAATCAAGATCGCCCCCTTATAGGTACAGCTGACTCATTGCGTTTAAACTGAGTTGATCCCAAACCAGCTGTTTTTTCTATGAAAAATTACAAATTTCCAAAAGTCGTAGAACTTATACCGATGTATGAAAGGCCAGTGTTGGAAGTCCCTAATGGACCGACGACATTGTAAAGCCGTGTTCTAACGGCGATATGTCAACTCAAATCTATTTCAAAATTATCCTTATTGTTCTGAATAAAGTCTATGGCTTGCGATATCTTTGAGCTTTATGAAAGATATATCAAGCCTCTAAAATATGGCTTAAAGGTTGCGGGAAGTTTTTGAATGGAAAAGTTTTAAGACCGTTCATCGTGCCACTTTTTGAGAGAGACCTATGTCCAGCAGTGGCCTTCTTCAGGCAGATGCTTGCTTGCTTGCTTGTCGTGTCACTGATTCTTTCTTGGTCATCCTATACTAGGTTAGTGACCAGGTTGAGGTACCTATGGTGGCTCTGAAAAAGGCCTATGACCGTCGGAGAACGAATCAGTTTAGTGAAAGGATTAAAGTGCGCCTCTTAGATTAGGTAGAGGCTCCATTCAGGCAGATAATGATTACCTATATCAATCTTTACAATATCGCATGTAGACATAACATTGTTACATCATAGGTTTATACTAACTAAGGCAAAGACTAGACAACTATTCTAATATTTTCTAAACAAACCTTGTAATAATATAGGCACCATTGACACTCGTAAGGACAGCGTATAATTAATTGAACGAGCGAGCGAAGCGAGCGTAAATCTCTGAACAAAACTTGAACGAATCGGGGGTGTATGTTTGTATATCTAAGCTATTTTTGTTAAAGAATATTTGTATAGCCTATTTGTCGTGCTGTAGCACACACAAACTTAGCTACCAACTGTTATTTACTTTTTTGAATTGCATTTTTGTGTTTGTAGGTAATATTGTTTGAAATTGCTTTACTATGTTAATTGTGTGTGTCTGTGGTGCCAAATATTGTGGTGCAATTTTTTTTTATCTATCTACTATCTATAAAGAATAACTTTTGAACCGTCTATCCGATCTGCATGGAATTTAGTAAGTCAACACGTTTTACTATAAATATTTGCCGTAAGTATATAAGTCAAATTGACCAGGGGGTTGTTAAGATATACGGGTCAAATAAGGGGTATGAAAAAAGTAATTCAAATAAATGACGTGGGTCATATATGGGTGTGTATGACGTGGGTTTTATATTCCGAAACGATTTTTATTTTTATTGTAGACCATAAACGTAGATAAGACCATAATATGGTTTTTGATATACAACAATTATTATTATTATAAAGTCATTTATTTCAGGCAACACAGCAAAGTACATGTACAAATACAGGGCCCATAGATACCTTAACACTAAAATAAAATATTCACACTTGCATATTATATTAGGGTTTATTGTTCTTTGGCGCATCCCTATAGCGTCGAAAAACTATTCCTGCAGGCCAGAAGCCGGGAAAGAGGAACATGTCAAGAAGCTTCGCAGGCACCTTCAGCACGTACGACTTAAAGTTCGTCTCTCTAGACGACTCCAGGCGTTGCAGATGTAGCTGTATATTGGACGGGTCTCGGCTCCAAAACCGAGTTCTCTCCTGACAATGATAGTAACATTTGAAAACCAATATAACGTGAGCTCTCATTTGCTAGAGTTTCAATGACTTCGTCGCTCAGGTAAGATTGGTACAAGAACATGCTAAAGATGCCATTTTTAAGGTTTATCATAATCGTGCTTCAACGATCATCGAAGCACGAAGTTATACCAGACATCGCGAGACTTCAGTTCGGGGCGAAACACTAGTTAGTCCGAAGCTAAAACAGGTCAATGGCAGGTCACTCTAATTACAGGAATGACTGCCGACACTCGTATGTACCTACGTATGATTAGTGACTACCGCTAATGGATGAACACTCCGGCATTGCGTGTACGGAATTAATATAGACAATAATCCTACTTCCTACTATCCTACTAATGTTATAAATGCGAAAGTTTTTGAGGAAGTTTGGATATTTAGATGTTAGTTCTTCAATCACGCCGTAACGCCTTAACCACAGATAACATAATACTATCCTTAACCCATTTCGACGAAACTTGAAATATAGTTCTTTACCAGAAATAGCATATAGGCTAATTTTTATCAAGGTACCACGCGAGCGAAACCGAGGGCGCAAGCTAGTGTAGTTATAAAAGTGATTAAAAATATGTAAACTATCTCGAAATAGAAAAGAAAGAATGTTAGCGAAAAAAAAAAAAATATTCCGGACATATTTACACGGCAAACTGATCCCAAACTAGGCATAGTCTGTACTATGGTGACCAGAGACTGATATATATAATAGATAAATATTTAACACCCAGACACAGAACAATCATCTGTGTTTATCACACAAATAAAAAAATAATTAATAATTGTTTATTTTAGCTGGTTTTGGTCTTTTTATTATCTTAATAATTAACAGAAGTTTAACATCAAGATTGCTCCCTTATAGAGCTGCTTCATTAAGTTTGAACGGATTTGACCCCAATACAGCTAATTTTTTCAGAGTTTTTTCATTTTTTTTTTCATATTTCACACACTTTATTGCCAATGGGTGTGGAATAAGCCCCCTTTGGGGTCGCATACATATTATGAATCACCTTGTAGAGTAGCTTGGTGCCACCAAACTTTAAGCAGCGGCCGTACTCAGCAAAGTCAGTGAATAGCTTTCCGTTTTGGTATGGTGTCACAATAAAGGCGCCTACGCCTTACTCCACCTGTCATCACCAAGCACTTTCAGTTCCGCTACTAACCGGTCACACGTTCTGTCTCATAAAAGTCGTCAAATTCTTAGATGAGACGACTTTCGTACGACTTCTGATCTTGACGTTGGTAAGGGCTGTCATTATGGCTAAAAAACCGAACTTCACATACTGATAAACGCTCAATCCATTACGCTTACTAGGGATACCTAGTTGGAATAAGCGAGATTGCATGCATGCTCTTCAATCACGTGAATCATTCATCGTGTATTCGACTGCCATAACCGAGCCGGATTACACCGGTTATTAGCGGTTATCATGCGATACAGTGTGATTTGATTGCTGTATATGCTGCCAGGAAACATCTGGGAAATAAATAAATTAATAAAATAAAAAAGCCCGTTTATTCCTTAACTAAAAAAAATCATTTAACAATACATGCAATCTTAATTCTTATGTCTACTTATTCATCATCATCATCACTATCAGCCTGTAGAAGTCCACTGCTGGACATAGGCCTCCCCCGAAGAGTTCCATGACAAACGGTCTTGAGCCTTCTCCATCTACCGACTTCCCGCAACCTTCACAATGTCGTCGGTCCATCGGGTGGGAGGCCTTCCAACACTGCGTCGCCCGGTTCGTGGTCGCCATTCGAGAACCTTTACTCCCCAACGGTTGTCGGTTCTGCGAGAAACCCCCGTGAATTCGTTTGTGTGTATAGAAGTTGAGTGTTGAGTGTTTTTTTTTTTTTTTTTTTTATTGTATGTATGTTATACGGAGGCAAACAGGCTTACGGCCCTCCTGATGGTAAGTGGTTACCGTCGCCTATTGACATTAGCAACACCTGGAGTATTGCTAATGCTTTGCCTGCCGAACCCCTCCCCCCCCTAAAGAGCTCTGGCAACCTTACTCACCGCAGGAACACAACACTATTTGAAACAAATAATGTTATTTGGCTGCGATCTTCTGTAAAGTGTCTTCATAGTGCACGAAAGAGGCTCGTTTGGTGCTCTCATCATGATCATCTTCCTCCCCTTTTCCCGCATTATATTGGGTGGGCACAACTCTTCGAGCAAGTATATAATAGCTTATTCCATAATTCGTTGCATGACTTTGAGCTTGTATATATAACAAGCTAGCTTGTGCCCGCGGCTTGGCTCGCGGGTGATCTATTAAAAGTAACTTAGATGCTATTCTAAGCAAAGAATTCCACAAACATCCAAAAATCCTCTCAAAACTTTCGCATTTTTATAATATTTTTTTTATTCCGGACATATCACACACGGTCAACTGATCCCAAACTAGACATAGCCTGTACTATCAGTACCAGAGACTGATACACATAATAGATAAATATTTAACACCCAGACACAGAACAAACCTCTGTGAATGTTTGTCCAGTGCGGGAATCAAACCCGCGACCTCTAGCGCAGAAGGCAGAGTTACTACTGACTGAGCTATGAGGCCTGTCTAATAATATTTATAATATTAGTAAGACCGTGCATAACAAACATCACCAAACATTTGTGTTCTTTGTTTCAGGAGCTATCATCACAAACCAAATCCATCGCCTCGCTATCAGTAATCGCCTTCGTGCTGTCAATAGTGCTTTGCTTCGCGCTTCTGCCAGCGGCCGCGGAATGGGAAGCACTGGCACTGGCTGGCTCTCTGCTGGTGGCTGCCAGTCTGGGAGCCGGCACATTGCTGGCTACGCACCATGCGCCTCTGCCACTGTTTGCACTTATACTGGTAAGATATCTTTAGATTAGATTAGATCATAGAACAATATAAATCGTGATAATAGCGTTAGTTCGTATGTTTTTATGGTAATCGGAAAATATTCCACTCGATCGACTCAATCGAACCCGCGTCCCTACCTAGATACTGGAATTCATTAACCACTGCGCCACCGCCTAGTAAACTCCACGTCCGGCGTCCGGTTGATATTCTTTGGGATGTTCTATGGCTCGAAGCGCTGATATCTCGACCTACAGTGGAAACGTTGCAGTTATCCAAAACAAAGTCTTATACGGTCATATACGGGTTCAATCATAATGATTCAGCCATTCTCTAATTGACCAATCACGTATCCGCAGAACTTCCAATCCGCAGAATTACCAATCTGACAGTTTGAAGCTATATGAGCCGACAGATTCAAGCTGTGTTCTAATGGCGTGCGATTTGTCATCTAAAATGATCTAACAACACCTTCCGAATAAAGTTAATTTTATGTTAGCGAGCTTGCGATATCGATATCGAGCACACCCTCAAATCTTTTTATTCAGTAGAGGTATGACCCGCCCGCAACTCGCGACATCGCGAGGTATCAGTTCGGGGCGAACCACTCATCATCTCCCTGCCCTTATCCCACTTCAAGTGGGGTCGGCGCAACATGTTTTTCTCTTCCACTCCCCTCTATCAGCCGTCAAATCAGTATTCACTCCTTTCTTACTGATGTCGTCTTTTACACAATCTATCCATCTTTTCTTTGGTCTACCTCTCCCCTTATATCCTTCCACATTCATATTTAACACTCTTCTAGTCACATGGCATTCTTCGGGGCGAACCACTACTGTTTTTTTTAACTTTAGCTTGTCAAACTAATGCCGTCACTATACAGAACAACCATATTTGCACATCATGAAAACATTTGCCCCGCAGCGGGAATCGAACCCGCACCCCCGGCGTCCAAGACGGGCACTCGGCCGCTATTCCACCGAGGTCGTCAAAAGTTATGTTCGATTCAAACCCAAAAAGAAATGAAGTGATTCCTAAGAAATGACACGAAATAACTAAGTACAAATCCCGACCCTTTTATCCCAATCTCGGTACATTCACGACATCTCGCATTGTTCACGACATTTTGTAATGTTCAGATTAATGCTGAACATTTTTCTACTTTATCCCAAACTGGACCTTGACAATTAACCTTTTCAGAAAATACCGCACTTTTTTCAGACAAAACGTTATACAATATTCATGTTTCAAAGGGTTTTTGCTTCCTGTATCATCCCATTAGGGGTATAGAGAAAGACCAAATTGGCATTTATGCCCCAGTTTTGGTTACAGCATCTCACGTGACGCGTTCTAAGCCCTTCGCCGCTTTTAAATTATGTGCTCAGTTTTGTTAACGAGGATCCGAAAAGAAGCGCCAAGTTCTAAGCCCCGCGCCGCTTTTGAATTATGTGCTCAGTTTTGTTCACGAGGATCCGAAAAGAAGCACCAAGTTCTAAGCCCCTCGCCGCTTTTGCTGTATGTGCTCAGTTTTGTTAACGAGGATCCGAAAAGAAGCGCCAGGTTCTAAGTTCTTCGCCGCTTTTGATGTATGTGCTCAGTTTTGTTAACGAGGATCCGAAAAGAAGCGCCAAGTTCTAAGCCCCTCGCCGCTTTTGATGTATGTGCTCAGTTTTGTTAACGAGGATCCGAAAAGAAGCGCCAAGTTCTAAGCCCCTCGCCGCTTTTGATGTATGTGCTCAGTTTTGTTAACGAGGATCCGAAAAGAAGCGCCAAGTTCTAAGCCCTTCGCCGCTTTTGATGTATGTGCTCAGTTTTGTTAACGAGGATCCGAAAAGAAGCGCCAAGTTCTAAGCCCTTCGCCGCTTTTGATGTATGTGCTCAGTTTTGTTAACGAGGATCCGAAAAGAAGCGCCAAGTTCTAAGCCCCTCGCCGCTTTTGATGTATGTGCTCAGTTTTGTTAACGAGAATCTGAAAAGAAGCGCCAAGTTCTAAGCCCCTCGCCGCTTTTGATGTATGTGCTCAGTTTTGTTAACGAGGATCCGAAAAGAAGCGCCAAGTTCTAAGCCCCTCGCCGCTTTTGAATTATGTGCTCAGTTTTGTTAACGAGGATCCGAAAAGAAGCGCCAAGTTCTAAGCCCCTCGCCGCTTTTGAATTATGTGCTCAGTTTTGTTAACGAGGATCCGAAAAGAAGCGCCAAGTTCTAAGCCCTTCGCCGCTTTTGATGTATGTGCTCAGTTTTGTTAACGAGGATCCGAAAAGAAGCGCCAAGTTCTAAGCCCCTCGCCGCTTTTGATGCATGTGCTCAGTTTTGTTAACGAGGATCCAAATAGAAGCACCAAGTGAGAATTCTGACGAAACTCATTTCAATTTTAAGAAATAACCTTTTAACACCCAACAGTTACATACATAGTCCTGGCTCATAGGATTTCCTGTATCGTGGGTATCAGAAACTACGAGTACCATGGTACCACAAAACCTAGACCCGGAACATTTTTGCAGATAATGCAAAAACAACCCGCAGCGGGAGGGAACGCATCTCAGACAAGCACACGCCCGCTACGCACTAGAGGTCTTCAAAATTCACTTTATATTTGAGTTTCTTTAATATGAACAGTGTGGATATTTTTTTCAATCACCTACCGAAACTCCTACAACTTGCACAGGTAGTGATAGAAACGAAATGTTTTCATTAGTACCTATCTCATTGTACCTATTTATTATAATGTATCTACTAATAACATATGGCATCGCCTTAGGGTTAAAAAAAACCTGCTATGATGATAAACTGTATTCTAAATAAATATCTCACCAACCACCCTACCTGTAAATATGAAAAAAAATTAAGTGCTTGAACTAAATTATAATTGAAGTAAGTACTTTAAGAGAAAAATGGGTGTAAGGGATTCCAATAACACCGTTCCAAGCCGGGGCCAACTTCACCGGCCTGTGGCACACCCTGCCAGTCAACAAACTAGGCTCTGGCGCTCTGGACCCGCCTGGTGGACTATGGTCCAAACCCCCTCTACCTTTCATAATGGCACATGGTAGACTTCTACAGGCTGATAATGATGAATAGAAATACATTTTATAAGAGAAAAAATTTACTGATTTCAATATTTTTATCACGATTAGCTAGATAAAGCCAATCCACTTTATTTCTTCAATCACTCAAACCTTCATTGACTTTGACCAACTTTCACCTACAAAACGAGTAAACTTTGAAGGTACCATTTAATCTGTTCGACCTTTTGATAACAAGTCGATACATAATGGAAAACCTATTGGGTGCCTTACCTACTCCAGTAAACCAACGCTCTGTTCGAAAACATTCTTATGAAGGCTTTTTTATATGTGAATGGCGCAGGTCTTTTATAGAAAGGAAGAAACAGCATGTATTTGTCCCGAAACAACATAGGATATCACTAAAAGCATGTAGACAAAAGTAGGTAAATATATGTAGATTAAAAAGGGAAAATACTTTGGCCGTGGTGGCCTCGGCTGAAGAATAGGCCCCTCCATATCTACCTATCCACGGATGTCTTAAGAGGCGACTAAGGGAAAAAAGCTAGGGGATGGGCAGCAGCGTCCCTCATTTTAATAACGATAGCTGCGCTCGCCAACCCGCATGCCCAGCGTGGTATGGGCAAATCTCCCCACATGATAAGGAATTTGCTGTCTCTGGGGGAGGCTATGTTCAGCAGTGGACGTTGAACTGCTGAAATGATGATGATGATGATGATGAAAAAGGGAAAACAGAAAAAAACATAATAACAGATAAATAAAATGATATTTTTTTTTAAAGAAAATGTTCCTTTTCTCAGCATAAGCTGCACCAAACCAGTGAATGGTACTACTTATGTTCAGATGACCAAGAGGCACTTCAATGCCGTAGACACGAGGCCGCTGTTTAGATGGAGTAGGCTTGCCCAAACCTTTATTATATATTAAAGTATTATGTTAATTGTGTATGTTATGTTACAATACCAAGGATGATTTGAAGGGCGCCTTTGACACAAATGCTGCCAGATAAACAACACCCAGCGGGTTTAATATAGGCATAGCGGGTGCGCCTGACTTCGCATAATTACTCCTGATTTGCATACTTCTTGTCCGGTTTTATATTGTTAGCAGAGTAATAGGCAGGTTAGATACCGCGAATATAAAAAAAAAACTGAGTAGGATATCGCAGTGGAAATGTATGAAGGTATGCTTAGATGTAATTCAGAATTAGCAAGTTGAAGTGGCAGTGGGCAGGCCATATAGCTCGCAGAACCGATAACCGTTGGGGAGTAACGGTTCTCGAATGGTGACCACGAACCGGGCGACGCAGTGTTGAAGGCCCCCCACCCGATGGACCGACGACATTATGAAGGTTGCGGGAAGTCGGTGGATGGAGAAGGCTCAAGACCGTTCGTCGTGGAACTCTTTAGGGGAGGCCTATGTCCAGCAGTGGACTTCTACAGGCTGATGATGATGATAATGATGATGATGCTTAGATGGTTTGGTCATGTAGATAGGATGAAAGAAGGAAGATTGATGAAACAATTGTATAAGGCGAGTGTGAGTGGGACCGTTGGAACGGGAAGAACTCGGCGTACGTATGACCTATTGGAAAAAGGTCAGGTCAAAATTATCAGAAAGCAACGAGCATGAAGGAGAAATGTGATGAGAGTGAATGAAACAAAAGAAGTATGTCAAGATCGTAGCAAGTAAACATCCGTGTCACTGCCTTCCCCTCTGGGAAACAGGCATGATTTTCATGTATACGTTATGTATATAAAATTTATTCGGAAAATGATAAGTGAGAAAATCATGAACCTAAATAGTTTGCTAACTATGCCCTAAAGAACCTCATCAAATGACGAGCAAGTATCCTACTAATATTATAAACACGAAAGTTTGTAAGGATGGATGGATGGATGTTTGTTAATCTTTCACGTAAAAACTACTGAATGGATTTTAATGAAACTTCACAATAATATAGCTTATACATCAGAATAACACATAGGCTTCAATTTATAAAGATATTGTGTGGATTGTACAAAATATGACGATAAGTGTCAAGTAAGTATACATACTAATCCTGCGCAGACGAAGTCGCGGGCACCAGCTAGTATGGATATATAAGAGATATATATTTGCTTACGGGTTCAGGCATTCTCTAGCTGATTTTATATCTCTGAGGGTTATAATAAAAGCGAAAGGTGTGGAAGCTTTAAACTTTGTAGATTTTAATCAAAGTTTTGTTAAGGAGTATTTTGGGAACCTAAATCGACATAAGTAGTAAATGCATATCAAAGTGTTTTGAATCCTTCTTAGGATTATAATTTTGATATT
Source organism: Anticlea derivata (assembly GCA_947579855.1). Lineage (NCBI taxonomy): Eukaryota > Metazoa > Arthropoda > Insecta > Lepidoptera > Geometridae > Anticlea > Anticlea derivata. Next base: position 11,109,244 of record OX388270.1, read on the forward strand.
TTGTTTATCTATTCTTATTCCAAATAATAAAAATGACAATATCTATAATTTAACTACTAAGTAGGTAACTGTCGATTTACTATCGATTTACTCGATCTAATATCGAAAAAATATGGTGTGCTTTGATTTTTTTGACCAAAATATTAATTTGATTCTTATCTTGGTAGTCTTTCCAAATTGTTTCATGAACATTCCACTGAGTTACAATACAACAATAATGCTCTTGGGCAGACTGAAAAATTACGCAAATGTTTTTCAACATCAAAATTAACCCTGTGTGAAATATTTAATGTATCACTGGCATTACGTCTAACTTGGTCTAAGTTTGATCCGGTCCGCCTCTTAATGACGAGAACTCTTATTGCCAAGACCTCAGAATGATGAGATCTCATAATGCCAAGATCTCAGAATTACGAGATCTCACCATAGCCATCGGGACGAGGGTTGCCCTTGCCCGCGACAGACAGTGCTCAATGCTGACGGCAAATTGGATTCTTTCCTTTTTCCCCCATTGCTTGTTCAATAAATTGCAGCGGCGATTGGTGTCGAGAGGCTGTGCGTTTATTTGTTTTCAGAGTGTGTTGGTTAATTAAATTTTGCATTCACTTCGGAATGAAGTTTTTTGCATGATAAATTGGATTTGGTTTTCATAATAATTATTTAATTGAAATCTTTTAATGGCTGATGTCGTAAGAGGCGACTAAGGGAAAAAAGCTAGGGGATGGGCAGCAGCGTCCCTCATTTTAACAACAATAGTTCTAACTGCGCTCGCCAACCCGCATGCCCAGCGTGGTGAGTATAGGCAAATCCCCCCACATGATAAGGAATTTGCTCTGTCTGTGGGGGAGGCCATGTTCAGCAGTGGACGTCGAACGGCTGAAATGATCATGATGAATGGCTGATTTTGATCTATTTTTAATCTTAAATGAAACAAATCAACAACGCCTCATATTTCTAGTCATCAAAGTAATAAAAGAGGTGGAAAAAAACATGTCCAACTTATGATACCTTCCATACTGTTCATCATCATCATCATTTCAGCCGTTGACGTCCATTGCCGAACATGGCCTCCCCAACAGATATCCAGAGCGAATTCATATCATGGGGGGGGGGGGGGGGATTTGCCCATACTCACCACGCTGGGAACGCGGGTTGGCGAGCGCAGTTAGAGCTATCTTTGTGAAAATAGGGCACGTTGCTGAAGATCGGTCTGAAATACCAAATCAAGTTGTATGAAGCAGGTGGACTACAAAAACCATTTGCCAAAACACAACTAGATTTTGATACAAAGAATCTAATGACATCATTGTAGAAATTTTTGGCACAGTTTCAAGCCACGTATTATTTACGTTTATTTACTTCAGCTTCAATAACAGGCGTGTATATTATGATTTGTTATGACAAAATACATTAACAAATGTAATGAGTGCCTACACAGTCTGACGTGGTGATCGCATTCACAAAAACATACAACAAATTCTCAAGGAAAAAAATATGATCACAAGTTTTATCTCCAAGAATAGAAAGAAAAAAAGAAAGAAAATGTATTTATTTGACCCACAACGCAGTATGGAGGTAGGTAGGTAGGAAGATACAAAGAAAAAAAATACTTATACCTAGTAATACAAAAACACAATAAGAAAACAAAAACATGTAGGTAGGTGAGGCGGTAGGTAGGTTGAGTAGGTATGCGTTGTGTGGGGCAAATGGGTCTCGTCTCAGCATAAAGCTGCACCAAACAATAATATTTACGGTGCGGCGCTGCTTTTCAGACGGGGCCTAGGCGACGTGACGTGACGAACATCAATAAACATCATATTTATAGTAGGTATGTATTAATAAATGGATAGTTATATTATATATTATAAGTACATACATAGTAGATATATTATATAAAATAATAAGTAGGTAGGTATATTATTAAATAAAGATTTATTGCGGGCTATATTGGTAGACTTAGTAGTACATAGTGGTGCTGAAACAGAAAAAATAATAACACGCAGTGCGTTGGTAATTTAGACGGACCGCGAATTAGAATGGTAGTCATCCTCTTAGATTTACAGGCGAACAGGTCCTTGAAGGTTTTTAAGGGGGCTAGTCAGAAGCATGTCCGAACATATAGCATACGGGGGACATGCCCCCATTTTTCAGTAGTGAGTATTCATACGGAGATGGCGGGATAAGCCTGACCGATGTCTGGCAGACTGGGTTGACGTGACATCTTGAGGGAATGGGGAAGGCCTTTGCCCAGCATTGGGATATTAACAAGAAATAGAAAATAGAGTATTCATAAATAACATGTTGCCAAGTCCATCGCCGCTTCATCTCTCAAGTTCTTTTTTTTTGTTGGTGATGGTTATAGGCTTTTGACCACCCTCTTACTTTTGCAAGTGAGATGTGGCCTGAGATGGAGCACGCTTTACCTGAAAGAACTTATTTACTCTAGATTTGAAGACTCCTAGATTGTACTCTACCGGTAAAACAGACGCAGGCAGATCTTTCCACACAAACGAAGACCTCCACCGGGACCTTAACATAGACTTCGTCGACACACTCATTAAAAAATACGCAGAAGCTCATGAACGTAGACTTCATCACCATGTGAACGTCGAGGCAATCCAGCTCCTCGACAACACAGACATAGTAAGAAGACTCAAAAGGACCAAGCCTTTTGAGTTAGTATAGTGTAAAATAGTGGAATTCAGTGTAAGTGATAATGACTATTTATTTACTTATAAAGAACACAGAAGAACAATAACAAAGTGTCTTCCCCTTAAATAGAAACTGTAAGAAAAGTGCTATTGGACACATTCTTAGTTATAATTTACTTTATAAAACTATGTCAAAGTCAAATTACTCATTAGCCTACTTGGCTAGATTGTAATATTATGTAGGATACAATACAATAAATATACACTGGTCATAAAAAAAATCGACCCACCCTCTTTTTTCACTATTTTTTTTTAAACTTCGGAGATGAGTGGTTTTGAATTGTTTTTTTTTATTACAAGGGTTTGTTACGATATTTGACATCTGTCTACCATAAATTACGGCCTACTTGAGGGTACTTAACAAACTTTTTAACGCTTACACTGATTAGTGTCGATTTCATTGTTTACGTCGAGATTCAGTTGAACCCAATTCCCTTTGTGAAACGGAACATTTAAACAGTGCGCTCGATAATTAACGCTATCTTTATTCACTAAGGCTGTGGTTTTGCAAGATTTCATCTGAAATTATGGACACTACTGAGGCAGAGGCAGCCCAAGTTGTAGCCTTGCTGCAACAAGGCTTCAGTCAACGTGTTGTGGCGCGAAGATTGAATCTCAGTCGATCTGCGGTTAGAAGAGTTTACCAGAGGCTTCTGGACACTGGAGAGTATCGAAGAAGATCAGGATCTGGAAGACAAAGGGTCACTTCTGAACGAGATGACCGCTTTATTGTGACCTCAGCTTTAAGAAATCGGCACCTTTCTGGGGTTGATCTTCAGCGACGCTTACAAGAAGTGCGGGGTGTGGCTATAAGTGACAGTACAGTGAGAAGGAGAATCCGTGAACAAGATTTAAGACCTCACAAGCCAGCAACGGGACCACAACTGACCGCAGCTCATCGACAAGCAAGACTACAATTTGCGCGAAATCACCTGAACTGGACTATGGACCAATGGGCGTCAGTTCTTTTTAGTGATGAAAGCCGAATGACGTTATACGGTTCAGACGGGCGCCGTAACGTCATGAGACGGCCAGGTGAGCGTTATGCCCAATGCTGCATGAGCGAAACAGTCAGTTATGGTGGAGGCTCTGTAATGTTTTGGGGTGGGATTTCTTTGACAGCGCGCACGGAACTGGTATTCATCAGGAGGGGTTCACTAACTGCTGCACGTTACATAACAGAGATCTTAGAAGATCACGTGATGCCCTTTGCGGGTTATATCGGAGAACACTTCCAGTTAATGCAAGATAACGCACGGCCACACGTAGCGCGCATCGTGACTCAGTACCTGGAAGAGGTCGGTATACAGGTTATGCAGTGGCCAGCAAGGAGTCCTGACCTCAACCCTATAGAGCACATTTGGGACACCCTAAAACAAAAGGTTAGAGCTCGAAATCCCGCCCCTACCACCTTAGGAGAACTGGAAACCGCCATCAAAGAAGAATGGGAGCGAGTACCTCAAGGAGCCATTGCTGTTTTGATAAGGTCTTTAAAAAGGAGAATGCAGGCTACAATTAAAGCAAGAGGAGGAAATACCAAATATTGATTTCAAGGATTCATCGGCTTAAGTGCAAAGGGTGTAAAATTACAGCTTGTTCAATATAAACCTAAAAATTGGGTAAAATTAAAGATTTTCCATTTTTCTTCATAATGTGCAAGTTTTCCAAAATGTATACATAATTTTCAGTTCAAAATGTTAAAAATAAACAATTTTACATAAAAAATATAATTCCAAAACAACTTGTTTCATTCAAAATTAAAAAAACGAATTTTCCGGCAAAAGTACAGGTGGGCCGATTTTTATGATGACCAGTGTAGTAAACTAGGAATAACAAAAAAAAAGATCTTTCCACTCTTTGCCAGTACTTATAATAAATATAGATATAGATATAGATATACGTTTGGTTCGACACTGTGGTATGTCAACCAGAGGTGGTATAAAAGTCTCAAGGATCACTTTGAAACGGCATCTGTTTTTGTCCTCAGATGGTGCACACAATGATGCCGATAGCTCGACCGATAGCGCTGTCCATGGCAGCCGTTCTCACTCTTGCCTACATGGGACTAGCATTGGGCCTACGACCTGTGGGCATAGAGACGCAGTTCTACCAGCAGGTGAGATCACATTTAAACTTATTTATGGGCGAATATACAAAAGTTAGGTAACTTTTCGGGATAATTTGTTTATGATAGTTTTTTAAATCGAATTCCTACAAATTCGCGTTCTAAGATAGCTAAGCTAATGAATATATTGATCATGATAGGGCCGGGCCAGTCACTTTTTAAAGAAGATGTGGAGATATTTCGATTTTTCCAAATTTGACTTCCAAGGGACTGACGAGGGTGACAAAGTACTGATAAAGCGCACAACTTCATAAGATATGTAAGAAATTTATTAAGATTTAGAAGAAATCTCTTGAAAACTAATAATGGCACATATTTAGAGTTTCACTTTTAATCTTAATTCGCTTAAGTAACATTTTAAAAATAATAATATTTCTTATTATTTTTACAACAACGGTGAGATGACTACTAAATTATGAAAGTGGTGATTATATAATATTAATACATTACAGATTATAGTGAAATATTAAGTTTTATTGTATTAAGGTAATATTTAATACACAGCTATTTGATTGCGCGCTTTTGAGGTTGTGACACGCCAAAGTACTGACTTTTTGAGAATATATTGTAAAGTTTTACAAATTTTTATTAAAAATGAATAGCTGAAATTGGGTGACCAAATAAAAGGCTTTTAATTGTTTTAAAATTAATGTTAAAATATAAACAAAATATAATTATACATCGTTTTATTGACTGATGACATTGAGTTACCCATTTTTTGTAGAATCACCCTTATATAGCTAAAAATAGGGGCTAGAAATCATATGGCATTGAGACTTCGCGCGGCACAGGTCAATCACGCCAGAACAGCTAAACGGATCTGGATGAAATTTGGCACAGAGATAAATTATAGTGTGGGGTGTGGGAAAGCTCAAAGGCTACTTTTTATCCTCTTAGATACCAGACGAGCGAAGCCGCGAGCGGAAGCTAGTTAATTATAAAGGACAAAAAAATAGCTAATGTGAAAAAGTTCGAGAAAAAAAATATTTCTTTTTGTTAGTCTTAGTAGAGAGAGCCCCTTCCGGAATAGTATACCTACATAATATGAATCACCTTTTGTATTGAAGTTCTAGTTTGTTTAATAAACAAGCGCACATGGCATATTATCCAAACAAACAAGTTCTTGAACTTCCCAACACTGTTGTTAATTTTAACCAAACCCTTTGTTGGAAGTTTGAGACGTTACTTCCTGAAGTGAAGGCAAATGAATCGATAGACTATAAATAAATTTTAGGGTTATATATAACTAGTTTCACGAATACCTCAAAATAATATTTAATTGGCCTCATAAGCTCAAAGTGGCGCAACGGGCTAGGGAGAGAACAATGCTCGGAGTTTCAGTAAGTGATAAAATCAAAAACATTACCCTTCTTCCTTCTCGGCAGTCGGGTAAAGATGAGGAAGTCCGTGGGAGTACTAAGGTAACGTAGCTCTCAGAATTAGCAAGTTGAAGTGGCAGTGGGCAGGCCGTATAGCTCGCAGAATCGACCATGAACCGGTTCACGCGGTGTTGGAAGGCCCCCCTGATGGACCGATGACATAGTGAAAGTTGCGGGAAGTCGGTGTATGGAGAAGGCTCAAGACCGTTCGTCATAGAATTCTTTGGGGGAGGCTTATGTCCAGCAGTGGACTTTGATCATCAGTTCAATACACTTAAAACTATGGACAAAAGCAGTATAGATAGGTATTACCATTGTAACCTAAGCTCTTTATTGTTTTAGGATCTATTGTTTAACTTCAAATATGTATTACGTACTCAATGTAGTGGGAGCCTTTTTGTCTATAGAACGCCTGACAGAGAACGATAAGCAATTCCAATTGTGAATAGTACTAACTTCGCAGGCGTTTGTATAGGGATAGAAGTTAATTTAACTAGCCCGGTTTAATTGCTAGTCAAATCTATATTCAGTCTGGTTCTGAAACTATTTGCGATAGTACCCCCAATATGGTAAGGAAATCTGTTTTATATTCTAGGCGAATTGGATAACTGATTCGGAATGGTAAGTGAACAAAAGTATGCTTCGTGAATTGTATAGATACTATTCCAAAAGGGGCTTATTCTACACCCAATTGGCAATAAAGTTTGTTTGACGACTTTTGGATAATTCGTAAGATTGCAATAAAAAAACACTTTGAAAACCAGCTGTTTTAGGTCGCAATCTTGATGTTGAACTACTTGTACGCTAAATTATTAGTTACAAAGATGATATATTGAAATAATTGTATCGCTCATATTTTTTCATTCTTTTGATTGAATAAACCCCTTTTGGATAATATGTATAGGTACTAGTTACGGAACATGTTATATTAGCGCACGGTGATGATGATGATGATGTGTCCAGCAGTGGACTTACTCAGGCTGATGATGCATTACTTTCGGAGGTTGATTCTCCAGGCTTGATCGCGAGGAACAGGCATAGCTTCACCTAGTTTCTAAGAAGTTTCAAAGTGATCCTAGCAGTGGCGGATTTGCCCTAAGGCCCAGTAGGCCTGGGCCTAGGGCGGCCGATATTAGGGGCAAATCGTGACCAAAAATTTGTAGATATTGTACTAGAAAATCTTGGAATATATTTACAAATTATTAGCTATTACAGTTAATTAAATTTCTGATTTCGATTTAGATCAATTTGGCAATAAAGTAAATTCATTATGTACCTAGTAGTGTTACGATGGGTGCTGAGAAAGGGACGGCACATGGCCGGGAGGCCTAGAGCGGCCAAGACTGCAAATCCGCCACTGGATCCTAGTGATTTTATTGAATTTTTTTTTTTTTTTTTTCGATCGGATTTTTATGCTGTGGGTCTCTTACGACCACTGCCAGCTACACCGGGCTAGGCGAGCGCAGAGGGCGCTACTGCCGAAAAAAGGTTAGGTTTTGGCAACGAGCGCAAGGGCACCACTTAGGTACGGACATCTTGGCTGGGCTGGGCTTGGGCTGTTGCCAGAGAGAGGTTTTTTGAGGAGGCCATCACCCTGACGGGGTGGAAACGCAGAGAAAATTTTATTGAAATAAACAGCTTTTGGCTTTATGACTCTAAGCTATGTCACCGCTCACATAAATAACTATAAACACTGTGAAATCTCATAAACGTACCTTACTTTATGAATAAAGGTTAAACACACACCGGGTTGGACCGTTATTCATAAAGGTAGGTAGGTACCTATTCATTGTGATACTATGCAAAAGCTATAGAAAAGTTATTCGACCCTAAAACATTGCGAGCGATCTCGAGAGGTATCACTTCATTTTCATAAACGGGGTCACCAATGAAGGATTACGTCGGGTCCACCAATAGTCGGGTAATTTCGGTATAGTAAACATATTATGAATCACCTATATTTTTAGGAGGAGGTAGGGCACAGCGAGATTTTCTCGTTCTGAATTGGAGCAGCCCGCCTGGGGAGGTACCTCCAGCTTACAGAAGATCGCAGCCAAATAACATTATTTGTTTCAAATAGTGTTGTGTTCCTGCGATGAGTAAGGTTGCCAGAGCTCTTTAGGGGAGGGGGGGGGGGGGTTCGGGGTCGGCAACGCGTGTGTGATGCCTCTGGTATTGCAAGCGCTCATAGGCTACGGTAACCGCTTACCAACAGTTGGGCCGTATGCTTGTTTGCCATCTCAGTTGTATAAAATAATAATAATACAGGATGACCAAGAAAGAATCAGTGACACGGCAAGCAAGCAAGCTGTAGATGAGACGGTTACCGCTTCTTGGGAACCATTGACTTTACTCAAATAAAGTTGTTCGTGTCGTGTATCCATGGGTGCCGTGTAAATAACTTAAATAGCGCCATAAATAAAACCGACTTTTCGTGATAGAACTCACTAAACATTTGTTTATTTGTTTTGTAATGAGCCCCTGAAATGACCTTAGTACGCGTGTTTTTGAACCTACTTCAAATATTACTTGAATGCTAATGAATGTTTTTAAAATGCCCAGTTAAGTCGTGTTCAAACGGCGTGCGATATGTCATCTAGAATTTATTTTAAAATGACATTTATTACTTCTGAATAAAGTTAAAGGACATTGGGCAAATTTGTATGGAGCCAGGGCCCCGATTTTTTTTAATCCTGCAATAATGAAACTTTCAGTTTTACATTGTGCTCATCGTGTAGATTTCAAATATGTGCGGCTTTTATTGTAAAGCAGCCGGAGTAAAGAGATATAGGTCGTTAAAGTTTTTTATAATACCTGGTTGACAGTGTACGAAATGTAATTATTTTGAACATTACAATATTTATTTTCAATTCTATGTTGTTATTAGTTTAAAATACTGACAGATCTACGTGAAAAGGGAGGACATTACTGGATCCTGTACGCCTGGACCTCTTCAGGTCGGAGGATGTCTACCATGTAAAAGTATTTTCATATTCAATATCTACCTACCTATATTATGGTAATATCAGAGTATCATCCTTGGTACTATTTAATATACCAAGGATGATACTCTGATATTACCTATTAAACCTAAATAAAAAAAATGAATAAACATACAATTTTTATTTCAGATTAGCAGTAACCAATATATTGTAACAATGTATTTAATTAACTGTTATATTATTGATAAACTATGAAATAAAAAAAAATACTACTTGAATAATACACAAAAATCAATCTTTACAAAATATACCTACAGCATTTAACAACTTTTTAACTATCAATTTTTTTTCATTCACTGTTGGAATTTGATAACCATGATGATAGACTAGCCTCTTCTGGAGTGTTAATAACATGCGATCTTGCTCGTAAGACCTAAGAACCACATCCACGGCACACTCTTCGATGTTCAAACCGTCTAACGGCAGCTTGTTCCACAGGAACGTTTTGCACCAATGTCATTTTTTAATATCTGTAAAAATAATAGTTATTGTCATTGTAGTTAGGTACCTCATTTAAAAGATTCCTACTGATAAAAAAGTTACATTACTAGCAACCCCTTTCAGACTTTCGTACGACTAGTTATGCTCATTTTGGCGGCTGCAGAATTTTATATGATGCATCTTTAGGAGAATGCATGCACATGATGCACACCAAACAAGCAGAGACACGGCAGGGCGTTGCGTTGCAATTTAACTTTTAAACAAATAGCGCTGCGCTCTTTTCCTCATCGTACCGCGTTCGATGTGTGGAGCTCCTGAGGCTTCATCATCAACAACCTGTAGGAGTCCACCGCTGGACATAGGCCTCCCCCAAAAAGTTCCACGACGAACGGTCTTGAGCCCTTTCCATCCACCGACTTCCCGCAACCTTTACAATGTCATCGGTCCATCGGGTGGGGGGCCTTCCAACACTGCGTCGCCCGGTTCGTGGTCGCCATTCGAGAACCTTTACTCCCCAACGGTTATCGGTTCTGCGAGGTTTCATGAATCGTAAAATAATATTACTTAGGAAAATGTAGAAACTTACCTGATGTGGTTAACCAAGACGTGACAGTATTAAGGATTACCGGTGGCTGGTCTTGTACCAGGAATCGTCGAAATCTTGAGCCTCAAGCAATAGTGCAATTGGCAATTAAGAATTTCCATTTTTTACTCAAAAACTAAAAACCGGTATATATACAAAAGTACTCTGTGCTAAAAACCGAAACGGAATCTGCAAGTCACAAATGACAATGGTTTATTGTGACAGTCAAAAACAATTGATTGCGGGTAGGGTTTTGTTTCGCTGCACTATACCAATCGAAGAAAAGCGTTCGTAGTAAGAAGGTAGCATAAATATAACACGGAAATGACTATTTTCAGCGTTTAATATAACTCCACTGCTTTAGAGCTTTTCATGACTAAAACTACTACTTTAAATTAACAAAATGAATTAATTAACTCATCAAATAACTGCAGGTTGGGGCCCACGATTACCCATGTCCTTTGAGTTTAACTTTTAGGAGCTTGCGATATCGTTGAGCTATATCGCACAACCATAAAATTTGTTTGATTGTTTGTTGGTTTGTATGTATGTAGGGGCTAATCTCTGGAACTACCTACTGAACCTCTAAAAATTATTTCACTATTAGAAAGCTATACTATCCCCATTTAATTTTGGCTTAATTTTGATAAAATTAACTTTTCATTCCGAAAACTCAATATTTGTAAATAAAGTCGGATTGAAAATTGCCGCTTGGTTTAGGTCCTGAGTAACTATTTTCTATTCTGTGACAACTAGTGCACGCTAATTTGGTCCGTGGTCTTACCACAGAATATATACCGGGGTATAAGAAGAACTTCTTCAGGGGCACATTATTATGGTGTCAAATCGATTTTATTTCATCCACCTGAGTGTATTCATGTGAACTCATTTGTAAAACATTATGTTATAGCTTCACATAGATGACAATGTTACCTATGTCCACAAACGCTAGATTGGGAATAAAATTACAGTGGATTCATCCGACACTCAAATCTACCTTTGTCCTCAGCTTATCTGCGAACTGACTCTGCTCCTCTCTAAGTACCTCTTCCTTTAGCGCTAGATTGGGAATAAAATTACAGTGGATTTTTTTGACCCTAAAATCTACTTTTTTTTCTCAGCTAATCTGCGAACTGACCCTGCTCCTCTCAGCGTCAGGCATCGGCCTGTACTACCGGGCCCTCACAGAACGCGCTCACAGGAACACCTTCGCCGGCACCAGGACCTGCCTGGAGCAGCGCGTGAAGTTGGAGTGTGAGAAGGAGCAACAAGAGAGACTGTTGCTCTCTGTCATACCGGCTTATATTGCCGCTGAGGTATGTAGCCTAGAGATCTAATCTATCCGTCAGTAGACCAAGTGTGAGAAGGCGCAGCAAGTGAGACTGTTGCTCTCTGTCATACCGGCTTATATCGCCGCTGAGGTATGTAGCCTAGAGATCTGATCTACCCATCTAGAGTGAAATTTTCTCGTTCTAAATTGGAGCAGTCCGTCTGGGAGGTACCTCCCCCTTACAGAAGATCGCAGCCAAATAACATTATTTGTTTCAAATAGTGTTGTGTTTCTGCGGTGAGTAAATATAAATATAAATATTCCGGGCATATCACACACGGTCAGCTGATCCCAAACTAGGAATAGCCTGTACTATGGGTACCAGAGACTGATATTCATAATAGATCAATATTTAACACCCAGTCACAGAACAAACATCTGTGTTAATCACACAAATGTTTGTCCAGTGTGGGAATCGAACCCCCGACCTCTAGCGCAGAAGGCAGAGTTACTACCAGCTGAGCTATGAGGCCTGTCTGAGTGAGGTTGCCAGAGCTCTTTAGGGGGAGGGGTTCGAGGTCGGCAACGCGTGCGTGATGCCTCTGGTATTGCAAGCGCTCATAGGCTACGGTAACCACTTACCAACAGGTCGGCCGTATGCTTGTTTGCGACCTTAGTTGTATAAAATAAACCCATCTTTAGACTTGCTCTGGGGGAGGGGAAGAGGCCGAAGCCCGTTGCGGTGGTCAGACAAGATCCGCACCACGCTTGATTCCAAGTTTCACAAAGCCATACATCTCGCCGGCAACAGACACTGATGGCGCAGCATCGTTAAGAATAAAGTGATCCATGAAGGGTGTCACGTCCCTCAGCATTGAGGAAAAAGGCTCAAGGAGAGACTTGCTTGCTTGTCATATCGCCGTCCCCAGCGAATAATATCGTAATGGAAAAAAATAAATTTTATAGGAAAAATTAAAAACAGTTTTTGGTTTATAACTTCTAAGCTATCTTACGTAGCGGTTTTATTTTTATACCAAAAGATACCTAATTGTTTGTTTAACAATGAAATAAAACTTAAATATAAATACGTTTACCAATATAAAGCTGTGAATAAAAATATATTTTACCAGAATTAAAGACACAACTTTACACCGTAAAGCAACACCTTACAGAAGATCGCAGCCAAATAACATTATTTGTTTTCAAATAGTTTTGTGTTCCTGCGATGAGTAAGGTTGCCAGAGCTCTTTAGGGGGAGGGGGGTTCGGGGTCGGCAACGCGTGCGTGATGCCTCTGGTATTGCAAGCGCTCATAAGCTACGGTAACCGCTTACCAACAGGTGGGCCGTATGCCTGTTTGCCAACTAAGTAGTATAAAAAAAAAAAAAACATTACGATTTTATTCGCGGAAATTGCCGAAAATGACTTATTACAGTAATAGATAATCGCGATCTTATTGAACTCAAAATAGTGATGTTGGTTGTATCGCTAATTCAATGTTACCGTTTTGTTTGGTACTAATGAGTAGGTAACATTGATTTACTGTAAAGTTTTATTATGTTTTCTTGAAAAATGTATTGTTATAAACATAACTCAAATAAAAGACTTGAATTATAACCTCATAATGTACTTTACATGAAATAAGTTTTATATTTTATACCCGAATAAAATCATAAAAGCATCTTACTGGAAAAAGTAAGACATTAAGAAGTGAGTAGTTACCTGTTACGATGTTATTCGGGTTGTACATATTGTTATACAAAGTTGTGTTTTTATTTTTAGATTAATAATAAAGTTAAATCCATTGCAAAAAGCCTAACTCGAAAAGTAATCGTACGATTTGGCCGAAAAAAAATCACAAGGTGTAATCAGATCTCAGAAATAATTATTTCAAATAAAAGCACTTTTATCGTAATAGTCGATTACCATTTTATTCGGTTGGGACGGCGATATGGTTCTTGCTCTGCATTAAGATTAGCGATGTCAGCATCAGCGGTTGACGTATGGTGGCACGGGTTGATGACCTTTGGTGAAAGAACCAGTGTGGTGAAAGGATTCAAGTGTGCCGTACGAGGATTAGAGACTCATTTTGTGCACATGTCTTCGAATTTTTAGGTTCTAGGACATGCCCGTTCGCTTACGATGTTTTCCTTCATTGTTTAAGAGCTCTGGTATAGCGCACATAAATATTTCGAATAGAAAATCCATTGGTGTATGACCGGGATTTGAGCCAACGACCTTTAGATTGGAAGACGGAGTCACTATCACTTTTCCTAAAGCTCTCACCAGTGTTTTAGGAAAAGTGTGCAAATCTCGACTCTCGAAATATGGTTTGGGATGGCTGTTTTTTATCCGGAAAGCAAAAAACAAACAATTATTTAAGTACAGCTTTATTACGGCAGCATAAAACGGACCTCGATTCTCAGTATACCCAAACTTGAGGAAGTATTTCAAAGACCTTAAACAAAATACTTTCTCCCAAGTAAATTGCTAAGATACTTATAGAGTTATTCTTTTCATCGCGTTTTATGAATTCCATGGTTGATGGGGGATTTTCAAAGAACGCCAAGGTGTTTAGGTACTAAAATTCTATGGTGTTGGGGCACAGTAAAGATATATCTCAAATAAGCAGTAGGTAGAGACACTGACGTTGGTGCACAGCGCACTTCGCGTACTCAAAGAAACAGAACAATAAGAGGAACTTGCCGCAGTTATCATCGTCGCAATGCAATGCTTGCCTGTCGTGTCACTGTAAATTTTTGGTCATAAGTTAAGTAAGGATTAAGATTAATCTACTACCTCCGATCACACACCTGCTGTAGAAATACAAGTTGTTGACACCAGTTACAAAAGGAATATAAACAACTAGCTTCTTCGCATGGCTTTGCTCGCGTGGTACCCTAATAAAAAGTAACCTATTATACAGGGATAGTGTAGATTTCTATTAATGAAATATTTTTATGAACAGGTTCAGTAGTTCCCATAAAAACAAAATAAATGTTACCTCTTTTTTATAGTAGTGTAGACGTTGGATTTGCTTAATTGTTACGCTGGACAATTCGTGAGTTTTCTGGCAAATATTATGTTCTCTTAGTTAGTGACTATACTGTATATAAATAAGTTATCCTGTGATTAGGGTGAATTCCATTCGTGTTCAACTATGTGGAAACGCAAACCTATCGATTGCCGATAACTGACTCGAGGTAACCTTGATTTTCTAGAAAGCGTCCGCCGTTTTGTGAAAACTAGGCTTTTATTCTAACTGACATTTTATATTTTTTACAGAGTATGTACAAGGTGATTATATTATACTAACTCGAAAGAGGCCTATTCTGGAAAAAAAATTAAGAATATTAAAAAAATACTGGCTACACTCATATTTCAGAAGGACACAATTGTATACAGCTCTCATTCAGTTTCAAATCACAAACGACAGTATTTTCACTTTATGGATTCTTGTTTTTTATTAGGTAATTAGCGAGCGCCATCTTCCATTGTCCAGCCAGCAGCGGTTAGAGGCGCGCGCGCCACGCCATTCTCCACGTAGGTGTGAGGAAGGGTTGGAAAGAGACAGGGAAGGTTTGGAATAGGGTAAGGCATTAGTGCGCAAGGGAAAGGAATATTGACACTGTGGCTAAAAATTTTGGGTTAAACACCCGTCATTATGACGTTGGCCGCTTCTTGTAAAGCAAGGCTTTGACTCGAGGCTATGGGCCTCGGTTCGTCCTTTAATTACCCACCTCTTACCTCATCTAATATTAAATAACTCATTCAGGAAAGTGACAGGTGATTAGAGAGGCTATTAAAGATGGTAGATGTAGTTTATTGTAGTAGTATTTTTGTTTATTTTCTATCCTCGTATTTAATCGAGTGTGTTTTTTCATTACCTAGGTATTTCTCGCTGTTATTTGTTTTATTGATTTAATTAGCTCTGTTTTATACGAATAATTAGGTAAATACAAGTAGAAACTGATTTCAGACACACAAACCGACGAAAATTAATAATGCTTCCGCGATCAGAAATAAGTTTAGTTGCCAAAATATTGATGTCTGCAAAATGTAATTAACTGACAAAATAATACAGCGAAAACCGTTTTCTTTTGGGAATGAATAATTTTTCTCGGTCGCTTTCCATTGCTGTACTTATAACTCAGTACGATACAGTAGGATTCCGGTTTTTTCTGGTTGATGGTGGTAGGTGATCGTGATTTCGAATCCCAATTGTAAACCTATGGAATTTTTCCCTTTAAATAAATTATTTGCACAAATTTACTATACTAATAGGCTGTCAAAAAAAATATATAAAGAAGCCAACATGTCCTAGCATAAAATATCGAGCCCATTTTGTAACATGGTGTACGAAAGGCACTTTCTTGAAGCGCACCTTTGACCTCACTAGTCACTCCAACATTTTATTTTAGAGCACACAGAGCGAGCCAATAATAATTTACCATTATTATGAGCTACCATACCAGAAAGCGCTTTAGTAGCATAATCGTACCGTTTTTTTATTGTATGATAAGAAAATGTATTGTATCTTAGCATAACCCGAAAACCATATCGTGCTCAACAATGGAAACCCACAAAATTTCGCGTGCTCGGAATATTACGTAGTCGCTCTTTTTTTTCGGTCCCAGACGAACTTATCTTGTCAGACACAAATTGTGTTTTCGTCAAGAAAATCGTACCGTACTACAATGAAAACACGCACGACCCTGCGTGCACGGAATCCTAAGCATTTCACGTTTATACTGTGTACAGTAGTGGATCCAGGGGTCAGCTAAGGTACTCAAGGCCCCCCGGAAAGCATTTGGATCAACACCTGAATGTCAAATTATTTTTTATACCTATTCTTTTTCTTAGTACTTTACTACCTACAGTACAATTTTCATCAGTTTAGAATAATTTCAGCCCTATGATGTCGACTGCTAAACATAGGCCTCGCTCACAGATTTCCAGAGCGACTTCCTATCATGTGGGGCCAATTTACCTATCTCTGCCTATACTAAGCCAAGCTGGGCACGCGGGTTGGCAAGCGCAGTTACAGCTATCGTTGTTAAAATAGGGGACGCTGCTGCTCATCTCCTAGCTTTTTATCCCTTAGCCGTTCTTACGACATCCACGGGTAGGTTGACATTCTTCGGCCGGGGCCACGACGGCCATCAAAGGAGGCTCACTACGCGTTAACAAAATAGAATTATGTGATTTTTAGGGTTTACCTTGATAAAACCTTTTTTTTATACAACTAAGGTGGCAAACATGCATACGGCCCACCTGTTGGTAAGCGACTACCGTAGCCTACGAGCGATTGCAATATCAGAGGCATCACGCACGCGTTGCAAACCTATCTTTAGCTGGTTCAATTCCCTTCCAAACCAAATTCCTGGATCCGGCACTGACTGTGTGCTTTCGTCCTTAGACCCAATTTGTGTTTCAAACAACCTATCTCTAACGTATCTACTTCCTTCATCGTCAGAACAGAGAATATTTAGTATGAAATTATACTGAGTATGGTGAGCCCTTTAACTGTGAATATTTCAATTGTGTTAATTAGTATATTGTACTGTCGAGTACCGCTAATAATGAGCTGTAATTTATGCGCTGGTTTTTACCAACCGCAAATTCCTGGCATCTATATTATTATTTTTATGACGTCACAGTTCTTTGAAGAAGACATTATTGGTAACATTACGCATCACCAGCCTGTAGAAGTCCACTGCTGAACATAGGCTTCCCCCAAATTTTGGGTGAGCCAATTTCCACGACAAACGGTCTTGAGCCTTTTCCATCTACCGACTTCCCGCAACGTTCACGATGTCGTTGGTTCATCGGATAGCCAAGAGTACGCGATGCTGCGTACTAAGAACTATTAAAAATGTGGCTTTCAGAATATAAAATTGAAGGAGCCTCTTCTGACCAAATAGCTCTCTCTCTTCCTGCATTTCCGACCTGTCTCTCTTTCTTCCCGCTACAAATCTCACATGGTGAGTCAACCTTCCTACAGTTTTTTCTCCAGCTCTCGCGATCCTTCACATCTTTTAGTCATCGGAGGCCTGCGTTTCATTCGAACTTACTCCATAAGTTCGTTTCTGAGTTCAAGTTGAACAAGAAAGAGCCAGTGTCACTTTTGAAACAAAAAAATAATTTCTATATCTATCGACGCCGCTTAGCGAAAAGCGAATTCAGTGATCCCTCGATATTAAAAATTTGCCAAATTTCTCAAAGGACTTATAACGTAGTAACGATTTTCGATATCTTTTAATATTGTATTAGCTGCTTGGGATATCGGTACTTAATTTGTTCTAAGATTAGCCATTTTATGGGTCACTAGAGTAGAGAAAGAGCCTGTGACTTTGGTCGCGAGGAGTTGGGAAATCAGAAAGGGATAAGTGTTCTGATCCAGTAATAGTTAGTTTCTGATAGTAAGGAAATAAAAATACTATATTATGTCGTCACTATTTAAATTGACTTTCTTACAACAGTCAATCAAATTCTCAATTTTCAAGAGAGTTAAAAAGATCAGTGACGACTTCGATTATAGAGCAGTTTTTCTGCATAGCTGCTCTTATCTATATAATTTATTATCTAAGTTAAATGAAATACCAGATTCGTTATAAAATGCTACATTTAATTTTCTATAATTTCGTATCATCATAATCAGTTAATTCATATTTCTTAATCTATATCTAAAGCTATTTAAAACTACATCAGTCACAATTTGGCTACAAAAATCGCCTGTATCATACATCCCTTAGATTAGAATCCATACTATTCGGCCGACTAACGACAAACTGTGGAGTTTTTTACTACATAATGTAAGTTGTCTGAATTGAACGGTCTTGCATCAGCGGCAAACACGCGTTATTTTACACCATAAATGCAGCTACACGGAATGAGACCTTAATCCTATATTCATAAAGTTCAAATCACGATTCGCTGTAGTCCTTCCTTGTCAGGTCTGCGTCCGACTTGCCTATGTTAACGTGGATGGTGATAGCCTCATCAGAGTCTGACTTCATAATGACGTCATTCCATTGCACCTCAGCCTTCTTTCCATAGGCTTCGTTTTCTATGAGGATGGCTGATTTAGTGCATAAAGCCTTGCTTTGGAATTCAATTAAAGCGCAGTACTCGCTTTTTTTCGCTTCAGCCTTAGCATCGGCTATATACCCCAACTTCCTCCTCATAACCTCAACTCTTACGTGGTAATTGTAGATGCAGACTTTGATGATAAATGCGCTTTTTTGATGGAGCAGGATGATTTTATACTTCGTCCGACAGCAAGCAGTCTTCTTCAATTTCGTCTGAAAGTTCTCTATTAGAATCTTGATCTTCTGAGAGTATACCGCTATGATGTTGTGGTTCACTTGGAGGTGGGAGGAGAGTTCTTCGAATGGTATGGAGCAGCAGTTTGCTGTGATGGGGCAGGTCATGGTGTCGTATTTGCAATCTTCCTCGTGTTTCGCTCTCGTCGATGCTGTGAGGAGGTCTGTACAGCCACGTCTGCAAAGAAGAGAACATCTGTTTAATAATGTTACAATTATGCCAGCGATGTTATATGGCACTGAGACTTGGTCATTAACTATTGGCCACATACAAAGTTCAAGGACTTAGAAATCTTCAAGGATCTGATCTCCTTGGCTATCTGAGTGGATGTCTTGTCTACCATTCTTGGGGATAAAAGTCGTGAGCCTGTTTTAGAAATCTAAGTTATGTTGCGAATGAACATTTCCTTGTATGTCGAGTTGCAAGTTTGCAACCTCATGTGCGTGACAGACTAACCTTCACGCCAAATAAGAATTGAATTCTTGCATAATAAGTAGCAATACGTGCTAAATATATTTATTTGTTCGGCTTTTTGCAAAATTCTGGTAGACGTCATACATAATGCGTTATAACTTTGGTTTGATTTGGTAGTTTTTTATTCGACTAAACAGTATTAACTTTGTAAACTTTAGTATACTTTAGTATACTCCCCTGTGCCCGAATATCTGTACGAGAGAGGACCTCAACGCGGCCACGGATAGGGCGATTGAGGTGGCCACCTACTACTCTAAATTAATTTAAAATGTGTGAAGCATCGACACGAAAAAAAGAAGTATACTGCAATGTTTTCCCGATTTTTGTTTTAAATTAGCTAATTTTGGTCTTTTTATCATCTTAAAATCTAATTATTAAACATACAAGAAGTTCGACATCAAGATTGCTAACTGAAACAGCTGAACAATTGAATTTGGACTGATTTGACCTCAAAACAGCAGATAACAAAAAACAGCATAGTGTTCTTTCAATGAAAAATGTCACATATATGAATGACCTTGTATTTATCTGTACAACGTTTTACATGTAAATTGTGAACACATAAACCTAAATTATATTTTGTTGCTAAATTTTCCTCGCGACGACGCTTATGTGTGTTTGCATGTAAGTTGCACCATGTTAGAATTAAAAATGTTAATTTATTTATGAATTTGACAAGATTTTGTAGAAGCTTGTTTCTAAAAAAAACTAGATCTAATTAAAGATCTTGCTTGGTTCTTGACATTTAAAATCGGTCGTGGAGAATTTTGCCAAAGCGCTTCAGATTTGATAATAATCATGTTTTTATTTTGTCATCATTATCATAATGATAAGCCTGTAGAAGTCTACTGCTGGACATAGGCCAAAGAGACGTTCCATGATGGATTTTTTTTGGGTCTTGAGCAATTGAGCAACGATAGATTTTAGTAATTGAGCAACGATAGATTTGCTAAATGTCCATGATTTTGGCATCTATTAATTACTAGCGTACGCCCGCGGCTTTGCTCGCGTGGTATCTTGATAAAAAGGGGCAGTTTTGAAAAACCCTTAAATACGTATTTTATTATTTGACTTTATGAGTATTTGTACCAAGTTTCAGATAAATCTCTCCATGCTAAGATTCTCCCATACAAACTTTGACAGCTCATTACACCCTTTCAAGGGGTAGTTTTAAAAATCTAAAAATACAGTTTTTCCTTATTTCTATCATTCATTATTTTTAGTTAGTTTCAAATCTGTAGGTACGATTTTTCATACAAACGTTTTAACCCCTTTTCACCCACTTAGGAGTAGATATTTTGAAAATCCCTCCTTAGTGGACGTGTTTGGCATATGCCTTATATGCTACTGTCCAAATTTCAGCTTTATGGCTTCAGCAGTTTGGGTTGTGCGTTGATCGTGGAATCAGACCTTGTTCTTTAATATATTCATATTTAGTGTGAGACGCGAACGCGAAAGGGTTGGACGCGCGGAGGATCATACTCGCCCTGATGTAGATTCTGTTCTCTAGACGAATCGAAACATTGTCCATCGACATCATATAGACGTGAATAAAACCAGTCTTCAAGTACCTTTTAAACCTAATAATTGATTTTTTTACAGCCATTCAATAAAACATGAAATTATCGCTTTAAATCCAGTGTTTAATCTGCCTTTATGGTACGCCTTTCATCAACTCCTAAAGTCCCTTAACTTCTACTTCTACGCATGATTGTAATAGTATATTCTATCACAACCAATTGATTTTCCACTTTATGTACTAAGTTATAAGGTTCAGAATCCACTGGTCCTTTGATTATTTATTGGCTACAAAGCCACAGAATGTCTATCAGTGAGTAGGCAATGTTACCCAAAACATTTTACCTCTATTTTATTGTCAGTAAAAAGTTTAGCAGTTGAAGTAGGTAATAGGGTTTACTGCGAATTGTTTGATTTGAGAGGTTTCCTTTTTATGCGAGGACTTTGATGAAGTGTTCATCCCCTATCCGAGACCACAAAATACTTTCACCTACATACTCAGTACAGTGTATCAGTTGCCAACACTGCTTTGCCCGGTTTGTGGTCACCATTCGAGAACCTTCACTCCCACAAAATAAAGTCTTGTTAAAAACACAAACCGCAGAAAAAAGACACTAATGTAATCTATGAGGAGGAGGTAGGGCACAGCGAGATTTTCTCGTTCTGAATTGGAGCAGCCTACCTGGCGAGGTACCTCCACCTTACAGAAGTTCGCAGCCAAATAACATTATTTGTTTCAAATAGTGTTGTGTTCCTGCGATGAGTAAGGTTACCAGAGCTCTTTAGGGGTGGAGGGGTTCGGGGTCGGCAACGCGTGCGTGATGCCTCTGGTATTGCCATCGCTCATAGGCTACGGTAACCGCTTACCAACAGGTGGGCCGTATGCTTGTTTTCCACCTCAGTTGTATAAAAAAAAAAAAAAACTTTTTGCCTAATTTCATTACGATCCATTCAGCTGATCAGTCGTGAAAAGGTAGCCTTATTCTTCTAGGCTTGGTCGCGAGGAACAGGCATAGCTTCACCTAGTTTCTAAGACGTTTCAAAGTGATCCTAGTGATTTTATTGAAATAAACGCCTTTGGAATTTTGACTTGACTTTTGGTAATAAAAATAATAATAGTTAATAATATATTTTATTAATTATTATTATAATTATAAAGCTGAAATTTGGACAGTAGCTGCCTTATATGCCAAACACGTCCACTAAGGAGGGATTTTCAAAATATCAACTCCTAAGAGGGTGAAAAGGGGTAAAAACGTTTGTATGAAAAGTCGTATTCCTTGAACCTATCACACACGGTCAACTGATCCCAAACTAGGCATAGCCTGTACTATGGGTACCAGAGACTGATATACATAATAGATATTTATTTAACACCCAGACACAGAACAAACATCTGTGTTCATCACACAAATGTTTGTCCTGTGCGGGAATCGAACCCGTGACCTCTAGCGCAGAAGGCAGAGTTACTACCAACTGAGCTATGAGGCCTGCAATAAACAAACAGAGTAACTTTCGCATTTATAATATTAGTATGGATGAATCCGGAGGTCGTTGCCATAACTGTATCACGCAGCTAGGATTTTCAACCCACACGCTTCGATAATTTGGTCTGAAAATAATTTTTCTACTTTGCTACCACGCAATATCTGATAAGTAATTATTTTCCCAGGTTTCTAATAGTATTTCCAGTTCAATTAATTCATTATCCAAGTATTGAATACTGATGAAACTCTCAAGTTTTTTTTGTTTGATCTTGACGTTTTTTGATCCTTCCTTTGATTTATAATTTTCTATTAAATTATCGTTCTAAAGGTAAAGGCCAAAATAATGACACATCTGAATGAAAAATCTATTTTGCTCTTTGTATCTCCGGACCATTGAGTAGTACCCACCTACCATTGATGGTACAATTGGCACCGTTTTATATATTACTAGCTTCTGCCCACGGCTTCGCTCGCGTGGTACCGACATAAAAAGTAGCATATATGCTATTCTAGGTAAAGAACTATTTAAATTTCAAGTTTCAACAAAATCGGTTGAGCCATTCCTGCGTGATTGAATAACAAACATCTATACATCCAAACAACCTCACAAACTTTCGCATTTATAATATTAAAAGGATAGGATGATAGGATAGTTACCTGTAATTCCTGCAAGGCAGCATCAGGTCGTTGATCAAACGCTGCAGGGCCAGGCATGGGGCTGCGGGGGCCCTGAGAGATCCCCTGCACCAGGCGCACCTGGACATCCGTCTGGAACATCTGGCACACCAGACTCCACCGCACCATGGGCAAACGCAAGGACCACAGCACTGGAATAAGGCCAAAAAGGGTTATTTGTCGTTTAGTTTCTAATCGAACGAAAAGGAAAAACGCCTGCAATCGGACCCTGACCCCACAGATTTGCAGCGTAATTTTCTATCATGTGGTGGGAATTGGCCTATACTCACCACACTGAGCTCACGGCATGAGGGTTGGCGAGCGCAGTTAAAACTATCTTTGTGATAATAACGCTGCTTACTCGTACCTTTTTTCCCATTAGTGGTGACCACTTACGACATCCACTGGTAGGTCGATATGGAGGAGCCTATTCTTCAGCCGGGACCACCAAGGAGTTTTAAGTTTTTTCTCAGTTAACTACCACCTTAGTTTCATGAATAAAAATATGTGATCATACCTGTAATGGTTCCAAGCATATGCTGCACTCTGAGAATCTGGACAGGAGCTCATCACAGTTGGGACAGGGGCACTGCGCCGCGTGACCCTCGTCTGACGAGTCGAGGGCAGTCGGCTGGACTAGAGATATGGATTTATCTGAAAAGAGAATCAGATATAATATGATAGGGATGAACTTTACAAACACAAATGAGATAACTCGGGGCAATACCATAGGCATAAAGTTCCTTTAAATAAATAAATAAATATTCCGGACATATCACACACGGTCAACTGATCCCAAACTAGGCATAGCCTGTACTATGGGTACCAGAGACTGATATAGATAATAGATTCATATTTAACACCCAGACACAGAACAAACATCTGTGTTCATCACACAAAATGTTTGTCCAGAGCGGGAATCGAAACCGCGACCTCTAGCGCAGAAGGCAGAGCTACTACCAACTGAGCTATGAGGCCAGTCAGACCTTGAGTTGTTGTGCACGAAAGGCGACTAAGAGGCGAACTTTAATAACAACACTGATTCTTTCATCGATGTTCATAGGCCCTTTTCAGGGCCGCTATACCTCAACCTGGTCACTGACCTAATATAGGATGACACAGAGAGAATCAGTGACACGACCAGAAGAAGAAGTTGTTGCTGACCCCTGAGACATGCGTGTTGCGGCCATACAGCTCGCAGAATCGACAACCGTCAGGGGCATAAAGGTTCTCGAATGGTGACCATGAACCGGACGAACGCAGTGTTGGAAGGATCCCCCCACACCCGATGGACCGACGACATTGTTAAAGTTGTGAGAGGTCGGTGGATGGAAAAGGCTCAAGACCGTTCGTCAACTCATTGGGGGACGCCTATGTCCAGCAGTGGCAATCTACAGGCGGATGATGATGATGAAGCTACTTTTTTTCAGGTGCAACTTATTGCACTTATACCTTACCAACCAGTTCATCACCAAAACAAAATACCATTAGCATTTCATATAAATCAAATTATTAATCAATTTAATACCTATTAAATTTAAATGCATCTAATTAACCTATTGATATAGTATTCTTATCTTGTAAGACATCTTGACCACCTTAATAATCAGACATAGCTTCCACCCTTGGTTTCGCTCGCGTGGATAAAGGATAAAAAGTAGCCTATTTGCTATTATCTATCTCTGTGCCAAATATCATCCAGATCCGTTCAGCTCTTCTGGCGTTATTGAGTAACAAACACCCTTCCAATATTTCGCATTTATAATAGTAGTAAGATAAGCTCGTGCCCCCGGATACGTTTAATAATAATAATAATAATATATCTTTATTTCAGACACGAGATCCATTTCACATTTAAAAACAACACAAACATACAATAAAAATTTAAAAAATAAAATAATATACTATTAGGGTAGGTTACCTACCTACTTCCTTAACTAGGATGCTAATTGCACCCGCGTCTGTAAACGCCAGTCAGAAAGATCCTGTCTGCCAGACTTGCTATGATAGCATTTTTACACTTGCCGACACTTGTTTAACCCAGTGGATTTTCCAACAAAAAATGGTCCTGACAATTAAAAATACACAAAAAAATTAATTATCCCAATTGGTCTAGCCATTCTCAATTGATTTTTAGTTTTATAGATAACCTATTGTAAATTATCATCGCATTGTGTAAAATATGCGCATAATTGTAAAATTGCCATAACTTGTTTGCTTATTACCTTATTTTTATGATTTTATTATCACAACAACACATTCTCAACAATTCTCTTGCGTAATTGGTCAAGTTCAACTTATACGTAACTTGCTAATCAATGCTCAAGAGTCGCAATACAGTACAATGATTGATTAAGTACAATGCACCAAGGTACGTTCAGTTACACAACATTTATTTATATTGGTAATTTATCTATGCAGACTAAACACACTTGAAGATAAATAATACAATAAGTATCAGAATAGTATGTATTGTATAAAGATAAACATACCTACCTACTCAAACATAGAATAAACCAATGAAGTCATATAAAAAAAAAACCGATCTTTGAACACGTGTTAATCTCATCATCAGCCTGTAGAAGTCCACTGCTGGATATAGGCCTCCATCAAAGAGTTCCATGACGGACGGTCTTGCGCCTTTACCATTCACAGACTTCTCGCAACTTTCACAATATCGTCGGTTCATCGGATCGGGGGCCTTCCAACACTGAATAACCTGGTTTGTGGTCGCCTTTCGGTTCGTTTCGTATTATTCTATCCTTCTAATATTAAAAATGCGAAAGTTTTTGGTTTAATCACGCCGTAACGACCGATTTCGATGAAACTTGCAATAGATAGAGTTCTCTACCTAGAAAAGCACATAGAAAGAAAAACTATTTATTCGTCCCAAGTTTACTTTACAGGCATAGACAATTATTAGAAAAGTAAGAATATAATATCGGCTTCTTTTTATAGACACGCGAGCGAAGCCGCGGGCGAATGATAGTGTTGCATATGTATAACTGGGTATATTATGTTTGATATGTATAATAATGATAATTTAAATGATAATGGTACAGTATTGTATTAGGTGCTCCTGTAAAAATAGTGTAACTTTTCGTAAATAATAATAAATAAATATTAAAGTACCCAAGAAAATTAATGAATACAGCATCACAATGCTTATTCCAACGCGCGAAGATTTGTAACGTAATAGCACCTAACTAGATTGCGCAGGATTGTGTCAGCGAGAGAAAGGCGTTCTCGCAATAGCAGAAACGTATCTGTCGAGGTAACTTTGTTACCCACTCAGGAACGGAGATTTTGTATGAGTTTAAATATATATAAACGCTTATATATATATTTATATGGCCAGGTCCAAACGCAAAAGAAAAAGAGGAAGACCGAAAACGAGATAAAAAGGCTAGCGGGCCATAATTGGAGAAATGAAGCTCAAGATAGAGATTAATGGAAAGGACTAGGAGGAAGCCTTTACCCAATGAGGGGTCTGTAGCAAAACTTAGATTAAATTACCCTGGTTATAAAATGAAAAATCAAAAAGTTATAATATTTGTTAAAGACTAATAAATGACTTAATAAAAAAATAAAAAATAAATATATATTTATGGTTTATCGGACAACGAATATAGTAACGATTTAAACCTAAAATAAGTGAGCTCCCATTTGGTAAAGTTCAATGTCTTTGTAGTCAAATTGGATATTTTGTTAGAACACGCTGAAGATGCAAATCAAATCAAATCAAAAGGGGCTTATTTCAATATAATCAATAAGATCGTTTAAAACGTCTTACAAACTAGGTGAAAATATGCCTGTTCCTCGCGACCAAGCCTGCGATGCGATTTTAAAAGTTTTATTATAATTGGCCGTGGTGGCCCCGGCTGAAGAATAGGCACCTCCATATCTATCTATCCGTGGATGTCGGAAAAATACTAGGGGATGGGCAGCAGCATCCCTCATTTTAACAACGATAGCTCTAACTGCGCTCGCCAACCCGCATGCCCAGCGTGGTGAGTATGGGCATATCCCCCCACATGATAAGATATTTTCGCTGTCTGTGGGGGAGGCCATGTTCAGCAGTGGACGTCGTACGGCTGAAGTGATGATGATGATCTTAATTGTGCCTCAACGATCATCGAAGCAACAACTTTTAAAAGACATCACGTGATCTCAGTTCGGGGTGAGCCACTAATATGATTCGACCATGCCGACCATACGAAGTAACGTGTTTGCCATTCGAGCATCGCAAGTGTTAAGGTTGGCATTACTGATTACATAATGGCGCTGGCGTGGTATAAATAGTGGGTCAACGATTTTTGTAGTGTGTTTTTTTGCGGTCCGATGAATATCCAATGTTCCTACTCAGAAAATCTGAAGGAGCAACAGAAAGACTTGATGCATGCATTCCTAATACACAGTTTCATAAAAAATTACTAATCTATGACAACCAAAAAAAGAATAGAAATTACTTAAAGGAGTAGGTATTCTTTATTCAGTTATAATTGCGTTTACCTAAAACCACCTAATAAACTCATAGTTATACAACTGCATGGAGTGCTAATAACAAAACGAAAACTTTCTTTGTTTCGATAATAATTATAGTTTATAATATAAAAAAATTAAGAAAACAAAGTTAATGATTTTTATAATAATTATCCCATTATATATCGACTCAGATGGGTTTTCTAACAACTAAGCTACCTCACTTTATCCCATATAATATATGAAAATCTTTGGGACTTCCAATGGGCTCAAAGCGCCGTAAGCTTCACCTACAGAAGAAACAATTGGTTTCTATCTGCTCAATAACTAAAGTTAACACACGAAAGCTTAGCTTGTGCACGAAAGGAGCCTCTCCCTTGATTCTTTTATTGACGCCGACGGTCATAGGACTTTTTCAGGGCCACCATACCTCAAACTGGTCACTGACCAAAGTCAGGATGACCAAGAATGAATCAGTGACACGACAAGAAGAAGTAGACTAAACTAAGCTAGCTATTAAAATAAATAAATAAATATAAATAAATATTCCGGACATATTCACACGGTCAACTGATCCCAAACTAGGCATAGCCTGTACTATGGGTACCAGATATACATAATAGATATATATTTAACACCCAGACACAGAACAAACATCTGTGTTAGTCACAAATGTTTGTCCAGTGCGGGAATCGAACCCACGACCTCTAGCGCAGAAGGCAGAGTTACTACCAACTGAGCTATGAGGCCAGTCATTATAATGGATAATTCGCTATCATGAGATCAAACAAGAATAATTTACGAGTTAAACCTGCCAATTGTTATAACACTTATGTAACACTATACTTTGTAACATGATAATGCAATTACTTATCACAAAAAACCGCGGCATTGCCATCAAGGTGAGACTAGAACGGGGTATTATATCTATCCACCAATGTCATCTGAAATTAATATGTATTCCCTCTTTAGTTTGCTAAAACAAATGTTTTTTATGACTCATTGAATGACTATAGCCGTGTCCAAACGGCATGCGATATATCCTTGATATGTATTACAAAATTCGTTTAAAAAAGAACCAAACCTCCTCTGAATAAAGTCAATTTTGAGTTTGACATTTGAACTCAACGATATTGCAGGCTCAGTCAAATTCAAAATTAACTTCACTAAAAAAATGTAAGGATAATTTTCAAATAATTTTCAGATGATATAACGCACGCAGGCATAATGCAATAAAATATTATCTACCTCAAACATGTAAATGAATCAAATTATGTGTTAAAATAAGATATGCATTTAATCAACGTAAGTACTTGAAACGCAATAACTGTTTGATAATATGACACAATTGAATAAACTGCACATGACGAATTAGATAACGCTAATTTGGCAAATGTGAATCATAGACAAACCTTTCTTCTTAGTGTTATAGGTAGATGACATCATATTATGAGTGAGTAGATGTATGTAAATGAACGACGTATCTGATAAAGGAATTATAAAGATTTCGTTGAATTTGGTGAGGCATTGAGGAGACCTTGCTCATCTCATTATTGGTTAAGTGATTCAAAATTTTAATTATCTTACGAAAATTAGTCAAACCGGAAGATGTGCCGTCATGCGCTTATGAATTTATAAAGACATTGAAATCGCAAACCTCAACATCTAAATGCCATATAATGATTCACGGCCGTACTTATAAAAATCTGCCAAAAGATATACAATGCATAAAGTATTACCATCTCTTACTCTTAACTCTACTTATCTCTTAAGTATCACTTACTGAGAAACAGTGACTGGGATAATTTTAAATAATGCTTAAGTTTATGTTGTGTTTGTAAGTAAAGGACTAAACACGGACTATTAATTAGTTTCTTATTTTAGCTTGGGTCATCATCATCATTTCATCATTTCAGCCGTACGACGTCCACTGCTGAACATGGCCTCCCCCACAGACAGAGCGAATGCCTCATCATGTGGGTGGATTTGCCCATACTCACCACGCTGGGCATGCGGGTTGGCGAGCGCAGTTAGAGCTATCGTTGTTAAAATGAGGGACGCTGCTGCTCATCCCCTAGGTTTTTTCCCTTAGTCGCCTCTTACGACATCCGCGGATAGGTATATATGGAGGGGCCTATTCTTCAGCCGGGGCCACCACGGCGTTAAACTTTAGGGTAAAACTGCTTGGGTAAAACTGTCAATTAGGTAGGTACCTAATGTTCTAAAAAGTTTCTAAATTGATTGAATTACCAATTAAATTAATATAATTTACGTAATCTTCAGAACTTATTTTGTAACGACCGGCGTAGCGGGCGACTGCCCGTCTGAGACGCAATAGGTGGGAGTTCGATTCCCGCTGCGGGACATATGTTTGTATGATCTGGGTGTTATGGTACCATGGTACTCGTAGTTTCTGATACCCACGACACAGGGAATCCTAGTGTGGGGTCAGGACTATGTTAAGAGAAGTATATAATGCGAGTGTTGTCGTCACTGCCTCTCGATTTATTCTTAATCGGTTTGCCTTTTGGTTCAAATGGCAAACTTAAAGAAATGACGCATTCATTTGACCATGACTTTTTTCCTGCTGTTTTTGTAGCATTTTCCTTTGATTGTGTCTATATTTTTTCACCTTTTAATTGATTTTATTTATTCAAGTTAATGCTTTTTCATTCACTGAGCGATATGAAAGTCTTATATATTTTTTATCAAATTCTTATGGAGTTTTTCTTTATAGTATAAGTTATACCTAGTTAGCACTATTTAAATCTCTATGAAAATCTATTGATACATTGTTGATCGATGGTCGATGTGGCGTTTCAAGTTTGTATGCACCTATGTTTATTCGAGAGTAAGGTTCTACCTGTTGATTCCATCTGCATGAAATTTGGTAGATTGATAGGTGCTATCCAAATTTGCTGGTAAGTATACGAGCTGAATCGGTAGAGGGGTTATAAAGATATTGAGTTTCAAAAGGAGGAGGTTTCAAAACAAGTTTAAATGATAGAAATTTATCGAGTGGGGTTTCATATGAAAGCTTTGTTTTTAGGCTTTGTTTTACAATTTATATTCTAAAACTAAATTTTATTTTATTTCATTTGAGGAATTCATTTTTCGGGAGAACACAACCAACAGATAACCAAACAGAGAGCAACCATAGTTCTGGGCGAACCACTAGTAATCTTCATTTATCATGGATGTTTCACAAAATTTGTTTCAAATCGTTATCGTGGATTTAATGCCTTAAGAAGTATTAACACTTGTGAAGATTTAAATGTCTATTGTTTAGATTTAAGATCATAATAAAAATATTTTTTGTATTGCTTGTCAAGTCAACACACAATGGTTTCTTGTTTGATGTCACGATTTTGTAAGTATTCGTCTAGTCTATTACTCTTTTTAAGTTCTGAAAGCAAACTTATTTTCAGTAGGTATCTCTCTGTTCGAGGATTTAAGTCGTTTGATCTTCGTGTTTTAGTACTGAGTCACGTCAGTTTCAATATAATTTTAACAGTATATTCCACGTATCAGAAGCATTTGATGACGAAACTACATTCATAAGAGCCGCTCAATAATCGACCACCTACGAGTACTATCTACTGATATATAATATAGCCTTTAATTATACTTACTTGCCCATTGTACTTCGCTATTAATATTGAATGTATGTACCTGTGTGTAATTTGTAAGATGTCCTTGTGGTGTACAATAAAGAGTTTTCTATCTATCTATCTATCTAATTAATCTTTTGCCTTTATTTATTGCTAAACAGGGATTATTTCGAGTCGATTTCTAAACTAGTATTTACACCTGTTCTTTACTATTAGACAAAGATATAGCAAAACGTTTCGACTTTCTCTTTCTTTTTATAACCGTTGAAGCATTATTGACAGGAAAAGTATCCTTACCTTCAATTTCAACATTATCACTGCTGGATGAGTCTGAAGAATCGTCTTCTATCTTCTTATCTGTGACGATTGTGAGACTGTTCTCCCCACAATCGTTGCTGTGGGATCTCTTCTCCGTTACGGAGTGGAACTGTGGGCAAGAAAAGACAATTTTATTTTCGGACATAATAAAACATGAAAATCCACGGATATAGAAACGTTGGTTGTTCAGCAGTGAGGTGCATGGGCTACCTGGTACACCTGGGACAGATGTACCAGGAAATTATTAAGGATTGAAATTATTTCATTACAGCCAGGTGGCTTGCATAGGATCGGCAGAATAGAAAAGGGAGGCCTTTACCCAGGAGTTGGTGAAATCGGGATGATGATAATGCATGATGTGAACTAGACCTACATAAAATATCTGCAGACCTATCATTATGTATATAGTGAGAAATCCATGTCAGGTCACTATTGACCTTTCTCAGGAGATTTTTATAACTTTTAGGAGCTTGCTATAACGTGCGCACTCAAATGTCAAACTCAAAGCTGACTTTATTCAGTAGAGGCAAGGCTCATTAAAATAATGTTATATAAATATATCAAGGACATGTCGCATGCTGTTTGAACAAGGCTTCATACCTGGTAAAAAATAAGAGTAGGGTCGTCGGTTAAAATGTTAACTCAACTCGTTATCCATTTTCCCTGAAGGCTTGTGACTAAGGTAAAATAAACATATGATAACGATATTAGCCAACTTCTCAATAAATCTTAATTATGTTCTAACTGCATGAATGTTATTGCGAAGGTTTATTTTTATGTGACATTTCGGAGAAAGACAAAGTATTGTTATCCACAGAACATTACAGCCGAACCTAATTCCGTCTACTCTGTGCAAACTATGAGAAATGCAGTTGCATAAGTCCCATGCAACTATCTGTTACATGAGAATCTTGCAACAAAATTCTTTATATAATATGTTTTATGCATTTCCTACTATGATATCAATATTTTAGATCTGTTTTAAACAAAAGCAATCACTGTCATTATCATCATTACCTTGCCCTTATCCCACATCATCTGGGGTCGGCACAACATGTTTTATCTCCTGGGTTAGTCTTAACATAATGTCTAATTATGAAGAAATGCTGAAAAAATGCGCCAGTTTGTAATCATTAAATATAGAGAAACAAATAAATTAAAATCTATTACATACTCATTTTAGTTATACGTATCAACAAGTCAAGTAACAACGTTAAAATGATGTTATTAAATGAATAGAAAAAAGAATGGCAAATTAAGCTTAATTCTATTCTAATAAATAAATAACAAAATAATTCTAGGAATTAACTCTACTTGTACTAAATCATAGTTCAAAATTCAGATCACAAGCCACAGGCAGTGTGCCCAAAAGGCTGGCAATATTATCTCGCTATAGCTTTTAAAATATTATGTGCCAATATTATATTTAAATATATCTAAGCTCACGAATTTAGATAATTCCTTCAATATTGGATGATTATCTAATAAACTAGAAACGTTTAATATTGAAATAATATTAGCACAGGAAATTGAAATTATTTCATTACAGCTCCTACATAGTAAGCAATTTAATCAATGAATCCCTAAACATATTAATTATTTAATGGGTTTCACGCTGTTAGTCCGCGGGACAACAAGAAATCGCTAGCAACGTTTATAATCACAATCTTGTTGAGCTCTGTCAAAGTTCACACATTGCAAAGTGAATATTGACTCTAATGTTAATGTAACGATCTGTTCAATAAAGTAACAAAGCCCTACATTTATTATTGCATTTTTGTGAATTATGGTGTTGAGCGCCTCCATACCAGATGTACCATTGAGTAGTACAACTGGCACCGACGTATCCATTAGTAGATACCATTTATTATGGAGGTAGGAAGTAAAGTTTAATAGGTACCTACATAATCCCATCACATCCTATCCCACTAAAGCCGTGTTCAAACGGCGTGCAATATGTCATCTGAAATTTATGTAAAAATATTCTATTGAATACAGTTAATTTTGAGTTTGACTTCTAAAGGCTTGCGATATCGTTGAGCTATATCGTACGCCCTCAAATTTGACTCAAAATTGACTTTCAGCAGACGAGCAAGTAAAGACGAGGGTGGAAGCTACTACAATATAATGAGGCAATGACATTATATCGTAGGAAACCGATAGAATAAATTATTTTAGGTAAGTATAATCAAACATAATGATTTTTCTATTTTTAATTTACATCATGATAGATTTTATTTTTAACAATAGGTTTATTTGTATAACGTTACGTAAAATATTTTCGTATTATTATTTTTCCTGTCTTAACTTATTTCAACAAAGTTCATAGCAATATTTTAAATGACCTCTTGCAAAGAGATAAAGATTAAAACATGCTGAAGGTTGATTTAAAAAAAAAAAGTCTATTGTAGGAGATCGAAAGATACATTTCCGCAAAGATCTCGTATAGAGATATACCATTATGAGATTTAAAAATAGCGTTGTGGAATAATGGAATGGAATAATGATTAATACGTACCATAGATATTATATCACTGAAAATCACTATGTTAGAACCAGTGCTATTAATTTAGCCTTAATAAATAATAATAGCTTCATAAAGGTAGGTTAGAGAGTAATATTAATTCTTGAAAATCATACTAATATTATAAATGCGAAAGTTTGTGACGATATTTGTGGTTCAATCACGCCGTAAGATGAAGCTAAGAATAGATAGAGTTCGATTACCTAGAATAGCATATTGGTTTTTTATCTAGGCACCATGTGAGCGAAGCCGCGTGTACAAGCTAGTATAAAATTTAATTAGTTCTTTCCTTTTCTGTTTACAAGTCATATTGAGAAATGGGTGTATTTTTAACGGTCAAGTAGCGATAATCAGATTTGGTGAAACGGGTAATTAGCCTACAATACCGCTTACTCTATCAAAACTCTGTCACTGTAAGAACCTACTATCAAAAAGTTTCATCAACGAAACTTTCTTAAAAAAAACACTGTTTGGAAATCATTTTGGTATTTATTATTCGGTTCAACAAGTCAAGTTACACAACTTAATCCGAGTCAAGAGTGGTCGGCCGTGACCCACTTTGTATCACACCTCACTTTGTATCTGATCCCAAGGAGTTCAATGATTTGAGACAAAGCTAGTTTGTTTTCGAATAAGGATTTCATTGTTACTAAAAGTATAGCATTGTGCAAGAAGGTGATGTAAACAATTGCACTGAAGTACCTAAACTGAATTACGAGTATTATGAAGCACTCGTCGCTTGTTCATGATGGCCAGATGCTAGGTTATGCAACGTTATGCTCCAGCACTATCAATGTTTAGAGGAATGAACATTACATTGCTGGGTAACACCTGTACTCTTTATACTAGAGTTGGCCATATAGCTTTTTTTTTTTTAAATCTTTTGGATAACCTGTTTCATCTATAACTACATTGTGCAAGAAAGGAGGCTCTGAGAGGCGCACTTAAATACTTTCACTACACTGATTCTTTCGCCGACGGTCATAGGCCCTTTTCAGGGCCACCATGCCTCAACCTGGTCACTGACACAATACAGGATGACCAAAAAAGAATCAGTGACACGATAAGCTAGCAAGTAAAAAACCCTCAAAATCGGGCCAAACGTTACAGAAAAATCGGTGTTCATATAAAAAAACAGTAAATTTATAACCTCCTTTTGTGAAGTCGATTAAAAATAGCTAAAGATTGAAAAGTCCCAGCAACAACGTCACGCGAGACCTTTATATCAAGTGAAATACAACAATCACCGCGTGGTATTGAAACATTATCTGGGATAACCGGTAATGGTCGTGCTCGTATCCGGGGATACCGGTATCTCTGGTTTCCGGGGGCTTCGTTCACACGTAGGTACATGAACACTTATGGTTAACCATAAATAAGCATAATGACACTAGAGAAAATATATATTTCTTTTTAGACTAGGTATTCAGTTGATAAAAGCGGGGATGAGCTTGCAAAAAATTGTTTAAATAAGAGTCCAAATAGCATTGTTTTATAGATTCAAATAAATTTGTATTGTTTTTTCTCTGGATAGGAATATCTCACCTATAAGAGATATATATTTTAGACGATAGACGATTTTAGGCCCAGACTGACCTCCTGAAATCATCCTGTATATTATAATTGCTCTAATATCATTTCACGGTATAGGTACTTCTTCTAGATCATGAATGATCATTCACCCTTCCCGTGTTTCTGTTTAAAATTCTAACTAACACTCAAATTGTATCAAGTCACACGTGGCTTATGTGACCATCGGTGATAAGTAGGCACTAAATTGCCATTATTCATTTCTACCACGATTCAGTAACCAGGTTATTATTAAAACAATTTGGATTTTAAAAATATGTAAGTCTGTTTGTATGTTTTAACAGATTTTGTATGTAAAACGATTGACAATTTATTCAGTAGGTACGTATAATATTCAGAATTCGGGACAGTCGCAACAGCATCCTGGGGACTGTGGCAGAGGGACTATCGTCTCCACTGTGGAGGTACTTTGTGGTGAGGAAGTATTTCCCTTCATTGATCACTGAAGGGAAATACTTCCTGAATTGATTATCCTCATCTCAACTAGTTTTTCTGTCACAGTTTCTCTATATGTTAACTTATTGTCATTTTTGTTTTCTTCTTTGTTTTGTTCATCTGTTTTGTAAATGTTTGTTTTGTTGTGTATCTTGTCGTTAACATATGGACTACCAGTGTCTGAAATAAAACCTTTTTATTTTATTTATTTATTTTAATATAGGTTATAATAATACATGTGTAGTTATTTGTGAAAAACAAAATGGTGATGGAGCACTAGAAAGATTGCCAATAAATAAAAATATTTATTGGCAATCTTTATGACGTTTGGCATTATGACATAAAGCAACTGTATGAAATTACACGTCACAAAACCAGGGTTTACTTAAACCTCGTATAAACTCAGTTTCATATTAAAAGGAAAATTTACTTTATTCACTAGACGTAGGGATCATGTTAAAGCTATAAATTATATTATAATAAGATCTTTTCTGTACAACATGAACGTAATAAACTATTCTATTCTATAATTTTAAAATAAATTTAATTTGACTAATCTCACGCCGTTTGAACACGGCTTAAAGCAATAAGGAAATTAAAATAGACAAAGATACATAAAACCACTAGTATTAAGTAAACTGGAAGATTCCAGTTCTCGACACGCGAACATGACTGTAAGGCATGATAAGAAGCCTTCAAAGGCTTAGATTACAGATACACGACCTATAAGTGAAGAGTTACCTACAAAGAAAAAGGCTAAATGGTGTTAATTGATAAGGTGATAGAAGTAGCAGTAGAACTGGTTAGTGCCAAATAACTCTTGCACGTGGATGATCTAAGTAATATCAAAGTTATCATCATCAGCCTGATGAATCCTTCTGCTGAACACTTTCCCCCAAAAAAAAGCCAAGAAGAACGGTCTTGAGACATCTCTGTCTACTTACTTCCCACAACCTTGACAATGTCGTCGGTCCATGGGCCTTCCAACACTACGTCGTCCGGTTCGTGGTCGCCAATCGAGAACCTTTATTCCTCAACGGTTGTCAGTGCTGCGAGCTATATGGCCTTCAACTTGCTAATTCTGAGAGCTATGTCGATGACCTTGGTTCTTCTACAGATTTCCTCATTTCGAAATATATTGCTAAAACTGACTGATTGACACAATCAACGCTAAACAAAGAAATCTGCTTTGAAGGTTCGGTAATTTTTATGGTAAAATGGTTGATTTGAAATTAATCTCAGCTAGATATATATATAGAATCATTTACATCTTTAGAATGCAAAAAAATAAATGTAAACCATTCCCATTCATTGACTGGCCTCATAGCTCAGTTGGTAGTAACTCTGCCTTCTGCGCTAGTGGTCGCGGGTTCGATTCCCGCACTGGACAAACATTTGTGACTAACACAGATGTTTGTTCTGTGTCTGGGTGTTAAATATTTATCTATTATGTATATCAGTCTCTGGTACCCATAGTACAGGCTATGCCTAGTTTGGGATCAGTTGACCGTGAATATGTCCGGAATATTTATTTATTTATTCTTGAGAGTACTTTTCGAGTTTCAAAAACTTTATTTCCTACAAACCGCGTAAAAAGTCACTCAACATATCTTGGGGAGGAGCCTTTAATCTTTTTCATTACTCTGATTCCTTCAGCTACCATAACTCAACCTGGTCATTGACCTAATCCAAGATGACAAAGAAAGAATCACTGACACGACAAGCAAGCAAGTTGATACCTTCAGCCGTTCTTATAAAAAATGGTCTCGACGGACAGATAACAATGTGACAAATTTTTATAAAAATGGACATTTCGGGTAAAAAATGCTATACCTACTTAAAGGTACCTACTATTATATTAATAACAAATGACTTTTTCATATACAATGTAGTAACAAAAATTCAAGTTTAAAGTACGCAGTTAGTATTACATTCACGTTGCGAATTGTCCAGACCTGGAGCTAAGTACGTTTTAACCTTGAATAAGATAAATATTAAACATGCATTTTATCTTGACACAGTAATGTTAATACCTAGCTCACTGAGGGTTTCCAACCGATGGACCGACGACCTTGTGAAGGTTGCGGGAAGTCGATGGAATGTCGGCATTCTTTGGGGGAGGCCTATTTTCAGCAGTGGACTTCATCAGGCTGAAGATGCTTATTTGGTAGTGTAAAATCTTGAATATTTCTTTTTTTGCTCTAATACGAGTTATTAAAAAAAATTGATTGCCTATTCAATTAAATAAAAAAACGCAGCGCTGGCAGGCCCATGAAGGACCGACGACATTGTGAAGGTTGCAAGAAGTCGGTGGAAGAAAAATGCTCTCCATGGGCTCACCCTATATATACTATACTTCATGCAAATAAAGCCATTCATTCATTCAATACTGTTTGTCGTGGCACTCATTGGGGGAGGCCTATCTATACCCAGAGTGCCACGCACGAGGAACGCTCTAAGGCTTTTTCTATCCACCTACTTTCCGCAACCATCACAATGTGGTCAGTTCATCGGAGGCGGGGCCTTCCAACAACGTACTTTACTTAACGTACGTACTTTTAATTAAATTCATGATAATAAATTAAAGTAAAGCCTTTTCCATACATATACATTGCGCAGATAGTGATAGAAACGAAATGTTTCGATTAGTACCTATCTATTATAATGTACCTACTAATAACATATGGCATCGCCTTAGGGATAAAAAAAAACCTGTTATGATGTTATACTGTATTCTAAATAAATAAATAAATATGTTTACTTTTATAGTTTCGAGAATTATCCAATAAAAACAAAATAGATGCATACATTTTTAGAGCAAAATAAAACGAAAGTAAGCACTCGCCATAAATAAAAGGCTTCTTGCAAATAGGCACTTTAAACATACATTTTCATAAAGTAAATGATACTTGTTTTCTTTGTACGATAAAGAAAATAATATTTGAGTTGTACATCCAAGGACGATTCTTACTTGAGATTGTTCATACCATTGCTGTGCTATGGTCCTACGTGATTCATAAGATACACTGTTATACGTTGATACCTTAATCTAGACGATTAAGTCTACGAAGGGACATTTTTATCTTGCTTTTATACATTTATTTAAACAATAGAGCACGCAGATACATTTTTGAATAATCACTGCTTATAATATACTGAACTAGACAACTGCAACTGCATTGTATTGAGGACCGAACAAATTTTAAAATCTATGGTCCATGGTTTTTCACTTTAAATTTACCTAAAAATAACCGGTGTATATTAAGGAAAGTGTGTATATCTAGGTTTATATTATATTTATTATAGGATGATGATTTATTGCTTTGTTATTTTGCACTGAGAAATACTACTTAGGTACTAGAGCATCTCCGTATCTAGGAGAAGGTTCCGGGTTCAAATCCCGTCGGAGTCGATTTTTTGGGATATTATAAAAAACATTACTTAGGTACTACCTATTAATAATTTAAATTAAACCCACTATCAAATAATATTGGGTAGGTACCTGTACATCGTTTTACTATTGAAACCTCGTATATTATGTTGTTATTTAATCAATACATTTTTAGTGATTTTAATATTAATAAATAATATAGATCATTGGCACCCAACATTCACAGATAGTCCTGACCCCACACTAGTATTCCCTGTGTCGTGGGTATCAGAAACGAAGAGTACCAGTGATGGTAGCACAATACAGGCCCGGAACAAATATTTGCAGTTCATGCAAACATTTGTCCCACGACTCGATATTAAACATCTTAACCGGTTTGTTTTTAAATTTTGACATACTTACGGAGCGCGTTAAAACCTCCAGTTTGGACTCGCGTCTCGCAGATTTATAGCTACGAGTAAATCTAGGATAACCACATTCGCCTTCATCATCCGAACACGGAAAATATGAATTATAGCGCCACATTGCGATCACTACTTTTATAATTTTCTTGCCAAAATTTAGGTAATGAATATAAATTTGATGAGTTTAATAAAATTAGGAAAAATAGTGCGATAAATACTGCAAGCGACCACTACAATGTTTGGTAACCCAGTGACTGTCTATCGAATGGTTAAGTTTCTCAACATCGAAGTGGGAAAGTCGTTGTGATAACACAATAGCAGTTTTTGTTGCTCCACTGAAAAGGTTATTTTGTCTGTGGCGTTTGTTTTGAATCGGATGTGTGTGAATTGTAAATTTTGCTTCTTCCTTGTCTACATCCGTCTGGTTTGAAGATAAAACTACTTTTTTTTATTATATGAGTAGGTAAACATCGTGAGAAAACCATTATACTACAAAATACTAAATGCAGTGTTAGGACTGACTAGTTTTTATGTTTAAGGATCTAATCGCATGGAGATCTGAGATGTGTACTAAACTTTGGACTTGAAGTGAAACTATATTTATTCTTGGAATATTTAATAAAATAACGTACGTACATATGTAATACATTATAATACATGTTTTTAAATATTCAAAATTTAAGAGCAATTAAGTATATACTGCTTGTATATACTATTGAAAACAACAATAATGAAATGATTTATTAAATAAATTACTGGAGCATTATTGTAATGAACGTGACATTGAATTCTCGATAATAAAATGAACTTGTAAATGAGGAATTGAGTTATATTGGTATCTAGATTGAAGCCGGAACAATATGAAAATAAACGCTCTTTGCTAAAAAAAATAGGTATGCGTCGATGGACCCGCAATGGCCACAACGCCGGGCCTGGAAACGCGTACCTCAAATTAGATCTTAAGTCAAAGTCAAAGTCAAAAGGCATTTATTTCAATAAAATCACTAGGATCACTTTGAAACGTCTTAGAAACTAGGTGAAGCTATGCCTGTTCGTCGCGACCAAGCCTAGAAGAATCAGGCAACAAACACGGCTTGGTGCCTATCATTTTTTTCGATGATCCTTTTTCACAAAATGGAATTTAAAGCTTCAGTGTGGTGCCGATCGAACTAGGTGAGGCTTAAAAGAAAAGTAATCTAATTATAATCCCTAGTAAATAAGAGCTTATAAAAACGTGAAAAAAAAAGAAGACAAATGTGAGCTTCAACAAATGATCTAAGGGCAGCACACGCTACACTTGATGAAATATGTACCTAATGCTTCTATAAAATTGAATAATACTTAAAATATGATGCAAGCAAAAACTGTAAAGACACTGCAAAATAGCATTTTAGCTGTCGAGGGGCCGAGCGACTTCAGGCCATGCAGTTTTATCATTTTATAATCATTTAGTTTAGTTTACGTTTTGTTATCTACTATGTCCAATAAACAAACACCTGATAATGATTTACATCCGTTTCAACGAAATCGTTGTCGTGGTAACTAGTGTAAAAATTAGTGATTTCACATTTTTAATATGAGTAGGATATATATTTTGATATGTAATTATTAATTTATAATTCAAATTTTCCTTCCCTGTCAATACTACTGTCGTCCTAACATTTTCAGTTAATTTTGAAATGGTAGAGCTCTACAAATAAGTGGCATTGTTGAATACGTCTCTTGGTGCACAAGAGACAAGTGGGCTATAGACTGTATAGGAGCTCCACAACCACAGTCAGCCATGGTGGAGTCCCTTATTGGCTTCTACTTCGTTGTCAAACTGGCAAGTCTAACTGGTTTGTCCCACAGAAATATTTTTCCTTATGGTCAAACAACCATCGATTTCATCATAAGCCAGGAAAAAACCCCTGTTTTTGTGATTCGTATTTTGTATAATATTGTATGAGCACTTGGCTAGTAATGCAAATAAATAAATACATAATTAAAATCCCTTATTGTCAACTAATTTAATCATGACCGTACACAATAGATTATAACAATTATAAATGGAATAAATAAATAACACGCAACAGTCACATAGGTTTGTCAACCGACATACTACATATTTAGTTCTAGTTACTATTTCTATTTAGGCATTGATTGCCATTGTTTAAGTGTTCCTATGCGGACCACAGAAAAGAGGGGACTCTTCTAACACAGGTTATTGCAACTTAAAAGAAGAGTTCCCAAACCATGTAACACAGCACCTTGTTTGGAACAATAAACAATATTTTTAATTTTTGATTTTTTGATAGGTACATAGTCCTGACCCCTGCACTAGGATTCCCTGTGGATATCAAAAACTACGAGAAGAGTTCTCGTTCATGGTCCATCGTGTGGTCAAGGTCCTCCTTCCAATACTGCATCGTACGGTTCGCGGTCGTCTTTCTAGAAACTTTATTCCCCAACGGTTGTCGGTTCTGCGAGCTACATGGCCAGCCCACTCCCACTGTCTATGAGCTAGTTTCTTCTACGGATTTCCTCATTTCGGATGTTAAAATGTGGTGAAACTCGGAGCATAGCTCTCTCCATAGCCCGTTGCGCGAATTTGGGCTTGTGCAATGATGGACAAACGACATTGTGAAGGTTACGAAAAGACAGTGGATAGAAAAGGCTCAAGACCGTTTGTCATGACACTCTTGAGGGAGGCCTATGTCCAGCAGTGTACTTCTACATGCTAGTGATGATGATGCTTGCTTATTTGTAGAGTCACTAATTATTTCTGTCAATGACCAGGTTTAGGTATGGTGGACCTGAAAATGGCCTATGACCGTCGGTGTCGTCGTTTTGAGCCTCACCTAGTTCGATCGGCGCCACACTGAAGCTTTAAATTACATTTTGTGAAAAAGGATCAAAAAAAAAAATGATAGGCACCAAGCCGTGTTTGTTACCTGATTCTTCTAGGCTTGGTCGCGAGGAACAGGCATAGCTTCACCTAGTTTCTCAGACGTTTCAAAGTGATCCTAGTGATTTTATTGAAATAAATGCCTTTTGACTTTGACTTTGACTTTTGGTGCAAGAATCAGTGTAGAGAAAGGATTAAATTGCTCCTCTAAGAGGCTCCTTTAGTGCATGGTGATGATGATAATGATGAAAGTTCATGGAGAGACAAGTTGTTAGTGCGCAACCCCAAGGCTCTCTGGACATTGCTATGAAAATTACGTAAATACGACGTCAATGCATGATAAGGCAATACCTACTTCAGAGGAAAATAATGAGTGTATTCAGAATAAAATCACCATTGCTCCTAATGTTTAACGAGTTTTACATTTACGTAATACCCGACAACCGAGCCTGACTTCAACTGAATAGAATCAGTGACACGAGAACTGAATAAGGATAAATCATACATACAATGATAAAAACAAACAAATGACAAACGATACCTATAGAGGCCGGTGCTACACGACAACAAAAAAAAAATTAAAGAAAAACAATATATAAATAAAAAATAATCAGATTCTTACGCAAACCTTTTCCAATTAGCTCTACTTGATCTCTTTTATCGTCTGTATAACGAACAATTAAACGTACTAGAAGATCGGTATCAAAATTTTACCCCAAAACAGCTGATTTATTCATAGTGTTTCGTCAATCAAAAATGACGAATTTCTTTAAGTCGTAGAACAAACTTTATTGCCAATTGGGTGTTAATTATGAACCCCTTCGGGATAGCATACACATTATGAATCAGCTTGCATATCTTCGGGCGTGCCATTTAGCATGTATTATTGCACATAGTAGAGTTTGTGTATCATGTCATGAAGAAAGTCATGTAACGAGAAGAGCGTTAGGTATGAATGTGGATGGATATAAGCTAGAGATAGGCCAAAGAAAAGATGGATGGATCGAATTAAAGATGACATGAGTAAGAAAGAAGTGAGTGCGGAGATGGCGGCTAATAGAAGAGAGTGGAAGAAGAAAACATGTTGTGCCGACCCCACATAATGTGGGACAAGGGCAGGAAGAAGAAGAAGTAGAGTTTGTGTATGGGACGATATTGCAATACGATAATACATCTGTCATGTATGGAATTTTAGCCTCAAATAATGTTTCCACTCATACGCATCAAGTTGAATGAACACGGTTAAGGAAGCCACTATAAATAATACCCTGGTATTTTAAGTATAGTGTATTTTTTCACTTCCCTGAGAAGAATGACACACTCTATTCTCCTCACACCAGACTTCATCGAAATTGCTCAAACTAAAACTTCAATCTCTCATAATTCTTTGAAATCACAATGATAACTATTAAATGTTTTTAAACTACTTTAATGTATGTACTAATCGACATTAGGTACATGACGGTCATAGGCCCTTTTCAGGGCCACCATACCTTAACTTGCTCACTGACCTAATACAGGATGACCAAGATGGAATCAGTGACACGGCAAGCAAACCAGCAACGATACTGACAAATTAAAAAACCCCGAACAGAATTCCCCCTCACGCCTTATCTTCCAAACAATGTATAATTAAACGATGTCATAAAACGTTCCCTGTTCAGACACACAGACAGACAGATATTTAAGGAACGACGTGTGAGTCACTGCGCTGTGTCATCGGGATGGCGTGTCTGGAATCGGGATAAAGTGCGTGTTGATGCCTATTTTTAGGGTAACATGTTTATGTGATAACTTTCTGGGACTTTCCCGTTCTGCGGCATCAAAAATTGTCGCTAGACGAAATGTCAAGAGCAAATTCAGTAACATTGATTTTACATCTTAATTACTACTTAAATACATATTCATATTTAAATTGTGCTTGTTTTTTTTGGCTCATGTATACAATAAATTTACCTCAATAATACGTTTATAACATTCGCAATATTATTACACATAAAAAACAAAACAAAGCAAACGACTATGATATTAGTATTTTATTATCAGACGAAAAGTTATTGTTATAAAAATACGGAACTAAGATAAAAAAAGCACTAAATAAATACAATCTTAGCTTAATTTTATCTTAAAAATCCAAATATGAATTGCAAAATAATATTATTTGCAGTACAAATAAACGTTTAGATAGAATTACTAACCTGAATTCATTACACATATTT
Organism: Anticlea derivata; assembly: GCA_947579855.1. Classification (NCBI taxonomy): domain Eukaryota; kingdom Metazoa; phylum Arthropoda; class Insecta; order Lepidoptera; family Geometridae; genus Anticlea; species Anticlea derivata. The sequence goes on from OX388270.1 coordinate 11,154,095, forward strand.
ACTTTGATACGAACGAAAAACATTTAGTTTACATAACTGTAAATACATAAATGTAATTAAAATAATACCAGCCAATGCATTTCTGGCACAGAATTTACAATCTTAAAGCCGTGTTCATGGGCTTAAAAATGGTCCTTTGCGGCTGGCTTGCGTGTCGTGTCACTTAATATTTCTTGGTCACCCTGTATTGGGTCAGTAACCAGGTTGTGGTATGGTGGCCTTGAGATGGGCCTATGACCGTCGGCGTCGGTGAAAGAATCAGTGTAGTGAAAGGATTAAAGTGCGCCTCTTGGAGGTTCCTTTCGTAGATTATACTGGTTATTCTACCAGCTGCCACCAGAATTCCACCCAGACTTGCGAATTGATGCTCTATTTCTAGGACATTAGAATGCATTTTAATAACAGGAAAATCAAGATAACCACCATCTGCACCATGCTAAGCCTCTCAATTTTACGATTATGCGCCTTAAGCTAGTGGGATTAGAGTGTAATTTCGAATGGATCAATAAGATTTTTTTAAAGCTGAAAACGATACCATTATTTAAATTCTATGAAGATAGGGTTACGGTGGATTTTTGAATGGGACTTGATCAAGGTGTTATGAAGCTGCTAGTAACATGTGCATAGACGGATGCAATGATGTGTCTAATTAGGGACATCCTGTGAGAGCAATGGGGCAGGTGGACTTGTCTTGTAAAGTGATATATCTTCAAAGCCTTAGAAAGACAATTTTTGGTTATTTTATACCTACGTACTGCACACAAACTTGGCCGCTCCAAAATTAACATTCATGGGCATTATATGGTGATCATTTTTAACTTAAAAATGATTAATGTCCTACTGAAATAAACATCGCTCCAGAAATCAAATATTTTTCGATTAATTTATACTAGCGACCCCTTGGCTTTGCAAGGGTAGCAGAGCATGGCTTATTCCAGAAATCCCCTGCGAGAATGCCCTGCGCAGGGCATTTTTGGACTTTTTGTCCAGAAATCCCCTGCCGGCTCTCAATGCATAAGCACAGGGCATTTTTGGTCATTTTTTTCCAGAAATACCCCGCGCCATTTTTTATACGCCTTATTGAATTTATTGAAAAAACGCATTTATTGAAAAAACTCTATGCAGTACTCTAATCAGTTCAAACTCAATGATCAGCTATTTTTGGTAGCCATCTTGATGCCGAACTTCTCTTACGTCTATTAATTAACTACTAATAAACATAGTTAATAAACATGATAAAAATAACAAAAACAAGAAATTTGAGAAAGTAGATAGACTAATCACATTTCGGGATGGTATACATGTTATGAATCACCTTGTATTGTTATATGGAGCGTTTACCAATAGTAAACATTGATTTCACTTTCATCAAGATTGAACCATAAAAAGCGTTTGATCCAAATTAAAATACACAATAAAAGTAATGAAAATCGGGAATTATGTAAAAATTAAAATAGACCAAAGCAAATTATCAAAGCCTTGTATCAAATCAATTTCAATAAAAAACAAATTACACTCCTTCCTGGCAGTCGGATACTAAATAAAATGACTTCATTTGTGTTTTGTAATAATAATCGACAACACAAAGAATTTTTGACAATCTAAAATTTATTTAAAAAAAATCCGTCTTTGTTATTTTGGGTTTGACTTTTAGGGGCTTGCGATATCGTTGAGCTATATCCTCCAAATGTCAAACTCAAAATTGACTTTGTTCAGTAGGCAATGATCATTATGAAACTAATTTTATAAGACATAACAAGGACATACCGCATGCCGTTTTAATTTAGCAAAAGTCTGCAGCCTTCGTTTTAATGACTATCTTATGCATAATCACCTAGTTTCTAAGACGTTTCAAAGTGATCCTTGTGATTTTATTGAAATAAAAACCTTCGACTTTGACTTTGATAATCTGTCAGATAAATTATGTAACAAAATAAGTAAGTACCTATCTTTTTTTAAACTTTTTGACTGAAACTTCTTAGGAAGAGGTAGGGCACAGCGAGATTTTCTTGCTCCACCTGGGAGATACCTCCGCCTTACAGAAGATCGCAGCCAAATAACATCATTTGTTTCAAATAGTGTTGTGTTCCTGCAGTTAGTAATGTTGCTAGAACTCTTTAAGGGGGTTCAGGGTCTGCCCGATTCCTCTGGTATAGGCTACGGTAAGCACCACCAACAGGTGGGCCGATGCCAGTTTGTCACCGTAGTTGTAATGAAAAACACAAGTAGGTACTTTGTTTTTAATAATTCCCGAATATTGTTATTTTCCTAATAATAGCATGTTTAATATTCTATAAACGTATAGTGATTTAATGGCTACGGTTAGATAAAAAAACTCAAATTTTTGTTGCATTAAATATTTATATTAAATAGACGGTATTTTATTTAAAATTCTGTACCTATACAGCGGGATTAATATAAAATTACTCGAGTAGAATTTTAATGTGTTATACGAGAACATTCAACATTTGTTGTGCGTTTCGCGGCTACATCTTAAAATGATAAGAATTTGAAAACAAATGTGAGTTTTTTTTGTTATATACAAAAGACAGTTAAAGTATAGGATATACCTCCTAACTACCTAATCCTACTTATTATAAATGCATGTGTTATAAATGTTTGTGAGGATGTTTCGGCTCACCCGAATTCAATAAAACTTGGAACAGATAGAGTTCTTTACCTAGAATACCATATTGGCTACTACTACTACTTTATTTAGGTACCATACGAGCGAAGCCGCGTGCGCAAGCTTCTATGTATATATTTGTATGAAATTTGAAAATCTAAGGAGATTTAGCATAAATATCAGGAACTTGTTAATATAACATAAATGTAAGACACTTTTTACCATATCAGTAATCTGTAGAACAAAAAAGCGTTTGCCTGCATCAAATTATTTTGCTTACCTACTTAAATGTCATTATTGTTTTATTTTTTCATAAAAAGAGAACCATTGAGAAAGATTCGTCTCGAAATGTGCGTCACCGTCCAAGAGCGACTTTGACTTGTCTTCTAAGTTATAACCAAAACTAACGCCCACAAAAACTATTTTGAACCCAAGTAGGCTGTAGCTAACTAGGTTTCTTAATTGCTCTATAAAATATAACAAAAAATATAAGTACACAACAAAGGTTTTACTAACAATTACGAGACTAACCAAACAAGCTTCTTTCCTTGAATCATAAACCTGAAATCCACTACAGAGTTAATCCGTAGCCCCATAACAAAGAAATAAAAACGACTGAAGTATAAGTAAAATTCCCAAGAAACAGCGACCGTATTAGTGATGACTGTTATTGGCGGACATGCCAGAAATACCAATGGCTTCTTTGTTAGAGAGCTAACATAATTCGCCTTAAAGAAAATCCTTTAGTTTCTAACATAAGCTGGGCTTGATTCCCAACATTGGATGCCCAAGTGATATGATGAAATAGGACAGAAACGCTTTGGTGATAAATAATCAAAACATTGTTTTTTATAAATATCAATAGAGAAGATGTTAATTGAAAGATGCGAGGAACGGTGTGATAAAGAGCATAGGGAGGGAAAACATAGTGATGAGGCTTGAGAAAGGTATGCTTAGATGGTTAGGACATGTAGAGAGAATATACGAAGGATGAGTGACGAAACAAGTGTATATGGCGAGTGTGAATGGGACCGTTGGAAGGGTTAGACCTCGGCGTACGTTTATTGAGATCGGTGATATTTTGGAGAAACTCTAGGTTAAGAGTAACCTAAATCGACGAACATGCATAAAAAAAGTGATGAAAGAGAATGAAGCATAAAAAAATAAAAAAAAAAACATTTATTGCCTTTAAGAACAATATTAGAAAAAGAGGATACATAAAAAAATAATAATAAAAAGGCAAAGGGAGTAAATTCAGCATTTGCTGCATTGCATGCAGCGCTGTTTTTCAATTTACCCCCCTCGAATAGATGGTCACCGAGGAATTAGGTATAAGCGGGTTACATAATACATAAGAGGTATGTCAGTATCGTAGCAAGAGGAGAGATTTTTTTTTGTTTATACTACTGAAGTGGCAAACGGCCCACCTGTTGGTAAGCGGTTACCGTAGCCTATGAGCGCTTGCAATACCAAAAGTATCACGCACGCGTTGCCGACTCCAAACCCTCTACCCCCCTAAAGAGCTCTGGCAACCTTACTCATCGCAGGAACACAACACTATTTGAAACAAATAATGTTATTTGGCTGCGATCTTCTGTAAGGCGGAGGTACCTCTCCAGGCGGGCTGCTCCAATTCAGAACGAGAAAATCTCGCTGTGATTGTGTCACCCTACCTCCTCCAAAAACTGTGGCTCTACCTACCACTCTGGGAAGTAGGCGTGATTTTATATACCTACCTATGCATAAACACCGATTGGTTTTAGCTGTGCTAGCTTAACAAAGACTTGATGATAATTCATTCAATGACGCACGCTCAGCTTCCTTGGATAAAAAAACAACGATAAAATCATCCGATTGATTAAGTCAAGGCATGAAAGGATTAAAAGAATGCTGCGCAATGTTGAACCTAAAACTGCCTTGACCCTACTTTATATATAATATAATTTTTTGAAAGCGACACTTGGACCTGGATATATATTAAGGCAGCAAAAAGGTCAGTTACAGTAGAATAAAGTAGTGAAAAAAACAATAAAATGCGTGATGCTATTTTGGACTCAGAAAAACAACTTGTTTTCACAATACAGACACAACTAGACAAAAACGAGCATTAAAAACCAGATAGTTACAATGAGCCCTTCTAAATGACAGATACCATAAGCGATTTTACGTAGTAAGCTTGGATATTGTAAATAAAGACGGTCAAGTGCGAGAACTCGCGCCCTGAGGCTTCCGTACCATTGGTCGTGGGTTGAAGAATAAGCACCTTTCGGGATGGAATACATATTATGAACCACCTTGTATCGTCACCTTAAAGCTGAGGTTGAGCATGTTAAATTGGCAGTAGGTAGGTTTCAGGGCGCATGAGATTGGTCGCTAAGAAATGTATGGGGAACCGTCTGTTCTACACTGGACGTCCTACGGCGGTTATGATCACCTTCGTCGTCATCAGCATCCCCAACCCGAGAAAGTCTACTCCTGGGCATAGGCATCCCCAAAGAGTGCTACGACTTCCCGCGACCTTGAAAATGTCATCGGTCTCTTGGGTGGGGGCCTTCCGACACTGCATCGTCTGGTTCGTAGTCGCCATGCGAGAACCTGTTTCGTTATAATATAGTTGTCATGAGCATTTTAACGCTGTATTCTTTATTTTTATGCAGATGACAATACCAGGCGCCGTTCTTAAAGACAAAGATTTATGAAAAGGAAAGTTTGGTATAAATGTATATACGCCGCAAATAAATTGACTTGCAAATTAGTAGACAAGTTAATTTTATACACTAAACAAGTGCATGTATAATTATAATGATTATTCACACGCCTTTTGCAAGGCTAAATAGATGATACCTTCAAATTATAATAAGCGAATACTTAAATTTATTAAATAACCTTGACTTCCTGCAAGTTAGTAAAAAGTTTCACCTGAAGCAGTGTTCAAACGGCATGCGATATGACCTTGATATGACGTCATCTAAAAATCGTTACAAAAAAATATCCTTACCTGTAATGAAAAAGTCGATATTGAGTTTGACATTTTGGGTTTTCGATATTATAGCTCAATGATATCGCAAGCTCATAAAAGTCAAACTCAAAAATAACTTTATCAGAAGGCGAATGTATCATTTTAAAATAAATTTGAGATGACAAATCGCAAACCGTTTAAACATATGAAGCTTTACGCCTGTATAAATCATCTAGAATAGATGGTTTAAATGTTTACTTACTTAGAAAAATATTCCGAACGAAGGGTAAAATGTTTCGAACAAAGTAATGCAAGGCCGGTGCTACAGGTGCGAGTTACATAAGTAACTGCAATCACCATAAATGAGTGTTATGTAAACACAGATCTAGAAAACCTATATAGTAGTTACTCAATACAACCATTAAAGCTGCCATTAAACCATTTTCATTGAATTAGGCCATAAACCACTCTACAAGCGGATCTTGGTTCCCGGGGACCCCGCGACTATAACCTTTATTTCTTCAGGCTACAATGCATTTTAGCTTTACAACTATGTCTAGTTGTACGTCTAAAGGATAGGTAAAACAACGTTGAGTATACGATCCAAAACGAAACCATATAATATAAAAATAAACTATTATGAAGAATGACTTTTGCTTGTCAGAAATGTCCAGTAACAGTACAGTCCACTAAGGATTAATACAAGGAAAATTGAGTATAAACATGTACTTTTACTAATAATCTTAGAGCTCAATTAGTCAGTTTTCTTAGGAATTACGTCATTATAATATACGTTTATTAATACATCATAATAATCGTAATTTAATACATCACATTGTTATCATACAATTGAAAAAGACAGACGCAAAAAAACATTCAGTAGGTACCTAGCACATTTCGTCCTTTGATTAATACAATTATTATTATAAAAGTCGACGAGGTGGATGCCGTGGATGATTATAACGATATGAAACGTATAAAGAATTTCTAGATATGTCTACCATGCTTGGCGGATCACAAAATACTTATTTAAGCTTAAACAGTAACAGCTTGTTTATCAATAAATAAATTGTAGGGGTTGAGTTTTGACATTTGAGCCAATTACCTACAGACGATCACAACATTGAGTATTATTATGGTTTTAGTAAGTTGTTTTCAAACAAAACCGGATCACTTTAATAACTTCGTAAATAATGACGCCATTATGCCATGCCTATTGCCATGTGAGGATATGAGGATGCAAGGATGTGAGGCAGTGAGGATGTGACTGAAATTTCACTAACGGAAGCTCGTTTTTTTATTTTTTTATGTGTAGTTGTTAAAAGAGATATTTCTATTTCGTACGGGAGCGTTCCTGAACCAGAAGGCAAATTAGGCATCTAAGGTACTTAAGTCATAGGTAATAATTTAAATATTTTTGCGATAATCCTTCATTTCTTGAATGTTATCTCTTCCATTGTTACGTTCATGTGCTTCTCATAATTGAAAGAAGCTTTTGACTCATCAGTGAGTCCAGGAACTCAGTGACTAAGTAATTAGACATAAAGGGTGCTTTAGCAATACTATTGTTTACTTCTCAAATCCAAGAATTTTAAAATACCCAAAGATGTTGGAAAGGTTATGTAAAGGTTTTTGCTACCAAGCCTAAAGTCCATATACAAACTATATATGTGGTTAGGGAGAGTTTATTATTTCTTAATTTAGTATCTTTTAATAGAGTTTATTTCTAAACGAAAGCATTTTTCTAGCCTGTCATAAGTATACAAACTTCAGTATCTATAGGTTAGCTACCTGTATGGTATTTTAGTTTCATTGGAACTGCTCAAATGTTTTTACAAAATATTTCCTTCCGCAGTTTTGTTTGCTGGGACAATATTAGCTGCTGGTGTTGACATTGTCTTTCCTTGACGAAGTTTGTCAAAAATAACACGTGCGAGACAAATGCACACATACTTTCAGTGCTAAGCCGTGTTTAAGCTTTGTGCGTTATGTCATCTAAAATATTGTGTTAAATCTTTTGCAAAATTATCCTCACGTTTACTTATTAAAAATTAATTTTGAGTTTTAAATTTGAGTGCTGCGATATAGCACATCGATATCGCGAGCCCCTAAAAGTAAAACTGTCGTTATTAGTTTTCTATATTTACTTTCACAAAACTGGTATTTCTTGAAATTAATTTATTCATTAAGTAATCACATTTGCAATACCAGAAGAGGAATAACGATTAGCTTTGATAATTACCTCATTATCATTGGTTAACATAATAGTTCCCTGGTGATGTCGATGCTTTAAATAGGTCCGTAGGGAGGAATCGTGGTATTTTGATCACGCGTGTTAGGTGAAATCGAGTAGAGAATGCTGCGTACGTGACTGCAATGCGAAGATGCTAATCGAACGATTCCAATCATTGCAAAATTAGGTCAAATATGATTTATAGCTGTTGGATATCTTATACTTTTACTGCTAGATAGAAGCGTCTACAAAATGTAGGTCTTGTAGGTTAAAACGTACTTTGAGTTTAATGATAATATGTTATTTGTGAATCAGCTTATGATGCTAGAGTTGTTTTAAGGCACGCATTTTTGTTATAATGAGGGCAAATTTGAGGAAAAATGTATAAAATGGAACCAAATTGAATAAATGAATAAATATTATATATATAAATATACATAGTGCGGATGCTACGTATAAGTTCAATTTTAATATTTTTTGTTTCTACAAAATAAAAAAGAATGATCTGATCAACGATTATGAGCGTAAACGTATATTTCTCTCAATGTCATTTTATAAAAGTAAAAATAATAAATTTAATTTCAGGCATAAAACAATAAATTAATTGACTTACCAATCCTTGTATCCTCGGAAACATGATCACAAAAATAAAAAAAAACCACCAAACACAAAATTGACACTGTTTATACAAGCTTCAGTATCTAGCACAACGAACTTTTATCACACCCACAAACACTATGTCAGTCTTTCATAATAAAAAAAATACGGAGTACCGCAAGGAGCAATGGTAATTTATAGTCGATGCGTGCGCACGAGTTGACGCGTCGATCGCTTGTGTGGAGTCCGCCTGGCCGCGTTCCTTCACTACTCGCGTGAAGCCGCGTGAGTCATCAGACTTGCTGAAACCCCCCTTAGATCTTTGTTTACTTGTCAATCGCAGTTCCTTTATCTAGGTCGTGGCATTCAGCAACAAATTTTGTATCACCTGTGTCATGTGGTCACGTTTTAGTTTTTAATGTTATACCATGTTTTCGATTTCAAAAGCATTAAAACTTTATAACTAATTATGAAGCGTTGTTTTAATATAAATTATATACAAATGTTTTTATTGTTTAAAATTTACACCAATTTTTTTCATTTATCATCTTTCTACCTTCGTCTCACACGACTTTGTTCTTCCTTCCACTCTCTTCTGTTAGCCGCCATCTCCGAACTCACTCGTGTCATCTTTATTTACAGTCCATCCACTTTTTCTTAGGCCTAACTCTACTGTTATATTCATCCACATTCAAACCTTACAATCTCGTTACATTATTTTAATTCCTTCTAACATGCCCATACCACGCTGACCTATTACTTATCAAGTTTTCCATCGCTGGCGCCACTTTCAAACTTCCTCTTAAGTACTTATTTCTTATTTTCTCCATCTCATCTGTCACTCAACGCATCCATGTCAACATTTGGATCACCGCCGCATGCACTCTTCTTTCATCCGTCCCTTGGTAGCGCAACACTCAGATTCATACATTACGACAGCCTTATCGAACGTCTTGTAAACTTTTCCCAATTCGTTATGTATGAGTTTAGAAATTAGAGCAAAGTTTATTAAATTGTATGTAACTTTATATTGTTTGGTAATAATGTAATATAGTTATGTTTGTTTTTCCAATAAAAAAAACAGAGGTTTATTTACTTTTTTCTTTCTCTCAGGTCTGTTTATTTATAGTTGTGTTTTACTAACCCGGTCATTGCTATACACTTATCTTAATCTGGCTGATAGCTTATCAGCAACATGTGCTGAATTTGCTATCCACCGACGACAGCAATTGGCCTAGTTATCTTCTAAAATAGCATGATAATGGCAAAATACCTACTCGTCTTTGAGATTTGCCGAAGTATTACATTTGCTCTACATATCGTTCATCTTTATCATCATCAGCCTGTAGATGTTCAAAAAGTTCCATGACGAACGGTCTGGAGCTTTTTCCATCCCGACTTTCCGCGACTTCGGGTGGTGTTTCTTCTGTCCATCGAGTGGGGGCCCTCCCCGAGAGGGTACTGCGTCGACCGGTTCGTGGTCTCCATTCGAGAACCTTTATAACCCAACGGTTTTCGGAACGGTCTGGAGCTTTTTCCATCCCGACTTTCCGCGACTTCGGGTGGTCTTTCTTCGGTCCATCGAGTGGGTACTGCGTCGACCGGTTCGTGGTCTCCATTCGAGAACCTTTATAACCCAACGGTTTTCGGTTCTGCGACTAAGTTGAAGAAAACTAGGGGATGGGCAGCAGCTATTTTAACAATGATAATGCTCTAACTGCGCTCGAAAATGATTCACATGACACTTTCGACATAATCGTTTTAGCTTTTGTGTGTGTCCAGTATCACGTAGTCCCCAGAACATTTCTTAAAATTATTCCATTACCTCTAATTTTTAACCTATTATAAACCTATGATTGTCATTTTGCACTTGAGGTATTTTTTTTTCAGATCTTACAGTTGTGTATAATGTCAAGCCTTACCATAACCTGTGAACGTTGATACCGAATTGTCACTAAACTTTAACAATAATAAGGTTAATTAGACGTAGGTACTATTAGGTTTTTCTTGACTATGAATTCAAAAAATCCTCTTATTCATAATTAGCTTCAAATAATGAAATAACCTAACTGATGTTTCATTTAAATTTTGTTCACAAATCAACGAGGGCGTTTGTTGAGTAACAGCTAAAGTGATAAACTGATAACTAAAAGAAGCCGTGTTGGCCTAGTTGGTGGTACCTCGACTTTCTATCTGAAGATCGTGGGTTCAAACCCGGTTGAATGAATTATGAATTACTTTTAAATGTTCTTTTTAACAAGCTTTTACTGCAGAAAATCATCACAAAATCGCGTAGAAATGCTTCAAAAGGGCTTACAGTGAACCCGTGTTATCAAATCCACCAAATATTTAAAAAGAGTAGGCATCAAATAAATTCCGAAATTTTCCTGTTTAAACATTAAGAAGTGCCGATTCACGAAAAGTAATAATGCTCAAAAAGTAGAAAAACTAAAATTACCTAGTTTAGAGAAGGATAAATGCTTCAGATTACGGCTTTCCACTTGCTACGATCCTGACATAGCTCTTTAGCTTCATTCAATCTCATCTGAATACTCATACATACCCGTCGGTTTAAGGTACTCTTGACCTAACCTTTTTCCAAAACGTCACCAATTTGCTCACTAAACGTATGCCTAGATCTTCCCCTATCAACGGTCCCATTCAGACTCCTTATACACCTGTTTCGTCAATCTTCTTTCATTCATCCTCTCTACATGACCAAACTCTCTCAGTGTACCTTTCTCAGTCCTCATCACTACGTCTTCTTTTACTCCACAACGCTCTCATAACACACTGTTCCTCACAATATCTTTCAAAGTTACTCCACACATACTTCGCGAAGCTCTCATTTTGACTGCATTTATCCTTCTGCAAATGCACGCAATGTATTACGTGTCATTCAATGTGTCATTGTGGTTGAATTCCTCTTTCTACTCCATGAATGAACCACAGCTATGACGAACTCAGCCTTAAATGGTATCACTATTATTAATGATTGGAAGCCCCATTTGATTTTGTTTCTGTCGGGCAGGAAAATTCTAAAAGTCATTAGGTTTTATCGAGTTTCATTATATAATTCGATTCATATCATCATCATCATCATCATTTCAGCCGTACGACGTCCACTGCTGAACATGGCCTCCCCTACAGACAGAGCGAATGCCTCATCATGTGGGGGGATTTGCCCATACTCACCACGCTGGGCATGTGGGTTGGCGAGCGCAGTTAGAGCTATCGTTGTTAAAATGAGGGACGCTGCTGCCCATCCCCTAGCTTTTTTACCTTAGTCGCCTCTTACGACATCCGCGGATAGGTAGATATGGAGGGGCCTATTCTTCAGCCGGGACCACCACGGCACCATTACATATATATATATATATATATATATATATATGTAATTCGATTCATATAGGTAGAAGAAATGGTACACCGTCGCCCGCACCGAGGCATATGTCCAGCAGTATACTTCTTCAGGCTTTTCATGTAACATTCCGTTCAGAGTGATCAGCAACCTAAAAAACCCTAGTTTCGTTCGTTGATGAAATACGCCACTTTCTTGAACGGAGTTATATCTCGTGTGGGATGTACAGTACTACTGACAGTACACTAACACAGGTATATCTATACTTAAAAGAGGGTCCCAAACCCATGAAATGTAACCTAGATTAAGTTTACTGAAATAAAAATATTTGTATTTGTTGAAGTTATGCGCCTTGGATATCTGAAGATAGAGGATAAAACAAATATTTGTTTTATCCTTTATCTTCGTCTTTATATACGTGTCAGAACGAGATGCCATCACGATGGCATCTCGTTCTGGCATTGTCCTGCGGCTGAAATCATGGTGTCTCTGGCTCCCCACAGATTTCCAGAGAAAAATCCTGTCATACGGGGGGATTTGCCTCTGCTACGGCGGGCACGCGGATTAGCGAGTGCAGTTAGATCTATCTTTGTGAAAATAGGGGACGCTGCTGCCTATCCCTATGCCGTCTTAAGACGTTTCAAAGTGATCCTAGTGATTTTATTGAAATAAAAGCATTTTGACTTTGACTTGACTTATAGCTTAGGCTTTTCCCTGAGTTGCCTACAGAATCGCCCGAACATACATTTTATTTTCTCTATACCACCACCCGCCACAACCTTATCACAATACTGGAATAAATAAATGCAGATCATGCAGCCATGGGCCGCCATGGGCATCGAACCTCTTGCATCACAAGCTGGTCACGGGTTTGATACTCGTAGCGGGACAAATATTAACCAAGTTAATGTTCAATTTGTACGTATTATATTACTTTGATAAAAAGTATAAGAACGAGCTAAAGTGCCTTTGAAATTTTTCTCTCATATTTACACAATCACTATCGATATCAGAATGACAGGGTTTTCCGAAGTGAGTGACCGGGTCAATGGCTTTCATTTCGCAAGTGACAGCAGGATTATCATCCAACGCGTGGTCACCTACGTCATTTTATACCCATTCGCTACCTCGTGCGTCATTTTAGATCGTGTCCTTACCACGAAGGCATTGAACGTAAACATAACCCCTTTATTTTTCGAATGTACTCTTTGAATACCTTAAGCCGTTTTCTAGAGGCGTGCGATCTAAAATTCGTATTAAAATGGTTCTTAAATCTGTTTATTTATTTCGGAACACCAAATAATTACAATATAATATATTTAATAATAGAGTAGGTACACTGGTATTAATAAAGTAACCAAATACGATGTCCACATATCAGCGTTAGACCTTTTTAATGAATATACTACTAGAGAGGGTCAGATGAGCATCACGATACAAAAGAAATGAAATAGACGATGTCATATGCACATCTTGAAAAAGTTTTATTAATATTCATCATCATCATCATCATCAGCCTGTAGAAGTCCACTGCTAGACATAGGCCTCCCCTAAAGAGTTCCACGACGAACGGTCTTGAGCCTTCTCCATCCACCGACTTCCCGCAACCTTCACAATGTCGTCGGTCCATCAGGGGGGCCTTCCAACACTGCGTCGCCCGGTTCGTGGTTCGAGAACCTTTACTCCCCCAACAGTTATAGTATCTGCGAATAATATAAAATAATTGGTAATATTATAAAATAAAAACCTACTTCTTGCCAACAGTTGATTGGTCTACAGAACTAAATATACTGAATAACGTCAATTTTGAGTTTGACTAATGGGATTGCGATATCGCACGCTCTCAATTGTCAAACTCAAACTTGACTTATATATTTAGTAAATATAAGGATCATTTTAAACGTATTTTAGATGGCGTATCGCTCGCCCTCTAAATGCGTCGTTACATTGACATCAAAATGACATTATTTTCATTGGAATTGCTGTACAAATAACTCACTATATCGCACGATTTTAAATGTCAAACTCAAACTTGACTTTATTCAGTTGATATAAGTGTCATTTTAAAAATAATTTTAGATAGCGTAACGCCATCTGATCTTTAAACATCAGACTGATATTTTGATTGGAAATGCTATACTAATGACTCAGTTGTTATAAAAAATCAAGGAGCACGTGAGTGAGAAAAATGGTTGCATGCCAAAACGTCAGGAATAAGATATTGCTATTTACCTGTTAAAATGGCTATCATATATTTCGGTCAGTGACATCTTATCAAAACAAGTGGTTCACCCCGAACTGAGATCTCGCGATATCTGGTAAACGTTGGCATCTATACCATATACCTAGCATGCTCTAACTAATATCCAATCTTAGCTTAACTACGAAGTGTGTGAACTATGTTCTGGAATAAACTACAAATAGTTTAGCAATGTAGGTATAAACGAATCTCTTTCTTATGATACCCAATTTCATGTATTTAATGTATTTTTTACACAACTACGGTACCAAACTCCGACAAAGAACTACCTCCCCCCCCCCTCCCCCAAAGAACTGTGGCAACTACTACTCACCGCAAGAACACAACACTATTGTGACAAATGTTATTTGGGCGCGATCTTCTGTACCTACATCGCAGGCATGCTATTTCAATTTTGAAAATTCATCGTTTTTAAGTTATTGCCTTTGCGTGTAGCCTTTTTAGATTGATCTAAAATGTGAAACTGTAAACTAATCAATTAGCGCCTAAACTTTCTCACGAGCAAACAATTTGGAAGGCTTCTGAGAAAAGTGTGAATTACTGATACGGTTATAAAAAGTAGGCCAAGCTACCGGACTGGCCCTGTTTTGCTCGACGACTGGTATACGTACATAGGTTACGTAGGATTTAATATTATAGAACACCTTTTAAGATTGAAAAATAACTTTCTTTATGACAATACCTTTAATTATTCTCTTTATCAGCTTGAATAATAATTTACTCTACAATTTGTTGAGCAGTTATGAATTAGCTTTACAGAATTACTTCATGACTTCTGTACCCATCTAAATCATTCAAAGGGGCCATTTCATTCTGGGCCTGGTCCATGTACACTACATAGTAAAATTAGGAAAAAATAGGAGATTACAATGAAAACAAGAAAAATACAATTTCATTAATTTGGAGACAAATGTGATGGTACAAGAATAGTTCTTCTGGTAAGTTTTTTACTATGTGAACACTATTTGAAGGCCGCCATGTTGGTTTATAATTGACGTTTGACATGACATTGACATATTTTTCATGTCATGTTGTTTGATTTGATGTTTTTGTTTTGTCAGATAAATGTAGGTTGTCAAAATGACATTTCACGCACGTCCATCCGCCATTTATTTGTAGCGCTGTGTGTTGCTCTCTTTGTTGAAGAAAATCTTAATGTACCTTAGAACGAAGTCAATTTAAATAAAATAACCAATTAAATACGTTTACTTTATTGCTTAGCCATATTTTAGAGTATTGTACACAGTGCAGGCCCAGACTCCATATATTGATGAAACGTCTCTTTTCCCTATTTTAAAATACCTACTACAGCAACTGCTTAAAGAAATATGGTTTATTATTTTAGCTTGTGATACATTCTAGGTATAAAATCATAAAAAAAATTAAAACAGTACAACATTGCACCTATCTCCTGTATCGTATTTCATGTATCGTTGTAACAATTGTTGGTAGACCACAATAAATAAAATAAAATATAAGAGGTTTAATCTACACCCAATTAGCAAAAAGTTTGTTCTACGACTTTTGGAAACTAAACATTGAAAAGAAAACACTTTTCAAAATAAGGTCTGAGTTACGATGTTCTACAAGTACGTTGTCTAAGTAGGAAGTTTCTTTATAGTTAAATCTGCTTCGGCTCAAAACTGACCTAACACGAACTTGTTGGTTGACTAACAGGTTAAGAATCATAGATGTGGTCGAATAATCCATCATAATAAAGGTACACTAGTTTTTTATACGTTTTAAAGTACTCGCACTCAATAGGAATTTTAAAAGCTGTTTTGATCTAACTGAACAAGTTCCAAACGGGCAATTTTTGAAGAAATTTTTGCTTGGCAACTACGGCGCAATGTAGTGAAAAAAGTATAGTAAAAGCATCTTCAAATTGCAATTAAGACTGACCTTGTGGATTATTGTAAGACACAATGTTACTTTTAATCGAGTGGAATACAAAATGTGGATTCAAATTGGTTCAAGTACGACATATATACATCTAGCCTATATTAAACGATAAGTAAACTGTGAATCCTAGATTACTGAAATAAATAAATAAATAAGGCACTAAATAGACAATCAATTATCTCTAATATTCCTCTTAAGGTCAAAAAAATCAGAAACGTTCCCGCACCGCCTGCAGTAAAAAGCCATGCAAGATGTACTTACGTGCTGTAGGCACAATTAATTTCCGCACAAAACTTAATAAGACTTCAACACAATTTAATAAAATAATAATAATATTTTTTTTACATGTAAATTCAACTTTATTTTAACAATATACACTTATACATACTATAAAATATAAAATCAAATATTTACAAAATAAAATAGAAACTAAATAAACAAATAATTTTGGTCATGCGGCAAGGTGCCAAGAGCACTGGCTGCATTCCCGCGTTGAATTGCCAAAGAAAGAATAATAATAATAATAATTAGATAAGAATAGTACGAGATATGAGGTTGTCTATTTAATATCTATCACGTGATTGCATATTAACTCCTAACGCATTGCCTGGTTAATTCAAATTTCTTCAATATACACTTATACATACTATATACATACTATAAAATATAATATCAAATATTTACAACATAAAATAGAAACTAAATATACAAATAATTTTGGTCATGCGGCAAGGTGCCAAGAGCACTGGCTGCATTCCCGCGTTGAATTGCCAAAGATAGAATAATAATAATAATAATTAGATAAGAATAGTACGAGATATGAGGTTGTCTATTTAATATCTATCACGTGATTGCATATTAACTCCTAACGCATTGCCTGGTTTATTCAAATTTCTTCAATAAGCTTAATATAAATGAGCCATTTTTAAAGCACTTTATGAGGCTTTGTCAATTATTGCTTGGCGTGGTCGAATTTTCTGGTTTTACCAGAGTGGGGCAACTTAAATTGCCTGTGTACATTTACGTCTAGCATAATATTCGTATGTCTGTAAAATAAATCTGTTGTTTACTATTAAAATCCGGTTAGTTGAGTTTTTGATTAAAACAGATGGGTAGGTAACTACTGTGTACCTACAAACCATAAGATGTCTATAAATTATCATAATCATTTTATAACTCATAACTTAAACTAAATTTTAATGTGTTTACAAAAATGATAATCTCCTCATTTGAATAAAATTCATTTGAGTCCCTGAAAGGGATGTTGATATTTTTAGTCTGTAATACATTAATTACAGGCCGTGGTGGCCCCGGCTAAAGAATAGGCCCCTCCATAGCTCTATCCGCGGATGTCGTAAGAGGCGACTAAGGGAAAAAAGCTAGGGGATGGGCAGCAGCGTCCCTCATTTTAACAACGATAGCTCTAACTGCGCTCGCCAACCCGCATGCCCAGCGTGGTGAGTATGGGCAAATCCCCCCACATGATAAGGAATTTGCTCTGTCTGTGGGGGAGGCCATGTTCAGCAGTGGACGTCGAACGGCTGAAATGATGAATACATTCATATATACAAACATAATAATCACTCCTATTTCCCAGAGGGGTAGGCATGTCTGATTGACGTAAGGTGGCGCTCTTGCTATATATATTTTTATTTATATTTTAGGGTTAGCTACTCGTAATGGCCAACTTTGGTGACTGTCTTTGATCCTTTAATTACTTACTTATTATTCTAAGATGGTATTGTTTCATTTTCAAAGTTCTATTAATTTTGTCTGGCAAGTTGAAAGTCTTAATACTTTGCTAAAGCTAAGTACAGTTTCTTAATAAGCGGACCGTAGCGTGATGCCTTTATGTAAAATAAATAAATATTCCGGACATATTCACACGGTCAACTGATCCCGAACTAGGCATAGCCTGTACTATGGGTACCAGAGACTGATATACATAATAGATAATTATTTAACACCCAGACACAGAACAAGCATCTGTGTTAGTCACAAATGTTTGTCCAGTGCGGGAATCGAACCCGCGACCTGTAGCGCAGAAGACAGAGTTACTACCAACTGAGCTATGAGGTCAGGTTTATGTAGAGAGGTTTTAGTAACCCTTTCGTGAATAATTCGTGCTTGGGGCACAGATCTCCAGACAGTCCTTTGAAGATGTTAGAGGCACGTCCAAACATTTGGCACATGCCTACATTATTATTTAGGTTAGTATCATATTTTTTCGGCCGTCTTAAGGCGGACATCGCTTTTTCAATAACCGTACCTTCGTTAGGAAGACACTGGATTTACGCATCAGCGCTGTTAAGCTTTCGGGATAATAACTTTAGAGTTGCATTTGCTAATTAAGTTTTAAACTCTTTAAGAAATGCTTTAAATCTTGAAAGCTTTGCTGAAAGTTTGGGTTTTAAATAATTATTTCGAGTGCCATTTCTTTTCTATTCAAATTAAATAAAATATCATTTTAGGTGAGTAGCATGTCAAGTAAAGGTCATTCCATGTATGAGGATGCTTTATTGCGTCAGATTCGCAGCGTACGCCAGTGTATAGAGTGACAGCATTATACAGATTTGTCCATGGGGAACATCCACTGCTACCGGATTTAACATAGGCATTTCTAAAGAAGTGTTTATCTGTGTTTTATGAAGTAATATCGCTTCAAACACACACGACAGAGCTCGCGATGAGGGCGCGACGAAGAAGGAAGGACTACGGCGCGCTCGCGTCTGCGGATGACGTTATTGACACATCTTATCATGGAGTCCAGTGTGGACTTGACGACCCAGTGAAAGCAAAACAAAGCATCTATGCGTACACTGCTACGATGCTGATCCAATGAATGCACACCCGCAGCCTAAGGATTAAGTTTTGAGTATGGGAATAGGATAAGGTTAACTCACGTTTACTTAGGACATCGTGCTTTCAAAGGATCAATATGTAATGTCCGCTAATTGCTTTCACTAACAGAGGCCTGCCCTAAAAACGATGTAATCACATGTTTGGTCTTAGCTTTTCAAGTATTTGTCCACTGCCCAACCCTAGAAGTAGACCCTAGTCAGTGGCGGATTTATCAGCAGGATAATTATTATTATTTTTTTTTTAAAGATCGCAGTTAACATTATTTGTTTCAAATAGTGTTGTGTTCCTGCGATGAGTAAGGTTGCCAGAGCTCTTTAGGGGTGAGGGAGGGTTTGGGGTTGGCAACGCGTGCGTGATGCCTCTGGTATTGCAAGCGCTCATAGGCTACGGTAACCGCTTACCAACAGGTGGGCCGTATGCTTGTTTGCCACTTCAGTAGTATAAAAAAAATGGCGGAGTTGGGATTTACAATCAGGCTGAATAGTCTTGAGCCTAGGGCGGCAGATTTTAAAGGACCAAATTTTCTTATTTTTTAACTGTCTTACAGATATGAAAAATATTTGAATAAGAAGGTTTTCTGATATCTTCATTTATTTATTTATGTCTTGAAGAAAAACATCTACAAGATGTTTTTTCGTTGACTTTCCCCTCTTCCCTTTCATTATAATCTACATTCAACGGTACCGCAAACTTATATATTTTGTGGTAAAACAAAAATAACAGCAGCAAACATTTTGCAGCCCATACTTGGTAAATGTTTAAAATTAAGTACCTACCTATGTAAACGTGTTTCACACTGCCGGTAGTTGGTGATCTAAATTCTGTTCTCTATTTGTAGTAGTAGAAAACAGAATTCATCCCTATTTTGTGATTGTCAAAGTTGGATATGATTAATATTTAGGTATTGTTATCTTTATAACACACTGTTATTAAATTGTACTCATGTTCCAGTTTGTTTTCGCCGAGTCAATAGTTCTTCCTTGTTCCAGGTGAAACGCTCAATCATGCTCAAAATGGCCGACGCCTGCGCCGACAGCTCCAAGCAGACGCGATTCCATGAGATGCACGTCCAGAGGCATAACAACGTCAGCATCCTGTACGCAGACATCGTCAATTTCACTCCACTGTCAGAGAGATTGACTGCATCCGACCTGGTGAAAACATTGAACGAGCTGTTCGGGCGGTTCGATCAGATTGCTCAAGTAAGTAATGTTTTAGAAGCTTGGTGGTTTCGTTAGATTTGGAGTAAAAACGTTTATTTTGCGTCAAAAACAGTCAACATGACAGATTTTCTATTTCTAAGCCCATTTTACTGTTGGATTGCAACAGCATGTCCACTTAAATACAAATACAATACAAAAATACAAAATATTTATTTCAGTAACCTATATATAACACATACAGTTTTGGAGTCTCCCTTTAAGCAATTAATTGTTTGTGTTAGGAAATTCCGCTCTTCCATAGCATTTTGCATAATATTTATAAGCTATACGAAACATAAAAAAAAAAAAGTAAATAGACTCATGATCTTACTAAGTGTGTGTGTGTTTGTGTTAGTGTGCGTGTGTGGGTGCGTGTGTACGTTTGTGTGTGTGTGTGTATAGTGTGTTTATGTATTTCAGGGAGTTCTCTTCAAAAGACCAGTCTCTTAAGAGTCTGGGTGATGAAGGGGCTTGACACAAAGGCCTCCTCCAATTCTTTCCATTGTTGCCTATCTCGTGCAGCTCTTTTCCACAGCGGCTCTAAAGCTTGCAACAACCAGTCAATAAGACAGATACACAAACAACAATATTTTTGCAGACCCCTTAAAGTCGCCATCAACCTGAGGGTTGATATCTAAGGCTCTTTGGGAATCACTACACTAAATGCACCTTATTTTTAAGGCATTTCATATTGATCCTAGTGATTTTATTGAAATAAACCTTTTCGACTTTGCTAGTAGGTAAAGGTCGCTTCGATCGTCGTTCCATTTGTTTGCTATAATAGATATTTGAAGCTTCACTTGAAGCTGAATAGGATAATCGTAATAGGTAATAAACTGATTCATTGAACGATAAAATATGACAAACCTAATTCTTGTTAGGCCTTTCTACGTTCTTATTCCCAAGTTACAAACAATATAGGCATGAAATTGAAATATTTTATACTCAGAAGACTTTTGAGAATGCGATGAATCGAAGACTTCTGTACGACTTTGGAAACAAGTAATCTATGTTGTGATGAGATATATTCAAGATATAGGGATAGAAACTAACGCGTACTCTTACGAAGTTAGGAAAAGTTTGTGAAATCATGTGGAAAATGGATTATTGTGTTTTGAATAACACCCACCAGTCAAATAACATAGTCCTGACCACACACTAGGGCTCGTATTCAGAGACAAGACTCGAGCATTGATCTGTACTTAAATCTCGATTTGAGGCGAGATTCTAATTCTTGAACAGTATTTATGTTTCAATGATTATATATGATTCAATGATCACAGTTCACCTGAGTAAATGCTTATTCTGAAACGTCAATCAGACGAAATCGGTGCTTGAGTTTAGATTTGATTTGACATTAATCAAATGACATTTACGTTCCGTTACACGTACTTTGATGCATATTTATACTTCACTTTATTGTGATATTCTATTTCCACCCTGGCTGTTTGAATTTCTGCGTAAAACGGATCGAAAATTATAAATAAATCAAAATGTAAACGAGAACATTTGAGTACAGATTTGAGACTCGATTCAGCTGAGAGTAGTTTAAGTACCGTTCTTAAATAAAAGCTATGTTTGGGCAGAGATTCAATACTTAAGTAGAGTTCAGCTGATCTGTGATTAAATCTATGCTTGAGTCGTGTCTCTGAATACGAGCCTAGGATTCCCTGTGCCGTGGGTATCAGAAACTACGGGTACGCTATTGTACCACAACACCCAGACTCCGAACAAAGATTTGCAGATCATGCAAACATTGCACACAACAACACTGGGCATCGAACCTGAACCCCTTGCGTCTCAGACGGCAACTCGCCCACTAGGCCAGCCCACCAGCGAATAAAAACAACAGATCATGTGTGTGAATCATAAATGCCTTTCTATTTATATATAGTTATGTATACTCAACGAGTTTCCTAGGTAGTTTGATAAAATTCGTTATTTAACGATAATAAAATTAAAATTTACACTCTGTTGACAATCCTAGTGTATTTGTTTGTTGGTTGATTGGTTTGCACTTCTTTCTCGCAGCAACGGAGCAATGGGTCGACGTGATTTTTATCATAGATTGAAAACGCGACACAAACGAGTGACATACATAACGCCAGCCAGTTTGACCGCACGAGCGAAGCCGGGGGGGGAAGCTGCTGCAAAATAAAAGTTGGTTAGCCATAGTACAATTTAAAGATCGATCGAGAAGTGAACGATGTTTCAACAAAAAAGGGAATGGCGCCAATGATCGACTTAGTTTGAAGAGGTTCTATAGTGGCCTACCAGTCGAACTATTTGACTGTACCTTACCGTACCTTGTCCTAGTCAAATTGCAGTCGAGAAAAATGAAACCATAGAATTTTTTATTATCATCATCATCAAAGTCAACATAATATTGTGGTTCCTTTGTTTAATTTTACCTTTGATCAAGTTGGTACGAGTACAAGGATTTCGCACATCTCCGCTTTGCTCATCTTAGATGGATTATGAACTCTACAGTCTAAAGTCAAAGTTGATTTTGAAATGAGGGCATCTATATTGTAGTCATAAACCACGACAGTGAGTACACTGAAACACATTATTAATATTCATCTCACACAACTGAGTTACACTCGCTTTAAAACTAGATCTCTAAAGTTACAAACAAGTAATATACAAAACTTAGTATAAGATGTTGCATCTTGCTTATGTGTGGGTTGAAGTTGGGCAAGTTGGGCTTAAATTTGTTAAGACGGATTTACACGGGAGTTTCTCAAACGCTTTGTGATGAAGAAATCGCAAGCTTCCTAACAAACATCTTAATATCCAGAGCGTTGTGACTAGAATGTATGGGGGCCTGCATCCTACTTTGTTGTACTACTAGTTGGTGAGGATGTTTGGATGTTCAATCACGCCCAAACGGCCGAACGGATTTGGATGAAATTTGGCATATAGGCTACTTTTTATGTTAGCTAAGTTCTAGTTTCATATAACGTTTTTTACTTGTGGACATATGTATATGGGATAGGTAGGTATGTTATAACTCACTTACGTATATATCCTCTATGTACAGGGCTTTTGAAGTGCTGAATTGAAGTCCAGAAAGTTTTCCGAATCCAAAATTATAATATTGTATTTCATCAATGGACTTGTTTACACAAGATTGCATAGAGTCAGTCTGATACAGAAATAAGCGAAAAACAGCTTGGTGGTTTTTTTTAAATACAAAATGGGCAAACGTTTTACCACAAGTTATAAGTTAGAACATGTTAAAGGTGCAACATCGCGAGATCTCAGTTCGGGGCGAACCACTAGTTACCTAAAAAGATAAAAAACACCTAATTTGAATAAGTTATGGAACATATCGGAAAAAAATAAAACCTTTTTGTTAATAGAATAAGACCCATTTGGGATGTAATACATGTTATGACTTACTTACCTTGTATGTAAATATCAAACATGGCGGACTCACACAGCGAGAGGTCTTTCCAACTATAATTTTCCCCAAAATATTTAAAGCACTAACCGTGTGGTTGGCTTGTTACTAACTTACTATAATATTAATCCTCATAGCTCCCCTACGACCAACTCATTCGGTCCTAAATGAAATGGGAAATTGCATTCTAAAGCAGCAACTTGAGATATTACACTACAGGTGCAACTTAGGTTGTGGTTTCAAAGTTCTTAATAGATGTCGTGGAGCTCCCACACAGCTAGGTACATACAACTTTTTATCATAAGAGCGTGGGTTTCAAATCCAATCTTGAACATTTTTTTCCTTTATGTGGCTATGGTTTTTTCCGTGTGTGTTATGTTCGGAATATTTATTTATTTATTTATGGTGCCACTGCGGCCACAACTTGCCTTTTGTGATCGCCACTTGTTAGATCTTGAACATAAGCAAATTTTTCATTTTCAAAACGTAGGTTATTTCCACATTCATATATACCACTCTTTTTTTTTAAAACACGCTAAGTCTAACAAAAGTACAAAGTTGATGGCATTCTACGCGAGGCGGTGAAACAATAAAATTTATGTCTGTAAATATTTTCTCGTATCTTTACTATAAAAGAGACGTTTCATCAATATATGGAGCCTGGGCCTGCACTGTGTACAGTACTCTAAAATATGGATAAGCAATTAAGTAAACGTATTTAATTGGTTATTTTATTTAAATTGACTTCGTTCTAAGGTACATTAAGATTTTCTTCGACAAAGAGAGCAACACACAGCGCTACAAAAATATGGCGGATGGACGTGCGTGAAATGTCATTTTGACAACCTACATTTATCTGACAAAACAAAAACATCAAATCAAACAACATGACATGAAAAATATGTCAATGTTATGTCAAACGCCAATTATAAACCAACATGGCGGCCTTGAAATAGTGTTCACATAGTAAAAAACTTACCAGAAGAACTATTCTTGTACCATCGCATTTGTCTTCAAATTAATGAAATTGTATTTTTCTTGTAATCTCCTATTTTTTCCTAATTTTTCTATGTAGTGTACATGGATCAGGCCCAGAATGAAATGGCTCCTTTTATTAGATTTTTAACACCAAATTATATAGTACATAGTAGGTAGAACGTCTAGAGGTCAAAGAAACACGAAACTAAATTAACTTGTTTGTAGAATTATGTCCATCGTATATTTCACTGCTATTAAATACTATATCTCTAATTGTGGTTCGAACTGAGGTATCGCGATGTCTGTTTCGGTGATCGTTGCAAAATTGCATCCTTCCCTTGTTCTAACTAAAACCTAATCATACCTTGAACTACGAAGTCATTGAAACTTTACCAAATGGGAGCCCACGTTATATTAGTTTGTAATGTTACTATACATAAATGGCATAAAATAAAATAGCATTAAACAAATCTCTTTCATATGAACTTAGCTGATTAATTGAGTTTGAAACGATTTGACCTGATTTTTCAGTATAAAAGGTCGAATTTCCAAAAGCCGTAGACCAAACTTTATTGGGTGTAGAATAAGCCCATTTCAGGATAGCATACATATTATGAACCACCTTGTAAAGCAGCTGGAGAAGCTGAAGTTTCCGATCGGAAATCGTTCCGATGTTTTAAAAGGATACAATCCTATCCTACCAATATTATAAATGCGAAAGTTTGTGAGGGTGTTTGGATGTTTGGGGTTCAATCATGCCATAACGGCTCAACCGATTTCGATGAAGCTTGGAATAGATAGAGTTCTATACCTAGAATAGCATCATCATCATTTCAGCCGTACGACGTTCACTGCTGAACATGGCCTCCCCCACAGACAGAGCATATTCCCTATCATGTGGGGGGGTTTTGCCCATACTCACCACGCTGGGCATGCGGGTTGGCGAGCGCAGTTAGAGCTATCGTTCTTAAAATGAGGGACGCTGCTGCCCATCCCCTAGCTTTTTTCCCTTAGTCGCCTCTTACGACATCCACGGATAGAGATATGGAGGGGCCTATTCTTTAGCCGGGGCCACCACGGCCATAGAATAGCATATAGGCTACTTTTTATCTAGGTACCACGCGAGCAAAGCCGCGGGCTTAATCTAGTAGAAACAATCAAAAGACATGTACGAGTTACAAAGAGATAAAGAGAACACCGAACTTCGATTAAATTGAAGAAATAAATCCAAACAATAATCAAAATTGTCGCTTAAACGATTTGTAAACCTCTCTGAGCCAGGGGAACCAGCAGATCCAATTTATCGCCACAAAGCACAGGGGAATTACTAACGGACAACGCATTTGTCAATTTTATCTGGCTATCGTGAGAATTGTATTTTTTTCGGCTTTTGATGTTGCCCCGGGAGAAATCTGAAATCTATTCGATTTGGGTGTTTACTGGGGATAGGCTGAATTTGTTTCTATGTATTCTGTATGTTTATACTACCTTCCGCCAGCAGTTTCACTCGCGCAGCACCCTTATTAATAACCCATAAGGTATGATTTCGAACCACACTGCTCGCAGCAGTGCTGCCGCAGCAGTACTACCACTAAGGTGCTGCCCAGCAGTGCTGCCTGCCGCGCTGATTACGAGCAAGGCGGCAGTGTCGCTCTGTTCGTGTCTATTTACATGTCAACATTCACGTAGGTACTCTTGCTGCGGCAGCAGACGCGTCACTACTGGTCTGTCGCGGCGGTAGGGCGACACTGACGCGCAGCAGTGCTGGCCAGCAGGCAGCAATGTCGCGGCCTCGCTCTAGATGTAATCTCATATAAACTTATAATCAATAATCATTTATTTCGTTCATTTCATGAATAACACGTCAAAATATTTATAAAATATTTAGGTATCTATTTAGCTAGATACATTTAGCCACTTTTACAGGCTATGATTTCCTCCTATGATAGCTGTAATAGCTGTTGTCAGTGAGCCAGTGCTTCAATTTGCTCTTAAAGGATGCTAGGCTAGTTGCGTTCGTAACAATTTCAGGAATATATAAAATTATATAATTGTATGGGGACCAGTAGCGTCGCGGCAGCACTGCTGCGTGCAGCGTGGTTTGGAATCATAACTTCATAGCAGCCTGTCAATAATTAATTCTCTTGAAAATCAACGCAGAACCTAACCAAAATCCTAAGAGTATGAAATTTACAGGGTAGCTTCCTGTTGTAACGTATGGGTGCACAGAAAGGAATTCCCGACACACAACCCCTAAGGTTAAAGTTTATGTAAAAATAGCAGCAACCGAACGAAGTCGCGGGGATAACCCTAACAGGGAGTATATTATCTCAGGGATAACCAAACAAAACAACCGCCTACAAAAAAAAAATCGGCAAGTCGTGATTTCAAGAGATGATGACGTTTTTTTAAGTTTTACGGGACAAGTAGCAATCCCTCAGGAATTAAATTATTATGGGACTACCCCGGGATCATACTCTATACACCAGAGAAAGAATTATCAAAATCGGTTTAGTATTGGCGGAGATATCGAGTAAAATACACACAAAAAAATTATAATAATAAAAAATAAAAATAAAAATACAGCCGACTTGAGAACCTCCTTCTTTTTGAAGTCGGTTATAAACTCGACGGACCGTTGCGTGTTACTCTGTAGCTGCTCTAAAGCTGGACATACTAACCAACAAGCAAGCAAGCTAGCATAAGAGCATACTTTTCAAACCGATTTTGGCTCAGTTGCTAAGATTTATGGATTTAATAGGAGTTTTTCAAAACAAATTAGACTATTTGTGGGGTGTCATTTCATATAAACATGCAACACTTTGTGCCCTACAAACTGCGTAGGATTGGTGTGGGCACAAAAATTTGAAAGAACTTTGTTCATAGATTCTTATTCATAGATATGGTTTTTGAGATACAACGAATACTAACTTTAGCAATATAACGTGAGCTTCCATTTGTTAAAGTTAATATTAAGTTACATTTTGAAAGTTGCGGGAAGTTGGTGGATGGAGAAGGTTTAAGACCATGTCATGGCACTCTTTGGGGGAGGTTTAGCAGTGGAATTAATCAGGCTGATGATGATGATGGTGGTGTAAAAGTTGCGATAGTCAAAGTTTACCGCACAACGATCAACAAAGCTCCAACTTTTACGGGACATCATGAGATCTCAGTTCGGGGAAAACAACTATTATAAACATGGCTTCAAAAGTTCTACATCAAGCTCATCAAGCATCATAGTAGGTATGCTGGTAGTATTCTGTAATTCTATCCCCGCTAATGACATTTCTTGAAGATGAGGATAGCTTTAGATAAATTGTTTTATGCAATGGCCCATTTGTGCGAGCCAGTTACTGGAGCATGTGGTTGATTGCTGTTCTAACTAATTGCTGTAACTCGATGAAGCGTAACAAACTCTGTTAGTAGTATCATCATCAGTTTGAAGGTGGACATCTAGACATAGGTCCAAAGTGTGCTACGACGGAAGGTCTTGAGCCTACTACATCCACCAACTTCCCACAAACTTCATAATGTTGTCATCGGGTGGGAGGCCGTACACTTCACCGTTTTTGGTCACCATTCGAGAACATTTACCCCCAATGGTTGTTGGTTTTATATGGCCTAACTTCAGGCTAGATTTACCTGCAGTATACTACAGAGCGATATTTCTGAATGGTACTCTTTCCGTGTTGTTTATCTTCCATAACAGGCAGATTATAGACGTCCAGTGTACCATTAGGTGTACCTAGGCACATAGTCAAACAATCTATCACAAGAGCTACATAATAGTAGGTATATCAAGTGATTGATGGAGGGTTCAGTCAATACAAAGTTACTGAACTGGAAACTTGTGGTGTTCGAGATTATTTTATTACGAAAAGGTTTCAACATAATACTCGTATAATCTACAACGGTTTCCGTAACAAGCACCTTAGATGATATATTATCTAAGACTAGCACCAATACTGTGCTGAAAGTGACTGATTCTATGGTCAAGATTCTATCGTGCTTGCTTCTTTGTCGTGTCACTGATTTTTTCTTGGTCATCCTGTAATAGGTCAGTGACCAGGTTGAGGTATGGTGGCCCTGAAAAGGGCATAATGACCGTCGTCCGTGAAATAATTAGTATAGTGAAAGGAAAAAAGTGCGCATCTTAGAGGCTCATTTTGTGAACATGCCACATGTCTTCGATTTTTTTAGTTTCTGGGTCATCTTCATCGTTTCAGAGCACTTATTTATCGTACAAAAATTTTGTGAATAGAAAATCCATTAGTCATGAACTAATGGATTTTCCATTCACAACTAACCGGCATTCGAACCCGCGATCTGTGGATCGGAAGGTGTGGCCACTACCACCACTGCTACAGTGCTCTAGCCTAGCTACAATACTGTAGAATTATCTAAATGTACTTTATCTACCATTGAAATGGTATCTTGTGCCACCTGCCCGCTATGATGGACTGAAACAAAGGCACGTCCAGTGTTGCACAATGACCTATTGTGTGGAACGAAGATTGATGACACAGCTAATGGCTTGATCGAGATTCTCCCCTGATGGAAACGTGCTAGCAAAAAAGGCTATATTAAATATAATTAGAGTTCGAGTTAATTAGGAGGAGGGAGGGCACAATGAGATTTTCTCTTTCTAAATTGGAGCAGCCCGCCTGGAGAGGTACCTCCGCCTTACAGAAGATTATTTGTTTCATAATAATGTTGTGTTCCTGCGGTGAGTAAGGTTGCCATAGCTCTTTAAGGGACGTGGGTTGGGGGTCGGCAACGCGTGCGTGATGCCTCTGGTATTGCAAGCGCTCATAGGCTACGGTAGTCGCTTACCAACAGGTGGGCCGTATGCTAGCCACCTCAGTTGTATAAAAAAAACGATTTCAAAATGTATTTCTGGAAATCTATGGGGGATGCCTATGCCTATTTTCAGCAGTGGACGTCCTACGGCCTAATGATGATGATGTCGATATACATAGTGGTATTCATCATAATCATTTCAGCCGTAGGATATCCACTGCTGAACACAGGCCTCCCCAACACATTTACAGAGCGACTGTCTATCATATGAGGGGTTTTGCCCATACTCACCACGATGGACACGCGGGATGTCGAGAGTTAGAGCTATAGTTGTTAAAGTAGGGGACGCTGACCTGCTGCCCTCCCCTAAATCTTTTTTTCGCTTAGTCGCCGCTAAACACATGAGACAAAGTAAAAAAAAAATCGCCTGCTAAAATATATGAGCAAAGGTAAACGTTTGCTTTCCTTTATATTTAGGAAGGTGTTGTTTTTAATAATAATAATAAGTTCATTTATTTCAGACAGGTCCATACAGAAATACAATTTTAAAGAGCCAAAAAACAATAATTACCTAACCTAACGCACATTAAACATAGAGGATCTGGAAGCCATATGTACGGCATTCCATTTCCGCACGACGGGACAGTCAACCCTGTCCAGTATTGTGACGAGGAGGCTATTGGGGCTAACTCGCACGCGGCGCATTAAGGAGGCAACTCGTTTCCGCATAATTGCGTGGAATCCATCTACACCTGATTCTGCACACATTCCTGACGCGCTACAGAAACGAGGCAGCCCCAAAAGCATCCTCAGGCCATTATTGTACTGGACGCGCAGGGCATTGAGAGTAAATTTTAAGAGTTTTTAAGTTATAGTTTTCTCAATTTGTTCGCAGGAGAACCA
The DNA here is from genome assembly GCA_947579855.1 of Anticlea derivata. NCBI lineage: Eukaryota > Metazoa > Arthropoda > Insecta > Lepidoptera > Geometridae > Anticlea > Anticlea derivata. Next base: position 11,184,184 of record OX388270.1, read on the forward strand.
GTGTATGAGGATTAAGATCCTCGGAGACTGTTACTACTGCGTGTCGGGGCTGCCGGTGTCACGTCCGAACCATGCATACAACTGCGTCAATATGGGCCTGGCGATGATTGATGCTATCAGGTATTTTGACCAAACTTGCTCATAAAGTGGCTCTAAGGTCACCGCAATTAGGCACATAATGATACCTGTATTCAAACTGTGACTTTTTCATTGCTACTATTCACAAACGTGAGTTTTTTATTTTATTGGTTGAGTTGCTTTGTTCTTAAAAAAGTTTCGATACAAAAAAGATCGTGCGATAAGTAAAAAAAAACTCATTCTTATAGTATATGGCCGATCGCCATTGTAAGATGCGCGCGCATAGGAAAACTGACTCATTTTTCCCGCCATTGCGAAAAAAAACACAACTCGTTTTTACAGTTATTTGTAGTATTATTTTATTCCCAAGTGTGTTCTCGCCTAACGGCTCGGGTCTCAATGACGCCTCGGCGGTAATCACCAACGTTACACACTTGTACCATAATGTACTATTACAGAGTTTAAGCTAAAGTGTTTTACCCAATACAACGGATCATACTGTGAACGTAACCGTATCGATTCTCGCAAAAAGATATTCTTTGTTTAGATTGATATGAAACAATGCCCACTAGAACGTTCCGTCACCTACCAACACCACAGCGTGCCATTACCGGAACGCCAGCGAATTCACGAATCTGATTCAAATCAGTTTATTGCAAACGCTATCTTACAGTAAATCTACAAAAAAATATCTTTTTCAAAGGTTCGTAAGAGAAGCAACTGGGTTCAATGTTGACATGCGCATCGGCATACACACTGGCAACGTACTGTGTGGAGTCCTGGGGCTCCGCAAATGGCAGTTCGACGTGTGGTCTGACGACGTCACGCTGGCGAATCACATGGAATCCGGTGGTATAGCTGGGTGAGTTTATTATTCTTTCTACTGAAATTATAAAGTCTTATAGTATTTTATCTCTCGCGCTTCGGCCCTCGTCTCGTGATTCGATCCGCACCTCGCGTGATCGATGGTAAATGAGCTTCCTGTTTACACTCTCGTGGTGAGTTTAGTCGTATGTCACGAGTTCCTTTGCCTCGTGACCAAAAACCGCTTTGGGCGCGAGCGTTGCAAGTGATGAGACGAGGCGCGAGGCGAACCGCGAGCATCTGTTCACACTCGTGTCTCGTGGCTCGCCTCGCAGCTCGCCTCGCGACTCGCACGCGAGTGTAAATGGGCTATTAAATGTATTAACTCAAAACTCCTAATACAAACAATAGACCTATGCTGAGATGAGGTTATGTTGTACGACGGTTTTGACGCTCAGTTAAACAACGGTTAAGCTTGTACCTCCAACATAAATGGCCTGCTGAAAAACATATCTAACGCGTCTTGCTTCCTAAGAAACAATAAAAAACCTAGGCTGATACTTTTTATAAAGTTTAATTTGCTACAGTTTTCCATTTGATGAGCAAATAAAATTGCCCTCAATGCATTCTTAATTGTATTTACAGCACCGGCAATGCTTTTAAGGCTACAAGCGGACGGCAAACAAGTCGCTATCCTCAACCCATTCATATTTTCGCAAAGAGTTTGCAACTGCACAAAAGGCACTAATTGTATTTCATTAGCTTATAGAACGGTGGGTTGGAATTTATTATTCTAAATGGTGGATGAATAAGGTACAAATTGCGGAATTAAGAATTTTAAATTCTGGTTATGCTATGGAGGAGGTAGGGTACAGTGAGATATTCTTGCAGCCCGCCTGGGATGTATCTTACAGAAGATCGTAGCCAAATAAAATTATTAGTTGCAAATAGTGTAGCGTTACTGGGCAGGGTCAGGCCTTATTGAGCATAGAACCGACCACTTTTAGGGAATTAAAGGTTATCGAATAGTGTCCATGAACTGGACGATGCAGTTTTAGAAGGCTCTCCACCTGATGCACCGACGAAATTGTGAATGGATAGAGAAAGCTCAAGACCGTTGGTTGTAGCACTCTTTGGGGAGGCCTATGTCCAACAGTAGACTGTGGCTGATGATGATGTTGAATACATTATCATCATCCAAGAGTAAGGTTCTGATCTAAAAGTCTTTAAAGAGAATAACGGACAATTATCCTCAATTTTAGAAAGATTTTTATCATAATTTTATTTCTAAAACTTTATTAGCATTGCTTTTGTGATGTCTATCAAGACTTGAAGCAGCGAATATTAGATTTTATCCTCGAGCTTAGTATTAGGTAAGATGATTGAAAGGATAAGGCAAAAGATAACTTAATCAGAGGTTTGAAGAACATAAAGCTTGTCTAGACTTAAAAGATTTATAATTTTAGCTTTTTAGGGTAAAAGGTAGACTTTGAGACGCACTCTTATTTACATCAAATTGTTGCTGTCTGATCGACTATCTGCCTAGTTATAAACATGTGAACTTTAAATCGTGTAATGCACAGTTCATTTTTCAGGAGAAACTGCTAGTGTTTATTGCTAAGAAGATAGTCGGTCAGACAGTAACAATATATAAAACAACAGCATGTTTAAAAATTCCCATTCAACAAAACTACATTTTTTAATCAATGTATTTTGAAACTAATAACTGTTATGACATACATACATACATAAAATCATGCCTATTTCCCAGAGGGGCAGGCAGAGGCTATGGTTTTCCACTTGCTACGATCCTGACATAAATCATCATCATCATCATTTCAGCCGTTCGACGTCCACTGCTGAACATGGCCTCCTCCACAGACAGAGCGAATTCCTTATCATGTGGGGGGATTTGCCCATACTCACCACGCTGGGCATGCGGGTTGGCGAGCGCAGTTAGAGCTATCGTTGTTAAAATGAGGGACGCTGCTGCCCATCCCCTAGCTTTTTTCCCTTAGTCGCCTCTTACGACATCCACGGATAGGTAGATATGGAGGGGCCTTTTCTTCAGCCGGGGCCACCACGGCCAACTGACATAAATATAATTGTATAATTTTTACATAACAATTTTTTTTTTCAGCCGAGTCCATATCACGAAACAAACGTTACTGCAACTGGGTGAAAGGTTCGAAGTGGAGCCAGGAGACGGATGTTCCAGGGAGGGGTACTTGGCTGATCATAAGGTGGAGTCGTTCCTTATCATACCGCCTAAGGTAAGACCACTCGTAGACTTTGCTACGTTGGAAAATACTCGTAGAGCCTACGGCGTAGCGTATTACTGAAATGGCATTTGTGATTTTTTGATACTTATTTAGTTGCTACCTTCAGTTAAAACTCAATTATTCAGCTGTTCTAGCTGAATAATTGAGTTTGAAAGGATTTGATCCCAAAGCAGCAGATTTTAGTTTATCTATGAAAAAAATTTGAATTTGACTGGCCTCATAGCTCAGTTAGTGACTGGCCTCATAGCTCAGTTAGTAGTAACTCTGCCTTCTGCGCTAGAGGTCGCGGGTTCAATCCCCGCACTGGACAAACATTTGTGTGATAAACACAGATGTTTGTTCTGTGTCTGGGTGTTAAATATGTATTTATTATGTATATCAGTCTATGGTACCCATAGTACAGGCTATGCCTAGTTTGGGATCAGTTGACCGTGTGAATATGTCCGGAATATTTATTATTATATTTTTCCAGAATTCATAGAACAAACTTTATTTCCAATTGGGTGTAGAATAATCCTTTTTCAGGATAGTTTACATTATTATGAATCACTTTGTAATTGGGAAATCGTGTCAACTCTACACAGTTAATAGTTTTGTGTAAACATTACAGCAGATTTATTTGAAGAACAATAATTTCTATACAGAGTGATCATTAATAATTACACATTCGAACAATGAAATTAACCCAATACTCCTTCGTACAACAATAATTCTAAGGTTTAATTCTGTATTACGTAGGTGTATGATTAATGTACCTCAGTACAATACCTTTCTACTAAGGCTTTTGCCTTATATGTCCGCATGCAATCGCCTTAAGTGGCTATCAGCTATACTAGGTGGTTTACCCCGAACTGAGATCTCATGATGATTGTTGGGACACAAATAAGTAAACGTAGAAAATAGCATCTTTAGCATTTTCTAACTAAGAGCCAATCTTACTTAAACTACGAACTTCATTGAAAGCTCAGGCTTTATTGGTTTTAAAATCTTAGTATTTCCGTTGGGTCTCAAAAACCATATAGCTTGGAATAAAAATAAAATTCGTTTTAGAATGTATGAATAAAGGTCATTCATACATTTTTAAACGAATTTTGTTTTTATTCATACATCATCATCATGAATGATGATGATGATATGAGATTCCACTTCATGTATCTGTACTACTTCGTTTTTATACCCACTATTGAACTTTAGAAACACTTTGATGAAAAAAAAAATGAATTGATGACAACCAAAAATGCGATTGCATGCGGACATATGAGGTCGAAACCTAGCACAAAGAGATGAGTATTCCGTATAAAATGATTTATCGTTACTTTGTGGGGACTACTGTGACGTAAAATAGTATGTGTGGGAAGTGTGTCACGATAGAGTATTAAAGTGTTTGTAAACACAGTGTACTCGTACTTAGGGAGCTACTTATTTGTTGAGGAAATCATAGATGGAAAGTGCTTTGGTACCGAGTGAAACAGAGTCATCATGATCACCAGCTTGAAGAAGTCCACTGCTGGACATAGGCTTCCAACAAAAAGTGCCAAGACTAACGGGCTTGAGTTTTTTCCATCCACCGAATTCAATCCAACAATTACAATGTCCATCGGGTTCGGCCTTCTAACACTGCTTCCTGGTTCGTGGCCGTCATTCGAGAACCTTTATTCTCCAGCAGTTTTCGGTGCGAGCTATGTGGCCGGCCCACTGCTACTTCAACTTGCTAATTCTGAGAGCTATGTCGGTGGCAAACTAGGCATAGCCTGTACTATGGGTACCAGAGACTTATATACATATACATAAAAAACTTGAGAGATGTCACCCGGAAGGAACGAAGTTCCTTTCGATTAATTAGTCAAGGAATTGTAATATTTTTTTTATTAAATACATGCGCATTGATATTGTAATATTAAAATATAAAAGACGAAACGAAATTAACTGGCTAGCTTTCTATGAGAGAGAGAGAGAGACAGACAGCAAAAAGTGTCGTTACAACTTTTGGTCTTAACAACAGACTTCCGCATATTAATTTTTTCGCAACGCGCGATAAGGAACTTCGTTCCAATAGATAAATATTTAACACCCAGACACAGAACAAGCATCTGTGTTCATCACACAAGTGTTTGTCCAGTGCGGTAATCGAACCTGCGACCTCTAGCGCAGAAGGCAGAGTTACTACCAACTGAGCTGTGAGGCCTGTCCTTGTACTGTTAGTTAGGTTACTGTTCCAAAATTACTGTAGCTTTGCTACTGCACAGATTCAGGATTGACTATCATATACAAATCCCCAACCGCACTGACAGATTGCCCGATGAAATAGGACGTGTCATGTTCGTTATAGCGGACGGAATTGGCAATTCCGTGATAACGAATTCGTTATCGGTTATTCGAATGACCACGATCAAACTACTCGTGAGTTTGTTATGTTTTGAAAAGGCTTTTGTGTTTTGCGGTTGTATGCCTACTAGCTTTACCCATTAAATTTGCAACGGGTAAGGAGTATTGCTTAAAAGGTGATCGGTTTTTAGAAATTTGTAATTTTCGGAGGTGGTAGGGCACAGCGAGATTTTCTCGCTCTAAATTGGAACCGCCTTACAGAAGATCGCAGCCAAATAACATTATTTGTTTCAAATAGTGTTGTGTTCCTGCGGTGAGTATGGTTGCCAGAGCTCTTTATGGGGGGGGGAGGGGTTCGGCAGGCAACGCATTAGCAATGCTCCAGGTGTTGCTAATGTCAATAGGCGACGGTAACCACTACTTACCATCAGGAGGGCCGCAAGCCTGTTTGCATCCGTAACATAAACAAAATAAAAAAAAAATCTGTCAAGTTCAAGATCCGTTCAAACACTATTTTATTGGTTTTATATGATGCAATTTTGATGTCGAATTCCTGGTACTTCAGTTATTAGTTATAGATGATAAAAATACCAAATAAATGTATTTTTCGATAATAGTTTAACTTTTTGTGGATAGCTCAAGTCCATTTCGGGATATCATACATTTTTATAAATCAACTTGTAGACCTGATAGAACTTGATTGTATTATTCACACCCTCATACATCGGACTGACAATATTTCCAATATTTTCAACAAATCGTCATGAACCATGTAATATTTTAACCAACCCCTAAACCAAGAAAACCTAGACCAGTTAGTCCTTCAATTCAATTCATTTATTGACCATTTCGTTATAACATATAACATTACAGGCATGTCAGGTTTACAGTAATTACAGTTCTTTACAAGTAACGTTCATATAATTTTACAAAGATTTCAGATTTTAATAGGTAATTTATAGTTTCTACTCCACATGCAAATCAGAAAATGAAACATTTAAATATTCCGCGACATGGTAAAATGGATGATTTTCAAAAAAATATTTAATTTTTATTTTAAACTGATTAAAGGGAAGCCGGGTTACTTTTAAGGGTAGTTTGTTATACATCGCAAGCTTAAGGCAGAGACCATGGTTATAGGTTGGTTCGTTCGTTGTTCATGGTTTCTTCGTTGGTTGTGCAGGAAAGGAGCCTCTAAAAGGCGCACTTTAATCCTTTAACTACACTGACTGAGTTACACAGACGGTCAAAGGCCCTTTACACGGCCACCAAACCTTAACCTGGTCACTGACCTAATATAAGATGACCAAGAAAGAATCAGTGACATGACAAGCAATCAAGCAAGTTGGTCTTTCGTAATATAACCCGCATATACTTTCAGAACCCTAGATGTCTTTTTTATTTTATTTTATTTTATTAATGAAACAAAATCCACAGCTCTTAGATAATATGGTACAACTTAACTAATTCACTTTACTTAAAGCCAATAAAGGATTTTTTTTTTAAGCTAATACATTTACTAATTACGACCGTCACTGATTTGACACAAAACTAATATTATATATAAGTGTATGTGTGTGTGTGTGTGTGTATATGGATGGATGTGTGGAGTGACTAGAATGGACAAGATAAGGAATGAGTACATAAGAGGAAGTATGAAAGTAGCGCTAGTGACTGAGAAGTTGAAGAGCAATAGGTTAGCGTGGTATGGGCATGTTATGCGCAGGGAAGAATGTCATGTGACTAGAAGAGCGTTAAATATGAATGTGGAAGGATATAAGGGAAGAGGTAGACCAAAAAAAAGATGGATAGACTGTGTGAAAGATGACATGAGTAAGAAAGGAGTGAATACTGATATGACGGCTGATAGAGGGGAGTGGAAGAGGAAAACATGTTGTGCCGACCCCACATGAAGTGGGATAAGGGCAGGGAGATGATGATGTGTGTGTATGTGTATATGCGTGTATATATGTGGTGTGTTTATGTGTGTGAATAAGTCCTAAAAGGATCAAGAAATCCTTTTCGGCCAGATGTCACTGTTAAACCCCATAATCAAATTACGGCCATAGCTTAAGGTTATCCGAAAAGTAAAGTAATTCATCCCTGACCCGATGATAACTTAGATTTATCACGCCTTGGCTCCAGGGTCGTATTAAATGTAAGATGTTGGGGGCTTACGCTTGTATTCTTAGGAATTCGTGAATTGAATAAATTCTTCTTTTTATAATGCTGATATCATATTATCACTGCACTATACAAAGAAGTTTAGACAAGGGCTAGACAATTCTTGTCTCTTTAGTCCGGTTTCCTTAAAAATCCTTAAAACTTCGACCTTAAAAATCCATCTTAAAAAAAAAGGCAGTCTCGTCTCAGGCAATGTTGAAATTGCTGTCAAATTTGTTTTTTTTTAATTTCTCTTCGACCATATTGCGTGGCTCAAAATCGAATTCAAAAGGTGTTAATTTTATTAGCGAATTAGCATTGCCATCCAGCGTGGCAATTCCGCCAGCGTCTTGGGGACGCTTCCGACTGGTAGTGATCTGGATCAGTTGAGCTAGATAGCTCTATAGATATAGATCGTTTGTAACGGTTTTTAGATGGCTCAACTGTTTCTTGTAAATATTAACTTGTATTAGTTTTAAGTTTCTTTCTGTAAATAAAGCTATTTATTAAAGGCTCGGTGCCTATCATTTTTAAAATTATCCGTTTCACAAAATGGAAATGAGGATGTTTGGATGTCTGTGGTTCAATCACGCCCAAACGGCCGAACGGATTTGAATGAAATTTGGCACAGAGATAGATTATAATCTGGAATAGCATATAGGGTACTTTTTATCTTCATAGGTACCACGCGAGTGAAGCCGCGGGTGGAAGCTAATGTCAAATAAACGTTTTCTATATATACTTCTTCTGTGCTTTCGAATATACTACAATAAGGTGACCAAGTATATGTGAGGCCGTGGTGGCCCCGGCTAAAGAATAGGCACCTCCATATCCCTCTATCCGCGGATGTCGTAAGAGGCGACTAAGGGAAAAAAGCTAGGGGATGGACAGCAGCGTCCCTCATTTTAACAACGATAGCTCTAACTGCGCTCGCCAACCCGCATGCCCAGCGTGGTGAGTATGGGCAAATCCCCCCACATGATAAGGAATTCGCTCTGTCTGTGGGGGAGGCCATGTTCAGCAGTGGACATCGAACGGCTGAAATGATGATGATGATGAAGGTGACCAAACTTTGAAACACGATAGAGTGACGCAGATTGTTTGATCTATTTATCTGGTACCTAGCTACGGTTCTGCTCGCTTTAAGAATAACTGATAGTTACTATGCTCGGGCGCGTGACTGGTGTGCAGAGCAGCTAAGCAGATACGAGATCGTGCGGGAAATTGAAACGTGCTATTTTTATATATATTAACGTATTTGTATCATGCTTGGTTACCTAATGAAAGGAGAAAGAAAGAAAAGAAAGAAAAACTTTTATTGGTAACCACATTAAATTGTTTCTGTTTAGGATAAAGTTAGGACGTACGTAAGGTAGGTACATACTAGTACTTATGAGTATAGGCGACTAAAAACGAGTAACTTAAGCCCAAATGACAATGGCGCTCAATATGTACGGAGATGCGGTTACAAACTGGGATTAGGACTGAGTGAAGCTCTTCAAGCAAAAGAGTTATGTCAGAATCGTAGCAAGTGGAAAGTTGATGTCTCTGTCTACCCCTCTGGGAAACAAGCGTGATTTTATGTATGTATATCTACAGTCATTGCCATCAAAGTGTAGTTGTAGGTAAACGATGTTCATATACCATCTCATTCTTTCCTCACAACTAAAATAAAACTAAAAGAATACAAAATAAAACTTATTTGTTATTAAACTTAAGCTGCACAAAGCACTAACAAAAAGCTCATGAATAATTTTACCTGAAAACTGTATAATAAATGGCAAAACATAAATTCAGCGAAACAAGGAAAATGCACAGCAATTTTCCCCTCATGGAAATCCCCGTGCGTAGATACAGAGTTTATAATTATGCAGTTACCTCCCTTCAAGTGGTAGCTAGCTTATAAAAGGTGATTCATTATATGTATGCTATCCCGAAAGGGGCATAATCTATCAACAAAAATAAAGAATAATAGCGAAATCAAAATCATTCAGTTTTTTTTTAAATTTTCTGTTTTTGGTCCTCTTATCATCTTTTTAACTAACTTATAAAGGGACGAGAAGTTCAGCGTAAGTTCATAAGTACCTAAAATAGATGATTTTACGTAATAATTCGTTTGGTTGAACTTATTTACCCAGCTGATTTTGGCATAGTCTTTTCAATAAAAATGGGGAATATCCAAAAGTCGTAGAAAACACTTTATTCCTAATTGGGTGTAGAATAAACCTCTTTCAGGATAGCATAAATATCATGAATCACCTTGTATACATAAATTACTATAACAAGGGAAAGTTTAATTGGAGCCGTACGTACTAACAAAAGTCTACCTGGGTACGTTCGTAGCTTGCCCTTGAGGTACACGTTTATTTTAACATTATGGCTATTTAGATAATGGTATAAGATATATCGGAAGTTCATAATGTTCGTTTAAAGCAGTTCACCGAAACGAGATACACCATCAAAGCAATCGCTACGATAACGCGCAATTCCAATACATTTCATATGGTCATATTAGTCGAGTAGAGTTTGAAAGAGTCCTTTACAAGAACGGACACATTAACAAAGAAGAATAAAAATTTTAAGAAGAAGAATTTAGGAAGAATACATTTCAGAATTCAAAACACGATTCAGAATACAACCAAAAAATTGCTGATCGCTAAAGAGCTAAAGGCGGACTTTAGGTGTTTGTATCCACTTTAAGTTTTCAAGCCATTACGGAATCTTTCGGATGGCCAAAAAACTCTAAAACGAGGGTTGGCCACGACGTAATACGCACTTATTTACATTTCAGAAGCCCCCAGGAATATCCGAAAACGGCCGCCTTTCTGTCTGCACAGTAGACCGGAAAGCAAGCATTGTCTCATCAATCTACAACGACATCTCACCAACAAAACAACATAACATCAGCCCGGCGCCATCCCAACACAGCTTCAGTGATGAGACCTCTAGAGTCTTGCGGTCGGAATCCATTAGGACAGCTGATCTGAGATCTGACTCACTCAGGAACGACGTGATGAGGTCTGAGTCGGTGAGGACGGCGGATGTGAACCGTTCGGATTCTGTGAGGATCACTGACGTTATGAGATCGGAGTCAGTCAGAACTACGTCGCCTGGAGGTAAATGACATTTTGTTTTAACTTGCTGTTGTCTGCAACTTTATTAGCCAGAGCTTTGTTTATTGCAAGTGTCTAATAGTAGATTATGCAACAAGGGCTTAAAGTAGTGTAATATGTCAAGGTTGCTATATTGAACCCCGAGAACGAGGGATTCTATGGTTAACTCCTGAGCGGAGCGAGGGAGTTAAGGCAAGAATCCTGAGTACGAGGGGTTCAAGATCGCCCAAGACAAATACATATTTAAGCCCGCGATGCATACTCTACTTTTTATACTTTCTGCGAGGCAATTGAAAACAATGACTCAATTTTTGAAACCAACCTCGATCAAGCACAACTACATGGGCTGCATTCCAAATTCAAATAACATTATGTCCCATGGGAAATAATGAAATTCAGTACAATATTATGACCCGGTTAGACCGTAGGGCTGTAATGACTTACTTTAGGAATAGTTTGCATGACACATAATATGCCATTGACGAGCAGGTAGTATAGATTTTCTTGTTTAACGGTACCTATACGAGGACCAGGTTAGATGCTAGAGTAAAAAACGAACTTGTTAATGATTTGCAAAAGAATAGTGACGTTTGGCAAGCTCTCTATGAAATGTTTAGCAGGAAATGATGATGGTTTGATGGTGATATCGGAAAGTGTGCAATGGCTCTCCTCAATGCATAATGGTAGGAAGATCGCGTTAACTTTAACTAGCCAATCTGCGAGCTTCAGCAAGTGCTAGATAGACCAAGAGAACCTGCTTCTTTTCATAGACATTCGGGATCTGTATTAACATCGGCTTATCGTAATTTGAGTCTTCTTTTTGTAGTCGTCTCGACTTGAAAAACATCTTACAACTTTCTGTAACTGCTATGTTTAGCCAATGACTATTTTAGCTGCATTTTGTTCTATAGATTTGGCTTCAGTTTTCCTGCTGCAATTTCAGATCTCAGCCGGCGGGCATCAGTCAGAGTTGACGGTCCGAAGATGGTGGCATTTGAAGGCGCCACCAGCCCTGGTGAAGGCCTTACCAATGGAACAGTGGCACATGTGAAGCCGAAGAGTCGAAGCGGTTCTATTATTGGAGCTATCAGTCCTATTATGGGAACAGGTGAGGAGGATTGGCTTTTACAGACCACGTCTTTCTCTGGCAAGTGAAAGCTTTGCAGAATCGAATGCAAAGACAACTTGTCATGTTCAATTCCAATGGCTGATAAAATATGTACAGCTATTTAGGATTTTCTGATGAATGAATCATTATTATCATCAGCTTGATGAAGTCCACTGCTGAAAACAGCTTCGTGAAAGAGTGCTACGATGAACGGTCTTGAGCCTTTTCTTTCACCGACTTCCTGCAACGTTCACAACGTCTTCAGTCCATCGGTTGAGGGACTTCCAACACTGCGATATCCGTATGCCGATGCCGCCGCCGTCACATGGCGTATTTCAGCTCAAAGTCAGCAGGTTGTTGCTTAGGTCTTTTGACCTATTCCTATCTGCTCTTCAACCGCAAAATGTTTTCATTCCTGTGTTTTGAATTCTGGAAACTATACGCATGATTACACAGAGCAGATTACTGTAGATGATACAGAGCCTGGACAGACATTGAAGATAAAATTCTTTTATTTTTCCTTCAGAGGAAAGCTCAGATTCCTCAGAGTTCACAGCGGTTAGCACACCACAGTCCGAGCTGCTACAGCAGACCTTATTTCTTAGGATGTTAAGTACAATATCGACTGAATCACTGAGTTAGTTTCTCTCTTCTTGATTGTCTTTGTCCATTGCCATTGCCATCGAACACTTTATGAAATTGAAAACTTGATTTGTTTACATTTTCATTTACATACAAATAAATATTTTCATTTTTTTCCTTTTAAAAAACCAATTTACATAAATAATAAAAAAAAAATTTGTGTTAAAAACGCATTTTCGAACTCATTGATTAGTTACTGATTGTTGATGTTAGTTATAACAAAATGAACCTAATTTCTAAGTTCCTATTATTCCTCAAAGGTCTCCCCTCTAATATGACGAAAAATACAATTGCCAGTAAAAAAAAAAGAGTTATCAAGATATTTTTGACTTAACCAATGCCACCACTATAATGCCGTGTTCAAACGGCATGCGATATGTCACCTGAAATTTGTTTGAAAATGATCCTCACGTCTACCTATTTGAGAGCGTACGATATCGTAAGCTCCTTAAAAGTGAAACTCAAAATTTACTTTATCCAGTAGAGATAAGGATAATTTTGAAATAAATTTTAGATGACATCGCACGTCGTATAAACACGCCTTAAAACAGCAAATTCTTTCATAGAGTTTTTTCAGTGATAAATGTTGGATTTCCAAAAGTCGAAGAACAAACATTTTTGCCAATTGGGTGAAGAATAAGTCCCTTTCGTCATAAACACCTTTTTGTACGTCTGTTTTTAAATTTTTGGTCTGTGATTCCAGCGACCCCCGGGATGCCTTCCCGATCGCGTCCCTCCAGCAAGATGACGAAGTACGTTGAGTGCTGGGGTGCAGACAAGCCATTCGCGAACATAACCGACTCCACGCTCGCCAAGAATATTGGAATCTCGGTAAGCAGAACTGTTACATTAATTATTCTTACTTGAAGTAGGAAATAGTACATTATGGTATAAGTGTGTAGCATTGGTGATTACTGCCGAGGCGTCATTGCGACCCGAGCCGTTAGGCGAGGCTCTTAAGAGAGCCAAGGATACATGTGTATCATACGACGTTTTTCAACACTCTTGAGAATAAAATAATACTAAAAATAACTGTAAAACGAGTTGTGAATTTTTTTTCGCAATGGCAGGAAACAATAGTGGGCAAATATGGGAGCTGGCCAAAGAGCAGCCACGACTGAGACATATGCCAAATTAAAGGGCTATATTCTAGTCTTCAAGTATGCTGATAGGCATCAAAATCTGTACCTATGATTTCGAGTAATAGTCGAATGATTGTATTTTTTTTTGCTTCTTTTTTATAGTGTACGGCCAATGTACGGCCTTCCCGAGGCGCTATGTAAAAGGGTTTCTTTTTATCTGGGCGAACCATCAAGGCTGTAGTTAATAGATCCTGCTTAGATTCGAAGCCTATTAACGCTGGTGTCCCGCAGGGATAATTTTTGTCACCCCCGCTTTTCATAATGCATATCAATGACATGTTGCAAATCTGCCGTCTCGATTGTTACGCGGATGATAGTACGGGCGACACTTTTTACTCTGGCTGCGATAACGCCCCTTGTTCTGAGGTTGATGAGAGCAGGTGTAAAACTTTTGTCTGACTTTGAGTGTTCGGCCGGAGACTAAAAGAATGAGTTTTTTTTTACTTTTGCGCACGATCTTTTTTGTATCGAAATTACAGGTATCATTATGTGCCTAAATGCGGTGAAATTAGAGCCACTTTATGAGCAAGTGTGTTGAAAAGTAATTTAAGAAACTGTAGGAGGAACTAGGCCTCAATGAAATTTTCTCGCTCTAAATTGGAGCAGCCTGGGCCTCCGCCTTACAGAAGATCCCAGCCAAATAACATTATTTGTTTCAAATAGTGTTGTGCTCCTGCGGTGATTAAGGTTGCCAGAGCTCTTTACGGAGTGGAAAATCTAACACCGACAATTCTTATTACTTTTCTACTAAGCTTATAAGGAATGTTGTTCCTGTTTCAGAGTTTAGCAATGATAGAACAGAACTTACTACCTCAAAGGACAACATGCTGTGATTGCAGGTAAGTCGACAACATCTAGTGGTGCAATTATGTAATTTAAACAGTCTTAGCAACATTCAAAACGTTCCAAACTTGACAAAGGAAAACATCAAAACCTTAGCTTCCTTTTCATGTTGTAGCTGTATGTAGCTAAAATTGATAAAATCATCTTTATAATTACGATCTTCATTACCATTTTGCTTACACAATAGTCTGGCAGATCAGAAACAAATAAATAAATATTCCGGACATATTCACATGGTCAACTGATCCCAAACTAGGCATAGCCTGTACTATGGGTACCAGAGACTGATATACATAATAGATAAATATTTAACACCCATACACAGAACAAACATCTGTGTTTATCACACAAATGTTTGTCCAGTGCGGGGATCGAACCCGCGACCTCTAGCGCAGAAGGCAGAGTTACTACTAACTGAGCTATCAGGCCAGTAAATATTTACAGACTTGTGTTTTTTCTTATGAGCTCTGTGTACTTTCAGCAATAACACAGAAGGCATGAACCGGCTGACGCTTTGGTTCAAAAGCGCCACTCAAGAGCGTCAGTACCGCAACCAGCCCGATGCTCAGTTCAAGTACAACGTCGCTTTTGCGGCGCTCCTGTTTCTACTGCTAGCGTTCATACAACTACTCACAGTTCCTAAGTGAGTACATTTTTATAATTCCTCGATTTCTACCTCGACTACCTTCTCGTTCGTTCTACATTTTCTACAAGTTCTACATTATGTTTTTTTTTATACAACTGAGGTGGAAAACAAGCATTCGGCCCACCTGCTGGTAAGCGGTTACCGTAGCCTATGAGCGATTGCAATACCAGAGGCATCACGCACGCGTTGCCGACCCCGAACCCCCCCACCCCTAAAGAGCTCTGGCAACCTTACTCATCGCAGGAACACAACACTATTCTATCCACCGACTTCCCGCAATTTTAACAATGTCGTCAGTCCATTGTGCCTTCCAACACTGCATCGCCCGGTTCGTGGTCGCCATTCGATAACCTTTATTCCCCAACGGTTGTCGGTTCTGTGAGCCGGTCGGTCGGTTGTGTGTGTGTGTTGGCCTGGCCAATGCTACTTCATGTTGCTAATTCTGTGAGCTATATAAATCCTATCCTACTAATAATAATATTATAAATGCGAAAGTTTTTGAGGATGTTTGGATATTTGTTATTCAATCACGCCGTAACGATTTCGTTGAAATTTGGAATATATAGAGTTCTTTACCTAGAATAGCATATAGGCTACTTTTTCTGTAGTTAAGACAATAGCGAAGCCGCGGGCGGAAACTAGTATACAATATACTTTTATATGACATAATTTAAATTCTTTTTCAGAGGTCTAGTCCTATATGCGTCCTTCGGGCCAACCCTGATCACTCTTCTTGTGTTCGTGTACCTCTCCTGGTACGACGGCAACATGCTCGGCAGAGGATTACACCCTCTCTCAGACACACCTAATGATGACTATGCTGATAACTGCACTAAGCCAGGACAGGTGAGTTTAGTTAAGAAAGTTAGGAACATTTTAATGTTTATTAAATGAAAAAATCTATAAGGACATATAGGTCGCGTCATGTAAAAAGAACGCTGGCGGTCAAGCTGCGCAATGGCGATTTATCGGTCTATTTGATGGTATGAGGTGCGGAAAGCAAAGGTCGACTGACGAACCAATGGGGCGCCCCGGCAAGCATGCGGCGCGTGACCCGCCCGCCCCGCGCCGCACCTCATACCACCAAATAGACCGATAAATCACCATTGCGCAGCTTGACCTCCAGCGTTCTCTTTACATGACACGACCTATACGAGTATATTAAAACAGTAAATTCAAAAACTCTGTACAATATATATATTTTTTCATAATCGTATATACGACACGTTGCAAATTACGGACGGAATTCCTTGTCTGTCTGTGTGTCTGCTTATTTGTCCGGGCTAATCTTGGAATGTAGCAGACGGATCTATCAGAAAATTTACAAAGTTATTGATTATGATCTAAATTTGAATAATCAGGTTAACGAGGTTACTTTATCAAAGTTTCAATTTCAGGTTGTGGCTGACAATCGCTTCATAAGGCTGACAATGTTTGTAGTGTCCGCACTGCTAATATGCGCTTGCGCAGTCATAAATTTGGTAAGTTTATTAATGCAAGTTCTCTATTTGCTGTTATTTTTATAATTTGATAGTTTTATTGATCTTTTGCATTATTTTCCCCGGCGTTTGATCCGAAGGTCGTGGTTTAGAGTACGGTTGTGCCTACAACTATAAGTTTCTTATTCGTAAAATTTAATTGCGTTTTGTACACATACATAAAATCACGCCTATTTCCCAGAGGGGTAGGCAGAGACCACGGCTTTCCACTTGCTACGATCATGACATACCTCTTTTGCTTCATTCACTCTCATCACATTCCTCATACATGCTCGTCGGGTTAGGGTACTCTTGACCTGGCCTTTGTCCAAAACGTCACCGATATGGTCGCTAAACGTACGCCTAGGTCTTCCCCTTCCAACGGTTCCATTCACACTCGCCTTATATTTTTTATATTTATAACTCACTACTGCAAAATGTGGGCATGTGCCAATTGACTTCTGACTACTCCCCTTACACATCTTCAAAGATCTGATCGCCTGGATATCTACTATTCTTGGGAATAAAAGGCGTGATTCTATTTTTTCCATTTTTTTATTAATCTATTAGATATTAATTCACATATAAAACCTGTTACAGTTACAAACGTATGTCATAGAAGATTATCCTGAAGATAAATTGAACGCATCAAGTTCACAGAACATCTCTGAAGTGTTCATGGATAGAAGAAATGACAGCGACTTATCTTTGTCTGGGTTCCCTGCAATCAACACTTATAATGAAGTGGATGCAGCACCGGTAAGTATTATTGCCGTGGTGTCCCCCGACTGAAAAACAGTCCCCTCCATATTTTACCCGTGCTGTCTTACGACTAGAGACTTAGAACCTAAAAATTTGAAGACATTGTGACGTGTGACGTTCTAAGAGCCGCACTTTAATCCTTTCACTACACTGAATCTTTCACCGACGATCATTGGCCCTTTTCAGGGTCACTATGCCTCAACCAGCGGTGCTATTGCGCAAGCGAAATGGGAATGAAGATCACAACTTTGAGGATGATTTTATCAATAGCAGCGACATTTGAAAGGTTTCAAATATGAACAGTAAGATTTTAAGATCGTGAAGTTGTCACAAGTATGAAACGTTTTGGATGTCGCTAAGATTGTTGAAATAATCCTCAAAGTTACGAACTTGATTGCCATTTTGCTTACGCAATACCACCCCTGGTCACTGACCTAATGACTAAGAAAGAAAAAGTGACACGACAAGCAAGAAAGCAAGTTTTCTTGTTCTAAATTTGATGTTTATATTGTTTTTCAGACATACATCTACAGCACTGTGTTAACACTTGCCTCAATATCGGTTTTCCTTCGCGTCGGATTTGTGTTCAAATTTTTCGTGATGTGCTTCACTCTTATTATTCACATCGGGATGTTTGCATCGTCTGACATCTTCGATTTGTATGAAAACAGAGGTACAGAGGAACAGTAAGTAATCTTTATAATATCTCTGAAAAAATTTGACGCGGAATTTGAACCCGCAACCTTCACCTAGATACGGGGATGCTCTAACCAACTAAGCTGCGGAGCCACTTCCACAAATCATTGTATTTATTTATTTATTTATTTATTTAATACTTTATTGCACACACAGTACAGTTGCACAAAAGGAGGGCTTAATGCTACAAGCATTTTCTAACAGCCAACCTCAAAGGTAATAAGAGAAAAAGGTCAGCGTGCTAGCTGAAGGTAGAAATAAAAAGTTGGAGAGCTGACTATTAATAAAAATAACTCCATAAAACTAATACATACAACCTATACTACATATAAATATCTATATATACATATATATATATTATTAAGCTTAAGAGTACCTTCATACATGTGTCCTGTAACAATATGAAAAAAAAAATGTATAATAATAAAAAGTGAAGAAGAAATGATGGTTAAATACCTACGTGAATAATTGTATATTTGTTACCTACCAGAAGAAGTTTCTTCCAGAAAGTGTTCGTAGACCAATCGTTTGAAACTGGGTTTACTGGGCGCCTTTTTTATATTAATAGGGAGCGAATTCCATAATCCTACAGCTGCCACCTCAAAAGAATTGCCACGGAAAGATGTTGAATGCTTAGGAGTAGCCAGAAGGAGAGTATCGGTAGATCTCAGGTTGCGATCGTGGGTATCCGAAAGAAATGAAAAAAGATTTTTTAGGTATTGAGGTGAATGAGGGTCTCTAAGGATAGAGAATAAGAGACATAATATTCTCCTATTCCTTCTATCACGGATGGGGAGCCACTTTAGTCTAGAGCGAAACTCGGACACGTGATCATACTTACGAAGACCGTAGATGAACCTAATACAAGTATTGAGTAAGCGATCTAGTTTATTGAGTAGGTCTTGATTAAGGTCGAGGTAAGAAATATCCGCATAGTCAATAATAGGTAGGAGAAGGGAGTTGACTAGGGATATTTTGTATTCTACTCTACTCTAGAGTAGCTTATACCTAAGATTTGTCCGACAACAACCATTCATACGATAAATGAACTCTTTGAGCTGGTCAGAGCAAGAGCCCTCGCATCTACATACAAGTCCCTACTTATTTAGATCGAGGAGCTCAAACAACGTCTAGCCAAAGGTCTTTATTACACTACATCGAAAACTATTTGCATTGTAATCCGTATCCACTAGGTACTTATATTCTAATGTTGTATGTGAAGACAGTGCAATAAACATATTTTTATCTTTTTTTTATCTTTTTTATTCCCATGGTATGGGAAGTGGCTCCATAGCTTAGTTGGTTAGAGGAAACATGCATCCATATCTAGGGGAACGTTGTGGGTTAACTCCCGTCTGAGTTGAAGTCAAGTCCAAGCCTCTAAGTGGCGCAGTTTTATTGGCTCACCAACGGTCTTAGGCCCTTTTTAAGCCACCATACCTCGACCTGGTCACTGACATAATACAGGATGACCAAGAAAGAATCAGTGACATGACAAGAAATGGAATGAATGGCCATTTGAATGGAATATTTGAATGGCCTCATAGCTCAGTTGGTAGTAACTTTGCCTTCTGCGCTAGAGGTCGCGGGTTCGATTCCCGCACTGGATGAACGTTTGTGACTAGCACAGATGTTTGTTCTGTGTCTGGGTGTTAAATATTTATCTATTATGTATATTAGTCTCCGGTACTCATAGTACAGGCTATGCCTAGTTTGGGATCAGTTGACCGTGTGTGATATGTCCGGAATATTTATTTATTTATATTTTTTTTTCAGCTTCACAACGATTCCATACGCAGCCAAAGCGGGCCTAATTCTAGTATTCCTGGCGGCCTTACTGCACATCTTGGACCGGCAGATCGAGTTCACGTCACGGACTGACTTCTTGTGGAAGGATAAGCTCAAGTTCGAACAGGAGGAGGTGGAAACTATGCGAGGGATCAATAAAGTACGTAGAAAAAAATATATTTTTATATTTTGCTCATAATTCATTTTTCTTTGTTCTTTTTTTATGGGCATCTTTATCGAGCAATTTTGAGGTGCTGATTACGAATATGATATTAATTTCCAAAGCGCGCATCACGCAAACTAGTTTATATAAAAACAAAGGTGGCAAATAAGCATACGGCCCACCTGTTGGTAAGTGGTTACCGTAGCCTATGAACGCTTGAAATACCAGAGGAATCACGAACGCGTTGCCGACACCGAACCTCCGTCCCCTTAAAGAGCTCTGGCAATCTTGCTCACTACAGGAACACAGCACTATTTGAAATACTATATGCAAATCTGTAAGGCGGAGGCCTATAACAGTTTTGTCGTATCAATTCATCATCATAAGCCTGAAAAGTCCACTGCTGAACATAGGCCTCCCCCAAAGAGTACCATGACGAACGGTCTTGAGCCTTCTCCATCCACACACTTCCCGCAACCTTCACAATGTCGACGGTCCATCAGGTGGGGGGCCTCCCAAAACTGCGTCGCCCGGTTCGTGGTAGCCACTCGAGAACCTTTGTTCCCCAATGGTTGTCGGTTCTTCGAGCAATATGGCTGGCCCACTGCCAACTCAACCTGCTTGTTCAGAATTTTTCGTATTAATTCATCATCATTTCAGCCGTACGACGTCCACTGCTGAACATAGCCTCCCCCACAGACAGAGCGAATGCCTCATCATGTGAGGGGATTTGCCCATACTCACCACGCTGGGCATGCGGGTTGGCGAGCGCAGTTAGAGCTATCATTGTTAAAATGAGGGACGCTGCTGCCCATTCCCTAGCTTTTTTCCCTTAGTCTTACGACATCCGCGGATAGGTAGATATGGAGGGGCCTATTCTTCAGCCGGGCCGCCACGGCTATTAATTACGTACGTATTAATTACGCACGTATTAATTAGATAACATGTATTTTTCACTTGTGTATTTTGTAAATATTAACTTGTATTAGTTTTAAGTTTATTTCTGTAAATAAAGTTTTCACTTCATTTCAGATTTTATTGGAAAACATTCTACCGGCACACGTTGCTGAACATTTTCTAACATCTGTTGCATCAGAGGTAAACAATAAAAGCAGAAACTTTATTTAACAAATTCATCTATTGAAATATTTTAGTGATTTTAGTGAGTGACCTTGTTCTTCCTTGTCCAGCTTTAATCGCCTGGTGCCTAGATTTTTTTGCTTTTATGCTATTCTAGGTAAAAAAAACTATATTCCAAAGTTCGACAAATCGGTTGAGCCGCTACGGCATGATTCAAAACATTCTCACATACTATCCTAACTCTCTTATGAATATCAGTCTCTGTTACCCATAGTCAGGTTATGCCTAGTTTGGGATCAGTTGACCGTGTGTGCTATGTACGTAATATTTACAAAAAAAAAACTTTCATAATATTTATAATCAATTAAGTTGAATGCAAAAAACTCTCCAATCTCCATGGATTATACATGAAATAAACATTTTAACTTCCTGTAGTATATAAATAAAATAATAATAAATAAATAATCCGGACATATCACACACGGTCAACTGATCCCAAACTAGGCATAGCCTGTACTATGAGAACCAGAGACTGATATACATAATAGATACATATTTAACACCCAGACACAGAACAAACATCTGTGTTCATCACACAAATGTTTGTCCAGAGCGGGAATCGAACCCCCTACCTCTAGCGCAGAAGGCAGAGTTACTGCTAACTGAGCTATGAGGCCAGTCCAATCTAAATATCCTTACAAACTTTCGCATTTATAATATTAGTAGGATATACTATAGATACCTACTTATATTTCTCAGGAAGATCTATACCACGAGAGGTATTCGAGCATAGCGGTGATGTTCGCGTCTATACCGAACTATAAGGAGTTCTACGATGAAACCGATGTCAATAAGCAGGGGCTGGAGTGTCTGAGGCTGCTCAACGAGATTATTTGTGATTTTGATAAGGTACGAATCATAATAGTAGGTATCGAATAGTAGGTCGAATAGGCACAATATTCGAGTCGAGGTATTTCGCACTTGGCCAACATGGCTTTTATAGACATAGACAGACATTTATTCACGAACTTGGCACACAATACACATCACAACACAAACCAAGACACAGAGAGCGAAAATATGAAATAAAATATGAAACAAAGACAGAGAGGTAGCACACAAAAACTTATTAAAAAGAACACGTGCCACAGCAGCAAAAAGGTCTCGGCTCAGCATAAATGCCTTACCACTGAGGAGTAGCTAGGCGCTGGTATTTTGCCGAAACCGTTATTTATAGTCACTTGACCTTGTGAGACTACTTCAAATTTGTGGAGTGTTCAAAAATAATAATTGTGGATAATATATTGTTATTATAAAAACATAATATGACATATATATACATTATTATTATTAAATATTTTAAGACATTATTAGTAACATAAATTGGCAAATATTGAATAAAAGCAAATCAAAAATAAAAATACAATATTATTAAAGGTAGGTACCCTACTAACAGGCGAAAGGTGCATTATCGCTGTTTGCTCCAGACAACCCTGTTTTTTGTACTTCCGTTTAATATACTCTAAGACGCTTACTAAATGTGTATTTTAATTTCATAAATTAATTTATAAATATACTAGGTTCCGCCCCCGGCATAGCTCGCGTGCTACCTACATAAAAAGAAGCCTATATGCTCATCATCATCATCATCAGCCTGTAGAAGTCCACTGCTGGACATAGGCCTCCCCCAAAGAGTTCCATGACGAACGGTCTTGAGCCTTCTCCATCCACCGAATTCCCGCAACCTTCACAATGTCGTCGGTCCATCGGGTGGGGGGCCTATATGCTATTCTAGGTAATAAACTCTATATATTCCTATACTAACTCTATAAGTTTCAACAAAATCGGGTGAGCCGTTAGGGCGTTATTGAATAACCAAATTTCCAAGCATCCAAACATCCTCACAAACTTTCGCATTTATATTATTAGTAGGATAAAATTAACAGTCGCATAATAAATCCATGATATTTGAAAGAGAACATTGAAGTTTAGTTAAGCCTCTATCTAAAATGGCGTTTTGTTTATTTCAGCTGCTTCTGAAGCCAAAATTCAGCTGCATAGAGAAGATCAAGACAATAGGAAGCACATATATGATTGCATCAGGGCTCTGTCCAGGGAAGGAAGAGAAGAAAATAGTAAGTTTTTCCGTTCTAATACAAAGCCATATAGCTCGCAGAACCGACAACCGTTGGGGAACAAAGGTTCTCGAGTGGCGACCACGAACCGGTCGACGCAGTGTTGGAAAGCCCCCAATGGACCGACGACATTGTAAAGGTTGCGGGAAGTTGGTGGATGGAGAAGGCTCAAGACCGTTCGTCATGGCACTCTTTGGGGAGGCCTATGTTCAGCAGTGGACTTCATCAGGATGATGATGATGATGATGATGATGAAGATGATGATACAAACAAGTCTCAACCCCTGGGGCTCTAGGCAAGATCAATTTTCTGTTGGAATTGTATGGACATGTTATTTGCTTATGAGATGTCACGTGACTGCTGCAAAGTTGGTAGAAAAAATTCTAGCTGCTAAGGAGTCATTTCTCCCTTCACACGTACGTTGACGGGAAATTGTTAGATAGGAACTTCCTTTCCCTATATCTATCAAACATACTCGAACACCCCTGACTCGACATAAAGCCAAATCAAACTTTAATGCAGGCCATTTAAAGTCAATTTTTGTAATGTTTTATTCGGCAATAACGATATTTGTGTTAGTTATATAACGCTTACACACTTGCATACAATACTTTTTCTATTTAAAGGATGCCAGAAGTAAAGAGGAACACACAGTGGCAATTCTAGTGGAGTTTGCAATGGCTCTCATGTCAATACTGGATCAAATCAACAGAGAGTCATTTCAGCGGTTCAAACTAAGGATAGGTAAGTCCATTTAAGTCCAAGGTAAGTCCAAGGCTTGGTCGCGAGGGACAGGCATAGCTTCACCTAGTTTCTAAGACGTTTCAAAGTGATCATAGTGATTTTATTGAAATAAATGTCTTTTGACTTTGACTTTGATTTATTCATACTTTTGTACTGCACTTATTGTGAAATAATCATCATTCCAGCCGTTTAAAGTCCACTGCTGAACATCGGTCTCCCCCACAGATTTCTGGAGTGACTTTCTATCACGTGGGGGGAATTTACCCATACTCACCCCGCTGCCGCTGGGCACGCGGGTTGGCGAGCGTAGTTAGAGCTATCTTTGTGAAAATAGGGGTCGCTACTGCCCAATGCTGTGAAATAATGCTACCAAAAATCACCTTACCAAATATGTTTTACAACCAATATTTATTACGCCTACATTACCACCGATTCACCACAAAAATGCACGCTTCTGGGAATCGCTCTTACGTATCATTCTCATACTAATTATCGCTACCACCAATCATACCACTAAGAATAGACATCACAACTTATCACCTTACCGCACTCTGCCGCGAAATCACGCTACCACAAATCACCAATCCTCCCATTAAATGGAAGGACGACATATTATAGGAAACTGGGAGCCGTTGGGAGGCTTATGCATAGCCGTGAACGTCCTACGGCTGATTTATTATAAATAGGAATCAACGCCTAAAATAACACTAATAACATTGAACTGAAATACATTTTTCTCCAGGTCTAAGCCACGGGCCCGTGATAGCAGGCGTGGTGGGCGCTCAGAAGCCACAGTACGACATTTGGGGCAACACCGTGAACGTAGCGTCAAGGATGGACTCTACGGGCGTGATGGGCAAGATTCAGGTCACTGAGGATACTGCTAAGTGAGTACTTACAATTACGAAAATTATTTTCTTGAATGGTACATCTGCTATTTTGTTCGCGTAGGGCCATTTCCTTACAAATACATATTTTCGTGGTCTTTGCCTATTTGCCGTGGTGGCCCCGGATAAAGAATAGGCCCCTCCATATCTACCTGTCCGCGGATGTCGTAAGAGGCGACTAAGGGAAAAAAGCTAGGGGATGGACAGCAGCGTCTCTCATTTTAACAACGATAGCTCTAACTGCGCTCGCCAACCCGCATGCCCAGCGTGGTGAGTATGGGCAAATCCCCCCACATGATAGGAATTCGCTCTGTCTGTGGGGGAGGCCATGATCAGCAGTGGACGTCATACGGCTGAAATGATGATGATGATGATGACTACAACAGGCTGTCTTAAATATATATTATGTGGAATTTTAGTCTTAGACCTCGGTGGCGTATTCGATTGTTTGTGCGGGACAAATGTTTGCATGATATGCAATCTGTTACGGGTCTGGGCATTGTCGCATGGTACTCATAGTTTCTGATACCCACGACACAGGAAATCCTAGTTTGGGGTTAGAACTATGTATCTGACTGTGACTCATGAACTACCTATACTACCTAAGCGGAATTAAATTAAAGTTAACATCAGAATTTGCTCTTCCTGCCTGGTCTACGACTTACATTAATGAGCGGCAACGTCTGCCTTCGCACACCAGATAATGCTTTAGTAATTTCAACAGGCGCTTTATCTTTTCAGGGTCCTAATGAGGGCAGGCTACACCTGCGAATGTCGTGGTCCGACGTACGTAAAGGGAAAAGGTACACTTGTGACATACTTCGTGAAATCTTCTAGTTCTAGTAGCGGAATTTAAAGGATCTAAATAACAAAGACAAAGCAAGATTTTTTGTTTTACGTTAACCTTCTCACTGAATTGTTTTAGTTGTAGAATGATAATAAGGCAAATGATTATCTGACTAATTGAAGAAATGAATCAATTATATTAATCATCCTACTAATATTATAAATGCGAAAGTGAGGATGTTTGGATGTATCACTGTTTGTTGTTCAATCATGCCGTAACGGCTCAACCGATTTCGTTGAAACTTGGAATATAAATAGTTATTTACCTAGAATAGCATATAGGTTACTTTTTATGTAGGTACCACGCGAGCGAAGCCGTGGGCAGAAGCTAGTAATATTATAAAAATCACCTTTAAGTAAATTAATAACCACTTCTCTGTGAGTTTATAAGTACTATATATAAGGTGATTATTAATATGTTAACTGTCCCAAAAAGGGCGTATTTTACACCCAATCGGCAATAAAGTTTGATCGTCGATTTTTGCTACTCAGTTTTTCTCATTGATATATACTGAGTAGCAAATAGGCCGCCGCTATAGGTAGCACTTTTTACTTGAACATTTCGAACGTAAAATACTTAGATAAACGAGTAAAGATGAAAAAAAACAAACATCAGTTTTTTTTAAATTAGGGGTTTTATCAATGAATAAAAATTTTCATCTTTTTCGATATTTTATTGATAGAATAAGCCCCCTTCGGGATAGTATAATAAAAATAAAACATTTTGTATAGGAGGTTAGTATAATTTTGTACATTTTAGGTATTTTGAAACGTTACTAGCAAAATGTGTGATATTTTAGAGATTAATGAGATTTATTTTTAAAACATGACATGATGTTCGAATAAGTAGCGTAATTTTTATGGTAAGTTGCATTTAATGTAATTTTGTCCTGTTATTTTGTAAAATACTCCCTACTATAATTTATGGTGCTAAAAATAATAGTTTTAGCTGATTTTGAATTATCCCACCAAAGTTTTGAAATGTTGGTGTTGCTTTGTATAAACAAAAGTATGTATTTTTAGGTGTTAACATATTGATGATAGGTTATTATTTAATAATAATTGTGTAAGGTTTTTATTATTTAGTGTTTCTGATTTGCAGCTTAAATACATGTCATGTCAAAGTTATATATATTTTTCGACAAGTAATAGATGTGTAGAAATCATTATTAAAAAATGCTCTGAATACTATCTATACTATAACTATTTATAAAACACCTGTTTCAAGTTTTGTAGATTTCAATTACATAAATACATAGATTAATTTATTAAAATTATATACCTATTTAAATATTAAATAATTATATTTGTATCACAAATAAAATATTGGAGATGAACCGGGCCTCATAATAATTCCTATAGTGTTTATAATTGTTAATAATAAAGAAATGAAAGAATTTCACGATTTTTATTCCCAGGAGTGGTAAACATCCTATCCGATCTCCAGTTGACCAGATCCTTGAGGATTCTAAGGGAGGTAGTCAGAGGCATGTCCAAACATTTGGCACATGCCTTCATTTTGCAGTATTCCATACGTGACATGAGAGCTATGCTCGGAGTTTCGCTGCGTGATAAAATCCAAAATGAGGAAATCCGTAGAAGAACCAAGGCTACCGACCAGAATTAGCAGGTTGAAGTGGAAGTGGGCCGGCCATATAGCTCGCAGAACCGACAACTGTTGGGGAACAAAGGTTCTCGAGTGGCGACCACGAACCGGACGACGCAGTGGTGGAAGGCCCCCACCCGATGGGCCGACGAAATTGTTAAGGTTGCGGGTTGTCGGTGGATGGAAAGGGCTCAAGACCGTTCGTCGCGGAACTCTTTGGGGGAGGCCTATGTCCAGCAGTGGACTTCTAAAAGTTGTTGATGATGATGATATTTTAAGCACTGTCAAATTAATTTAGTTTCGTATAGTGAAATATGAAACTAAAATTAATAGGGCGTAGGGAGGCCTACGCCGTGGAGGCGACTACTGCGGAGGGTTGAGATTAGAGAATAGGATAAACAGTGAAATTAATATTAAGTAAATAAGTGTAGTTAAAAGAGACGTTTCATCAATATATGGACCCTGGGCCTGCACTGTGTACACTACTCTAAAATATGGCTAAGCAATAAAGTAAACGTATTTAATTAGTTATTTTATTTAAATTGACTTCGTTCTAAGGTACACTAAGATTTTCTTCGACAAAGAGAGCAACACACAGCGCTACAAAAATATGGCGGATGGACGTGGTTGGAATGTCATTTTGACAACCTAAATTTATCTGACAAAACAAAAACATCAAATCAAACAACATGACATGAAAAATATGTCAATATCGTGTCAAACGCCAATTATAAACCAACATGGCGGCCTTCAATAGTAAAAAACTTACCAGAAGAACTATTCTTGTACCATCGCATTTACCTTCAAATTAATGAAATTGTATTTTTCTTGTAATCTCCTATTTATTTCTAATTTTTCTATGTAGTGTACATGGACCAGGCCCAGAATGAAATGGCTCCTTTGAAAAGATTATGTTAGTTTAATAAGTAGTGATTATGTCTAGTTTGTGGAATACGAGAAAGCCTTCGATTCAGTCGAGACCTGGGCAATGTTACGGTCACTACAGCGGTGCCAGATCGACTACCGGTATATCGAAGTGTTGAAGTGTTTGTACACCAAGGCCAAGTGGAACTCTTTTGGGGAGGCCTATGTCCAGCAGTGGACTTCTACAGGTTGTTGATGATGATGATGAATAAGTAGTAGAAATAAAAGGCTTTTTTATTTTATATAGTGAAATAACAAAATCGACACCAATGTAGGTCTTGCTAAAGAATAAATGTTGATTCTTTTCTCTGAAAAATATTACCGATTTCACGCCTCACCCACTCAAATTTGAATTTGTACGAGGTTACAAGTATGGACATGGAATACACAATATTCATCAATAAAGTCCACAGTCCACTAAAGCATTGCAACTTCATCATTATCATCTTATATCGCTTTTTAGCGATAAGACCGCTCATTATACGCTAATGATGATGATGATGTTATTTTCTGAATGGAAAATCCATTGGTGCACGACCGGGATTCAAATCCACGACCTGTGGATTGGAAGGCAGGGCCCCTACAACCACTCCACCAGTGCTCAACTGTGGATGACTCAGTGGACATAGTGCTTAATCCTGCAAGTTATAGCGATGGTAATTGGTAATTGCGGGTTGCGGCCACCTACGCGTTGATTTATACCGACGGTTCCGCCTTCGAATGTAGAGTAACCTTGTGACTGGTCTTGTTGTCTGTTTGCTTGGTTCTAGTGCAATAAACTAATACCTATAATAAAGCCGTGTTCGAACGGCAAGCGATATGTCATCTGAAATTTATTTCAAAACTATTATCTCTAATGAATAAAGTTAGTATTGAGTTCGACTTTTAAAGTTCCATGTCAAACTTAAAATTGACTTTCATCAATAGACTTATGGATAATTTTGAAATATATATATATATTAGATGACATATGGCCCACCGTTTGAACACACCTTAAATCTTAATGAATTCTGATAACACAGATTAATTGTTTTGAATGGTACTAGATTTGAGTGAAATTATTGGTCACCAGATCTTTAACGACGACGAATAAGTTCAACAATATCCACCCCGCTACCCCTGTCCCGGTAACGATAACGGGGAAAAAGGTGTTATCTTTGTGCAACACCAGTGTTGGTGTTCAACAGGGAGGGTATGGGCCTATGAGCCTGTGATTTTCTCTTAATTTTTCACGTGGCCTTGCTATTGAAATTCGGTAGGCGTGTGTATTTTCATTTCATTTCATTTCATCTCCCTTTTACTCTTCATGATGCTTGCTTGTCGGGTCACTGATTCTTTCTTGGTCTGTCTAATTGTGTGTAATCTTCATAATTGTCATATTCTAGAGTCCAAGGGCATTTGTGAGCTTTTGTGCACAAATCTCAGTGCAGCTTAAAAAGTATTTATCTAGATTTTTACCTACCCAAGTTTTTCGGTGACAGCATAATCATTCAATGAAGTAGTTGGTATCGCTTTGCCGATTCTAGGCAAAAATGTGGGTTCGAATCCCTTCGGTTCGAATTTTAAGGTAGAACTTCAATATAATGAGGATGTAGTCTTCGAACGGATCTTACTAGCCAGATCAGGATCGGATTTATAAAACATAGGGTAGATTATACAGGGTGTTTATTAGGTATACAAAAATATAAAGTGGAAGTGTAAATTTGATGTGGGTGTTATTTTCGAGTAATTTGGTGGTGCTGATAACGAAAATGACATTTTGAAAGATAGCAGACGCAAATGTCATTGCGAGGTTATATGTATCGTTTTCAAGTAATTTGAGCGCGCGCCAAAATGAAATTGACATAAATTTTGGAATCAAAGATGGCGGATGCTTAAAATCACTAAGGACTAAATAGAACAAAACGGGAACCAGTTTACTTATAACAAAGAACATAAGGCTTAGTAAAAGTTGCACCCTTACTCATCGTACAAACGATCAAGTCTATCTACAATCAAATAAGTTTACAAACCGATAGTTCACCTGTCAAAATATAGATTAATTACAGTAAGTATTTAACGTGAGAGAGTTCGTATTGATTTTAATTATAGGTCTGGGTTATTAATTCGGTCTGATTTAATTATAAGCTTGTGCTCTAGCGGTCTGGATTTAACTGTTTAATGGTACATATTGTTTAGATGTATATTAGACACTGCCGTGGTGGCCCCGGCTGAAGAATTGAAGTTATTTCTGGATGTTGTAAGAGGCGAATAGGGGAAACAAATATATAAATAAAATAAATAAATATTTCGGACATATCACACACGGTCAACTGTCCCAAACTAGGCATAGCCTGTACTATGGGTACCAGAGACTTATATACATAATATATATATATTTAACACCCAGACACAGAACAAACATCTGTGTTAGTCACACATGATTGTCCAGTTACTATGAGATGGGCAGCAGCGTTCCCTATCAACAATAGCTTTATCGTCAACCAGCATGCCCAGTGTGATGAGTATGGGAAAATACCCCCAAATGATTGTTTCTGGAAATCTATGGGGGAGGTCTACGTCCAGCAGTGGACTTCCTAAGGCTGAAATGATGATGTTACTAGGTAGGGTTCACCAAATCACCGACAATATGTCAAGTTATGAGAGAACAACTTCGACAAAGAGGTGTAACGACGAATCCAATAAGGGAATAAAGGTTCTCTAATAGCGACCATGATCCGGGTGACAGGGTTAGAAGCCCCCCCCTCACCCGATGGACCGATGATATTTTGAAGGTTGCCGGAAGTCGGTTCTCTAAGCTTAGTGCCCATTTACCAGAATCATTTTTACCATAATAAACAAATCTATCAGACCTTAGCTCCCAATTAGCCTCGGGTCTAGTCCGGTACCATAATAAAGCTATAACCAACACCGGGAGCCGGCGCATTAATCACGGATTACTGCAAGTAGATGCAATCGCCGTGGATGATGCACGAGTTGCATTGTCCTGGACCCCCAAGTTGACATAGAGTAAAATCATAATTGGGACAGAAGCGTCATCTCAAACTCCGTATTCGGGGATAAGCTTTAGCTCTACCATCTGAAGTTTTCCCAGTTGTCACGACATGATATGACATCAAGTACTTTTTTGTAGCCCTTCAGGGTAACGCTCCTAAAACGACTCGTTTTTTTGGTGTTTTGTTTCCATGAATGCTTGCTAATTGCTGTGATGTTTTTTTCATTTTGCTAGATATAAAGTAGTAACTAATAAATGTGTGAGATAATAGAAAAATACACTCTTATCACAATACAGCGGAAGATGATGCATTCTTCTAAGATTCTAAGATTATTGTATAAGTATCTAATATTTATGTGAATGCTTGTTTTTTGAATAAAATTATTCTTATTCTTTAGTTGTTATTCATTTTTCACTCTACTCATCGATTACTCATAAAAAACAAGCCACTTGCTCATTGAAACTTTCCCCAGAAGCACATTGTTTCATAGAGTAAAATTAGAGACTATTCTTGGAGTATTTGAGATGTCCCTTCTACAATAATTCCATAATCTGTGCTGACGCTAATAATTTAAGCGATTCATAACCTAATAAGAACCGCGTAATAATTTAACCGTGTATTGTATGACCACGTAACTTTCGGTAGCCGTAGCATTATCTGGGTCCGGATGAGATATGGTACTTGTATCTGTGATCTTGAGCCTGTGGGAATCTGGGAACATAATCAAAGGAATTTAGCGAACTATGTCTATTGCTGCATCTACATTGCTGCCCGAAACTTTGTGTCGGCCTTTCGCGATAACACTTTGTGTTCAGCCAATAGCGAAGAGTCTACTTTATCGCGGAAATGTGTTGGGCGATTCGGGAGACTCTTAGGGCGATATGTTATCAAAAATATGTTTAAAATTTTGTTCAAAATGATCGTTACGAGTACTGATTAAAGTCAACTCTGAGTTTGACATTTGAGGGCGTGTGTGGCATATGTGTTTACCACTATACCATACTTAATAGCAGCTGTCTACAAAGCTTCTGCTGTTTACATCTGCTGTTTTCTATATTCATCCATCTTCTCGTCACGTGAAATTTGGCTTAAACGACTAATTATGTAAAAACATTGTTGACATTTTGCCATAAAGTATTGGAACTCCGTGGCACAATATTGCGCCTTTAATGAGAGTCTTTAAGAACTTTTTGTCCACGAAACAACTTATTTATGGTTACAACTCCCTTATATGCATCGGTGGCCCACTTATGCTGGACAACACGATTCGGCTAACTTACCCATCCATAAAAATTCTACCTAATTTTCTTACCCTTATTTCGTACAGTTTCATTTATAAGGCATGCATCATAGTAGGTAGCCGCAGAAAAAGATGCATCTAACCACCTCTATTTATTGAAATAAATCTAGTTCTCAGTTCAAACCAGTAGTGCAATGTAATTTTTCATTGACAACAATGTTAAGAAAGAAATTAATTTTATTTGTAACAGGTAATACACAATTTCCAAAAACAACAAATTTTTTTTAGCTAATTTTGAAAACATTTACTAATTACGACCGCCACTGATTTGACACAAAACTAATATTATATATATGTGTATGTATGTGTATGTGTTTATGCGTGAATATATGTGGTGTGTGTATGTGTGTGAATAAGTGTGTCTGTGAGAGAGTGAGTGTGTTAGTGTGGTGCTTGAGTGTGCATGTGTGTAATGGATGTGAATATGAATATAGCAATAGACTTTACAAACAGCTACATGTTAGGTTGTTTCAACCTAATGAAGGCTTAAGAGTGTTCATACCATACCATACGTGTTTATACCATTTGGTCATATGTAATTATGGTTTTTGATATACAACGAAAATAGTAAATGAAAATCAATATAACAAGAGCCCCCTTGGGTCACGTTTCAATGGCTTCGTAGTTTAGGTAAGATAGATATTAGATATTAGTTTGAACATGTTAACGATGGATTTTCAAAGTTAATCTTATTTGTGTCTCAACGATCAGAAACACCAACTTTTACGAGACATTCTTCTAGGCTTGGTCGCGAGGAACAGGCATAGAAACGGCATGAAACGTCTTAAAAACTAGGCATCACCTAGTTTTTAAGACGTTTCAAAGTGATCCTAGTGATTTTATTGAAATAAAAGCCTTTTGACTTTGACTTTGAATAGATCGGGGCGAATCACTAGTTACTAGAAAACCAAAAGGCATCGCGGTGTTTTTTTTTGCAAGGATCATAATAAAGAAGCTGGTTTAACCATTAATTTAACAAGTAACCTAAGTTTGGAGCACCGTAAACTTGAAATTATATCTGGCTTGATAATGTCAAATTACCTCGCGAGGTGTAATTTTTAACTGATTTCCGAAAAACCAATTACATGTTTTGGTTCGATCGTAAATTCAATTTGTGTTCTGGGAAGGTGGCATCACACCTGCTTTTACGGACATTGTTTTGCAATTCAAAGAGTCAACTTTGTGGGTGACTGCTAGTGGCTTAATTATGCTAAACGGAAATACAAACTATTACCTAAAGGTTGCTGGAGCCCTTGGATGCAGGTAGCATAGGATCGGTCGCTCTGGAAATCTAGGGCCCATAGGCTCATACATACATAGGCATACTGTTGATCATAATCAACAGTGGACTTTCTGTGGCTCAAATGATGATGATGAAGAATACTCTAGAGCTATGGAGAGAGCTATGCTAAGAGTTTATCTGTGTGATCTAATTTTCACTACGTGATAAAATGTGTAACGACAAACTCTGTAGAAGAACCAAGATACCGGGCAAGCCATATAGCTCGCAGAACTGACAACCCTTAGGGCATAAAGGTTCGTGAATGGCAACTACGAACCGAACGACACAGGGAAGAAAGGTCTCCCACCTGATGGAGCGATGATATTTTAGATCGCGGGAATTCGGTGGATGGAGAAGTTTCAAGATCAGGTCGTTCATCGTGGCACTCTTTGGTGTACTTTTTCATGATGATAATGATGATTGTGTCTTATATGAAGCGACGATCAGGCAAGAGATAAACTAAGTTACTAAGTCAATGTTCATCTCAGTCACAGTAGCCTTAACATCTGACCTTTTGTACTTTAAAGGGCGGGTCCTCGATATGAAAAACAGTCTGCCCCAATTCCAAAAATCCATTGAAACCAGTACAAAAATTGAATTGAAAATTATTCATCATATTAACTGCACTTAATGTATTATCGTTTCAGAGAAGTGTTTAAACCAGATCACCCGCTTAATTTTTATTGCCGCCACCAATTTTCCGACGTGAATACATCTTAAAATGAATTCAGGTTTGATTGCCACAGCGCACAGTGGTTCCATTTCCAAAAAAGGTGGACATAGGGTAGAAAGTCGATCTAATTTCGACGTACGCTGTAAATAAAATACAAGCTGTGAAGATGTTTGTTACCAACCATTGAACGTAGGTTCGTAGTAAAAAGCCTAAGCTATTTTTTATCCGAATACAATGCGAGCAAAGCCACGCGTGGGAGCTAGTATTAAAATATAACAAGCCATTTCCACGTCAAAATAATCGTCTGCTAGCCAACCTGCCCGATATTTTTACCGTTTACACGGTGATTAGTGGCCAACAGTGGCCATACTGTCCTTTTATGGGGAAAAGTACGATTAATGTGGCCAGCGTGTATTATTAATAAAGAATTTTTATGGTCCTGTTGGTCACTAGAATGGCCTGAGGCGCTTCCGTGTCTTCATCTGTAGCAGACTTATAATTAACATGGTTGTGGCGAGATGCGTATGATCGAAAGCATGAATAAAGGAGCCATTTCATTCTGGGCCTGGTCCATGTACACTTCATAGAAAAATTTAGAAAAAATAATAGATTACACGAAAAATACAATTTCATTAATTTAAAAACAAATGCGATGGTACAAGCATAGTTCTTCTGGTAAGTTTTATACTATGTGAACACTATTTGAAGGCCGCCATATTGATTTATAATTGGCGTTTGACATGACATTGACATATTTTTCATGTCATGTTGTTTGATTTGATGTTTTTGTTTTGTCAGATAAATGTAGGTTGTCAAAATGGCATTTCACGCACGTCCATCCGCCATATTTTTGTAGCGCTGTGTGTTGCTCTCTTTGTCGAAGAAAATCATAATGTACCTTAGAACGAAGTCAATTTAAATAAAATAACCAATTAAATACGTTTACTTTATTGCTTAGCCATATTTTAGAGTAGTGTACACAGTGCAGGCCCAGGCTCCATATATTGATGAAACGTCTCTTTTGGATGATTCTTTTAAACCCCAAAAAATTTGACTTCGACGGGATTTGAACCAGCAACCTTCTCCGGACGGAAAGAGTCTAGAAACCGTAGTATCTAGGAGAAGGTTGCGTCGACCTCGGACGCGTCCGAGCGAATATCTTTAGGACATCCAAACGGATCAACCGTAAATATGGATGATTTGCCTTTACCTACTTGAGATTTTGATTTACCTACTGTAAAATCATTTTCTATCTTTTCTGATTTGTATAAAAAGTACCTACTAAACTCTAAATTGACTTTGTTCAGTAGGGGAAAGGATCATTTTGAAACAAACTTTGTATATTGTGACATAATAAAGACCGCATGCCGTTTGAGCACGGCCTGACGCTTGATGGTAAAGGTAAACAAACAAATATGGTACCATGGTACTCGTAGTTTCTAATTCCCACAACATAGGGAATCCTAGTGTGGGGTCAGGACTTCAAATGTGACTGTTGAGTGTCAAAAAAAATGACTGCTTAATTACGCTACGTCCTATAGCCTGCTCATTTATTCCTCTGAGTAAGCATTGCTTTTGAAAGTTGGTAGCTGAAATATCAGTCGTTTCAGTTTCGTAGAAAAGTCCAATGGGTACTTCATGTATTTTATTAAATAAAAGATTAACATTGAAAGGGCAGTGGTAGTGGTTAAACGGTGCGGCCGCTCATGTCCTTAAGATTGAATTAAAACTTGAATGACTTGATTTTTAGTTTTAATTTTTTTGTCCTGCGAAATTATTTAGTTAAGAGTGTGGACCGGCTGAAAAATAGCTCCATATCCACCTACCCGTCGATGTCATTAGAAGAAGTGACTTCTGGAAAAATAAAATCCGTATTTAAGTAAATTCGTAGAAGAACTAAGGACATCGACATAGTTCTCAGAATTAGCAAGTTGAGTTGGCAATAGCCAAGACCGATCCACAGGTTGTGGATCGGACTTGAATCCTTTCACTACACTGATTTATTCACTGACGATCATAGGCCCTTTTCAGGGCAACTTTACCTCAACCTGGTCACTGACCTAATACAGGAAGACTACGACAGAATAAGTGACAAGACAAGTAAGCATTTAATAAGATGTTATAGGAAACTTTACAATAGGCACGTTCTTGTTAGGACTGCCCGTACAAAAGTACGCTTGGGCAACGCGCTGCATTTACAAGGCATAAGGGTGAGAGACTTTAGAGATACACGTTTAAACATAGTTTTATACAATAAAAATGCTATAAAGTACAATAACATTATGCTCGCGAAATACCAGATTTCACGAATCATCATCATCATCATCATCCGCCTGATGAAGTCCACTGCTGAACATAGGCCTCCCCCAAAGAGTTCCATGACGAACGGTCTTGAACCTTTTCCATCCACCGACTTCCCGCAACCTTAACAGTGTCGTCGGTCCATCGGGTGGGGGGCCTTCCAACACTGCGTCGTCCGGTTCGTGGTCGCCACTCGAGAACCTTTGTTCCCCAACGGTTGTCGGTTCTGTGAGCTATATGGCCGGCCCACTGCCACTTCAACCTGCTAATTCTGAAAGCTATGTCGGTAACCTTGGTTCTTCTACGGATAATACGGATTTCACGAATAATTCATCAAAATTATCTCAAGATAATAAAGTTGCGCTGTAAACGGTGTTTCGTTGTAACCTGAGTCCGTACACGATTTACAAGTCCTTTCGTGAAAAGATAAAGTTATCCGGAGAGCAGGCGGCAAAGAAAACTGTGAACTTCAGATAAATAATTTTTTTTTCTAAAAATCTGGAATCAAACCTTAGTTAATATCTTTTTTTTTTTTTATACTACTGAAGTGGCAAACATGCATACGGCCCACCTGTTGGTAAGCGGTTACCGTAGCCTATGAGCGCTTGCAATACCGGAGGCATCACGCACGCGTTGCCGACCCCGAACCCCCTCCCCCCCTAAAGAGCTCTGGCAACCTTACTCATCGCAGGAACACAACACTATTTGAAACAAATAATGTTATTTGGCTGCAATCTTTTGTAAGGCGGAGGTACCTCCCCAGGCGGGCTGCTCCAATTCAGAACGAGAAAATCTCGCTGTGCCCTACCTCCTCCTAAAATAATACTCCTAATATCTACTTTAATGCCAGTTAAAAGGTCTTCCTCATTTTATATTATTTAGATAGATAGATACATAAATCATTTATTCGACACACACAAATACAGCACAGACAGAGATAAAAGGAATCGGGAGAAACAACAGTAGGTCACAATAAACAAAAAGCTTAGGCACTTAGTAGGTAGGCAGGCTAACAGTGAATTTAAACTACACATTAACAGAAAAGCAGGCGCCTAACCCACCTATCAAGAGGGTGCCAACTGGTGATACCTACTTATAGTGAGAAATGTCTACGCTGCAGTGGCATGGGTCAAAAAGGTCCTATCTCAGCTTATTGCTGCACCGCCGAGGCGTAGCAGCGCTGGTTTCTAATATCTCGATGAACGGTCATGGACCATTGACATGCCAATCGATGCAATATCGTTAGTATATAACGGGTGGGCAGTTCAAGCTTTAAAACCTTTATACCTATATAAAAATAAGTTGTTTTGGACGTAAGACTATAAAATTTCGACTGTTAAAATGTAGTTACAGTTTGAGTTTGAAGTTCTAAATAGGTTTGTGTTTAAGTGCTGCATCCACATAGTGGTCTTAATATCTAAACAAATAACATTTACATATGAACTAAAATTTCAAAATTCAAGTGGTAATTTAGTTTTGTAACTATTAAAAAAAACTCTATCGGTAGAATAAAGTAAGTTCAATCAAATCGGCCTAACTAAATAAATGCATCGATCTAGGAACGTCGAAGTTCAAACCTTAAAGTGTCGGTAAAAAAGCGTTTAGTTTCACATTCCCAGCGGTCACCCTCAGTATTCGTGATTCCATTCTGATTTGTGAGCTACTGCATCGCAATTATTACAAATTAACACTTTGAGATGTTATTTAAAATCGTAAATAACACGCAAATAATACGTTTAAATACGATTTAAATGTCCATAGCTATCGATCGGTTCGTGTGAACTACTTTCCGATTGGATTAGGGTTCAATGTATGAAAGTTTAAACCTTTATAAAACAAAACATATGACTATTTCATTATTATTTTCATACTTTTCATAAAAAAATTAATAATAAAAAATACACAACAAGTTTTATGCCTATCTTAGTAACTTATTTATTAAAATAATATATAAGTAATATTATATTATAAGTTTATCAAAATAACTAGCTAGCGCTGTACTCACGTACTCCAGAATAGAAATGACGTGCCATGTTGGCCTAGT
Source organism: Anticlea derivata (assembly GCA_947579855.1). Lineage (NCBI taxonomy): Eukaryota > Metazoa > Arthropoda > Insecta > Lepidoptera > Geometridae > Anticlea > Anticlea derivata. Next base: position 11,223,035 of record OX388270.1, read on the forward strand.
TAGTGGGTGGTACCTACCCTGAATTTTGATCCAATGTCGTGGGTTATAATCCCGGTGATACACCGATGTTTTTATTTGGTCCAACGGTAAAGGTAAACCTCGTGAGAAAACACGCGTTTTAGTTCCGCAATACTGGCCACGTCTTTCCATTGAAATATTTATAGTACGGAACCCTGGTCGCTATTAAGCCTTTATCTGCTCATTTCCACTTTATCCGTAAATCTTAGCTTGTTACAAGCCCGGCCGTGTCAATTTGTAAATTTATGAAATATAATTACCATTGCTGATGTTATTTAATGAAAGTAATAAATAATTTAAAAAATCAGGTTATGCATATGCCAGAATAATTATGTAGGAATATTATTATGACAGTACCTACGCAGTAAAATCATAGTTTTTAATAAATAGGTATCGAGCAAAACGGGGAAAACAGATTGTATGAGTACATGTACCTTTCTCTAGGTTTCTTTTTCTTTAGGTTCTCGAGTGGCGACCACGAACCGGACGACGCAGTGTTGGAAGGCCCCCCACCCGATGGACCGACGACATTGTTAAGGTTGCGGGAAGTCGGTGGATGGAAAAGGCTCAAGACCGTTCGTCATGGAACTCTTTGGGGGAGGCCTATGTTCAGCAGTGGACTTCATCAGGCTGATGATGATGATGATGTACCTTTAATATTTAATTTATGGGACGAAAGTGAACTTTAATTTCAATAAAGTATGGTCCCATCTGATGAATAGGCCCCTGCATTTCTACCCGAGGATGTCTTAAGAGGCGATTAAGGGAAACAAAGTTAGGGGATGGGCAGCAGCTTTCCCTATCAACAACGAGAGCTTTATCTGCGTTCACCTTGTATAACTATATTTTTATATCATATATATATATATATATATATATATATATATATATATATATATTCCGGACATATATATTCCGGACATATTCACACGGTCAACTGATCCCAAACTAGGCATAGCCTGTACTATGGGTACCAGAGACTGATATTAAAATAGATATATATTTAACACCCAGACACAGAACAAACATCTGTGTTAGTCACAAATGTTTGTCCAGTGCGGGAATCGAACCCTATATTTAATTACTATATTTAAAAATTATGATAAAATATCGATTTACAAAGGTAATGTCTTGATTTATTATAAAACTGCTAAAGGCCAGTGAGATCGTCCAATTTAATGAAGTTACTATCATATTTTTTTATGATTCAAAATTGATGCAAAGTACCTACATCACTTATTACATTAATGTCAATGGCGAGTACATAATTCACCTTCGATTCGCTTACAATATCGTAGTCATGACGGAACCGCTGGAGGACCTAGGCACAAAGCTCAATGACCCAATAGGTGGAACTAAAAAGGTCTATGTCCTACCCCAATAACAGTTGAGGACTCTAATCTAGAAGTTGTTGATGAGTACGTCTATCTGGGACAAACTGTCCAGTTTGAGAGGTCGAGTACGTCCAACTTCGAGAAACAGGACAGTGGACAAATCAAACTCAGCTATAAAATGCTCTGTAACTAATATACAGGGGCATATCCCATAAACAAAAATAAAAATATTGGATACAAAAAAGCACACAAATGAAATTTTTTTTCAGTTATTTTTCAAATCTACTGTTGTTGGCATTTTTATCATCTTAACTACAAATTAATAAACGTACGGAAGTTCAAAATCAAGATTGCTACCTAAAACAGCTGAGGAATTGAGTTTTAACTGATTTAACGCCAAAATCGCTAATTTTTGCAGTGTTATTTATTGAAAATGCTAAATTTTCAATTGCCGTAGAGCAAGTTTTATTGACATTGTGTAGAATTTGTCTCTTTCGAGATAGTATGCGTTTTTTGAATCACCTTGTAGCTAAACTCTATTATTAAATTATTTGTGATAAAAGCTAGACTAATTTTGGATTCCAATAAGAGCATCAAATTTTTAGTGTCAATAAAACTAATCCAAATTACGTGTGATTTACGATTTTCGGGATACAATTTTGGGTGTAGGCGCCTACCCAATTTATTAATTTACACAATGCACTAATAAATCATCATAAACGAGATTCCAAATTGGGTATCATATAAAAAAAAAACTACCTATGTTTATCATAATTACTAGTTTTTTTTTTATATTTAGGTACCTAAATACTTGAAATGCTAAAATACATAGACTATAAAATAAATAAAGCGTTAAGAAAAAAAAGTCATAACATGCAAACGTTTATTGTATTTCGTCGCATCATTCTTCAGATACAGTTTACTTCGGTTGTGCCTTTAGCCTACACGAGGAACATTCGCATTTTAGAAATTCTATTTTCAATCGAATTCCATTTTTTTTTGTTTACCCTCACTAACCTGCCCGGCGTGCACACCGCCGGTCTAGCTCATTCTATTTAGAGATATAGTTTTAAACAAAAAAAAAAATTTACTCAGGGTAAGGGTGGGTGGTACCCTGTATCTTCGAATGAAGCGACTGATACAATAATGATCGAACTTCACTTCAAGAAGTTCGTTTGATCTCATATTTTTTTCATAAAAAGAGTTAGATTTTAGTCTTAAAATCATTTCCTTGTGATGATTTCAGTTCGTCAGGTAGATTATTAAAGATACATTTTAAAATATATAAACATTTTTACAATAAATCTCTTGGTTGGTATAGTAGGCTTATAAACTTGGTGGGGTGCTTGAATTACCTTTGTTTTTATTTACAGAGTTGAGACTCGACTACGGAAAATATTTTGTCACCAGTGGTGTCTAAAGTATTTGTGGGATCGTACACATATTTGTAGCCTTGCAGAATAAAATGAGCACGCAACATTTAATCTACTTACAAGAAGTATTTTAAAACCAATTTGTAATATTTTATTACGAATAGGCAGACAGGTGAAGTTGGGATGAAAGGTTGTAAAATAAACATCAGTGTAATCGTGCAACAATGTGTGTTGAAGTCAATCTCTGGGTTGAATTTGAAACCTATACTTAGGCAACATGTCATCTATACATATATTTAAAATTTATTTCAAAATGATCCTTATTACGTCTGCTGATTTTGATACATATTCTATAATTTCACTACAAAATTCCCCTCACGATGAAATACGAGCTTTAATGTACCTATAGCAATCTTTTCTCGCGAAATTAGTCTCTTTAAGTTTATGTTATTACTAATAATTGCTTGTCAATGGCTACTTGAATCGAGAGCGTTTATGCGGACGCAATCTTAGACATTTTCTAATAAAAATTCAATAGAAATTGGATTTAAGATTATCCGGAGAATTGAACGGTTGACATTTAACTGTCGTTAAAATAACTGGACTATTTTCCAGTTGGGTTTTTATGATTTTTCTTTGAAAAGAAAATTACCGGTACGTGACCAATTATTTGTGAAAATATCACAAATTAAATGATAATAATAATGAGTTAGAAAGGAAATGGAGACATGAATACTTCTGCCTATCCGCAATGTGAAATAGAGGCAGACATCACAAATGACAGGATTTATTATTTAACAGTGATTCATAAATGTATGCCAACCCAAAAGGGGGCTTATTCTTCACCCAATAGGTATTAAAGTTTGTCACATAATGATTATTATTATTTAATATTATTTCATCAATCAATTAAAACCAATTTTTACAATTAATTAGATTCTTTAAAACTTGATTTGTTCATTCGCCACTTCTGTAATTTATAAAAAAAAACATGAAAATTGTTACTTATTAGGTACTTAGGTTGATGTATATCTAAAGCATACCTTCACGAGCGGTCATCTGGTAGTGAGCAGGGATACGTGCTACCACTGTACATGTAGGAACAGTATCTCAACAATCGACGCCAATCAAATAACAAGATCCCATGATCTTGATTAACTGGATGATTTTAGATTCTAAATGATGATTTTAGAATATCAGTAAAAAAACTACATAGGGCATATTATAGGCTCGTGATAATAAGTTGATATTTTTTGATAGTTTCACAGTAGCACTTACCTATTATATACTAACAGGGTTAAAGTTTTAAGCATCCTTCAGTGGAGTCTATAGTATTCATTCATAGGAATTAATTCATTATTTTAAGTAATTTAATGTATTTTTCGTACTTAAGTTATGTTGACGTTTGTTTTGTATTTGTAATTTGACAACGCTAGAAATATCAGGAATGGCGATAATTTTTAAGCTATCAAATAAAGTTCATTATAATCATCATCATCAGCCTACATTAGTCTACTGCTAGACATAGGCCTCCCACAATACCCGCCACTGAGCCTTTCGTAGGTCATCGCTCCACCTAGCTCGGGGGCGCACACTAAATTAATTTAGTTTAGCATAATGCAACAGCTGAATCGAAACCAATATGTTGTTAAAATGTGCTCACTCAAAGATATATATATATATATTTTTTTTATTTTATACAACTGAGGTGGCAAACAAGCTTACGGCCCACCTGATGGTAAGCGGTTACCGTAGCCTATGAGCGTTTGCAATACCAGAGGCATCACGCACGCGTTGCTGACCCCGAACCACCTTTCCCCCCTAAAGAGCTCTGGCATCCATACTCACCACAGGAACACAACACTATTTGAAACAAATAATGTTATTTGACTGCGATCTTCTGTAATATAAGATATAAGATAAAAACATTATTAAAAAAAAATAAGGCCATAGTGCATCTTTGAAGTTGTACAACTGCTTACATTTATACTATATCAATACACTGCCCAACTAATGAGCTATTGAAGCGAAGATAAACGTTATCTAATAACTTCGGCAGGAAATAGGGCAATTTGAGAATTATCTGGAATTATTTATACTGTATCTCTTGTATAACATTGCAATGTTAAGAATTGGTGGCTTCGTTAGTCGATAGTTTTGATTTGATCTTTGTACGGGAAAATATCCCGGAATTACCTTTAAACATTTATTACATCATCGCACAACATTTCGATATCATGATAACACCTTTAGGAAGCCAAACCAGCCTCACTGGTCCGTGGTACACTCTGCCGATCAAGAAGCGAGGCTTCTGCACTCCACCCACCAACCCACACTGTTAACTTGTTTGCCTTTTTGTCATGTCAGTGATTCTTTCTTGGTCATCCTTTAAATTTAACAAACCTAAAAAGGGCCTATGACCGTCGATGAAAGAATCAGTGTGGTGAAAGGATTAAAGTGCGCCTCTTAGAGGCTCCATTCAAAGTCAAAAGGCTTTTATTTCAATAAAATCACTAGGATCACTTTGAAACGTCTTAGAAACTAGGTGAAGCTATGCCTGTTCCTCGCGACCAAGCCTAGAAGAATCAGGCAACAAACACGGCTTGATGCCTATCATTTTTTTCGATGATCCATTTTCACAAGTTCACATTCGTGAACTAGAGGCTCCTTTCGTGCTACTGATACCAGCTACTACTTCTACCTGATGATGATGATTACACTAAGCTAATAAATGCTTGGAAAATCACCCAAGTAGATTTTAATTCAAAGCTTCAAAAGTCTTCAAGCAGATTTCAAGGTAAAAACAGGATAACATTTTTTTTACATTCAGTCATCATAACTTAAAACGAATCACTTGTACGTGATGTCTGATCTCAAAATTCTTCGAATAATAAAATATCTTGAACTAGTTCATAGTGATTCACAATGATGCCGTCATGAGGAAAACCAAGACATGACATTCTGTTTTCTGTAATATATTACCTGAGAAATGGATCTTTCTCTAGAATTTTATGTTTTGAGTATAGTGTCATAAGTACTAGCTAGAACATAATATATTTATTAACCGAAAATTACAACTAACACTTACAAATACTTTATTGAATCCGTAGAAGAATCAAGGTCACCAACATTGCACTCTCGAATAAGCACGTTGAAGTGGCAGAGGGCACTGGGCAGGCCACAGAACTGACAATCGTTGGAGAAAAAAAGAGTCTGGAATAGCCACGGACTGGATGTCGTAGGAAGGGCCTCCACTAGATGGACCGATAACATCTTGAAGCTTGCGGTAAGTTACTGGATGGAAAAGGGTCAAGACCGTACATCACGGCACTCACAAACTTTCACACTTTTTATTTAAAATACAAATTATCATCATTTCAGCCGTTCTACGTCCACTGCTGAACATGGGCTCCCCCACAGACAGAGCAAATTCCTTATCATGTGGGGGGATATGCCCATACTCACCACGCTGGGCATGCGGGTTGGCGCGCGCAGTTAGAGCTATAGTTGTTAAAATGAGGGACGCTGCTGCCCATCCCCTAGCTTTTTTCCCTTAGTCGCCTCTTACGAGATCCGCGGATAGGTAGATATGGAGGGGCCTATTCTTCAGCCGGGGCCACCAGGCCAAAATACAAATAATTAATGATATATTATTTATAACTACTGAAAGCCCCCGCGACTTGAGTCGTGTGAAGTATTTTCATACAAACTTCATTCCCCGCTGCATCCTCTTAGGGATATAAGTTCAGGAAATACTTTCTTAGTACACCCCTATATAGGTACTTTAAGGAACACAGCCTCCAAATTTCAAGTCTATCCAACAGTTTAGCCTGTGTGTTATCTATCTGTCAATTTAAAATCTAAATAAAATAGTGACATCGATATCGAAGCTCTGAAACCTTTGATTGCGATAACTCTTCGAAAAGCTCCTGTCATCAGGCTGTCACGTTTCGTCCTTATCCTGTCAGTGAACCATCACTGTCATTTCCTTGTCATCTCGACTTATCTGTGTCGCATCAACAGCGAATTTTTTGCCGCTGCAGTCATTGTGTTGACAAGTGAAAATTATGGCTAGCGCTATGACAGACGTGCTTCTTTTTATTAAGCGATTTTGAGTGATGGTTGCAAACAGGTGCACCAGAGGCCTGGTTCTTTCAAAAGCTTTGACCGTTTATAGCGGCAACGCATATAACCTAAGTTATTTCATTGACTAAGGCCGTTTGTCTACCGCCGCCTTCACCAAGAACGATCGGTAGTTCGGTGCGACCGCTAGAACTCGGCCCGAGGTTGAGGCGGGCCCATGTGCCGGCAATACATAACCTCATCCACACCGCCTTTCAGGGAAAGGCGTTGCTGACAGAAATAATTTTAAACAAAGCTTTTTAACTAGCGTTTATAAGTAAGGGGGTAAGAACTGTAATTAAACATTATGTACGCAGAGCTATTGCACGTCGAGTATTTTTTCCGATGGTACTTTCTTATAAAACACAAGAAACTGGTGCTAAGGGTATTCGATCAGCTTTGCACTGTCGCTTTGGCCCACTTGAAAGCCTAGTATTTCATTATTTTTATAAATTTTAAACTAGTCAGTCAATCACGTGAGCACACGTCTAACAAATCGCTGGTCAAACAAGATTTGAAATTGTAATGTGCGTGGGACAGAGAGATAGAATCGAAGATACCATCGGTAGATTATGTATGTGCATCATTTGTCGTCATCTGTCAGCCAGTGTATTCCTTGGTTCACTTGTACTCAAATGTACGAAATGCACAAGTTGCGCGCTATCGAAAGTCATCAAGTCAGCCGCATGACGTCCATTGCTGAACATATGCCTCCCAGAGACTGACGTTGTCTTCGACCCCGCCGGCAGGGTCGGTGTTATAGATGTTAAGTGTGTTGTTAGAGTATGGGTTCGGATAGTGCATTAAAATATACTTCAAAAATTAAGTCGATATCAGTGGCTGCAGCATCTTCAAAAACAAGAGTACTCTTTCATCGTGTCCAAGAATTCATAAATATTGCCCTCAAACGCCACACTTTCCCGGCATCACCACCGCAAATCTATGAGGTACGTAAACCGTGTAAACTTGCGAGTGGCCGCACTTACATAGATAACCGGCGCTACCTGTCAAAGTTTTTTTTACTATCGTAAGTATGGACCACTCGATACGATTCTCTCTCGCAAGTTTTAGGAGTAAAGATCACATAGATGCATTTCATTATGTATTTGTAGCTGTTTGGATATTTTTCGGTTCAATAACGCCACGACCGACGACGGCTTGAAATAAATAGCATGTACCTACTCGTAGGGTATTTTCTACCACGCGAGCAAAACCGCAGGCGGCTTTTCATATTAATTGAGCCACGGGTAGCAGATCGTAGATAAATAAAATAAAAATAAATAAATATTCCGGACATATTCACACGGTCAACTGATCCCAAACTAGGCATACCCTGTACTATGGGTACCAGAGACTGATATACATAATAGATATATATTTAACACCCAGACACAGAACAAACATCTGTGTTAGTCACAAATGTTTGTCCAGTGCGGGAATCGAACCCACGACCTCTAGCGCAGAAGGCAGAGTTACTACCAACTGAGCAATGAGGCCAGTCAGAGTAGATAGTAGGAGATTTGTGTAAATGCGGCCTTCCTTGCAAATGCAGCAGTCAGGGGGTCAGATGCATAACTCTTTGCGCATCTGCGCGCGCATGTAAATAAGGGCATATTTCAAACGGACGGTGCTATTATATACCTACCTATAGATACGGAGCCTTCTTCGTAGTAAAACTCGAATTCTTTGCAGGTTTGACTGTAGCTTTGAAAAACTAATTCAGCTCTCAAACGGCCACTGGTGAATATGCCCCCCCCCCCCCCGCAGATTCCAGAGCGAATTCCTATCATGTGGGGTATTTGGTCATACACACCACGAAAAAATCAGCTATTTTTTGTAAAAAAAAATACAATAAATGCAAGAATAAAAACTAGTTATTAAGTTAAATATTTTAACTGTTTACAGTAATAATCACATTCCACGTGAGCTGGAGAGGTCAGTGCCTGGTGAAGGAGCCTAAACCACCTCCCTATAACTTTGCCAGAACATACAGCTGGAGTGCAAAGTCGGGGCAGATCACTAGTTCTACAAACTTGACTGGCACAAGGTGTACTAGACAGGGGCCATTCATAAATAAATCGCTCGCCGATGCTTCCGCGGTTTTATTGATATGCTAAAAGGCGCGATGCTACTGCGAATGCATGAACTTGTTGCTCTAAAGGCCGATTCACATCAGTCGAGCGAATGCTCATTCTATCCCCACTCTATATAAATTATTTTAGTATGAATAGACGCAGACCCCACTCTATCTTTTAGTGTGAACAGACGCAGAGCATTTTTTTTTTAAATTGTTAATTGTAAGGCGTTTGGCCATCAACTCACTTTTGCAAGTGAGATGTGGCCTAAGATGGAGCACGCTTTCCCAGAGTGAACTTATTGACCCTAGATTTGAAGACTCCTAGATTGTACTCTTTCGGGAAAACAGATGCAGGCAGATCATTCCACTCTTTGGCAGTACTTAAAATAAAAGTGGAGCAGAAACGTTTCGTTCGAGCATTCTTTCATTGTTGTTGTACTGACGACCTCGGTGGCGCAACGGGCAAGTGATCGACTGAGACGCAAGGGGTGCGGGTTCGATTCCCGCTGCGGGACAAATGATTGCATGATCTGCAAATATTTGTTCTGGGTCTGGGTGTTGTGGTGACTGTAGGGATTTTTTTTTTCATTTTTTTGTCTTCACTAAGAAAGAAACGTTTATAAAGAATGCTCTGAGCTCTAGCTCTATGTTCGTTTGGTTAACTGGCCTTTACACGGGCATTCAATTTCAACATTTAGGAAGCGATGGAAATTATGATCCGTCTCATAGAATTGCTTGGTGTGAAAGTGCTTTCAAACGGCGGTAGGAGGTAGGGCACAGCGAGATTTTCTCGTTCTGAATTGGAGCACCCCGCCTGGGGAGGTACCTCCGCCTTACAGAAGATCGCAGCCAAATAACATTATTTGTTTCAAATAGTGTTGTGTTCCTGCGATGAGTAGGTTGCCAGAGCTCTTTTGGGGTGGGGGGTTCGGGGTCGGCAACGCGTGCGTGATGCTCTGGTATTGCAACAATTGACTGTTGGGTGTGTAATTAATTATTTTTTTTTGAATTTTTTGTTGCCCCTTACGGAATTAACTAGCAATCCGAAACTACGTTTATTGAATTTTCACACGGCTACATAACAAAAAAAAGTTGAAATTTAATCAACCGACTGAACTTCCGACTGGTAGTGATTTGGATCAATTGTAGTACTTATAACCTTGAGATTTCTCTATCTTCTCATATTTGCATAGTAGGTAGTTTCAATCTAGGTCTATCAAACTTCGATTTAACATAAAACCAATGAAAAAAAAGATGCAAAAAGCTATTTGCCGAAACCAGGGATTGAACCAGGGACCTTCAGATCTTCAGTCTGACGCTCTCCCAACTGAGCTATTTCGGCGATACAAACTGTGTTAAAATTACGGATCCTATGGTTTAAGATTTTTACCATACATACTTTTTTTTTGTTGTGGTTCTCATCCAGGCATACTTAGAATCTGATATTCAATTTGTAGAGCAAGGTTCGATCCTACTAGCGCCGCGTTGCACTGCATCGCATCTTGCCCATAAAGTACACTATACCTACATAGACTGATTTTGTAAGGAGAGCGGGCGTTGTTTTAATGTAACGATGACTTTAGTCATCATCATCATCATCAGCCTGAGTAAGTCCACTGCTGGACATAGGCCCACAAAGAGTGCCACGACGAGGTGCCACGACCCTTATAATCATCATTTCAGCCGTAAAGCGTCCTCTGGTGAACATAGCCTCCCCCACAGATTCCAGCGCGAATTCCTATCATGTGGGGGGATTTCCCTATACTCACCACGCTGGGTACGTGGGTAGTTCTTTGTGATAATAGAGGACGCTGCTGCCAGTACCCTAGCTTTTTTCCCTTAGTCGCCTCTTACAATATCTTCAGCCGGGGCCACCATGGCACTTGCCAATATGCCAACATAATAAGCCAGCAAATCGTAAATTATCTCCGATGTTTTGACAATAGCCACTAGTTTCACCGACCTGTTTCATTTGTTTATGAAATATCTAGATCTATTAAACTGCCCATAACTCATTCTGCGCATGCGCATTTACACTGACCTGTCCTGTCGATTGAATGTTATTCATTTATTTAACTAACGTAGGGTTCGACCACGTGGTCAAAATACCATTAAAATTCTACTAATATTATAAATGCGAAAGTTTGTGAGGAAATTTGATGGTTGTTGTTCCATCGCGCCGTAACGGCTCAACCGATTTCGTTGAAACAAATGGAATGGAATAGGTAAAGTTCTTAACCTACAATAGCATAAAGGCTTAGTTAGAGTCAATAGTTTTATTTTTTTGTTTTTCTTTCATTGAGCACTATTTAAGTTTATGTTTATTTTAAGAATTTTTATATGTTTTATAATATATTTTTATATATATTTTATAATATTTTATATTGCTATATTGCACTCTTATTTTTATGTATATCAGACCCTGTTTTTATGAAGATATTTTATACAATTGGTAATATACATAATGTTTGTGCACTTTCAACAAATAAATAAATAAGGCTACTTTATAAATAGGTACCACGCGAGCGAAACCGTGGGCGGAAGTTAGTTGGTTATATGTTTTTACTGATCGAGCGAACGAAGCGAGCGAGGATCTCTCAAAAAACTTGGGTGAAGCTGCGTTATAAGTTTATTTGTTAGAGCATAACTCTCGAACTATCTATTCGATCTGCATGGAATTTAGTAGGTCAACAGGTACAGGTTGTACTATCAATATTTGCTGATAAGAATATGAGTTAAATCGGCCAATAACTCTATCTACGCCACGCGCCACTAAGCTTCAATAATCGTTTGTTATAATTGATTTAATATTTAAAATTCAATTGTACGACCTGCCAGGCTATTGTGTAAGCAAAATGGTAATTATAATTATTAATTTGACATATTACACAAACCTGTGTAATATGCCATGGCCCATATTAATAAATAAAATTAAATTAAAATTAAAATTCATTTATTTCAGACAACAATTTAGGTCCATAGTATGTTAGTCACAAAGTTTTCTTAGTCTATGTTAGTAGTATTAATGAGAGTTATAATAATTAAAATTTAGGAATAATTTCAAACACTGCAATCACTCAATGATGTTGCTATTCCATCATTATTTGATTACAGTGTTTGAGAAACGGGCTATCCCATTTATTGGATAGTGCATTCAGGATGGTGTTGGGACTCCCGTGCAGCCTGCATAGCAACGAAGCGACTTTCTTCCGCATGCATGCATGGAAGCCGTCCGTGCGGGCCTCCGCGAACATACCGGATGCGCTGCAGAACCGCGGAAGCCCCAGCAGCATCCTAAATGCATTATTATACTGGACACGAAGGGTGTTCATCGCTTTTTGAGTGTATGTGGTCCATAGGCTGCTTGTGTATAGTGTCTGACAGTAGGACTTATACAGGGTTATTTTAGCCTCTGTAGAACATCGATAGAACCTACGAACCAACATATTGCCTCTTACAGCCAACGCCCTTCGCTCTCTTTCTACGTCTAACTCATCACTGAGGTTGTCACTTGTATAATACCTTAATAAATAAGTAGTAAGTAGTATAGATTTTTTCGTTAACCCATTTTGTTTATCAATGTGTACAGGCCCTTGTGAACCACGATGCATTGAACCAAATTAATTTCAATTCACAATACAGTGAGTGGTTTTAATAGTTCCGTAATTGAAAGCATGGGCTCAGTCTATTCAGTAACTTCAGTAACTTAGCTTTCCTTGATTCTGTTCAGAGATTTTATGATTTCAATGCTAAAATACGAAATGGTTATAATAAATCATAGGGTTAGAGCTTTTGTACTTTATCTGAAAACTGCCGTTAAGCTGTAAAACTCATACCATTGCTCATCGTTGTGACTAGAGAAATGCTCTTGGCATTGTCTTTTTTTTTGTACAACTCATGTGGAAACCAAGCATACGGCACATCTGTTGGTAAGTGGTTACCGTAGCCTATGAGCGATTGCAATACCAGAGGCATCACGCACGCGTTGCCGACACCGAACCCCCCTACCCCTAAAGAGCTCTGGCAACCTTACTCATCGGAGGAACACAACACTATTTGAAACAAATAATGTTATTTGGCTGCGATCTTCTGTAAGGCGGAGGTACCTCTCCAGGCGGGCTGCTCCTATTCAGAACGAGAAAATCTCGCTGTACCCTACCTTCTCCTAAGTTGTTGTCCTTGTCTAGTCTTTCAATGATCAGCTCAAACTTTGATGCCTCCAGGTGGCCTAAAAACTCCGCCCGTGTTGGTAAAAGACCTGAAGTTGTAAGTATAATTATATTCCATAAATATATTCCTTGCCGTGGTGGCCCGGGCTGAAGAATTAGGCCTTTTCATTACTATACACGTGGATGTCGTAAAGCTAGAGGATGTACAGCAACGTTCCCTATCAACAAACAAAATCGTGGTCAGTGTGTGCTTAGTGCGTAGGAATGTACACACTACATGTATTTTATTCTTCTTCGTAGGTACGAGTATCGTGACCAATAGCCATTTTATATGAAAAATGTGACTTCAACGGTTTGAATTTCATTTTAACTTTATAAATCCAGATTCACCTTGAAAGTTTCAATATTTTATTGCACTACATAAAATTCATGTGTCATCCATTTTTGGAGTTGATACGAACATGCCTTTAAACTTATGTATCGGAACAATATTATTTTACAATCAACATTCATTCGATTCAATCGATTCACTTCTGGCCACAATTCGGTCCGGCTCGATTTACGATTATGAAATCGAATGATTTAATGAAGGATGCGCCAAATTTTTGATTTAAAATCGCAAATGAAATTACTTTTAATTTTTATTGAATTGCTGACGTTATTCTTTTTTAATATTTATTGGATATTGTGAAATTAATTGTGGAATATTATTGTAAAATCGCTTTGAATCTGTTGTTTTTTATTACGATTAACTTATATACTGCGTATAAAAATTGGATGAGGCCAACCGATTTTCTTTACAATATCAACTCAAGTCTTGAACTATCCAGTTCAAGACTTGAGTTCATATTATTCCAGGATAAATAAAAAAAAGTAAGAGAAACATAAGCGAGGTAAGGCACAGTGAGATTTTCATGCTCTAAACTGGATCAGCCGGCCGGGGAGGTAGCTCCGCCTTACAAAAGATCGTACCCCAATAAAATCATTTGTTTCATATAGTGTTGTATTTCTGCGTGATTGAGGGATTCGCCGCGAATTTGCCCTTTCTGGACAACCTCTCAACGATATCATAAGCCCCTAAAATTGACTTTATTCAGTAGAGTTAAGGATCATTTTGATGACATACCTATCACACGCCTATCAAACACGCCTTCAGATATGAGAATTGAATGGATTGAGAACAATATTTTTGAATAAGGTTCTTAAGAAATATTTGTTGGCCAGCAACTATTACCCAGCAAATATTACGGTAACATGGTAAAAATCCGTAATTTTGACTCGCATATGTATCGCTCATAAACATTTGGCAGGTCCAGTAAAATTAATTGGACGAAAGCTGATACTTGTTCGAAATGGTTCGAAATGCCCCCTTCAAAAAGCAACTAGTCTTCTGAAAGATTGACTCGATAATTTCGAAATTAAGTAATAACACTAACTCTTTCAAAATTGACGATCCGATCTCGATGTCTCACATAAAATTTTATATTTTGGTTTTTAGGGGCGTAGATTGGAAACTGAAGCGAGAGCGATTTTATCATTGGTATTTTTGATTAACGCTTAGAAAACGATAAGATTGGTTTGATTTTGTAAAATCTTGAACTCAAAGTAGGTACCTACTTCTAGACTTCACTATCCGTGAAAGAGGACAGTCAAAGTGACATCAGCAGCGTCGTTGTCGTCAAGATTACGTTATCAATGTGATGAAAATACAAGTTACTTGATCAAATCATAGACATTAAGATTTTTTTTTGCATTCTACCTCTTTTGCTCAAATACAGAAATGAATGGTGAAACAAATGCGAATCATAACGAAAGAGACATGCGAATATAAGAATGGCGTCAAATTACTCTGTGAAATCGCGTGGGAAAGAGATAGAATTATAGTCAAATCTATGCGTTAGAACAGTTTCAATTCGTATTCGCTCCCAAGGTTTCGCTTCGCAGATGTTCTATAGGCCCTGCCTACCATCGTACCTCAACCACGTTATAACGAGAGATGACTGAGAAGAGTTACATCTTACTAAGCCAACACGGCTCACATTTCAAAACGCTTCAGCTTATACCTTGTTTCATAGCCGATCACCCCAAAGCGTGTATCGTTACAC
The DNA here is from genome assembly GCA_947579855.1 of Anticlea derivata. Lineage (NCBI taxonomy): Eukaryota > Metazoa > Arthropoda > Insecta > Lepidoptera > Geometridae > Anticlea > Anticlea derivata. Next base: position 11,238,233 of record OX388270.1, read on the forward strand.
GCTTTTATAACAACTACCGCAGAATCTCGTATTAACCGACCAAATTACGTGTCGTAATCGTTAAAACGCTCGTAACGTTTACGGTGAACCTTAAGGCTTGCTCAAATAATCGATATTCGGAAAACCTTTTTTTTTTGATGGCCTTAAGCACGGAAAACTGACTACCTATAGCAAGCGCATAGGTCGCCGCTGAGAAAAAGTTAGATTGTGTCGAGCTCAATGGCCTTAGGGACGAACCTCGGTTTGGGCACCACCCTGAAGAAAAGAAAGAAACACAGGGACGGGACGTTGTCGTCTGCCCCGCTGCCGGCGGGGTCGGTATGGGTTTGTAGAGTGTGTTTTATTTGTCGGGATTTAATGAGGTGATCACGTCATCTGCATATCCAAGACAATGTCTTGGCCTTCGAACAGAGAAACGGTGGCATTAACAGCCGTATTACGTTACGTTGCATAGGCCGTACAACAGCTAAAAAATCCGTCCGAAGAAAAGCCGTGTGTCCACCATATAACGGCTGACATGTTACGATTACCGTTTCTTAAGAAACTAAGTACGTTTAAGTTACTGCGATAGTTATCATGAAGTTGAATTGTATCATTTTACTGAATTTTATCTTATTATGAAGTCTCGTAATTATGCCTTGAAGAAGTCGTAAGAAATAAAAGTTATGTTTTTATTTTGTTACCAACACAATAATCCTTTAAAATCAGCCTATAGCTTTATCGGCTCGATAACTGTCGCGCTGTCTTTTTCTATCAGTAAACAAAATAAAGAGGCGCACATGGTTTTATCGAGACGGCAAAGTAAAGCAGTGATTATGAATAAGGTAAAATTTTTCGTAGAACATTAAGACTCACATGTGCAGGATGCTCACAAAAGAACTAGTGACAAAATAAGTAAGCAAGTTAATTATTATTTGAGTAAAATTATTACTCCTTCACCTTCCTGATTTTATCAAAACTACCACTATTTTTCGAATTTAAATTTGATACAAAGATGATTCACCTCGATTTTTCCCGACAGTTTAACGACTAGAGCGGTATCGTGCAATACTACCACGACCTATCGGCTAGCACAAGTTAGTAGGTACTTCGCAAAACAAAGATTTAACAATAAGAGAACCAAAAATATCGATGTTCTCTACGGATAAGGTAACAAGTGGCAGTGGCGCTAGTGACGGAAAAGCTGAGGAGTAATAGGTTAACGTGGTATGGAAATGTCATGAGGAAGGAAGAATGTCATGTGACGAGAAAAGTGTTTGATATGACTAGGTGGATGCAGGAGTATAAGCAGGCTAAAGAAAAGATGGATGGTCTATGTGAAAGTGGATGTGGGTAAGAAAGGAGTGAGTGCTGAGATGACGGCTGATAAGGGGAATTGGAAGAAGAGTACATGTTGTGCCGATCCCACATGATGTGGTGTAAAGGTAGGAAGATGATAAAGAAGCATAAAACAGAGCAGAGCTCATAAAAACGAAAACTTTTGGGGGATAAAGGTTTTCGAATATTGACCATGAACTGAATGATGCAGTGGAGGAAACCCGAGCGACCGTCGACATTTTAATGGTTGTGGGAAGCCATTGGATGCAGAAAGTTTAAGACCGTTCGTCGTAGTACTTATTGAGGGATGCCTTCGGCAGGCTGATAGTGATGTCGTTGGAGACAGCCCGCTGTATCTGCCTGGTACTCCTGAGAGGGGAGCACAAAGATGGAATAGGTATGTCTATGATTTTTTTAGTGACCTGGCGAGAGTACCAGTTTTAACGTTTACGAATTGCTGGCGAGCAATTCATAAACGTTAAAACTGGTGCTAGCCTGAAATCGATCGGCAATCATACCACGATGGTATTGCCTAAACCGGACGGGTCAATCCACGACGGACCGCTTCTCACGCTGACTTCGAACATGATGCCGGTTATTTACTCTGAAACGATATTTTGATCCTAAACTTTAGGTTTTGATAGATAGAGGGATAGATACATTATTTATTCGATAGGTACCTACACACAAACACAACACAGATAGAAATTAAACCAAAAGGAACAAATACAGTATGTATATAACAAACACAAACAAGTACTTAGCCAGTAGGGGATGGGCAGAAGCGTTCCCTATTGAACCAATCAGTATGTCCAGCGTAGCGAGTTTGGGAAAATCCCCCCAAATGGTTGTTTGGGTGAAGGTCGTACAAGGTCGGTAGCGCTGGAAAACTATAGTGGAGGCTTGTGTTCAGCAGTGAACGTCCTGCGGCTGAAATGATAATGATGATGTAGGAAGAAAAACAGGCGTCTAACCGCCTACCCTATCAAGTGGGGGCCAGCCAATATATCAGAGTTTATTTTGTAAAATAGTTGTAGTACATATATTTTACAAGTACACCTTTTTTTTGGTTTCAGTAGAGTACAAGTTTTTCTTTTTCCATTCCCAACTCGTATTATTTATATCTATTCTTCCTTATCATTTCAATCTGCTATGAATTTGTTATACAAGTCTCCTACTAGGGTATCTCCTAACTTGCAGAAAAACCTGTCACTTCCTGATTGGTGCGCGTTCAGTAGCTAAATATTTACAACACGTTCCTATCATAAACGTGATAAGTCATCGGAATGCACTAGATAGGGAGTAGTAGTCACAAGAAGCTACGAATATCACTAACAAATCAACTAACTAAACCGAAAAAGGTTTCTTATTCTACATGATACAGTTTCTGGTGTAATTTTTTTTAAATTACAGAACGCTGTAGTGCTAGGACTAGTGTACTAGGCCCAGCACCTATACCATAATCTCAGCCTAGTCGGCCTCATCCACAGGAAAGTGATGAGGAGGAACTGACTAAGTGAAAAGGGATCATCGAAAAAAATGATAGGCACCAAGCCGTGTTTGTTGCCTGATTCTTCTAGGCTTGGTCGCGAGGAACAGGCATAGCTTCACCTAGTTTCTAAGACGTTTCAAAGTGATCCTAGTGATTTTATTGAAATAAAGGCCTTTTGACTTTGACTTTGACTTTGACTTTGACTAAGCCGCGGGTTTCCTTACGATGTTTTCCTTCACCGTAATGAGCACATGTCAATGCGCACATATTTTTTAGATGGCCTCATACATAAGCTCAAAGTTGCACAACGGGCTATGGAGAGAGCTATGCTAGGAGTTTCACTACGTAATAAGATCCGAAATGAGGAAATTCGAAGAAGAACCAAGGTCACCGACATAGCTCTCTGAATTAACCGATAACCGTTGGGGAGTTAGGGTTCTCGAATGGCAATCACGAACCGGGCGACGCAGTGTTGGAAGGCCCCCTACCCGATGGACCGACGACATTGTGAAGGTTGCGGGAAGTCGGTGGATGGAGAAGGCTCAAGACCGTTCGTCGTGGAACTCTTAAGGGGAGGCCTATGTCCAGCAGTGGACTTCTACTGGCTGATGATGATGATGATTTTTTTCGAATAGAATCCCGGCCGGGGGGGCCGGGATTCGAATTTACGAATTTCGACCTTCAGATCGAGAGTAGAGGTATCTCGACACGACTTTGGTTCATACCCCGACCCTATATCCCAGTAAGGTTATGTCGAGTACGGCTCGGTATGACGTCCACGCGTCGGCGCACGCGCTTGCACAAATTCTAACTCAATCTGCTTTTTATTGTATAAATATTAATTTATCTTTATTTCATTTTCATAACGTATAATAGGAGGTATTTTAGTTACCAATCTTGATGCCAAACTTCTACTTTAAGTGAGAAGTTATAATCATCATCAGCCTGTAGAAGTCCACTTCTGGACATAGGCTCAACAAGTTCCACGACGAGCGGTCTTGAGCATTTTCCATCCACCGACATCCCGCAACTTTCACAATGTCGTCGGTCCACCGGGTGTATCGGGTGTATTAGTTATAATGATGTTAGCAATACCAATACCGCTGGCCGTGGTGGCCCCGGCTGAAGAATAGGCCTCTCCATATCTACCTATCCGCGGATGTCGTAAGAGGCGACTAAGGGAAAAAAGCTAGGGGATGGGCAGCAGCGTCCCTCATTTTAACAACGATAGCTCTAACTGCGCTCGCCAAACCACATGCCCAGCGTGGTGAGTATGGGCAAATCCCCCCACATGATAAGGAATTCACTCTGTCTGTGGGGGAGGCCATGTTCAGCAGTGGACGTCGTACGGATGAAATGATGATAGCAATACCAAAAAGGGCTTATTAAAAAAATATGTTATTTTTTCTAATAATTTTAATTTTTTTGATTGACCCCCATTCTGGATGTTTTACAATCATGCTAAATCACCTTGTATACATATAAAGTTAAAAAGTAGAGAGGTTTAAAAATAATCAAGGTTTTTACACCACACTTGAACTTTGCCCATCACTCAATCATCATTGATTTATTTTTATTCGTGCGTGAGTGTAATTAATCAAAATGTAGAGCGTTACGGAAGCTGTGAGTTTGTAATCAATCATTTAAATTAATATTTCATTTGGATTAAATCATTTTAATTGAATAGGTGCAAAGCCTTGGTTTGGTTAAACAGCAGCCGCCATGTCACGAACTTAATAAAGGCTCATTCGATTTTTACAACCATTTATCTTTCCTTTCTTTACATTTTTCCACTCATTCCGCTTTAAATCTAATAAAAGCTAATTAAAGTCCGAGTTGGTAACACGGGGTATAGTATTCTTTTGTTTCATGATTTGTGTAAAATCTGTAGTACAAGGTGATTCATATGTATACCTACGATCCCGATAGTTGAACTTTCGTCAAAAAGACTACAAAATCCTAAGAGGTAGCAGGCAAAAAAACACTCTGTATTAGAGAGTTCTACTGGCCTCTACTGCCACTCCACTTTAAGAGCGCCATATGGCGGCACCGCTTGTTGAGAAACTATTAATCTAATGGACTTTGTTGTGCAATGTAAGCGAAGCGTATGTTATCCAATGTAATTTCCTTGATTATGTTTACTTAGAACATTTAAAAGCACATTTATACACAAGGCATAAATATTTATACCTCACTGGTTTCTTTTTGTCAACTTTCTTTACATTATGCTGTATCTCAGTCAATACTGCTATTGTCAAGTATGTATAAATGTCAAGTATAACATTCTTATAGCAACTAGAAGGGACGTGGACGAAAATGAGGTGGAAGAAAATGATGGCGGTTTACTTCAAAACTTCTACACATTTTTGTGACGCAAGAAAATCATTTAGTAGACTCCAGTTTTATTTGCTTGCACTTGTTCTAAGATTGTTTTAACAGCAAAATACCACCGATTTTATCAATGATAAATTTGGAATTTACCATAGACGTAAACTTTATTGCCGATTGGGTGTAAAATAAGTTTCTTTCGGGATAGCATACATACATATTATGAATCATTGAATATGACAATTTCAGTTTTTCTTATAACAAAGAGGGCAGACGTTTTGAGAAAGCCATAATGATGAATTCAAGATTACTCATAATCTCAAGAGATCAAGCATAATCCCTTATTCATCACATTTACTTTTACTGTAAATACACTCATAAAATGTCTAAGTTATTTTCATAAATCATCACGGATTATCTAATAAGCTGATATTAATTTAATAACCTAATTAGATCATAATTTGGAAATTTGTAGCATGAACCAGTTCAAAAATTAACCTAATGACAAAAATTAAGTTCATTAAGTTTATAGCGTAGTGAAATTTTTAATGTAATTTGTAAGATTATGGAAATTAGGTCGTAAAATGTTAACACGAAGACAAAGTTCATAAATGAATTTCATAATAAGCTTTCTATTAGCTGTGATCATTATTATCTGTATTTTTTACAGGTATTTGTAGAGTTTAATACGTATAAAGTTCCAAAAAAAGAGATTTACAGATATTTTTTTAATAAATTAAGTTGGCAAACAAGCGTACGGCCCACCTGTAAGCGGTTACCGTAGCCTATGAGCGTTTGCATTACCAGGGACATCACGCCCGTGTTGCCGATGACGTTTATTTTATGACTAAGAATAATTTTCAAAGTACAGTAGCAAAGACAATATAGTATAAAAATTCTTACTCTATTGTCCTTGCTTTTAGTGAATGAAATTCTCATTTTGATCGATCAAAAGTATTTCGGTGATGTAACCGAAGGGTTCGATAAATCGAGTAGCAATCGAAACTTTCATCGATACGATTTCATCGAAGTTTGATATTAACCTTAATGAGCCGTAATGACCGTCCTACGGTTCAGCGGGCCAAAAGGTGAGTACCAGATGGTACCCTATTGGTTTTGCATCAAAACCAATAGGTAGGTAGAGTTTCCCCAAGAATGGTGGGCATCCAGATCTCCTGGAGAACTAGAGGGCTATTTAAATAGATTTAAATATTTTCGGATATGTCAGTTTTTTTCAACCGGAATGAACACCATCCATGATTTGATCTCTTTTTTCAGATATGGTTTGAAAAAGCTAACGTTTCGATAGGAAAACTTTCCGGTGTTTTAATAGACCTGCTAAACTCAGCAGATTTTTTGAAGGTTGTCTCTAAAAATAGTCTCGTTTATCAATTGGTCCTCTCACATACCTCTTCCACACATGCTTTCCTTGAAGATATCCAATCGGGGTACTCAGAGGCATATTTGAAAACTTGGCACGTTTTTTATTTCTATATTGCATCTATTTACGAGTATCATTACCTATTATTATGACATTGTTCAATTTGACATAAATTGGTCTTTGATTAATGTTTGATCTTATTTCCTTATAAAAATTAGAAAGGCTTTTGCGAGAAAGAACTTGTGTCATGTAATGACCAGTGATCGGAATTATGGGAGTTAAAATACCTAAAGTTCAAGAACAGAGGCAAAAAAAGTGGAGACTTCGTTACTACAACAATTTTATTGTGCCCAATTGGGCCAAAAATTGGAAAAATTGTCACAGTAAGCAAGTACATTTAATATTAATGTTAATAATATTGTGAACGAAAAGGAAATTACAATTTTTTTTAATAATACCAGTCGTAGCTATCTACTGTTTTTTGAAAAAAAAAACAGAAAATTATTTCGATAGTTGTTTTACTGAATTCATTTTAGATGTACTTTAGTAATGTCCTGAAAACCGAGATAATTGGGCCGAAAAAATATTTAGTCCTAAGGCGGCTCCACTTGCCTCTGTTATTTTTCGAGCAGTAGGTATTTTAGCTCCCATAACTCCGATCACTGGTAATGACACATTCTTGCAAATCAATATATATACTAGATATGATATGTATAGTTTAGTTAGTATGAGAAAAAAATCTACAAGTCCTCAGCACTAAAGGGAACATACCAAAAATTTCGGATATTCGACACACTATGAATGAAGTGTACAACTGTATCGATGGAATAATTCAGAAAATTAAGTGTGGCGACTGATTTCTCATTGGATCATTACATTATTACGGTACTAAATAAGTATCCCTTTAGTTTCAATTATGTACCGCGATTCGACAATTTAATAAAAATAAAGGGTGAGTATTAATTTTATTTATTATTTATTTAATACTTTATTGCACACACATAGTACAGTTGCACAAAAGGAGGGCTTAATGCTACAAGCATTTCTAACAGCCAACCTCAAAGGTAATAGGAGAAAAAAGTCAGCGTGCTAGCTGAAGGTAGAAATAAAAAGTTGGAGAGCTGACAATTAATAAAAATAACTCCATAAAATTAATACATACAACCTATACTACATATAAATATCTATATATACATATATATATATTATTAAGCTTAAGAGTACCTTCATACATGTATTCCGGTAACAATATGAAAAAAAAAAAAATCTAATAATAAAAAAGTGACGAAGAAATGATGGTTAAATACCTACGTGACTAATTGTAAATTTGTTATCTACCAGAAGAAGTTTCTTCCAGAAAGTGTTCGTAGACCAATCGTTTGAAACTGGGTTTACTGGGCGCCTTATTAATCATCATCATCATCATCAACAACCTTTAGAAGTCCACTGCTGGACATAGGCCTTCCCCAAAGAGTTCCACGACGAACGGTCTATAGCCTTCTCCATCCACCGACTTCCCACAACCGCAATGTCATCGGTCCATCGGGTGGGGGTCGCCATTCGAGAACCTTTACTCCGCAACTGTTGTCGGTTCTGCGAGCTATATGGCCTGCCCACTGCCGCTTCAATTTGCTTATTCTGAGAGCTATGTCGGTGACCTTGGTTCTTCTACAGATTTCCTCATTAACCGCCTTGCAACCTGTCACGTATGAAATACTACTGCAAAATGTGGGCATCTACCAAAATGTTGGTACGTGTCTTTGACTACCACTCTTAGATATCTTCAAGGAAAGCATGTGTGGAAGAGGTATGTGAGAGGACCAATTGATATAAAAGACTATTTTTAGAGACAACCTTCAAAAAATCTGCTGTGTTAAGTATAGTTAGCTCCATAATCAGTATTAAGGCTTATAAATAACATTTTTTTTTAAATATCACATTGAGACTTGGGTTTCGAATGAAGCATTTAACGTTTTGAAAACAATATTCCAAACATCCTGTACTTACAAGAACCTTTCAAAATACCTAGGTGTCGTATCCACGTTCCGAAATCGCGTCAAAATTATAAAGAAGTTAAGTGAAATCCGTCCGATCGGCACGTAATGCCGGCCTGTCATAATGACAGCTGTCATCGCACGAAATTTACGACCCGTTCTGAACTTAAGAATGGGCGCCTAATAATGATGTACGGGTAATTTTAGGAAGATTGGAAACTGGCATTTCACGGTTAAGTTCAGTAGAGTTGTTCCGTCACTCCCATATAAAAAAGAAAGAAAGAATGAAAGAAAATAAATTTATTCAACACCGACTAAAGATTTTAAAATAGGTACACAGGTTCTTAGAAAATAATAAAAATAAAAAAGCAAGTTTGAAAAATAGCTACCTACTACCAAATAAAATAAAAAGGACAAAGATAATTTGTCTGCTTGTTGAAAAGGCAACAACTCAGCTTTGCCTCACTCAGCCTAGTCCGAAAACCAGACGCTGTAAAAATAGGGTAAATCATGCAGTAACTGGACACTAAGTAACTGGCCATCCTACTATCCAATCCTAACAAACTTTCGCATTTATAATATTAGTAGGAAGTATCCTACTAATATTATAAATGCGAAAGTTTGTGAGGATGTTTGGCAGTTTGTGATTCAATCACGCCGTAACCGGCTGACCGGCTTAACCGATTTCGATGAAAATTGAAATAGATGGAGTACTTTACCTAGAAGAGCATGTAGGCTATTTTTATCTATGTACCACGTGAGAGCGGCAGTTACTGGATAAATAATCAGAATTATATGTTCTTAAACTGAAATTTTGAATATTTATTTTAATAAATTATCCTTTTTGATGAATTGGATGACACGTGTAAAAACGACAAAAATGGTAATTGTCTTAGGTGCTTAATTGACCAGTTACTGAATGGTTTACCCTAAAATTGTAAAAGTTTCCGGATTTTGACACTAAACTCTACTAGCGTCGATGCAATCAATTTATATATTTTCATGTATTTTTTATATAATTGTATTGTTTCATTTAACAGGAGATTCACTTCACATATACAGATTGCTGTCATTATAGTTATTTTTCATAGTGACGTGAATGATACACTTTCCCTAAAATACCTTAAACATCTCTCAGAAGCAGGGCACACGAACAATTAAATTTTATTGAAGATTTTGCAAAGTTCAGTGTGTCAACGAGGCTCAACGATTTTATGGACATTAATTAAGATTTTGACATTCGATCGAAAGGGGATCGCGATCGAAGGACCCATAACTTAAGCTAAATTACTTTTCGGTAAAATTTAGACAAAAAATTTAATCGCGGAAGCGTATAAGGCGGCCATTAATTAATATAAAAATGTTTTTCATCCGAAATACGATGCACTGGCTCTTAAATGAATTAGGCACTGAGACATAGCTTTACCCACCATTACTACAAGGTGATTCATAATATGTATGCCATCCCGAAAAAGGCTTATTTTTCACCCAATTGGCATTAAAGTTTTTTCTACGACTTCGGGAAATATCAGCTGTTTTGGGGTCAAATCAATCCCTGCTTAGTGAAAGCTGTTTAAATAGCAATCTTGATTCCTTCAATCTTGCACGTTTATTTATTAGTTATAAAGATGACAAAAATACCAAAAAACAGCTAATTTGAGAAAGTTTGGAATAAAAAGGTTTTTTAGCCATTATTATCTCTTTTGGTTGATTGAATAATCCCCTTTCGGGATGGTATACATGTTATGAATCACCGTGTATAGATTTTTTGGTACTTTAAGCCGTAAAGGGGTGTCCGTGCATCGATATGGCATATTAAATCTACCCATTACCTTTTAAGCTTAATGAGACAAAAGCATTATTCATGCGATTCTGTTTTTTACCCGAAACAAAATAACTTACACTCCAATGAGCATTATCGGTCACTCTATACGGTCACAAAAGACCATAAATAAATACCAAGCCAGCAAAACCTCTTAACCCTTTAACTCTCGACTTTCGACTTTATGATATCAGTAACAAGGTTCAGGAGTTCGAAAATATGAATTTGTGAAGCTGAAAAAGTCACCACGGTTTCTTTTTAAACGTAGTAAAATATGGTTTGTAGGAACACAGATCCGTTACCTTTTCGAATTTATTTCGCGAATCCAGGTCTTGTTATAGGGATCGATTGTTTGAACTTTAAAGTTTTTTCGCTAAATGAAGACAGACGATAATAGAGTTTTTCATGTGGCTGGGCAATCGCCTTTTTCTTTGTGATTAAGAACCGATCTACATACAAAGTGATTCATTATATTATGTATACTTTTCCGAAAAGAGCTTAATCTATTCCCAATTGGCAGTAATTTTTGTTCTACGACTTTTGGATCACTTTAACAACTAAGCAGGTAACATCATTAAATTGACATATTAACATAGAGCTTATTGTAGAAAATTATAATTATTTCGATAAACTGCTAAAAATTAATAAAATCTAATAATGACAAAAGCTTTTTTATAAAATAACTCATATATTAACTAAGTTGTTTACTAAAAAAAAACTTAAAAATAAAGAAAATGAAGCTAACGCCATGTTTATGTAAAAAAAAACAGCAACTATCTTAAAAAAATGAGACCATGCTTTGATCTAAAAGCGCGTTGATCCATGACAAAGGTCACGTAAAGCGTTGGTCGCTCTCCTGTAAATCAGCCACCGTCATATTATTATGACGGCAATATATTATGACGCATAGCGGAGAAGTCAATTATTTATTTTTCATAAAGATGAAAATCTTGAGTTCCTCGAGATGTTATCTTGTTTACCATATTTCGGGATGCCAGAGACACCTATTTATTTTACAATCTCAGTGGCCCAGCTGAGATGCGAAAGATGCAGGATCAATACCCGTGTTATGACAATATCGTTTGTTTTATCTGCAAATACTTACTCTGGGTCTTTGTGCGATGGTACCATTGTTCACGTAAGAGTGCCATATTTATCATAATCAATTACTGTCCGCCAATTTCTTTTTGTTCGAAAAAGACGGGCAAGAGTTATCTCAAAGCTCTTAGATGCAAGAACTGGTCGAACCCACGACCTTCGGATCGAAAGCCAGGGTACCTCCCACTAGGCCAACATGGCTTCAAAGGTTTAATAAGTTTATTTTTTATATTGTCAAGTTGATAATGCTTATGATACGGCCGTCCAAATGACGTTCGCAAATTTGTAAGAAACAAGGGCTAATGTGTTGAACTGTGTGTAACGGGGAACTGATGAGACACTTGTGAACTTAAGTGTAACTAGAGCAATTAGGTACTCTTTAAAGAGGGATTCCTTGTCAGGATAGTCGTGTTGTCAAGTGGCAAGTCATTAGATACGCTGACCGCTAGTTAACTTGTAAACTAGTAAATCGTTGAGGCACGTTGGAGCACTGGTGGAGGGGTGCTAGTGGCCTGCCTTTCGGGCCACAGGTCGTGGGTTCGAAACCTGTCGTGCATCAATGGATTTTCTGTTCAGAAAATGTATGTGCGCTACGCTAGTGCTCTCAAACGGTGAAGGAAAACATCGTGTGGAAACCGGCATGTCCTAGAACCTAAAAAATCGAATACATGTGACATGTGCACGAAAGGAGCCAATAAGGCGCACTTTAATCCTTTCACTAGACTGATTCTGACGGTCATAGGCCCAACAGCTTTCTTTTTTTTTTATTTACAAAATAGGCTAACTTTTGACCACAATCTCACCTGATGTTAAGTAATGATGTGGTCTACGGTGTAGCACGTTTGCACGTTAAAATCAATCTTAGATATTTTCAAGGATCTGATGGAGATTTGAGCGGATCTCTACTATGCTTTGGAATTACAGTTGTTGCCTATTTCTTTTAAAACGTATTGCACAAAGCTCTTATTACTTAGCATAATACACCAATCACCAACACTTTAAGATAGCAAAGGATCCTTAAACCAACTAGCTCCAACTACGGTCAACAGGCGTGCCAAGAAGTGTAATGGCGTATTATATCGGAAAAGGCTTAAAGTGCTAATGTGTTCTGGACAATTAGTTGCACTGCAGGATTATAAATTGTGGTTCCGATTCAAAAGTTCGAATCCCGGTTGTGAACCATTCAGAAAATGTAATGTTTAGTAATCATTTAGTCATTAGCCATTCAGAAAATTTGGCACAAAGATAGATTATCATATACAGATAGGTATATCATATCATATACAATTTCAACTTTTTTAACGCTGATCTTCAAAATCGAGCCCGTGACATCAATTTTAGATTACTCTCACGGTTTCCGATTTCGCCTAAGGGGTTCTGAAACAAAATCTCCCTGTATAAACTACTTTTTATCTAGGTACCGCAAGCGAAGCCGCATGCAAAAACTATTCTAAAATATGAGCTTACGTAATAATAAGACAGGCTAAGCCACTGATTCAAGGAAAATGATCGGAGTGTCTTTCGTAAGAAAGGAATTCCTGTTTCAACTTGGCCTGAAAATATATCACTGATGTTAGTTTTTCCACTAGTACCCAGTAAGGTTGCACTTTTTACTTCAGAAACTTACACCACTGACCTAAGCAAAGTGACAAAGAAACAACCAGCGCCACTGTAAACAAACTTTGTAGCCGTATCTCCATCCTATCCTAAAGGGGTAACCGAACAATCCTAACACCATTAACACCTTGTGTGTCAATCAATGGCTGCCATGTGTTCAGCATCGCCCTATTTCATGTCAATCTCCAGTCCCAGCTATCGGCGGAGGTGCTGCTGATCAGAGATGATATCTGCAATACCCCCGTTTGGTTTAAATAGTTGGAAATGTGCAAATGGAGCAGACATCTTGCTGTTTTACTAACAGAGACGAATGACTCGTCCTAAGAAGCGGAGAGCGTTGTATTACGGCGCTAGGCAAATTACCGGCACTCCATCATCATCAGTATAAATAAATATTCCGGACATATCACACACGGTCAACTGATCCCAAACTAGGCATAGCCTGTACTATGGGTACCAGAGACTGATATACATAATAGATTAATATTTAACACCCAGACACAGAACAAACATCGGTGTTAATCACACAAATGTTTGTCCAGTGCGGGGATCGAACCCGCAACCTCTAGCGCAGAAGGCAGAGTTACTACCAACTGAGCTATGAGGCCAGTCTTAGTATGTGGGGCTTATGCTAGCTGGGGACCATAGCTCAGCATTTGCGCTGCGGTGGGTAGTTTAGGATATCAAGCTAGAATAATTGCTTTTTCTTGAAGGTGATTCTTATTATGTATCCCGAAAAAAAAAGTTTTTTCGACGACTTGTGGAAAGTTGTAATTTTTCTAAGAAAAAACACTAGAAAAAATCTGCTGCTTTGGAGTGAAACGAGTTCAAATTCAATGAGTCAACTGTTTTAGGTAGCAATTTTGATGTCGAACTTCTCGTACGTTTATTAGTAATATAGATGAGATAGAGACAAAAAAGATTTTTAATATGTATGCTACCTCAAAAGGGGTAGCATACATATTCAAAATCACCTTGTACCTAGCTCCAGAAAAAATGCCCAATATGACATGTCAAAAGCACATTTTAATTACAGTAGTTACTGTTATGACTACTCTTTGAGGGAGGCCTATGTTCAGCAGTTGACTTTATCAGGCTGATGATGATAATGATGATGATGATGTCTAGACGAACGCTGGTTGTGTTCATCAAAAATAACGACTAACTTTTTTTGCGGCCATAAAAATACATTTAAGTGATAATTTTTGCACTCAGCGATGTTACATAGTGACCTTAAACTGAGCTATCACCAGTACCTCTAGCACCAGTTTCTGTTTTATAACTGTTTGCGAAAATCACATCAGAATTGAAAAAATGCCCAGTATTATTAGCTCTGCTCATTCTCTAAGTGGCTTGTTATTGACGCTTGTTACGGAATTGCTAGCGAATCGAGAACATTAAAAACTTGTGCTTATTGTCCAGTAATCAAAACGCACTGGATGACACATAAATCCTCATTAAAACTGAGTTATGAAGCATTGTCGAGTGATATTTCAGTTTATGATATTTGTGACCATCATAATCTGACGGTCATGTTTGGTACGGAAGTTTTCTAGTAACAACACACCCGCCATTCTGATCCACAATCATTATTGGCTCATCAATAGTTGATGTCGTCACGACCGACCGAAGCATGCAACTGTTTATTTGGTAATGCCACTAGCAGTCATCCATCCATTTGGTGTACGCGCCGAAGGTCGACAAGAGTCATCCTCTAAGTTCTGAACGCTATCTCCTCATCAAGTACTTAATGTAAATTATCCAAAAAATATAATTTGTAAACGAAATAAAAATTTTGTTGTTTATTTCTTCATCATCATCAGCCTGTAGAAGTCCACTGCTGGGCATAGGTTCCTCCACAGATTTCCAGTGCCATTTCAGTGCACTGGAAATTCATTTGGGGAATTTATTCATGCTCGCCACGGTGGGCTTGGCGAGCGCAGATGAAGCTATTTTTGATAGGAAACGCTGCTGCCCACCCCCTAGCTTTTTTCCCGTAGTCGCCTCTTACGACATCCACGGGTAGGAATGGAAGGGCCTCTTCGTAACGGGCTTTAGATTGCTGTATATTTATTTTGTAAATATTTAATTGTATTATTTTTGATTTTCTTTCTGTAAATTAATATTATATTTTATAAAAAAAATATGATAAATCTCGTGAGTGTGAATAGGTAGTCATAACTGGTAAGAAAAATGTACCCTTCATGACTTGACAAGAAAAGCTTTATCACCCATCGAAGGCAGCCACTTACCACACCATTTTGAAGATGCCCAATTAATAATTTCACAAGTAACACCCTCTCTGAATGTTACTAAAAATTAAGATTCTCACTTTCGCGAAAAACGCTTTTAATCAAAATATTTCCCACTCGTCGGTGCCGTATGTGGATAATTATAGGCAAATTGGCGTCGGTAACAAGGCATCCGTATTGGGATGTTTTTTATTGAAGCACTTGCCGCAATCACACCGCACTGTAATGTTACAGAATGCGCCGTAGATGGTGGGATGGTAGTTAAATCTGCATATCGATTTGTTCCTGATTATAATAAAAGCTTTTCTTAAAGAAACAGTGACTTTCTTTACCAGATGTGAAGTAAATTGTAATGACGTTAATTTATTTCTAATTCTGATTTTATTGTATGATTTTCTATTGACTAATTTGAGACTATTTTGATTAGATTTGATTTATGTATTGTGACTAATATTTTTGCATGTCGGTCTCCGACGAAGTATATGACACTATCTCCATAAATGTAAAAGACCATGTACCTATATATACTATACTTCATGCAAATAAAAGCCATTCATTCATTCATTCATTCATTCATTCAAAGATGTCGCTTTAAATTGAAAAACCAGAGTCTGATTTTAAAAATAAAATCTTGCACATCACAACTGCAGAAGATATATATATATAAGATATATCAACTCCGTGGACATCGTAGTGGTGTTATGGAAAAATGGTGTTTTAATGTAACAGTAGTCGTTTTATAATGCCCCAAGCACAAATCATTCGCTATAGAAAAAATATAAACAAACATTATGTGAGCTTCAACAAATAAAATATTTCAATTGATCAAGATTAGTACCAGTCAAATGCGTCCTCAAGACGATTTCCATTGAAATGTTAACTATCTATTATTCATTCCTCATTTATTTTCGCATTTGTTACACCTCGGTGTAAAGCGATGAAGTTTTTATTCAGAACCTTCGCATTATCAAAGGTGTAAAGAATGCAAACTATCTTTACCCTCCTTACTGTATCATAAACTGTGTTTATCATCATTATTAAAAATAAACATGTAACAATTATTGTCATAAAGGGTACTTTTTTTAAATCACATAAGGAATTACCAAGCATAATTGTGAAATGTGAATTGCTTCATTAAACTAACGCACTTAGGTACATATACGAAGTCACCATTTTGCTTGCTTGCCACTTCACATCTTTCTTGGTAATCTTGTATTAGGTCAGTGAGGCATGGTGGCCCTGAAAGGGCCTATTGCCGTCAATGAAAGAATCAGTGTAGTGAAAGTATTAAAGTGCGGCTCTTAGAGACTCCTTTCGATTATATGGATGCATTGTTTTAAATAAAATTTCATAAGATAACTGTTGATCGAGAAAAATGTCATCATCATCATCATTTCAGCCGTAGTAAATCCACTGCTGAATATGGCCTCCACCCAGATTTTCAGAGCAAATTCATATAATAAAAATGGGCCGTACAATAACAAAACTTCCATTTGTTTTTTATTCTATTACTACTTATTTGTTATGTATGTGATCATTTTTGTTATGTATGTGATTATTTTTATGTGTTTTTAATATTTTTGTGCTGTATGTGTGTGTCAAATAAATAAAATCTTATTATTATTCTATTGTTGCCTGAAATAAAGTTATTGTTTATAATGTGGGGGGATTTGCCCATACTCACCACGCTGGGCATGTGGGTTTGCGAGCGCAGTTAGAGTTATCTGTGAATATATGTAAAACACTGCTGCCCAGCTCCTAGTTTTTTCCCCCTTAGGCATATTCTTCAGCCGAGGCCACCACGGCCAGATTTCTGGATAGTGCTAAAATATTAGTTTTTTTTTAATACTACTGATGTGGCAAACAGGCATACGGCCCACCTGTTGGTAAGCGGTTACCGTAGCCTATGAGCGCTTGCAATGCCAGAGGCATCACGCACGCGTTGCCGACCCCGAACCCCCTCCTCCCTAAAGAGCTCTGGCAACCTTACTCATCGCAGGAACACAACACTATTTGAAACAAATAATGTTATTTGGCTGCGATCTTCTGTAAGGCGGAGGTACCTCCCAGGCGGGCTGCTCCAATTCAGAACGAGAAAATGTCGCTGTGCCCTACCTCCTCCTAGTTTATTAGTGCTGGCCATTTTTGTTACCATGAGGTTTAATTTCATTTTTTTTATTGTGTTATTTAAGTCTGATTGTGTTGATAACAAACGTTTTCTATTAGATTATCTTCTATATTGTACTAAATTTCATTATTTTCATAGGTTCAAATTATTGTAAAAATTATAAACACTAAAGTTACATACTGGTTACTTACATATTGGTGCTCGTAAATGTACGTGAACCTGTTTGATACAGGTTCCGATACCTAATCCATAATTTCCCGATACCCAAATTTCAATTTCTCAAAGCAGAGCCCATTACCGCTTTTGGTCGTGCCTTTGCTCTAATTTATGACCTTAAAATAACAGGAATCGAGCCAGATCTCTTCCCGAAACCAGAAATAATCGCGCACCTACACGTACCAAATAATAAATTTCGCGAAATGCCCTGTTGTGGTTCGATTATGACACTTAATTGAAAAAATTCGAGATCGAGATCTCTTATAAGTGCGTTCGTAGAATATCTGTGTTCATAAGAACCATAAGGTTGTCCGTTTCAATCGAATCGTCAAGTGGATCATTATCAGACTGTAGAAGTTCACTGCTAGGCCCAAAGATAAATAATAAATAAATATTCCGGACATATCACACACGGTCAACTGATCCCAAACTAGGCATAGCCTGTACTATGGGTACCAGAGACTGATATACATAATAGATACATATTTAACACCCAGACACAGAACAAACATCTGTGTTAGTCACAAATGTTTGTCCAGTGCGGGAATCGAACCCGCGACCTCTAGCGCAGAAGGCAGAGTTACTACCAACTGAGCTATGAGGTCAGTCTATGAGGTAAATGGCAAACTGTTCCATGGACCTTCTCCATCCACCGACTTCCTGCAACTTTATTTATGTCGTCGATCCATCGGGGGGCCTCTCAGTGCATCCAGCGCATAGTCCGGTTTGTGGTTACCATTTGATCTTTATTTTATAATATTAAGGGAGCTAAAATCCGAAATGGATAGTCCGTAGAAGAACCAAGGTCACCGACCTAGTCAAATAACATTTGAAACAATCAAATAGTGTTGTGTTCCTGCGGTGAGTTGGGTTGCCAGAGCTCTTTAAGGGGGCAACGCGTGATGCCTTTGGTATTGCAAGCGTTCATAGGCTACGGTAACCACTAACAAACATGTGGGCCGTAAGCTGGTTTGCCACCTAAGTTGTATAAAAAATATATTGGTCGGGTAAAAAGATGTCAAGCGGTGACGAAGGCCTCTGGCGGCCTTAAATTTTGTCTGGTCTCTTGCTCATACGATCTTCTGATGTGCGTGTGGTGGCAACCCTGATAAGAAAGTCACGTAAGTAGTGGTTACTGAATAACCGATCTTAGTGGTCACTGTAAACACGAAAATTGATTTTGAAAGAATAAGTTACGACCCCTTAAATTGGCAGGTTACCACTTCAGGGAAACATTTATTTCAAAAACATTATTTTATTGAGATCAAGTGAAATAAGGTAGGGTCAGTACCGTCTTAATTTAATTCATAAGGTTGATTACATGAATGAAATTACGTTTTATTTTGCCCCTTTTAGCAATTAAATGATGGTTAGTCTTTTAGGTAAGCATTTTTTATTTTGTTTCTTTCCTTCAATTTACAATCTAGACATGCGGTAACGTTTTCAGGAAGGAAGGAAGGTTTCAAGGAACGGGCGACGCAGTTGCCATGTGTTTTCACATATAAAGTTACCTTATATTTGGCTAATCAGTTGTTTAGACATTATTCATATTCATATTCATTTATTGCCAACATGTACATGGATACGGCTTAGGTGTAAGGGTAGCTTAAGTAAGTACATGTACCCTGTAGGGCGCTGCAAATGTCTTGTTTTACATACATTTAGATAATAATAATAATTGGTAACTTATTCATTAAATGTCAAATAACAGTGTAGTGTAGACAGTCAAAAATAGCATTGGTTAAAAACGATTCAGGTTAAGCTAGGTATCTATTTATGATGTATACACAAACCTCATAGAAGATAAGTTTATCTTATTTATGTTTTATACAAGTAACTATTGTATAATATAGTAAGGTCAACTTATCTTACGCTTCTACAAGTACGGTTTGCTGGTAAAACTAGCCAAGTAGAGCTTTGCAGAACTTGGTAACCTTAGCTTGCAAAAAAACCTTTTTAAATTCCGCTACCGAAAGATTTCGATTAAAAAATGTTCCAATTTCAAAACTGAATCGAATTCGAGCGGTCCCAGGGATTTGTAATTTAAAAAGCGGCAAGTAATTTCTTGGCGATTATTCATACGAAATTTGAAAAAAAAATAACCACACAGGTGGTCTTGGCGTGAATTTAAGGCGGGCCTCGGAATTGAATCGAATGCACGATTCCGGTCACGACCAACCGATTTTTTTTAAAACTATTATCTTTGATATAATGATATGTTGCTTTAAGTATCTAGTAACTGCCTCATAGCTCAGTTGGTAGTAACTCTGCCTTATGCGCTGGAGGTCGCGGGTTCGAATCCCGCACTGGACCAACATTTCTGACTAACACAGATGTTTGTTCTGTGTCTGGGTGTTAAATATATATATATTATGTATATCAGTCTCTGGTACCCATAGTACAGGCTATGCCTGGTTTGGGATCAGTTGACCGTGTGTGATAATTATGTCCGGAATATTTATTTATTTAGTATATTTACACATTTTTTTTCTTTTTTTATTTATTTAGACAGGCCTCGTAGCTCAGTTAGTAGTAACTCTGCCTTCTGCGCTAGAGGTCGCGGGTTCGATTCCCGCACTGGACAAACATTTGTGACTAACACAGATGTTTGTTCTGTGTCTGGGTGTTAAATATATATCTATTATGTATATCAGCCTCTGGTACCTATAATACAGGCTATGCCTAGTTAGGGATCAGTTGACCGTGTGAATATATCCGGAATATTTATTATTATTATTGTTATTAAAAATGCTTTTATAGAAATGGCGGCCACGAACCGTGCGACGCAGTGTTGGAAGGCCCCGTTGGACAAAGGACATTTTGAAAGTGGCGGGAAGTCGGTAGAAGGACCGTTCGACATGGAACTCATTGGGGAGGCATATGTGGCAGTGTTCTACTACAGGCTGATGATGACGATGATTATGAAAAAATTATGTTCAAAAATATTTTGAATAGGTACATCTAAAAATCCCTAATAGGTTTTCCTAAGATGCAATGCGAAGAAAAACCTGCGAGCGCAGTTACGCTGTTGCCCATCCCTAGCTTTTTTCCTTTAGTCGCCTCTTACGAGTCTTACGACATCCACTGGTAGGTAGATATGCAGGGGCATATTCTTCAGCCGGGGGATAAAGAAACAACAGAACCGACACCATTATCTCCACTTTCATTCATGACCCACTGTCAGCTAATTATGCTAGATCGTTATCTTCCACCCGCTCATAAACAAGCGCCCTCAGATCCATCACGGAACAATCGGGAGCCGCAAGTGATTGCTGAGCCGACGCGAGTGGGCTTGTATCACTCCTTATTGACGACCTCCGTGACGCAGTGAGCGAGTGCCCGTCTGAGACGCAAGGGGTGTGGGTTCGATTACTGCTGCGGGACAAATGTTTGCATGATCTGCAAATATTTGTTCCGGGTCTGTGTTGAGGTACCATGGTACTCGTAGTTTCTGATACCCACGACACAGGGAATCCTAGTATGGGGTCAGGACTATGTATCTGACTGTTGGGTGTTTGTTTTATTTTATACACTATAATACATTTTTAATTATCATTCAGCGGTCTAAGCAAGAATAATATTCACGATAGCGCTACGCTTACGATACTACAGTAAAAGTCAAATGCTAGCCATTGAAATCGGTGATACTTCAAATTAGGATTGGCTAATATTTGTGCTACAGCTGGAGTTTGTCTGATTTTAATCAAATCGGAGGTAAACAGTGTTGTAGAAGTGTATACCTCAGCTGTACTACGTGTTTCTGAGTGAAACCTTCTGTTCGTTCGTCTTATTACTTCATCTGTGATACATTGATACTCATTAAAAAATACCATCGCAAATCAGCAGTCGGGACCAATAACTTTCGCTAAGTTATGAGTTGGTCCCACCAATTATAATGGGAACAATCATATCGTTAAGGCGTACAATTGGTGATGAATGGGGAATTGTTGAATGGTACTTACGACTTCACCTACTATAATGTAAGTAAATCAAGATGCTGTGATGTGTTGGTTAACAGAAGCGGTCATATCATGTCCAACGTCCATCGGGTTGGATCATCGGATCTGCCTCATGGTCGCCATTCGAGAACCTTTAATCACGAACGATTGTCGGTTCTGCGAGCTATACGGCCTCATCATCATCATCATCATCATCAGCCTGTAGAAGTCCACTGCTGGACATAGGCCTCCCCCAAAGAGTTCCATGACGAACGGTCTTGAGCCTTCTCCATCCACCGACCTCCCGCAACCTTCACAATGTCGTCGGTCCATCGGGTGGGGGGCCTTCCAACACTGCGTCGCCCGGTTCGTGGTCGCCATTCGAGAACCTTTACTCCCCAACGGTTGTCGGTTCTGCGAGCTATATGGCCTGCCCACTGCCACTTCAACTTGCTAATTCTGATATACGGCCTACCCACTACCAATTCTGAGAGCTATGACGGTGACCTCGGTTCTTCTAAATGAAGTTAATGTTGTTTATTATTTTATGTAAATGCAGTTTATTCTCAGTAAAATTAGTTTATACCATGCATGAATACATTGACGGATCATTACCATTCCATGATAAGTGTAGACTGTTTGACATTCAAATAGTCACTACAAATTCAGCACGCTCACTTATCAAACCGATAACTATCAATAACTGCATTTACATTTCAACAAATTAGCAATTAATATCAGCCTTAATAAATAAGGCTTCACACACGGTGCGATAACATCGTACGACATTGCATGTCGTCACGTATGGACCAGTACTTTATATCAATATCGTATTTCGATTTATGCGCGCGCATCTTATGTTCTATCGACGAGTAATGTGTATGCTAAAGGTGCATTCTCAAGAGCTCTACATCGAAAAGGTTGATTTAAATCGAGCGCCGCCTTACCACTTTTGAAATTGTTTCGCTTACAGAACCGACAAGAAAGATAATTTCTAATGATTACCCATTCACGCAAGCAAGAAAAGATTTAGCAACAGATCACAAAATAAATACAGACGCTGCGCGCTGGTAGCAAATTCAAGTCCATAAAAAGTTAGTTTGTAAGTTCTAGAACGGAGAAAGGTAGAACGGAGATGGCGGTAAGGGCTCATGGTAAGGGTAATGTTCCTACGTTTATAGGAAAAGAGCTTTAATTCGTATGTTTATTCTACCAAGAAATGCTCTTGCTGTAGATCTTTTTTATTTTGAAAGACTAATAATTTTTGATTCAGTAACATAATATTCTCAATTTTTTTGCAGTTTAATTGAAGAATGTTGATAACATGCCGCGAAAGCTATAACCTACGTAAAAAAAAATCTTGCGGACGAACTTATAGAATCGTATCACTTAGAAAATATCTTCAAAATCTAAAATGTAAAATAAGCATAAATTTATTCGTATCAAATATTCTATTAAGTGACGAACAATAGATCAAACCAACATATTTTGCTTAAGATGTTGGAACGCTCGGGAATGATCTACATCGATGCGTATTTAAATGATTTCTGTTCAATACTATGGTCGTATTTCAAAAGGCGTACTACTGGTAGAGTGGGTTGGTAGATCTTCTGAGTTCGAGTGATGCTTCATTAATGACGACCTTTAGAGCTCTAACCTTCTGATTAATATGACTATAAAACTTTACATAAGAATTCAAATAATGATGATAAAAATTTGAAAAACAACGAATTTGAGAAATTTGTTTTTTATTTGCAAAAGTTGATGTTTTATTCGCTATTATTCTATATTTTTGTTAGGTAATAAGAACTCCTTTTGGGATGGTATACAATATGCTACGAGTCACCTTTAACAACAGTGCTCTATCAAATCTCACCATTTAAAAGAGCCGCAAACCAATTTAGCCAGCAATTCAAATAAGTCAGTCACACAGGTTGCCAACCGATGGGTCGCACTCACACACGTTATAAAACTACACAAGCACAGTACAACCGCAAATATTTTGCATTCCATAACAGTAATAACCAGAAGCGATTGCTTCCTCTATAAATCTCAGCTATTCGGTTCCCATGCGTAAAGGGATCTTATGCGAATACACAATCTGCAATGGAATTCCAGTTGTATGAGGGCAGTAATACAGTTTGCTGGTTGCGCTGTTTCTGGCAAATGAAAAGATGGATGGACTGTATTAAATTTAAATAGTCCCTCATCGATTTCGACGACAGCGACCCCTACTAAAGATATAAATGATAATTAATTTCTAGCGTGAGCCCTAATATGGCTCGCTAGGCCAAACTTAGTTTTAAAAACTTTAAGTGCCTACTCTACTCTGTATTAAATATAACATGAGTAAGAAAGAACTCTTTGTCTTTTGAGCTGTTTATCTACCTTCAACTGCTTCAACATACTTAGATCGGAACGTAGGTAACTACATGACCTCTTATAAAGTTATTAAACAGGGTCCACGTGAGAAACCAACTATCTAGGTATCTATCTACTACCTGTAACCAACCATGTGAGAGCAATAAATGTACCTGTTGAGTATTGAAGAATTGGGTGCGGCGATAACGGCTAATAGAAGAGAGTAGAAGAAGAAAACATGTGTGCCGACCACAAGAAGCAGAAGAAGAAGGTTGCGTTGTTTCTAATCTTTATAACTTTAAAGAGTAACTAATTTGACCACCCTGGTGCGTAGATTTTGACTTCAGTCCAAACTTAAAGTCAAGTATTTATCATCATCATTATCATTCTGTTGGAAGTGCACTGCTGAACATCGGCCTCCCCCACAGATTTCCAGAGCAACTTGCTATCATGGGGGGGGGAATTTGCCCATACTCACTACGCTGGGCTAGCGTGTAGGCGAGCGCAGTTAGAGCTATCGTTGTTATAATAGTGGATGCTGCTGCCCATCCCCTAGCTTTTTGCGCTAGTCAATTCCCAGTTACTAGCAAAAGCATAAAGTACTTTGTAAAACTTTTAGATATGAAATTGTAGCGTGCATAAATATTAGCGAAATCTAATTTATACTGCAATGCAACCCTACAGTTCTTATTAATAACAGAGTTGCCACCCGCAGTTATAAACGTCCAATTAAAGGCGAATAAATCGACGCCTTTGCTCGTATCAATGATTGTCCGATATCGAGAGAGACCAATTTGTATTGGTTTTATAAATAAACTCAAACATAAATAGTATGCCTGTGTTTGTTTAGTGTAGGTAGATATTATTATGAATGTCAATAATAAATAAATAACATCCAACAGTCACATACATAGTCCTGACCCCATACTAGGATTCCCTGTGTCGTGGGTATCAAAAACTACGAGTACCATGGTACCACAACACCCAGAACCGGAACAAATATTCATACATCATGCAAACCCGCATCCTTTGCGTCTAAGATGGACACTATGCTACCGAGGTCGTCAATGGTGAATCTGATTTTCATTAATTTTGGTCAATCTCTCCCTTAAACAAGCTTTCATGCTAGTAGATATATATTTACTTTTACAAGATCTCTAACTTCAATAGAGATATCGTTGTTAAAATGGGGGACGCTGATGACACCCCCTAGCTCTCTTCCTTTATATAGAATAGAATAGAAATATCTTTATTCATAGCATCATGAAACCTTAAAATTACCCAACACCATTAGGACTATACTAAGACTACAAACTAAGACTATACAAAACTTAGACTATAAAAAAAAAACATAAATGCTACGAAATGGCGTCCGACTCAGCATTATGTTGTGATAGCCATTGAACATGGCCATCACAACTTTAGTCGCCTCGTCATTCACGGTAAGTAGTATGTAGACCCTTTTTTTCATCCGGGGCCACCACGACCCCGGAGTTAGCCATGAAGCCTATGGAGTTATCATCATCATCATCATCATCAGCCTGTAGAAGTCCACTGCTGGACATAGACCTCCCCCAAAGAGTTCCATGACGAACGGTCCTGAGCCTTCTCCGTCCACCGACTTCCCGCAACCTTCACAATGTCGTCGGTCCATCGGGTGGGGGGCCTTCCAACACTGCATCGCCCGGTTCGTGGTCGCCATTCGAGAACCTTTACTCCCCAACGGTTGTCGGTTCTGCGAGCTATATGGCCTGCCCACTGCCACTTCAACTTGCTAATTCTGAGAGCTATGTCGGTGACCTTAGTTCTTCTACGGATTTCCTCATTTCGGATCTTATAACGTAGTGAAACTCCAAGCATAGCTCTCTCCATAGCCCGTTGGGCGACTTTGAGCTTGTATATGAGGCCTATAGTTAACGACCAAGTTTCAGTGCCATAAGTCATCACTGGCAACACGCACTGATTGTAGACTTTCGTCTTGAGGCTCTGCGGTATCTGCGACGAGAAGATATGACGAAGTTTCCCAAACGCTGCCCATCCGAGTTGGGTTCGTCGGTTGATCTCTTTGTCGAAGTTGGACTTACCAAGTTGAATCGTCTGACCCAAATAGACATAGTGGTGTACAACTTGAATGGTATCGTTCCCAACTTGTACCGGCATGGAGTTATACAGCAATACAATTTAAGTCATCCTGATAACATATGACCATAAAAATACAAAACTAAAAAAATAAACGTCGACTAATCAAGACTTCAGTACACGTCCAGACAAACAATCCACTGTCATCTTCATTCTTGACACTACAATAATAATTTGCAGCAAAAACTTCAATATTAACCGATGACACGACTCCACGAAATGGGAAACGGAAACAGCTAACACATTCATAGTATTTTTAGTACCTATATCACTCAATACATTGTAAAAACTATAAACTACTTGGACTTTGAAGATAAAATATCACTGCTAAGTATGCACGGACTAGCTTGAACCTGCGGCTTCACTTACGTGACTAAAGACAACTAACCTGTTCTTAGTTATATTTATTCGAATAGCTTAGAAAACATTTTACATCTATTAACGACATTAGACAAGTATTTGTCAATTGAGTCCCGTTAGTAAAGTTCGTTTTCGTAACTGAGTTTTGTAACCAGCTACGTAAGAGGATTTTTGTTTCTGGTTTTACAAGGGAATTTCAAAGAAAGACTATAATTTTGTATATCTTATTTATTTTAGAATAAAAGCATCAGAAATTGAACTGACTCACCGCTGTAGAACATTAAACTAGCATTCTCCAACGACACTTTGGTGCCTCTATATAACGCGAGTTTTGCGACAAGTTTCGTAGGAATAACTTTTTTATTTGTTTTACAACCTGGTTACCGAGGAAGCATATAATTTAATGTGTTGTCTCACGAATCTTATTTACAAACCAGGATGAATAATGTTTTTTTGAACACGGTTTATAAAACGTTACAAAATACGTTTATTAGAAAATATCTTCTAAATTTCCGTAAAGGGCACCAAAGTTAGAGCTTATTTTCTTAAAAATTATAAACAAACACACAATTCGTTATACTTTTATATAAGTCTGGATTACCTTAATGGTATGTGGCAGCACTTTGTTTCACTGGAACGGTATTATCGACACATTGGAGGTACTAATCTGTAATATTGCTTTCTTTGAGCGTGGTGCAAGTTACAACCTTTTTCACGAGAAAATCGAAGACATTTTATCTAGCTATGTAAGGCCGAATCACACGTGGTACAAAACGGTCCAATTTGTCAAATAAGCTCACCCCGCATCTTAATAGGAGGTTTTTTTACATTTTAATTCTTTATTTACAGAAAGAAACTTAAAACTAATCTAAGTTAATATTTACAAAATATACAAGAAACAGTTGAGCCATCTAAAGACCGTTACAAACGATCCATAGATAGCTCAACTGATCCAGATCACTACCAGTTGGAAGCGTCCCCAAGACGCCTTCGCCTTCCCTTTTCATTTATTGATCGAAAATTATTAAATTTGGAATTATTATATTATTTATTTATTTAATGGCTCCTATTTGGCCCCACGGATTAGCATTGCTATCCAGGCGTGGCAATTCCACCAGCGTCTTGAGTACGCTTCCGACTGGTAGGTACTGATCTAGATCAATTGAGCTACCTAACTGTTTTAAGTGTATTTTGTAAATATTAACTAATTTTATTTTTAATTTTCTTTCTATTTATTAAAGTTCACCCAGAGCTTGCAACTTAGACCACCTATCCCCCGCAAAGATGAATGGGGTACACAAGAATGTGTTTTTCTCACATCCTCGCGTCGGAGTTATGTGTTCACGCAAAAAGGGGGTTCCAATTAAAAAGATATACTGTCCCATTACTCGATCGGAGGCCTATCTGTGATCGTTTAATTCATATCTCACGTAGGCTTTGATCTCTGGCTCTCTGAGAAGCGACGGTAGATATCATCATCATAATCATCGACAGCCTGACTTTACCCACTGTAGGGTATAGGCCTCCCTTTGTATGTGCCATTCTCCTACTAGTTATACTCATACTAGTTATACATTCTTCTAGTAGTTATACTCTGCCGTAATTCAAAGATCGTGAGTTTCAACTTTACCAGCTGTAATATTATGTGCCTATTGCGAGAGCTTAACTGGCCTCATAGCTCAGTTGGTAGTAACTCTGCCTTCTGCGCTAGAGGTCGTGGGTTCGATTCCCGCACTGGACAAACATTTGTGACTAACACAGATGTTTGTTCTGTGTCTGGGTGTTAAATATATATCTATTATGTATATCAGTCTCTGGTACCCATAGTACAGGCTATGCCTAGTTTGGGATCAGTTGACCGTGTGTGATATGTGCGGAATATTTATTTATTTATATTTAACTATGTCCCAAAAATAGTTCATCAGTTTTTTACAGCCGTCTTTAACGGTTTCCATTTAAAAATAAAAAAGAAGGGTTGAAATAAAGGAACTCAGAATTCATTACGACTAATTCTGCGTTACGATAAGGTATAGTTACGAGACATAACTTTTAAAACTATCACGGTTATAAATATAATTTTCACTAAACACGGAATATTTACCATGAAATATGGCACTGGTCGAAATATCAGTGGCTTTGTCATAGTTTATTTATAAATGATCCATCTACAAACCACAATTATTTTGGATCGTCTTAAATATATTTGAATTTACGCCTATTCCAAAACTTTGTCATCGATATTTCGAAAGAAAATTATGATTAATTCATTTTCCGCTTGTACGCTCGTATATTATAAATAATCCGACATCCAGATTCAAAACATCATTAAAACTCGAACATTTTTCTCCACGGCCATATTTTTCTATTGATAGTCAAATATGGCATCTCAGAGCCATATTGAACACTTAGCTACAATTCTTTGAACCAATAATTTTATACAGTTAACGATTTGAAAGAAAGTGGATGAAAAAAAAGTATGAAATAGTTTTAGAATGGTAGTGAAATAGTAGGTAATGTTTTTTTTATAAGACTAAGGTGGCAGACCCTTAGGCTATGAACCCTTGCAATACCAGAGACATTTTGTTCATACCTAATGTTACTACTCTGGTACCGTACAACCAATAAATAATACATAGCTGCAGAGCACGCAACACAGTAATAAATAATACGACGAAAATAACCGATAAGCATCTATTTTTACGATTATTTAATTGATGTCATTAACGTCTCGCTATTGATTACAATTTATGGGTTTAAAAGTTTTTTTGTAATAAGATTTAGGACGCACTTATGCGCCTGCGGCTTGGTCCGTTGTTACTCTATGGATGAACGTTTTTTATCCACACTTGGCCAACAGAAATGTCAGCCTGTAGAAGTCCACCGCTGGACATGGGCCTCCGCCAAAGAGTTCCACGACGAACGGTCATGAGCCTTTTCCATCCACCGACTTTTCGCAACCTTCACAATGTCGTCGGCCCATCGGGCCTTCCAACACTGGGTCGCCCGGTTCGTGGTCGTCATTCGATATATGCTATCCCGAAAGGTGCTTAATCTACACCCGATTGGCAATAAAGTTTATTATCCAAATTCGTCATTTTTCATTGAAACAAAATCAAATGAAATCAAACTCAATTATTTAGCTGTTTTAGATAGTAATCTGGATGTTGAACTTCTTGTACGTTTCATAAATACTTATAAAGATTTTAAATATACCAAGAACAGGCAATTTGAAAAAGTTCGGCAAAAACCTCAAAAAAAATGTTTTGTTATTTTTCCGTTAATATTCGTTCTTTTTGTTGATAGAATATGAAATGAAATGAAATGAAATTTATTTTATATACA
Organism: Anticlea derivata; assembly: GCA_947579855.1. Classification (NCBI taxonomy): domain Eukaryota; kingdom Metazoa; phylum Arthropoda; class Insecta; order Lepidoptera; family Geometridae; genus Anticlea; species Anticlea derivata. Next base: position 11,268,018 of record OX388270.1, read on the forward strand.
ACAGACTTAACAATAACAATGCAATATTAAGTTTTATGTAATTAGTAACATAATGAACTATAATATTCCTGGTTGGACAACATTGGTACCCAAACTAGGATTGCCTGTGTTATGGCATACCAATGCCCTCCGCCAAGCCATTTAGACTTGAAGCATACATTTGTGCAAAGAAGTGAATACGCAGTATATTATCTAATATACTGTACCGTTATAATATTATTATAATGTGTTGTTTTTATTATTATTACTTTTTAATTCAATTATTAGATATTTCAAATTATTTGGCCCAGCGAATTAGCATTGCCATCCAGCGTGGCAATTCCGCCAGCGTCTTGGGGACGCTTCCGACTGGTAGTGATCTGGATCAGTTGAGCTATCTTTAGATCGTTTGTAACGGTCTTTAGATGGCTCAACTATTTCTTGTGTATTTTGTAAATATTAACTTGTATTAGTTTTAAGTTTCTTTCTGTAAATAAAGTTTTAAATTATATATAAATTTAAAATATCTAATATTGAAAGAAAAAAAAATCTAAAAAATATGCCCATTATTGAAAGGCATACATTATGAATTGCCTTGTATACCTACACATATCCGACCGTTTGAACGCGAATTGAATCGATAAATAACAACTAAGAATGTTCTTGGAAGAAATAACATAAACAACTCAACTCTGATGATTAGACAGCAAAATTACTTCGTTTCCGTAACACTTGTCACATTGATCAGTTTGTTTCTAGCTAAAGACAGAGTACAATTAAATGGAATAAAGTAAATACCCTTCAGACACATAAACAGGTCTGACCCGACACGGACTCGTGTCGTGTAAACTACACCATGGCACCACAACACCAAAATCCGTAACAAATTAACATTTATTCAGGAATATTTGTTGCGCTGGCTGCGGCGTCAAACTCGCACTTTTTGCGTCCGAGCCGAGTATTCGTTCATTTTGCCACCGAAGATCCGGAGCAAATGAACATTTACGAACATTTGCGAAAGTTTGTGAGGATGTTTATAAATAAATAAATAAATATTCCGGACATATCACACACGGTCAACTGATCCCAAACTAGGCATAGCCTGTACTATGGGTACCAGAGACTGATATACATAATAGATATATATTTAACACCCAGACACAATCACACATCTGTGTTCATTACACAAACGTTTGTCCAGTGCGGGAATCGAACCCGCGACCTCTAGCGCAGAAGGCAGAGTTACTACCAACTGAGCTATGATGCCTGTCTTGTTATGGTTCAATCACGCCCAATCGGCCGAACGGATTTGGATGAAATTTTGCACAGATATAGAATATAGTCTGGAATAGCATATAGGCTACTTTTTATCTTCATAAGTACCATGGGAGCGAAGCCGAGGGCGGAAGCTAGTACTCAATACATTTATTGCTTTTACATGCTTGGATGTTACAGGTAGTAATCGATAGTAGGTGGCTTCTCATGTGAAGGTTGCGGAATATCGGTGGATGAAGTAGGCTAAAGACCGTTCATCGTGGCGCTCTTTGGGGGAAGTCTATATTCAGCGATGGACTTCATCAGGTTGATGGTGATGATGATAATCAGTTTATTTTTCTACACTTTATCTATTCTAACTGTTATAATATAAAAACAGCATCAATCTTGTACTGTATGTCTATCTGTTCTCGCAATTCCTACCATTTTCTACTTCAGCTCTATTATTTTAGAGTCCAATTTTATATGTCTGAATAATAAATCTTCTGCTACAATTATTTAGAGGCAAGATAACTAACGAGGTATCACAACGCTCCGTTCGGACCTTTGCAAACGTCTGTTGGACTCCCTTATGGTACTGGGGGCCGACAAATTGTTTCCTTTTAGGGATGTTAGATATTCTTACCCAGATGAAAATGTCCGGCTTTTTCATAGAAACAGATGGGTAGGTAGTAGCGTGCACAGTGCCCATAACAGACGTTTATTGACGTAAGTTCGTCTTATAGAGGGTTATTTCATGCGTGTTTGATAATTATGCCTGATATTTTATTTTTATATAAATTGATTCATCAATACATCAAGGTAATTCATAATCTGTGTACTACCCTAAAAGGGCTGAAGGACTTTTGTAAATACGATATAAATAATTGAAAATATGTATCAGCTGTTTTGAATTCAAATCAGTTTAAACTCTAGCAGGTAGCACTCTTATTAACTTAAGTTTAATAATTAGTTATAACGAAGATAAAAATACCAAAAACAGTTGATTTGAAAAAAAGCAAAATGGAAAAGTATGTATTTTTTTTGCTGTTAGCAAAAAAACTTTCTTTTCCTTGATAGAATAAGTCACTTTCGGGCTAAGAATCATATTAGGAATCACCTTGTATACTCACAAAAATGATTGGCGCTAAACGAATTCGATGTCCGGCCATTTCTATAAATCAAACTCCGGCTAAAGTGATCCAAATTGCAGCCTTACCCCCATTCAATGGTTATATGGAGCCAGCAATTATTGAATCCTTACTTTGGTATTCGTTTAATGAACATTGTTTTCTATTTGAGCCTGAATAGATTCACAATGATTCCTTGTTTGCTGATTTTATAATGAGTCGCTTTGTCGGCCTGATTGCATTTTGATAGTATTTGCAGTGTAATGATTTAGAATCATATGTCTCTAATGATTTAGAATTTGCATAATGATTTAGAATAATGATGTATCTAATGGAGGTTTTAGGAGGAGGTAGGGCACAGCGAGATTTTCTCGTGCTGAATTGGAGCAGCCCCCAGGCGGCCAGGAGGTACCTCCGCCTTACAGAAGATCGCAGCCAAATAACATTATTTGTTTCAAATAGTGTTGTGTTCCTGCGGTGAGTAAGGTTGCCAGAGCTCTTTAGGGGGGGAGGGGGTTCGGGGTCGGCAACGCGTGCGTGATGCCTCTGGTATTGGTAGCGCTCATAGGCTACGGTAACCGCTTACCAGCTGGTGGACCTTATGCTTGTTTGCCACCTCAGTTGTATAAAAATAAAATAATGATTTCGAATATTTAAAATGATCTTATAATACGAATAGATTTAATGAGTAGTTCTTTCTTGTTTTGTATTTTCTTTCTTCCTGTGTTAGCTATACATACCATTCAAGTTGTAGACCACTATGTCTATTTGGGTCAGACGATTCAACTAGGTAGCTCCAACTTCGACAAAGAGGTCAACTGACGAATCCAACTCGGATGGGCAGCGTTTGGGAAACTTCGTCATAACTTCTCGTCGCAGATATCGCAGAGCCTCAAGACGAAAGTCTACAATCAGTGCGTGTTGCCAGTGATGACTTATGGCACTGAGACTTGGTCGTTAACTATAGGCCTCATATACAAGCTCAAAGTCGCGCAACAGGCTATGGAGAGAGCTATGCTTGGATTTTCACTACGTGATAAGATCCGAAATGAGGAAATCCGTAGAAGAACTAAGGTCACCGACATAGCTCTCAGAATTAGCAAGTTGAAGTGGCAGTGGGCAGGCCATATAGCTCGCAGAACCGACAACCATTGGGGAGTAAAGGTTCTCGAATGACGACCACGAACCGGGCGACGCAGTGTTGGAAGGCCCCCTACCCGATGGACCGACGACATTGTGAAGGTTGCGGGAAGTCGGTGGATGGAGAAGGCTCAAGACCGTTCGTCATGGAACTCTTTGGGGGAGGCCTATGTCCAGCAGTGGACTTCTACAGGCTGATGATGATGATGATGAAGCTATACATACCCACTTTTGCAGGACAATTTTTAAGACGATTTGACGTCGTTTATTTTATTGGTGCGTGTCATAAAATAAGGAGGCTTCGTCAAAGGCTCATTCAAATGTAGGGAACGGAAATTTGAGGATAAACTAAAAAATAATGTCAGTTTGATGTCAGTGTGAGTGGAGTGAAATAAGATTAACTGCTAAGAATACCAGGGAAAATGTCATAGAGATAGTCAATAGAGCAGTTTGGTGATGGGGTCTCTCGAGCTGTAACTTACTTTAGGTAAAGAAACATATACACATACACACACACACATACACATATATATAATATTAGTTTTGTGTCAAATCAGTGACGGTCGTAATTAATAAATGTATTAGCTAAAAAAATTAAATCTTTTATTGGCTTTAAGTAAAGTGAATTAGTTAAGTTGTACCATATTATCTAAGAGCTGTGGATTTTGTTTCATTAATAAAATAAAATAAAATAAACCTTGAAAGTACTTTGCGACCGATGGTGAACTACCTTTCTTTGCAGCAGAGTAATAATTGCCAGTTTCCTGCCAAATTTTTAAGTTTTGAAGAGATACTCACAAAAACCTGTAAATAAATAAATAAACTTACAATCAGTAAATACCATAAAATCGGTGAGATAATGTAAATTGAAACCATTTCAATCCGATTTTACAATCAATTACATTGACAAACTACTAATTGAGTTTCACACGGGTTTTAAAATGTGATTTTGAGTGTGAAAGTTTGCTCTTTCATAGATTCGAAAACCCAATATCATGTAGTAAATGTTGATAGCTATGCCATCATTGCCTTGGAGAAGCTTCTGACTGAAACGCAGGTGTACTATAGCTTTTTACATATAGACAAGCATTTATAGACTACGGTAGCCACTTACTAGCTTGATGTGGGCCGTAAGATTGTTTGCTACTTTAGTTATATAAAAAAAACAAGCTATGACCGATTTTCCTTCAAAATATTGACTCGTGCATCCTATCCTATCCTACTAATATTATTAATGAGAAAGTTTGTGAGGATGTTTGGATGTTTGTGGGTCAATCACTCCCAAACGGCCGAACGGATTCAGATGAAATTTGGTAGACAGATAGATTATAGTCTGGAAAGAAACTTAAAACGAATACAAGTTAATATTTACAAAATACACAAGAAACCGTTGAACCATCTAAAGACCGTTACAAACGATCGATAGCTCAACTGATCCAGATCACTACCAGTCGGAAGCGTCCCCAAGACGCTTGCGGAATTGCCACGCTGGCGCTGGATGGCAATGCTAATTTGTTGGGCCAAATAGGAGCCAGCTCTCGGATCACGCGTCGTTTCGATCAGACGCCCTGATATCTTTTTGAAAACCCGGAGGGCCCCGTTTCACCACGAACCCAGGGTCTCAACCCCAAAATGCTCAAATATGTAAGCCCTATTGTCTGGAATAGCATATTGGCTTTTTATCCAGGTACCCCACGCGAGCGAAGCCGCGGGTGGAAGCTAGTATTATATAATATAAGCCGCTGTATTTCAGCTGCGGATCAAAGTCATCTAATTAGTAGAATGACTTTTGAGGACATATTCAATCAGAACCATAGTTAGAACTAAATAAAACGATAAACGTTGTAAATTAATAAAATTGTTCCCCTGTTTATTTATTTACGAAAAGTTACACTATTCTTACAGGAGCACCTAATGTAATAGTGTACCATTATCATTTAAATTATTATTATTATATATATCAAACATTTTATAAGATTGATTTTAATCCATGGCATATACTAGTTAAGAAACAACAAACATAAATAAATCTTCAATTAATAAATTCAAATTACATAATGTCAAGCCTAATAAAAAGTAAATAGAAAAATTCGTCAATCCATATATGCCAAATATCAAAAATAAATTATTTCCACGATAAATAAAAATTACATAATGTCAAATCAAAATTAAAAAATAAAATAATATCCGCACCTATCTTAATCTGATTAATAAAGAATTTTAAAAAGAACGACTGTATAATTGTGAACGACGGAAAAGATTTTTTATAACTGTCGTAACTTTTATTACAATTAATATTATGGAAAAGAAAAAAACTAAGTTCTTTGTGTCTGCGACAAAATGGCCGTAGCCTAGTTATAATAAATGCAATCTTGATGTATGCCCATTTATGCTACAGTCATTATCAATATAACTGAAATGCAGTCAATTTTAACCAGGTTTTTTATTGAACCAGTGACAATAATTGTGTATTGGTTTGTTCTTAAATTGTGTAAATAACAGCAGTTTCCCCATTTAGTTGTTAAATATGATTATTGGATGAGGAGAGGTAAAGAAGCGAATTGATCAGTGATCAATTTTGTAATAAACTTATCTTATTCCCGATTTAAAAACAAAACATATAGAAGACCATTGCTGGACATAGGTTTTCTCATGACAACATTTTGATAGTTTTATCATCTTTTTTAACTAATTATTAAATGTAAGAGAAGTTGGATTTCAAGATTGCTATCTAAAATAGCTGACTAATTAATTGTGTTTGAGCTGATTTGACCCCAAAAAAAACATCTGATTTTTGCATAATAGTGAAGCAACTATTTGTTTTACATGTTCATCTGGGCGTATTCTTCTGGAAATTGCAACGAACGGGTAACTTTTTGTTGCGCAATTCTAGAATACCTATCATTAAAAGGTAATGTAACGATGCACAGGATTACTACCCAATACGTTACTCAAAGTTATCCACAGATGATTTAAATCCATTCAGAGCAATTTCAACGTAATTTTAACGTCATAGTGGTGAACGTCGATGCTGTAAAACTTTTAAGTTGTGTCACTTGTACCATCAATGATACAACTAATACTAAGGCTTTTAAAATGACAAATATTTCGGAAGTTTGTTTTTATACAACTTCTCTATGAAAGTTTTGAGACATCAATCCAGAGACATGACGCAAGCACTGCCGATCACTGGGTAATGCGTTGGAAGGCTCATGTGCCTGTGTCCAATGTGCCAGTGGTGCCAATGGTTTGTGTGCCCAATTTTACCGGACGGTGAAATTACACCTCGCCCTATTCACAACATTGCAAGCATTTTTTGGCGGCAGAATTTAAAGGCAAGATGGTAGTAATTCCCCGGATAGTTTCTGCACAAAGAGTCCATCTAAAGGCCGCTCTTGCGAACTTCAAAAAGTTGCGCGTGTGTTCACCAAAGCACCTAACTGTTGAATTGCCGTCTAGTTGCGGCTGATTGTATCTTCAATGGGTATGTCCAGGACGAAGACTCCTATTGGGCTGGAGATCAGTATGCATCAGGGTTCCTACTACGAAAATTATAGTAAATTCTTTCATCATCATCAATATTGCCAGCCATCTGAAGTTCACTGCTGAATTTAGACCTCCCCCATAGATTTCCAGAAACAAACATTTCGGAGGATTTGCCCAATCTCGCCACGCTGGGCATGCGAGCGCAGATAAAGCTATTATATTGCTGCTCATCCCCTACTATTTTTCCATTAGTCGTCTCTTACGACATCCACGGGTAGAATGGAGAGACCTTTCTTGAGCGTACCCACGGCGGTATATACTTATTTAATTTCATTTCAATCAATCGAGTTTCCATAGTAAGGGCTGATGGCTTCAGTCATTGGACGATAGCGAATAGACCACTGATATGTTTATGTGCCGGTCGAGTCGTATTTAAGGTCCGTGTTGCGGCTGTATCGCGATGATGTTACTCTTAGTTTTGGCCGGGAATTTTGAAGTTTGTCGCAATTCAATTGCGCATCAGCTTCCTTTCAAGATCTTCGATCAAATTGTGAGATTTACAGCCAAAGATCATCAAAATCAAAATAAATCAGCTTAAAGCTTACAACGCTTTAAGATTTTCGCACGAACAGGAAGTGGCTCCGTAACTGGTTAGAGCATCCCCCTATCTAAGGAAACGTTGCGGCTTAAAATCTCATCTGAGTCGAAATAATTGGGATATTATAAAAAAAATCAAAGATCATCAAGTTTAGCTTTCTATTAGAAAGGGGTGCGGGTTCGATTCTCGCTGCAGAATCTCTTGCATCGGTCGGGCACTCGCCTGCTACGCCACCGAGATCTTCAAATAATTGTCTTCAAAGTCGGATAAGAAGACAAAGACGTAGTGAAAGTGCAAACGAGTGCTACCTATCAAGAACACAAGCACAAAGTGTCTTCCCCTTAAATAGTGACAGTAAGAAAAGTGTTAGTGGACACATTCTTAGTTGTAGTTATTGTAAAAAAATATGTCAATGTTAAATTACTTATTAGCCTACAGCATGGCTAGATTGTAATATTATTAGAGCACATTATTATGAGTAAAATTATTATAAAAAAAAAAAAAAAAAGTCGGATATAACATGACATTTTAGTTAAAAAAGAATACGAATTTTTGTATGACAAACTTAATTTAATTTAATATTACTTATGATTGACATTAATGATAAATTTATATTTTTTTTGAATTTGTAATTTATTAGTTATTGTGTAATTTGTAATCTAATTAATAAAACGTTTATAAAACCTGTTAAAACATAAACAATGATTAAAGTATGCCATCCTCTTATTATTAATAAAACGGTTATATATAAATAATATATATAGCCGTATATATATATATATTATTATACATTATTATTATAAACGGTCTTTAGATGGTTCAACTGTTTCTTGTGTATTTTGTAAATATTAACTTGTATTAGTTTTAAGTTTCTTTCTGTAAATAAAGTTCTAAACTTAGAAATTAATATTGGTTTAAATCTTTGTATTTATAATGTTTGTATGACCGATGTCAGAATCTAGTGATCTGTACTCTAAACCTCACCATCTATCAATGTACCTAGGTTCACGAACAATAAATGAATTATGAATTATTATAAAGCATCGCCTGAGACTTCGTACGTTTAAACACTTTTATGAAACACCTACTCCAAAATTGTTTCAGATTTTAACACATCAAAAACATTCCTTAGATAAATAACCGTAATACACGGTCGTAAACGGTTTATAACTATTTATACAGTGATTTTAGCACTCATAAATTGTATAATTTAACATTACAACGGCTTATCTATGGTTCATTTCAATTTATGGTCAGAACCTGCTGATCTTAATCTGGATGGTTTCATTGGACGAAATTAAAAAGGTTGGTGAAGGGTGAACGAACAGTTATTTAAAAACGGTTCCGTAGATTTAGAAAATTAAACTGTAAAATTCTATTGCTGTCTTAAAAATTCAATTGCGTTCTTAATTAGCTAGAGGACCATGGCGAAATGCTTACAGACCTCAATACCAATAAGTGCGTCTTAAAGTGAAAATGGGCACATACCTATCATTTACAATGCTCGTGTCCGGCAGTGCCCTTAAAGATGGTGATGGCGATGATAATGAAATCATATCTTTCATATTGATTTAACTTTAAAACACAAATGGGTTAAATAGTTCAGTTAGGTTGGTCATTGACCGTTCGCAAAGATACCGAACAAAACAAGGAACCCTAATTTAACGGGAAAATATTATATAAATGTTATGATTTGTATAAATTTTATATCTCACGTTCAATTGATAAAGCGTTAATCCGATACGGAATCTTGAGATATTAATTTACAGTCGCATTATAATGTGAAACTGCATATTTATATTAATCTTGCTTCATAAAGTATCTTCAGTATATAGGGGGAAAATGTGGTGATCTTTCAAGTAGGGTCATTCAATTCAAAATGTCATTTTCTTCTACTGAATAAAGTCAATATTGAGTTTTCAAGTTGAAGTGGCAGTGGGCAAGCCATGTAGCTCGCAGAACCGACAACCGTTGGGGAGTAAAGGTACTCGAATGGCGTCCACGAACCGGGCGACGCAGTGTTAAAAGACCCCCCACCCGATGGACCGACGACATTGTGAAGGTTGCGGGAAGTCGGTGGATGGAGAAGGCTCAAGACCGTTCGTCATGGAACTCTTTGGGGGAGGCCTATGTCCAGCAGTGGACTTCTACAGGCTGATGATGACCATACTGCACGCCGTTTGTACACGGCTTAAAACTAACAACCATCATATCAATGCCGTCATTTTGTACAGATGCGTCAACACAATTTTATTTTATTTCGGGATAAGAAATGCATTGAATGAATGAATGAATGAATGAAAGATTTATTTTCCTTAAGTCTACTACACATAAAATAACATAAAAATAAAAATTACGTACTAAATGATAAAGATATTGTGCGCAGCAGAGATCTGGGAAAATATGGTCTTCACTCAGCATTGTGCTGGATACACACTGATGTATAACTACACACTAAATTCTACTATATTACGGTCGTTGAAGTGGAAGCCAGGGCCTAGTGCTTAAGAAAAACATCCTCAATCAATCTAGCAGGTAAGGCTTAGCAATTAATAATGCCATACTGAGAGCCACACAGAAGCAGACGCCAACGAACTAAATGAACCGACGATAGTGTAAGAGAGCACTGCAGGAGATTTACCATATTTCGAAATGAATATTGTTACTTTTGTCAGCCGCTGTTATCCTCACATTTGCCATTTACACCTCTATTTCTTTACTAGATAATGGCTCTAGATTAGAAGGCTGTTAGGCATAACCAATATAAATGCTTTGGTAAAGTTTTAATGACTTCGTAGTTAAGGTGAGATTGGATATTAGTTAGTACATGCTAAAGATGCGATTTGACATTTGAGGGCGTAGTACGATAGCTCAACGATATCGCAAGCTCTAATAAGTCAATATCACGATCTTTAAGCAATACACTTCAGATAAATAAATAAATAAATAAATATTCCGGACATATTCACACGGTCAGCTGATCCCAAACTAGGCATAACCTGTACTATGGGTACCAGAGACTGATATACATAATAGATATATATTTAACACCCAGACACAGAAAAAACATCTGTGTTAGTCACAAATATTTGTCCAGTGCGGGAATCGAACCCGCGACCTCTAGCGCAGAAGGCAGAGTTACTACCAACTGAGCTATGAGGCCAGTCAATGATGACAAATCGCACGTTGTTTGAACAAGGCCTAAGAACTGTGTGCCTAACACAGCATATTTTATCTGAGTACCACGCGAAAAAGAAAACTCTTTTTAGGGTTAAGCTCGCCTTTGTACATACCTTTTTTTTAATTTTTGTATCTGTATTTTTCTTGTGTACAATAAAGAATAAGGAATAAAAGAAAAAAGCTGCAGTTAGAAGCTAATGTTCAATGAAGTGGAACCATCTCCTGGACTCAGAATAAATACTTATTGCGCTACATTGGAATTGAATCGACTATTTCGCGCCGCGTCACATTGCAGAGCAAAAACCATTGCTGTTTATATACGGAGGTTAAGTTCAAAGAAGTATCTTCACGGTCATATCCTATAGGATTACCTACTAGTTTGAAGCCATTTTGGAGATACATCGACTCTCGATCTGAAGATCGTAGGCTCGAATCCTTGCCACACACCAATGTATTTTTTTTATTAGAAAAAATTTAGTGCGCTTAACACGTGCTTAAAACGGTGATGTAAAACATCGTGATGAAACCAGTAGGTAAGGTAGGTAGTACTGCAAAATGTTTGGTCGTGCCTCTGACTACCCCCCTTAAACATCTTAAAGGATCTGATCGCTTGGAGATCTGAAAGGTTTGTCTACCAGGCATGGGTTTTTTTTAACAAATTGGTGTACCTATTATTTTTAAGTTACAAACATTAGGTTTTATTTGACAATATCATCTTAACTGCTAAAAAGATAAAAACGATCAAATACCTTAGTTTGGAGCGAAGCAGACCATTTTAATGTTGTTAAACATATCGTTAATTTAATTTAACACTTGTTTAAGGACTCCACAGACGATGAAAGATTACCTGGTTCAATATCAGAAAATCTTTCACACATAAAAATAAGGCACTTAGCATCTAGTACCTCTGTTCTTATCAATTAACTTGCAACCTTTCACGTACGGAATGCTAACTATCTGTGCTAAAAGTGAGCAAGTGCTGAAATGTAAGTATAGTCACATACATCATCATCATCAGCCCATATTAGTCCACTGCTGGACATAGGTCTCTCCCAATGCTCGCCACTGAGCCCGGTGTTCGGCCCTTGTCATCCACTTACTGCCCGCCGCCTTTCGTAGGTCATCAATATGTTATATTATTTTCAAAATGAAACTTTATTTACAGAAAGAATCTTAAAACTAATACAAGTTAATATTTACAAAATACACAAGAAACAGTTGAGCCATCTAAAGACCGTTGCATCTATAGATAGCTCAACTGATCCAGATTACTACCAGTCGGAAGCGTCCCCAAGACGCTGGTGGAAATGCCACGCTGGATGGCAATGCTAATTCGCTGGGCCAAATAAGAGCCAGCTCTCGGGTCACGCGTCGCTTCGATCAGACGTCCTGATATCTTTTTGAAAATGATACCACAACACAGTTGTAGATGGTAGGTACAAACGACACGGTTAAGTTGAAAATGGGACAAGTTAGAATAGAATAGAATTGTTTATTGTTTTCATGTTTTACAGAAAAGATCTTATTATATATTATTTATAGCTTCAATATGTTGTTATAGTTAAGTTTACTAAGGTACATAATTTTCTAGTTTGCCCTGTGTACATTATCATTTCATTATTGTGGCATCATCTATAAATGAATGTACTATTTCGAAGTGCCTCTGAATAATACTCTCTGCTTTTATCACACTTGGGCTGTTCTGTCTCTCTTAAGATGGCTAATCTCACTTTCAACTCTTTTGGAGATGTAAATTCGCCTCTACCCTCAGACACAAAATTTTGCAACTGTTTGATGAGTTTTTTATTTTATTTTATCTTATTATTGTATTAGGTAAGCACAGTTATTATTTAACATATATTATATTGTATATATCGATAAACTAAATATTCTTTTTCTTTATTCTGTATTTAAGGTTATCGCTGGTAATGTATAAATCTGAATCTGAAATCCGTGACGCACTACATGGTTCCAACGGAAGACCAGCGTTGTGCTGCCAACACGGCACAACAAATGCTGAGTTGGACTCCAATTTGTGACGAAGCGTGGACTGGGTGCTAGGACACACATTCTTATAACTTGTACCTTTTTTCTTATTTTTTATTTGCCTGTGTTTTTTGTTTTTTTGTTACTTTTTTGTTGTTTTTGTTTTGTCAACATTTCTGTTGTTATTATTATTATTGTTTTTTCTGTGTGTCTCATTGTTGTATTGTCGTCACAAATAAATGTCTTTTCTTTCTTTCTGTCTTTCTAATAATAACTACTAAACTAATTTTAAATTCCCGGTAAAATCTTAGCTATACCAACTATGTGCCATTACAGCGCGCCGCTATTATCAAAATCATCATCATTTTGAGCATCAGTAGTCGATTTTAGGGCGAAGGTCTCTCTCAGCTTTTTTCTTTACCTGGTCGTATGCTACCTTTATGATTCAGTCACGGCTCCCATGCTCATTTTTACTTGTCTCGAGCTCTGGGTGTTAGCACAAGGTCTGCATTCAATGATTTCTCGTCCATCCATGGAATTTCAGCCATAGTCGAACAGGACTAAATAAATAAATATTCCGGACATATCACACACGGTCAACTGATTCCAAACTAGGCATAGCCTGTACTATGGGTACCAGAGACTGATATACATAATAGATATATATTTAACACCCAGACACAGAACAAACATCTGTGTTAGTCACAAATGTTTGTCCAGTGCGGGAATCGAACTCGCGACCTCTAGCGTAGAAGGCAGAGTTACTACCAAATGAGCTATGAAGCCTGTCTAACTAACTTAAGATACCCCTAAAATAAAACAGCTGTTCTGTATTCACTGTGGCTTTACAGTCTCATCCTGACAATTAACTTTAACAAAGTAGATGCTTGTACGAAATTAATGCGATTCTTAATTTTAATTTGCGTTGAACTGAGGAAGATAAGCGATCTTAGCCGACTTTGGTGAAAACGGGATCAATGCTTTGTGGTTTCGTTTTTTAGCTTCTTTGTATCTCGTCTTCATAATTTCAGCCGCAAGATTACCAGAGCCATTGGCCTGCTGCACTAACGGCTCCCAGTCATCTTTAGGAGGAGGTAGGGCACAGCGAGATTTTCTCGTTCTGAATTGGAGCAGCCCGCCTGGGAGGTACCTCCGCCTTACAGAAGATCGCAGCCAAATAGCATTATTTGTTTCAAATAGTGTTGTGTTCCTGCGATGAGTAAGGTTGCCAGAGCTCTTTAGGGGTGGGTGGTTTGGGGTCGGCAACGCGTGCGTGATGCCTCTGGTATTGCAATCGCTCATAGACTACGGTAACCACTTACCAACAGGTGGGCCGTATGCTTGTTTGCCAGCTCAGTTGTATAAAAAAAAACAAAAAAAAAAGTAGGTAGTGTTCTATCTAGCGGGGGGCCGTCGTCAGTATTTCATATGTGAAAGGTTTCAAGCCCATCTTCGCTTGCTTGCTTGCTTATCGTGTCATTGATTCTTTCTTGGTCTTCCGGTATAGGTCATTGACCAGGTTGAGGTATGATTGCACTGAAAAGGGCCTTTGACCGTCGGTGAAAGAATCAGTGCAGTGAATGGAATAAACTGCGCCTATTAGAGGCACCTTTCGTGCATCTCCGCTTATATAAATAAATAATAATAAAAAATTAATATTCAGGACATATCACACACGGTCAACTGATCCCAAACCAGGCATAGCCTGTACTATGGGTACCAGAGACTGATATACTTAATATATAAATATTTAACACCCAGACACAGAACAAACATCTGTGTTAGTCACAAATGTTTGTCCAGTGCGGGAATCGAACCCGCGACCTCTAGCGCAGAAGGCAGAGTTGCTATCAATTATATAGGTAAGTATGCTTAGTAGTAGGTACTATTTTCTATGTCTATTTCAATGTTTTTACACAAATACGCTAATTAAATAATGAGACTAGATCAACGCGACAGTTAAATTGGAAAATTGCGTCCATCAGCATACCTAAGCTGATTTATAGTTTACTTCCTCCACATCAAAAAACAAACCTATTCCTTCGTCGGTAGAGTCTAGTTTATATTGTCAGAGATGGGATATTCATGGTTTATTTGAAAGAAACTGTAGCACTGATGTTGATATATTCTAGTCGAAAAATATGCGGAGTATTTGAAAATGGACGCGATTATTCACTATTGGGACTATAAATAAGTCAATAGTGTTTCAATTAGAATTAACTACTTTTCTTATACAGGGTGTCTCAGGAAATATAGTCAGTGGAACCTGAAAAAACCAATCCTTCTAAGTACTAATATATTGTTGTTTGGATGTTTGTGGTTCAATCTTTTATTAAAGTACATTTTTCCAAAGATTTTATTTATTATTATGTAAGAGATGATCTCATTTTCGATGTCTCAGCGGATTTTGTAAAAAATAGGCTTCTTTTTTTAGTTTGTTCATTCAAAAATTCTATTTATCTACGTGACACGACCGAACAGATTATTATTATTTTTATTTTTAGCCGTATTTCCCTAGGGTATTTTTTTTTTATTTTTCTCAATATTTTTTTTCTCTTTAGGGGCTATCCCTTTCTGGATAAAGGCCTCCTCCATCTCGTGCCATCCTCCTCTGTCTCTTGCCCTTAGTCCATATTTTTCCAGCCACTGATTCAATGTCATCTCTCCAGACAGATTATAAACAGATTATGCAAGGTAATTCTTATTAAGTAGGGATTATTCTACACCCAATTTGCAATAATGTTTGTTCTTCGCCTTTTGAAAATTAGATATTTTCACTGAAAACAGCAGATTTTACCATAGGAAAAATCTGCTGTTTTGAGGTCCAATCAGTTCAAACTCAAAACAGTTTTAGTTCTTGATGTTGTTCTTCATTTACGTTTAACAGTTATTTATAAAGATGATTAAAAGAGCAAAATAAGATTGGCCTCATGGCTAGGTTGGTAGTAACTCTGCCTTCTGCGCTAGAGGTCGCGGGTTCGATCCCCGCACCGGACAAACATTTGTGTTAACACAGATATTTGTTCTGTGTCTGGATGTTAAATATTAATCTATTATGTATATCAGTATCTGGTACCCATGGTACAGGCTATGCCCAGTTTGGGATCAGTTGACCGTGTGTGATATGTCCGGAATATTTATTTAAGAAAAAAATGAAATATTTTTAAATTTTCATTCTATTTTTTTTTAATTTTTGTTGATAAAATGACCTTCCTTTGGGATAGTTCACTTATTACGGAACACTTTCTTATGGTATAATTTTGGTCAGTTTGTGTGAGTTTGTTAACAACCTATATAGTGTCAATATCTAGTATTTAAACAGCTGATCCTGGTTTGCAATTTTGCAAATGAGCAGGCTAAGTGGATGTTTTCCTAGGTGGCACTTAGTGTACTGTCCATCTAAGGCAGTAATGGCTCCAGCATTTTGACCCTAGGGTGATAGAAGTGACCGTACTCCTAACTAGTACAGGTTCAAGTTGGCACAGTCGCAATCAAACTGGCAATGACACGCTATAGTTGGACGTACCTATATTTTTGCTTTTCTTTTTTAATGTTTTAGGTTTTTAAAAAAAAAAAAAAAAAGGAAACGAGACCATTGAACCCTGAGGGGTTTCAGTAGGCTCCTTGCAAAAGTTAGTAATAAAATATATCTCATCTTGCGCTACTTACAATTATTTTACGATGCTCTCAAGAAGACAGGTTATGGCCAAAGGTTATCTTAGGTCAGATGATGAGCCTACTTTCACTGCAAGACTTATTGACCAACTTATTTCCAACACAAAAACATTGCAAACTAAACCCTAACGCCCTTAAAATAAGTTGGTACAAAAGGCTGAGGCACGCTAATAATTAAATAATGTAAAGCTCAACATTTGTTGAGAACTGTGAACATTGATACGTTGCGATAATGAAGTCAGTGGCTAATCTTGCAGTGTTTGAAATCTTAGAAGAAAATTAAAGTTAATCGCAGTGTTAGGCCCCCACCCGGTGGAGCGACAACATTGTGGAAGTTGGTGGATGGAGAAGGCTCAAGACTGTTTGACATGGAACTCTTTGGGGGAGGCCTATGCATGAAAGCAGTTGATGGCTTCCGAGGATCAAACCTGCTGTGACGACAGCAGACATTTTATGGCGAGCCTGAAAAGCAGCGTAGCTGAGCCCTCGACCATTTCACTTGTCTATCTACATACAAATCACTTTGTTTTCTTTAATCCTACTAATATTATAAACGCGAAAGTTTGTAATTTGTAAGTATGGATGGATGGATGTTTGTTACTCTTTCATGTAAAATTTACTGAATGGATTTTAATGAAACTTCACAATTATATAGCTTATAAATCAGAATAACACATAGGCTACAATTTATAAATATATTGTGTGAATTGTCCAAAATATGACTACTAGCTACGAAATACCTACTAATCCTTCGCAGACGAAGTCGCGGGCACCACCTAGTATTATCATCTACTTAACTGTGTGAATTCTAGATGAGTGGCAACACGCACTGATTGTTATTGTTTTGTCACAAGCCACTACACCACCAGGTACTTTTAAATTCCCTCCTTTTTTTGGACAGTAAAAGGAAGTGATAATGATATAACAACTGTTTTCCCATTCGCAAAGGACATTAAAGCCGAATCGCAGAACTAAAGCCAAAATGCTCCAAAGTATTCGCTTAAGATGGCTGCTTCAGATACAAAAAGAGAATATCTATCACCTCGCTCGGGTAGTCGGTTAATTAACAAAATTCTCTTTGTCTGAAGGACATAAAATTTTATGAGAATCAAGATCGGTTGGACTGCCGGCGTGAGTTGAGGATTAACATGTGCCTGGAAATGGCATAATCCTTGCGTATTGAACCTATTTGGAATACACACTTTGTTTATTTGTTCTTTTGTACTTTTTATTGAGACACATATAAAAATGTCTCGAACCGAATGGTCTGCTACGTGATGATGGTAAGCGGCCTGACGCTGACGGTATGACTTTGGTCCCTTGGGAGAAGGGTAGGCCTATGGTGTGGGACGCTACTTGTGTTGATACACTAGCGCGCACACATCTTCCGGGGACATCAGTTAGGGCGGGTGCGGCGGCAAATCTCAAAAGGCGCAAATATGTTAGTCTTGATAGGGCTTACATATTTGAGCCTTTTGGGGTTGAGACCGTGGGTCCGTGGGGAAACGGGGCCCTCTGGGTTTTCAAAAAGATATCAGGACGTCTGATCGAAGCGACGCGTGACCCGAGAGCTGGCTCTTATTTGGCCCAGCGAATTAGCATTGCCATCCAGCGTGGCAAATCCGCCAGCGTCTTGGGGACGCTTCCGACTGGTAGTGATCTGGATCAGTTGAGCTATCTATAGATCGTTTGTAACGGTCTTTAGATGGCTCAACTGTTTCTTGTGTATTTTGTAAATTATAACTTGTATTAGTTTTAAGTTTCTTTCTGTAAATAAAGTTTGGTAAAATGTGTATAACTTGATGATGTCAGGTGAAGTGAAGATAATATCTCGATATCAGTGTTGTCGTTGCCGTCACCGGCACCTTGCAAAAAATTTGCAAGGTGTATTTCTTCGTAAATTACTTACTGGTTGCCTCACGATGATTTCCTGCATAGTTTCAAGCTAGTGTAAATGCGTACCTAAATTTTTCGAACAGAAAAACTCATTTTGGCTCGTCCAAGTTCAGACCCACGATATTGTAGGTATTAATATATGTCCTAAAGATATTCGCTCCTACTGGAAGTGTCTCCGTAGCTTAGTTGGTAAGAGCATCTCCTTATCTAGGAGATGGTTCATCATTATCAGCCCACATTAGTCCACTGCTAGACATAGGCCTCCCCCAATACACGCCACTGAGCCCGGTTTTCGGCCCTTGTCATCCACTTACTGCCCGCCGCCTTTCGTAGGTCATCGCTCCACCTAGCCGGCGGGGATGGTTGCGGGTTCAAATCCCGTCGGAGTCGATTTTTTGGGTTGTTATAAAAAACCACGATATTCTGCTTGAAAGTCGGAACGGTAATGAACACTATTAAAATCTTGTCATTATAATTCTGAATCCATGTCACATCACATATCTCTATATCCATCCCCCGAATACGTGCGAGCGCACAAAAAATTGGAGCAGAACAAGTATGGAAAAGACTCATAAAATTTAATAGGTTTTCCTTCAAAAAGTACTTACGTGAGTGGCTTTTATACAGGTACATCAGTCTTTTTTGGCTGCTTTATGGCCCCCAAGGAAATTTCAATTGATGCCCAAATTACGCCTCGGAGGCAATTTGTGGTGCGCAACTTTTGAAAGATTGTCATAGGATTTTGGAGAGACATTTTGATTGGCTGTTTTAAAGAGTTAATGCTATAATGCTCTCGTTTATTTTAAGTTCCATTGTTTAAGGTCATAAAAAATATTTTTTAGACCTATTTCTTTTATATATTAAAATACTCACTACTGCAAAATGTGAGCATGTGCCAAATGTTAGGACATGCTTCTGACTACCCCCTTACACATCTCCAAGGCCTGGAGATCTCAGAGGATGTCTACCATTTTTTGGGGCAAAACTAATGTAGTTCAAACTTACTTTTTTTCTCTTGGTATTCAGTGTTTCTATGAAGATATGAATCAGTTGTTGATTTGTTGTATGTTGCCTGATTCTTCTAGGCTTGGTCGAGAGGAACAGGCGTAGCTTCACCTAGTTTCTAAGACGTTCCAAAGTGATCTTAGTGATTTTAAGGAAATAAACGCTTTTTTACTTTGACTTTGAGTTAAGGTACGCGTCCCTAGCTGATTATTAATCTTGGGTGCCGTGTTCCTTAAAAATACCAAAAAGCAATGGCGTTGCATCTACATTTCAATGTATTTGACGTCTGCATTTGTACCTACGTTACGTGTATAAGCTGTTGTAACTATTGATTGCGTGTAATTAATAATTGTATTGCGTGTAACTATTGATAAGAAACTAAATTGGAAATCACACATAGAAGCTCTTTGTAAGAAAATCAACAGTTCAGCGTATGTGCTATACAAATTAGCACCAATAGTGGACATAGATACCTTACTTATTGCGTATCATGGTATAATTGCCTCTAATATTAGATATGCAATAATGTTCTGGGGAAATTCGACAGATGTTTTAAAAGTATTTAAATATTAGAAGCGCTGCATTAGAACTATGTTTCACCTTAAAGTAACTGACTCTTGTAAACCCTTCTTCCATAAGTATAAAATTTTGACTCTACCATCACTGTATATTTTGGACACAGCTATGTTTGTAAAGAATAATCAAAATCTCTTCGGTCAACCTTCGAATTACATGGTCCGCAACAGGCGTGACAACAATAAAGTCTGTCATATAAATAGGAAAACCGCAATGATGGATAAGAGTACCTTTGCTATGGCACCCTCCATATATAATAAATTACCACAATCTATAAGACTACTGCCGAATATGGAGTTTCAGAGAAAGTTAAAAATGACTCTTTCAAATAAATGTTATTATTCTATAAATGATTTCTTAACTGACAAAGATTTTTTGGCTTGACATTCGCTATTTTTAATTTGTTTTTTATCCAATTAGTTTCATGTTTTAATTTTTATTTTTTATTTTATTAAGTTTATTTTAATTATTATTATTTGTACAAAGATATTATTATTGCACATCGAAAAATCGGTAGGAATACTCACATAATTATAGACTATAAACACCTGTACCTACATGTATTTCAAGCAATAAATGACACTTTACTTTACTTTACTTTACTTTAAGCTGCTTTCGTACGCAGCAAGGAACGCATACCTTTGGACCATCCTTGTACTCCTTTGAGTGAAGTAAAACAATGTCAAAAAGTGGGAAAGTAGCACCAAAGTACTTTCTTCAGGCATTACGCCATGCAGCCGAGCCTGACGCGACCGCACCCAAAATTGATTTATAAGCGCTTCGGTAGGCCAGACGGTACTCTGGTGTGAGGATAAATCGCACGATATATTTATTTAGAATCCACTAGGTTTGCTTGCTTGTCTGAATATTAAATAATACAGAAAAAAACAATATAATAGTTTGTCAAAAAGCGATGGAGAGGTATCTATCATACTTGCTACTACTATTATAAATCTGAAAGTTTGTGAGGATGTTTGCATGTTTGTAGTTCAATCACGCCGTAACGGCGCCACAGATTTCGCTGAAACTTGGAATAGATAGAGTTCTGTAGGAACCAAGAATAGCATATAGGCTATTTTTTATCTAGGTACCACGCGAGCGAAGCCGCGTGTGCAAGCTAGTACATTGAAAAACAAACACCTTAAGCTTCGTCCTAATAGAACGCCATCTACACGAATTTGCGTTGCCAATTGATCGCGCGATTTAAACATGTACGAGTATGACAGCGTGAACTAATTGCGCGAGATAAGGACACTCAATGAAGACTATTATGTTTGATCATGCGCAATCAAGTACCACTGGTACACATCAAGAAAGCAAGTGCTAAATCATTCAGCACACTGACACGTAATAATGGTTCAGTGCAAATTTAGTTCAGTAGTGTGATAGTGGTTTTGTAGGACGCAAATTGGCCAAAATCTGATAAACTCCAAAAAATATCCTACGATATATCTTTCGACCTTATTCCCCCGTGCGCCGCGCTCTCCAAATAAGGCTGTGAAGATGGCCATTGCTATCGGTATGCACTGGAAAGTACTAATTGAGGCGCAAGCGCACAAACCGGTGCTTTTTGCGCGCAGAGTGGATTTGTTTAAGGGTAAAATAAGTTAAATAATGAAACTTTAAACTGAATGGTAGAGTATAAAGTATAGTTGAGTATATTAAAGCTACAACTCATGATTATCATCATAATTGTAACTTTAGGACGTCCACTGCTGAACCGAAACATAATCGCGTACCATGTGTTGAAAAAATCTGTGATTTGGGTGTAACAAACATTATGTAGTGTTTCTGTTGATATGTTTTATGTGTAATATGATTAAGCCATGGTGACAAAAAAAAAATCTGTAGATAAGAACATTTAAAATGGAATAAAAATATCACTACATATCAAGACATATTGATTGCATTTTACTTTTCGCTTTGATTGTCCAAGTATGCAGCTCTCAAAATGGGATCAAAATAGAAAAAAATGCATATCAATAGAGTTCCCTAAATGACTGCACCCGAACGCACGACCATCGGATCGAAAATTGAGGTACTAGGCCAATCACTAGGCCAACATGGCATTGTATGGTTTTTAAATACCCACATTGTATTCACTGTGGTGAAACTCAGACAGACTTAGGTTGGTGCTATCATCAGCTCTTTCTATTAACTAGATTGTTAGGTTGAGGAGTTCGCTCTGGAAATCTGTGGGGGAGGCTATGTTCAGCAGGGGGTATCCTACGGCTGAAATGATGATGGTGAACTAGATTGTTTATAAGTCAAGAGAAAACAAAACATCTACTCTTCGCTAAGTGCACTTGTTCTTCTTGTCATGTCACTGATTCTTTCTTAGTCATCCTCAGACAGACTTAGGTGCCATAATCAGTTTTGATTAGAACTAGATTGTTATTAGGTCAGTGACCAGGTTGAGGTATGGTGACCCTGAAAAAGGCCTATGACCGCCAATGAATGAATCCGTGTACTGAAAGGATTAAAGTGCGCCTCTTAGAGGGAACTTTAGTGCACTTACATCATAATCATCATCATTTCAGCCGTACGACGTCCACTGAACATGGCCTCCCCCACAGACAGAGCGAATTCCTTATCATGTGGGGGGATTTGCCCATACTCACCACGCTGGGCATGCGGGTTGGCGAGCGCAGTTAGAGCTATCGTTGTTAAAATGAGGGACGCTGCAGCCCATCCCCTAGCTTTTTTCCCTTAGTCGGCTCTTACGACATCCGCGGATAGGTAGATATGGAGGGGCCTATTCTTCAGCCGGGGCCACCACGGCCAGCGGCCACGGTGGTGCACTTACATATTTGGAGTATATTCGGAGCATAAAAACTCGTTTACACCCAATATTTAATGGCATTTGGCATTAAACGCCTAAAAATAACCCAAAATCCATGCCAAGCCTCCAAAAAGTCTTTATCAAACACCAAAGCGTTTCTTTTAATACTTTTTGCGTGTACCTAATTAATTAGCACTACACATTTCGGGCCGCACTCCACTAAATCGTCGCTGTCTCGTTTAAGGCATTTAATCGCTATCTTAACGTTAACACTTTGTTTCGGTGCTCGTAAACTTTCAGCAATAAAGTGCAGGCAAGATATAATTTGCATTGGATTAAGGGGACGTATATGCACAAGTTGATCTGTGGAAACTTTACATTGGACATAACAAAATGGTGATTCACAATATGTCTACTATCCCGAGAGGGGCTTTTTATATCAACAAAAAGAAAATAATATATCAAAATAATATATCAATTTTGCAGTTTTTTTTAATATCATCATAACTAAGTACCTATTAAATTCAACAACAAGATTACTTCCTAAATCAGCTGAATAATTAAGTTTGAACTGATTTAACCCCAAAACAGCTGATTTTTGCATAGTGATTTTCAATGCAAAATGTCGAGTTTCCAAAAGTCGTTAAATAAACTTTATCAAACATGTTCTGAATGACGGTATAGCTTGCCTTTTGAACACGACTTAAGGCTTCGATCTGCGATCCTATCGGACACCTTTCGTTCAAATCCTAGTAAATTTATTACCTAAGCCTGTAAAAAATTATTGACAGAAATACTCATAATTTTTTATTCACTGATGTGGTTCGTTCTTTTAAATAAACAGATCGTAAGGATGCATCGTCGCCTTAATAAAAAGTCTTAAAACGACCCCAAAATGATACTCAAACCACCGACACTCATAAACCCCGCCATTGTCGTACACTTTTATATTATTACGTGTTAAGTTATAAAAAATGCAGTAATAAACACATTCAAAGCTCACGATAAAGTTATTAAACTTTCTTTGTAAGGTTTAACTTGCGCAGTATTTTTGTGCAGAATGGTATGCGTATATACGATTGTTCCACACAGTTGAAACGTCGGGAATAATATATAAAAAAGATAGGGACGCGATAAACACGCGTTTTTTTTTTTTTTTTGTTTTTTTTTTTTGTTTTGTTATGATGGTTAATAATGTTGAGGGTACTTACAATAAAATTATTTGAGTGTGCGCTAGCTCCCACCCTAGGAGAACCTGTGTTGTGGGTAGCTAGCCTCTTTCGAACTTTGTGACCATGTTGAGTGAGATTGCGATCTTACGCTTGTTTAGAGTGCAACAGGTAGTTCAGGTTTGATTTCATTAAATTACGTATGCGTATACACTTCGTCATCATCACTAGCCTCATGAAGTACACTGCAGAACATAGGCCTCCCCCAAAAAAAAGTTTGTGATTGTGAAAGTTTGTGAGGATGTTTAGATGTTTGTTGTTCAATCACGCCGTAACGGCTCAATCGATTTTGTTGATACTTGGAATATATAGAATTCTTTACCTAGAATACCATATCGTCTAGTTTTTATGTAGGTACCACATGGCCGAAGCCGCGGGCGGAAGCTAACTTTTTATATGCGTAAAACTACGCCCAAACAGTCATAACAATGGTAAGCTACTGCAATGGCAGAGCTTTTAGTGCGCATATGCAACCGGTTTCAATCGATGAATTCATTCTTGTCGACGATTCTGATACCTAGCATGTTCGCATTCACCTGATCGTCTGACGTTAATCACTCACGCGTTGCGCACTAGCGTTTTATGCGTACGCACTTCAACATTCAACATTCATAGGTCCTTTTCAGAGCCAGCATACCTCAATATGGTCACTGACCTAATACAAGTTGACCAAGAAAGAATCAGTGAAACGAGAAGCAAGCAACAATCAGCAAACCTTGTAAAATGTTTTATCAAATATTGACGTTTCAAGGCACGCGCAAAAAACATGAAAACGCAAAACTATCTACCACCTTTATTCACCTCTATTATTGGGGGAGGCCTTTGTCCAGCAGTGGACTTTCTGAGCTGATGATGATAAACCCTGGTATTCATAGTCATCAGTATGTTTTCACTCCAATCACATTGAAAGCAGCCTGACATTCATTTCATAAAAACTGATGTCAAAATTGATTCTTCTTTGAAATTTGCCTTCTGTATTTCACTCAAGAAGACTAAAAATACGAGCCTAAGAATACCTCTGCATTTCTAGAAGAAAGCCTAAATTAATTTGTACGAGATGCTATCGCAACAATAGGCAGCCCAGTAGCCATATAGAGCAGCCAATTTAATTGAACGAGGTACAGCACGCGAACTATAAGGGCGCCTCTACACTAGCTCGTAAAAAAAAAGTGCTTTGAGAAAATTTTCTCTGTAGACATACGTACCAGATTACTTATAAATTACAAGTTTTTTTTTTAAATGGCTTTTTCTACACCAAATTGGCAACAATGTTGTTTTACGACTTTTGGGAATTCAAAAATTAGTCTTTTCAAATAACTCTTTATATTCCAAGTTTCAACAAAATCGGTAGAGGCGTTGTAGCATAATTGATTAACACAAATCTAAATACACTTTCGCATTTATAATAATAAATAGGATATCCATATTTATTTCTGGCACTTCTCATAAATCCTTTTGTCTTTGAACTGACACCAGTTGAAACAGCCCCTAACAGTCCAAAGCCCAGGCCGCCGCCAACTAGGCTATCAGCTATCGGCAGCCCTGCACCCCATTAATTACTACGTCCATTTACCACGCTAATAAATTAGTTTTGTTTTAATGAGCCCTTCTGTATCACCCATGCAAGTTAGTTTGCGCACTGTGAGAGGTATTTTACCTTGGCCTATGAGTGCTTGCAATACCAGAAACATCACGCACGCGTTGCCGACCCCGAACCCCCTCCCCCTAAAGAGCTCTGGCAACTTTACTCACCGCAGGAACACAACACTATTTGAAACAAATAATGTTATTTAGCTGCGATCTTCTGTAAGGCGGAGGTACGCTGTACCCTACCTCCTCCACAAGGGAAAAAAGCTAAGGGATGGGCAGCAACGTCCCCTATTTTCATAACGATAGCTCTTGTTTTTATTTGTCATTTGCTTAACTTACTATTTATTTTTAATTATAAGATTTTTATTAGGTTTCGATGGGCACCACACTGAAGCAATACATTCAATTTTGTGGAAAATAATCATCGAAAAACTGATAGGTTACCAAGCCGTGTTTGTTGCCGGATGTTTTTACGCTTGGCGATGAACAAGCGTAGCTTTATCTACTTTCTAAGACGTTTTAAAGTGATCCTAGTGATTTTATTGAAAGTAGTGATCCTTTTGACTTAGTTAGTTTGATAAAAAAATAAAATAAAAACTTTAAGTGAAAAGCTTAAGTAGGCAAAGTGAAAGACAATAAAAATAGCTCCTTACAGCTCTGGATTACTACATATCTCTGGCTTTACCTGTCATCATATTAGGTATTATCCATATAAAAACAATTATAAATTAACCCAAGCCCACGTTCACTTGGACCCATACTTTGCCGCACAAATATTTGTTTTGAAAGCAAGTGAGCCGGTCTCTTATTTGTTTATCCCAAATATGGATTCTGCGAATGATATGTACAGATTTTAATACACTAGTGGTTCGCCCTGAGCGTACCTATACCTCGCGATGTCTGGTAAAAGTTGGTGCTTCGATGATCGTAGAGGCACAGTTAAAATAAACTTCGAAAAATTTGAAAAATTGGAGCAGTCGGCCTGGGACGTGCCTCCGCCTTACAGAAGATCGCAGCCCAATAACATTATTTGTTTCAAATAGTGTTGTGCTCCGAGTAAGATTGCCAGAGCTCTTTAGCAATTTGGGCAGGCAACTCATTAGCAATGCTCCAGGTGTTGCTGATGTCAATAGGCGACGGTAACCATCTCGAGAGCCGTTAGCTAGTTTGCCTCCGTATAACATTTAAAAAAATCACAATATCATTAGCGTGTTCTAACTAATATCAAATCTTAAAGTGATCAACTTATTCTTGATCTTCCTCAAGAATAAGTAAAGTGAGCCAGATAAAATAGAAGAATGTCGTTTAAGGCGATGAAAAAGCTCGCATTGGAAAGATCAAAATGGAGGATTTTGTACATTGACAAGAACTAAGCTTAAGACCGAAATAATGTATGTTATCGGTTGAGTATTATTTCTTTTTACAATTGTTTTTTTTTTATATTCCGGACATAGTACCACACATGGTCAACTGATCCCAAACTAAGCATAGCCTGTTCTATGGGTACCAGAGACTGATATACATAATAGATACATATTTAACACCCAGACACAGAACAAACATCTGTGATGATCACAAATGTTTGTCCAGTGTGGGAATCGAGCCCGCGATCTTTAGAGCAGAAGGCAGAGTTACTACCAACTGAGCTATGAGGCCAGTCATAATTGCCTTAGATACTGACAGTTCTGCCCATGTTTGCGTGGTAAGAGAGCCACCTGGGTTAACAACTGTTTGATAACGTCACACTCAAAAGCAACACCAACATTAAGAACGGAATTGTTTGCACTGGATATTTTATCCTTTCATTCTTAAAGGTACTTTAAGATAAAGGTATTCCCAAAACTGAACTCTTAAATCACAAGAGAAAGCCAGTGCCTTTAGCACCAGTTTCGGACGATACAGATTCCGCTGTTAATGTGTAAAAGTGTAGCTTGAAATTATATTTTGATATTAATGATTGGCAAAAAGCGTTGCGATGAAATGTCAGAAACTGTTTTTTATTTTATTAACAACTGTTTCTGGTCAATTTTGGCAGTATCAGATTACGTACAGTTCACACAGAAAATATTTTGACATTTCATACTTGCTTCTATAACTCGTATACAGATCCGTTGGTTCGTTGCAATGTTCAAGGAGGAAAATCCAACAAACTTTCGCATTTATAACAATATTATTTTTATAAAATGTAGGATTGTCAACAGTTTGACTGATTATAGATTGAGCTGATGCCCTCTGTCTCCTATTAAACTTCATATCATAGTAATCTATCTAGCAGATCTAATGGCAGATGACGCGTTGTGCTGTAAATTAAGTGTATGGTTCTACAGTGGCCTATGAATCAAATTGGTTCACTCTATACTGAATCTCTGCACACTTTGTTCGCTCCAATGCTGGTTCATCGCGCACCTTTGAACACTAGTGTTATGGGTACGGATGAATATGTTCCGCGGCCCGATACGAAATGATTTGTAATATTTCGGCACACAATGTGACCAAAGACTGAAATAAATTGGAACGGTGCTTATCTGGACCACAAGGTATTGTGTTGTTTGTATGGTTATTTATGCCTGTTTAACCACGAGTAAAGTTTGTACTGGCCGTGGTGGCCTCGGCTGAAGAATAGGCCCCTCAATATCTACCTATCCGCGGATGTCGTAAGAGTCGACTAAGGGAAAAAAGCTAGGGGATGGGCAGAAGTGTCCCTCATTTTAACAACGATAGCTCTAACTGCGCTCGCCAACCTGCACGCTCAGCATAGTGAATATGGGGAAATCTCCCCACATGATAAGGAATTTGCTCTGTCAGTGGGGGAGGCCATGTTCAGCAGTGGACGTCGTACGGCTGAAATGATGATGATGATGAAAGTTTGTACTGGCTGTTCGTTCGATTTTGTGGCTAGAACTCATATACCTACAAGTTAATTCATAATTTGCACACTTTCCGGAAAGGGGCTTATTCTACACTAAATTGGCAATAACTCTTGTTCTACGAATTTTGGAAATTTTACATTTTTCATGCTAAAACACTATGCAAAAGTCATCTGTTTTGGCGTCAAATCAATTCTAACTCAGTTATTCAGCTGTTTTAGGTAGAAATCTGTGCACGAAAGAAGCCTCTAAGAGGCGCACTTTCACTATGCTGATTCTTTCATCGAGGATCATAGGCCCTTTTCAGGGCCACCATACCTCAACCTGGTCACTGACCTAATACAGGATGACCAAGAAATAATCAGTTACACGACAAGAAGAAGAATCTCGCCATCGCTAATATTATCCAGTCAAATACATCAAGGCATGCTTTTACATCATTCAAAGACAGTAGTGAGGAACTGGATATTATTTATGTCTCAGAAAATTAAACAATAAGTCACCACCGGCAGTTTTACCAACAATTACAGCAATTAATTCCCCAAAAAGATCCTTATCGTTTAATAATCAATTAAATTACCATCCTTTAATAGTAATCAACTTAATCACACGGTGAGTAACACACGTGGTCGTGGCCCCGCCTTCTGATCCACACGTCGTGGGTTTGGATCCCGGTCGTGCACCAATGGATGTTCCATTTTCGGAAAATGTGTGTGCGCTCAAATGGCGAAGGAAAAAATCGTGAGGAAACCGGCATGTCCTAGAACATAAAAATTGGACGACATGTGACATGTGCACGTAGGAGCCCATAGGAGCATTTTAATCCTTTCACCACCATACGTCAACCTGGTCACTGACCTAATTCAGGATGACCAAAAAAGAATCAGTGACACGACAAGCAAGCGAGTGAGTAATAAGGCCGACACCTCCCGAGCAATTTGCCTAAAATTAACTCTTAATATTTTTTTTTTTTTTTTTTTTTTTTTTTTTTATACCACTGAGGTGGCAAACAAGCTTACAGCCCACCTGTTGGTAAGCGGTTACTGTAGCCTATGAGCGCTTGCAATACCAGAGGCATCACGCACGCGTTGCCGACCCCGAACCCCCTGCCCCCCTAAAGAGCTCTGGCAACCTTACTCATCGCAGGAACACAACACTATTTGAAACAAATAATGTTATTTGACTGCGATCTTCTGTAAGGCGGAGGTACCTCCCCAGGCGGGCTGCTCCAATTCGGAACGAGAAAATCTCGCTGTGCCCTACCTCCTCCTAATATCAAGGATGCACTTAATTGAAAACGCCAAAGATATGCGCATTTTGATGAGGGAATTTTTAAGCGCGTATTTAATATAAAAGGACAATTTTGCAAAAAAGCACATAGTTTTTAGGTGTATGTTAACGAAGAGACGATGACGAGGAAATGTTTTTTTTGGCGGATTTTTGAGCACAGCCTTCTGGTATCAATATGAGAATAGTGCCTTAAGCACAAATTATAGCTATAGTTTTGTTGTTATTTTATATGGACCGTAGTTTTTAAGTATTTAGCATCTTGTACTAGACTGCGAAAGAAAGCTTACTATAAACTAAATGATCATATAAATGATAAAACCGCATGGCCTGAAGTCGCTCTGCCCCTCGGCAGCTAAAATACCATTTTGCAGTGTCTTTGCAGTTTTTGCTTGCATCATATTTTAAGTATTATTTAATTTTTATGGAAGCATTAGGTACATATTTCATCAAGTAAAGCGTGTGCTGCCCTTAGATCATTTGTTGAAGCTCACATTTGACATTTTTTTACTGAAGCTTTAAATTCCATTTTGTGAAAAGGGATCATCGAAAAAAATTATAGGCACCAAGCCGTGTTTATTGCCTGATTCTTCTAGGCTTGGTCGCGAGGAACAGGCGTAGCTTCACCTAGTTTCTAAGACGTTTCAAAGTGATCCTAGTGATTTTATTGAAATAAAAGCCTTTTGACTTTGACTTATGTTGCCTGAAGTTATTATTATAAAATAGTTATTATAATTATTGAAGTCGAATCCTCGGTAGCGTAGCAGGCGATTGCCCATCTTAGACGTTAGGGGTGCAGTTTCGATTCCCGCTGCAGAACAAATGTTTGCATGATCTGCAAATATAAGTTTCGGGTTTGGGTGTTGGTACCACTGTACTCGTTCTTTTTTATATCTACGATACAGGGAATCCTACTGTGGGGTCAGGGCAATGTATGTGAATGTTTAAAATTATAAAAAAATATATATCCGTCGTATGTACGTATGTCACTCTAACAACTTTTTTTTTTATACAGCCAATGTGGCAAACAATTTTTGACATAAATTGTATATGACGGTCGTTCACCATTTCTGCTTGGCTTATAGCAGAGTGATAACGTCAGAACCTAGTGCTAAGTGAACTGTTCGATGCGTAGAAACCCAGTTCCGGATTTTGCGGCTTCAAGATGAAAGAGACTAGGCTTGTATCTTTAATCGTCGTGAGTGAAATTTTGAGGGGAAATATCAAAAACAGACTCAAATTTGTTATTTGAAATTAAATGATAAACTGCCGTCAATATGAGTGGAGTTTTGAGGGGAAAATTCAAAAACAGACTAAGAATACCAGGGTAAATGTTTGAAAACCCTTCTTTCAAGGCGATTATGACATCCTTACACGCAGTTCGGAAACACGTGATATTCGATAAGCATACGGCCAACCTGATGGTAAGCGGTTACCGTAGCCTATGAGCGGTTGAAATACCAGAGCCATCACGCACGCGTTGCCAACCCCGAGCCCCTTCCCCTTAAAGAGCTCTGGCAACCTTACTCACCGCAGGAACATAACACGATTTGAAACCAATAATGTTAATTGGCTGCGATCTTCTGTAAGGAGGAGATACCTCCCCAGGCGGGCTGCACCAATTTAGAACGAGAAAATTTACGAACGAGATTTTCTCGTACACCTTTCCTCCTATAGTATACCTATAGTACACCTTTCGGAGGAGGTAGGCCTCCTCCAAAAAGTGTCTACTACTATGTCAGAGTTTAAATGAAATCTAAAAGTACATATTAAAGCCCTAGCTTGCTATCATTTTTTTTTTAATTTTTTTATTGATATATATTTTAATGCTTAATGCTATATTTGCTTATATAAAGGTAGTATGCATTATATGAACGAAGTGTAGTTGACCCCGCTACTTCACATGTACGCCGTCCACCTTCTGAAAAAAGATAATTAATATTAAACGTTCCATTAATAACTCTACATTTTACACAATGTACCAAAAAATCAATTAATCGGCGAACTTTCGCGCAAACCACCATTCATCTTCATGCCATAAGCATCGACAGTTTTGAGTAAAAACTCATTTATTGACAAGTTAACGATATCAGCCACATATCGAGTACATGTTCTGGTTAAAATTAATCGATGTAATTCTTCGGTAGTGATTTACTTTTTTTTATAAGGGAGAGTTGTCGGGAGAAACTTTATACGTTATTGATTTTTTTTAATGGTACTATCATTTGACGACATGAGTAAGAAAGCAGTGAATACTGATATGACGGCTGATAGAGGGGAGTGGAAGAGAAAAACATGTGCCGACCCCACATGAAGTGGGATAAGGGCAGGGAGATGATGATGATGATGGTCATTTAAAATATTTCAGGCTATCAGTCCCTTTGGGTCATCTCATCAGCCTGTAGAAGCCCACTACTGGACATAAGCCTCCCCAAAAGAGTTCAATGCCGAACGGTCTTGAGTTTTTTCCATCCACCGACTCTCAGTAATTTTCTCGATGTCGTCCGTTCATCGGGCCTTCCAACACTGCGTCGCCTTTTTTCGGTTCGTGGTCGGCATTCGACAACCTTAACTCCCCAGCGGTTCTCAGTTTTGAGAGCTATATGGCCTGCCCACTGCCACTTCAACTTGCTAATTCTGAGAGCTATGTCCTTTGTTCTTCTACAGATTTCCTCATTTCATTCATCATCATCTTCCTGCCATCATTTCATTGATTATACTAAATTGAAAAACTAATTAAATTTTATTTTCATTTACAGTACTGTAGAATCTAGAATTGCTATGAGTTCTTTCTGTTTTTGTTTTCTATAGTCAGAAAATGTATTTTTATGTAAATTTGTATTTCGTCAGCCATATTGTAGTGATTCTGAATCGGAGTCAAATAGGATACCTGCCAATATAAAATCTGTTGTCTGTCGCCATCTTTTGAGGATGATAAATCACATTTTTATTTTATTTTATGGATGTTTACAGCGTGTTAACGGTCGGTTTCAGCATTTATAGCTATCTACTTCTTTATCAGCAGTGTTGTTAATTTTTATGATAAATTCAGATCGGTATCCTTTTTTACGAGAGGCGAAACACGGTAGTGAATTTTTATGTTCGAGTTTTTATCGTAACCGAAGATTTGAAAAAAAAAATTGCTTAAAATACAAGGTGATTCATAATTTGTTTGCAATCCCGAAAGGGGCTTATTCTACACCCAATTGGAAGAAAGTTTGTTCTACGACTTTTGGACATTTTTCATTTAAAAAAAACCCTATGCAAAAATCTGCTGTTTTGGGGTCAAATCAGGTCAAACTCAATGAATCAGTTGTTTTCAGTAGTAATTTTGATTCCGAACTTCTTGTACGTTAAGTTATTAGTACTTAAGATGATAAAAGTACCAAAAACATTTGAGAAAGTTTTTGATAAATAATAATTAAAAAAATTAAAATCATGAAGTTTTTTTTCGCTAAAATTATTTATTTTCGATGATAGGATAACCCCTTTTCGGGATGGAAAACATGTTATGAATCACCCTGTATAAGCCGGTTTCTGTTATAAAATTGAGAAAGGCTCAAAACCGTTCGTCGTGGAACTCATTGGGAGAGGCCTATGTCCAGCAGTTGATTTGTACAGGCTGATGATGATGAACCTTTAACATTCCTTAGTATTTCTCTCTAGTTCCATTTTATCGAAGCTTTCATTGATCTTTAGCCTCTTATTTTTTGTTGTGTCTCAACTCCTATTAGCCGGCGATGTGTCAGGCAACATAAAGTTGCTGGGATCGTGCGCAGAATGATGCTGTTTTTACGCGTGGCTTTAATTTGTCTGCTATTTGCCGTGCCAGGGCAGTGGGTGCAGAAAAGCTAGTCGCCCATCGAAGAAGATAATTTATAGACTCTATTCAAGAACTTTAAAATGTTAGACATTTTCTTTTCATTTTTGAACTGCATGCTTAGAAGGTTTCGTTATTTGTATTCCAATCTCGGCGAAACCGATTTTAATGTGATTGTGACCTATTTAATAACACACGGTAATTATTGCAAACGGTAATTATGTTTTAATAGAATAGCGAAGAATTTTTGGAGGAGGTAAGGCACAGCGAGATTTTCTCATTCTGAATTAGAGCAGCCCGCCTGGCGAGGTACCTCCACCTTACAGAAGATCGCAGCAAAATAATATTATTTGTTTCAAATAGTGTTGTGTTCCTGTGGTAAGTACGGTTGCCAGAGATCTTTAGGGGGGGAGGGGTTCGTTAACGCGTGCGTGATGCCTCTGGTTTTGCAAGCGATCATAGGCTACGGTAACCGCTTACCATCAGGTAGGCCGTAAGCTTGTTTGCCAACTCAGTTATACAAAAAAAATATTATACGGATGACATTATTTTTTCAGGTGTTTTTGCTATTATAACTTTGTACAAAGGACGAAAGACTAAACTCACTGGGTACACTCATCACCTGCTCACTGCACTTATATCGGGTACAGTACTTTTTATATTTGTTTCTATTTGATCAACCGGTGCCGACTCATTAATTAGGGATGAGATACTGTCTTTCTGTACTGTGTTTCTTGAATTTCAAATAAACTATTTAGAAGTGTTCTAGTTAGTTTGAACACAGGCTTGTATGATATTGGAGTATTAAAATGAAGATTTTGGTAGACTTTATAATTATCGATCATTTGTTGAAAACCTGCATGTAGGTATTCGTTTTGTTTTGTATTAGAAAACAAAAATATAGGTGGGCATTATAATTTAGGGATCTGTAATGTATTCTCACCTCACATTGAGTTCAGACTAAGCTATCCCTCAGTATCTTCGAAGGATCAGGATAACATTTTCAATCCTCATAATCAATACTGACAACATTTTCGATTGTAATTGCGGAATTGCCACAATCATGGTAAAGCTAATTCGTTGGGCCAAAAGGCACTTAAAATCAAATCAAATTTCTTGCAAGGTAGTTGATGTACCTTTATTAAGATTTACCAATCGATTTCGAAACGTCATTAGTAACACTAGACAATTCCACATCTCATTATGCGAGCCTACGCACAGAATTAATGCGTGTACACACTAACAAAAACCTCAAACATTGTCGGTCAACTCATCAATTTGGTGGCTACTTAAGTAGTTGTTCTAAAACTTTGTCCAAACACGTCAAAGGAATTTAATTTATATTGACACGGGACTTTACGATGTTTTGTGAAGACCACACACGGTGTCGATTAGGGGGTAAAGCTAAGTGCTCAATAGATATTGAAAAAAAAAATCTGCCGACCTATATATATTAATAAAATATATATAGGTCGGTAAAATGAACGTACCTAATATAAAATGTGTAATTAAGCTACACGTGCAAAATTGCCAACATGTGCCAAATGTTTGAACGTGCTTCTGGCTACTCCTCTTAGACATATTCAAGGATCTGATCTTTTTTTTATAACTAAGACCCAAGTTTTTGTTTTCGTGGTACTTTCGTTGTACTGTAACAAAGAAGTTTGCCTTGCTCAATTTTAACATCATCATCATGCACCGCGGAGACCACGCATCGGATGCAGCGTAGAACGGCCTTCCACTAAATGGGCAGACGACCCTATTGCTGGGAGCCGTTGTCTACAGGCCACAATATATATATATATATATATATATTTTTTTTATGTTCTACGGAGGCAAACTGGCTTACGGCCCACCTGATGGTAAGCGGTTACCGTTGCCTATTGACATCTGCAACACCTGGAGCATTGCTAATGCGTTGCCTACCCTGGAGAAATCTTTTTGTATTTTTCTTAAAGCTCTTCATGTTGTAGGTTAGCGGGAAAACCTCGGAGATTCCACAAGTTGCACGTATGGGGGAGAAAGGATCTCTTAAAGCGAGTGGTTATTACTCGCTCTATAAATCTTTTGAGGCCTATGTTCAGCAGTTGTCGCCCTACGGCTAAAATAGTGATGACGGTGGTGGACATTATCTATTCCCGTAAAATAAATCATAATAACAGTATATTACAGGATATATTATTATATTTAGCAATTTACTAGTTTTAATTATTTATAATATTCCAACAATCGAGAACGTTATAAATTATGAATTTTAAAAAATTGTCGCATGTGCCCACGCCCTAAGCCTAATGATCTCATATCAAGAAGCGATCTTACCTAGTTCGAATAGACTGAAGGCAAGTGGTAAAAAACAGTTATATCGCAAGTGATGACCGGCCTTGATACAATTGCAACACCATCAAAAGACCAAGAGTAGAATGCTGTTAGCTACATCATCATCATCAGCAGCCTGTAGAAGCCCACTGCTAGACATAGGCTCCCCCAAGAGTATGCCACGTTCCATCTAGTGGGGGCTTTCCAACACTGCGTCACCCGATTTATGGCCATTCCAGAATCTTTATTCCTCAATGTTTAATAATGTGATAAATGCTAAAATGTGTTTGTTTGTTAGTTAGTTTTACGAAGCAATGGATTATCGCGAGTTTCTTAGATATAAATAAATATCAGGAACGTGACGTAAGCTACCTTTTATCGAGGTACCACTTGAGTAAAGCCACGGGCGAAAGCTGGTACGGTATAAGCATAATAACTAACATCCTTTTTTTATGGCACTGGTTTTTTCTTGAAATCCCTTTTAAGTTGACTGGCCTCACAGCTCAGTTGGCAGTTACTCTGCCTTCTGCACTAGAGGTCGCGGGTTCGATTCTCGCACTGGACAAACATTTGTGTGATGAACACAGATGTTATTTCTGTGTGTGGGTGTTAAATATTTATCTATTATGTATATCAGTCTCTGGTACCCATAATACAGGCTATGCCTAGTTTGGGATCAGTTGACTATGTGTGATATGTCCGGAATATTTATTATTATTATTATAAGTTTTTTTTAAGATCAGTGACCGTTGAAGATGATAAAATTCCGTCTGAGAAAACACTGTCACACTGTCACAATACCAACATCACCTATCACCATCACCACACTGACCCATAAAACAGATGACATCACGATGGCATCACGGAGACATAACGTAAATCAATCACAGACGAAACCTTATATTTCACCAAACCTCAGAGCAATAAGCATTGCATTATCGTCTGTGGTTAAGTATGAACCGGAAACTGCACATGAATTTCAATAATAAGTTGTTGCTGTGAACGAAAGCAGCCTCTGAAAAAGTTTTCATATATGCGTGCGATATGTCATCTAAATGTTTTTCAAAATGATCCTTATCTCTACTGGGTAGAAGTCAATTTTGAGTTTGACATTTAAGGGTGTACGATATCGTAAGCTACTTTAAAGTCAAACTGAAAATTGCCGCTATCCAATAGAGATAAGGATCGTTTTGAAATACATTTTTGACATACATTTGAGATATGTACCTATAAGAGGCGCATATAAGTCCTTTCAAGGCAACCATATCTCAACTTTTTCACTGACCAAGAACGAATCAGTGACACGGCAAGCAAGCAAGCTAGTCGAAAATAGGATTCTACCTACGTAACACTACAAACTATGGGTTCGTAGGGCCCTTGTTCCTGCTCCATAGCTTGTTTGTCCCTCCTCCTTGCCTCCTACTGTTGTGTACAAAGTTACCCGAACATCATAAATAAAACAAGTGCCCCCATAACTTAAGGAAATGTTCTTGTTTCGGGCACGGTTTTGGAGCACGCATTGTGAAATTCACAGTCGTATTTTACACGGCTTTTTGGAGCTGGGGGTTCAATGGAGGTTTTTAAGGTTAGTGAAAGTAATATATACAGTTTTGAACATAATTTTGCATCGAATGAAGAGGTTTTATTCCAAATTATTGAGATTAAACTTGAATTCACAGGAATTTTTATATAAAAGATTTCAACGCGCTCCTCCGAAATTTCTGCCAGCTTATGAAGCTTGCCGGGGTGGCCCCGGCTGTAGACTAGGCCCCTCCATATCTACTTCCTCGTTGATGACGTAAGAGGTGACTAAAAGAAAAAAGCTAAGGGATGGGCAGCAGCTCTGTTTTCAAAAAAGATAGCTCTTACTGCACTCGCCAGCGCATGCCCAGCGCGGTGAGTTTGGGAAATTCCCCCCACATGATAGGAATTCGCTCTGGAAATCTGTGTTAGTGAACATCCTACAGCTGAAATGATGATGATGAAGAAGCTAAGAAAACAAGATAACAGGATCTGAGAATCCGGTAACAACAAGGCACACCTGAGACCGGAATCA
Organism: Anticlea derivata; assembly: GCA_947579855.1. NCBI lineage: Eukaryota > Metazoa > Arthropoda > Insecta > Lepidoptera > Geometridae > Anticlea > Anticlea derivata. The sequence goes on from OX388270.1 coordinate 11,305,870, forward strand.
AACCCGCGACTGTTAGCGGAGCACGTACGCGACCTGGGTGACATGTCGACGTACAGTGAAGTGTTGTGGTGAGCGAAGCGATTTGCGAACAAGTTCAGTTGTATACAACTGTATGATTAGTAAAATAAAGATTTTCATTAATTCAGGGTTGAGTGAAATATAAAAAATTGAGAAAAAAATTATGTGCGTTATGCTAGTACTCTCAAACTGTGAAAGAAAACATCGTGAGGAAACCGGCATGCACCTAGAACCTAAAAATTCGAAGACATGTGGCATCTGCACGAAAGGAGCCTCTGAGAGGTGCACTTTAATCCTTTCACTACACTGATTCTTTCATCCACGGTCATAGGCCCTTTTCAGGGCCACCATACCTCAACCTGATCACTGTTCTAATACAGGATGACCAAGAAAGAATCAGTGACACGATAAGAAGAATCGCTTTTTCTGTGCAATACAAGAGGTACCTTACCACGTGGTCACGTCCTAGCCCGGGAGCGTTACAAATCATATGTAAGACAGCGCTCAGCGATGTGTACCAAGCGCTACCTTTTCACTATAAAAGAGGAACTGTATTGTACCGTTTGTATGCAAGGAGATTCATTATATGAATCCTGAAAAGGGCTTATTCCTTAACCCAATTGTTAAATATGTTTGTTCTAAGACTTTCGGAAATTCGATATTTCAAATATGTATTATGACTATTTACAGAAAGAAACTTAAAACTAATACAAGTTAATATTTACAAAATACACAAGAAACAGTTGAGCCATCTAAATACCGTTACAAACGATCTATAGATAGCTCAACCGATCCAGATCACTACCAGTCGGAAGCGTCCCCAAGACGCTGGCGGAATTGCCACGCTGGATGGCAATGCTAATTCGCTGGGCCGAATAAGAGCCAGCTCTCGGGTCACGCGTCGCTTCGATCAGACGTCCTGATATCTTTTTGAAAACCCGGAGGGCCCCGTTTCCCCCACGGACCCAGGGTCTCAACCCCAAAAGGCTTAAATATGTAAGCCCTATCAAGACTAACATATTTGCGCCTTTTGACTATTTTAAAAATATGACTTTAGTTTTATCCATGTTCATCCGGAGCCCATTTCGTTGAGAGTTAACAGCTTGTTTTGCAGCTCCTGCAGCGAATTCATGGCATTCTTTGGCACATCTTGTGAAATAATCATAATTAAATAAATAAAATAAATATTCCGGGCATATCGCACACGGTCAACTGATCCCAAACTAGGCATAGCCTGTACTATGGGTACCAGAGACTAACATACATAATAGATAAATATTTAACACCCAGACACAGAACAAACATCTGTTAATTGAGCTTAGATTTAGCAAACGCAAGTAAAAATTCTAATAAGACTCCACCAAAAGGTCAGGATACCACGTAGTCTCATTAAATCGGTTTCTTATCACCCATTATCCCCGCGGAACCCTAAAAATAATTAGTTTTTGAACGAAAGTACCGTTCAGTTAATATGATATTCATAATTGTGTACTTAAAATACATTTTTATTTGGTTTTACTGACAGATATGCGTGTGCGCAGGGAAGCGCCAAATTGAAGTGTTTCAGTAAGGGATAAACAGGGCTATTATTTTGACAAGGTTAATTGTATCAATTTTTTTAAGAACCTCTGTAATAAGAAGTGAATTATATCACTTACGTATCAGATTTTGATATTCAAGGCTTATAATAATGTAATGTCAAAAAATACTTAACAATAACTTCGAATATTCTGCTCAATATTGTCCATCATCTTGTCGCCTATAGTCCAAAGTCAAAGTCAGAGTCAAAAAAAATAAATATTTTTGTACAACTAAGGTGGCAAACAAGCTTGCGGCCCACCTGTTGGTAAGCGGTTACCGTAGAAAATCTCGCTGTGCCCTATCTCGCATAGTTAATGTATCTAAATATACATTTTGCAGTAAAAGTGGAATCGTTTCTTAGATATAATATACATTGTGCGTTACGCAGTACTCCATACTCAGTGCGGCTGCATTTGGCATGTGCTGATTTACTGCCAGAGTGATCTACATGCGAGGAATGGATCGGAGGCAGTTTGTTAGGTCTATTCCTATTGGCTCTAACATTTTTTTTCATCTATTGGCCGATAACGATGACCTCGGACGCGCAGCGGGTGAGTACCCGACTGAGACGTAAGAGGTGCGTGTTTGATTCCCACTGCGGGACAAATATTTGCATGTACTGAAAAGAAAGAAAGAAAGAAAATAGATTTATTTATGTCACACAAGAACAGCCCAAACTAATAAGAAAAAATACAGACACTACAAGGTATAAAGATGTGAGAACAAATAGAGTAAGTATATAGGTAGTGACATAACTAGGGTATTCATTAGTCCGTGCTGAGGTGCATGCATGAGCCAAAAAAGTTCCCATCCTTTTTTTTTTTTTTATTTCAATAAAATCACTAGGATCACTTTGAAACGTCTTAGAAACAATGTGAAGCTATGCCAATGCCAAGCTATGGTGAAGCTATCTCAGCTTTAATGCCGCACACGAAGTGTAGCGGTACTGGTTTTCAGATGGGACCCTTTAGGGCGACCTCACGATCGCAGTGTGCCACTCGCAATCTTCAGTAGGTAGGTAGGTAGGTAGTAGGTACTTAGTGTCAAAAAAGGGGTGAAGCAAATATATAGGTAGATATATAGAGATAAGTAGGTAGGTAGATTGGGGTGATTGATAAAAGATAAGATAATATGGACAAGTAAGTAGGTTTAAGTAGGTAAATATAAGTAAGTATACGCGTAAAGTTATTTAATAGAAGGTAAGTAGCTTAAGTTACATAAAAACAGGAGGTAAAGAAGAGTAGATATTTAAGTAAGTACAATTAAACCTAATACCATTAAATAAATTAAACAATCAAACATGTAGCCGAGCAAACGCATAAACAATGTAGATGCTGAGTAGTACTGCAAATATTTATTCCGGGTCTGGGTGTTGTGGTACCATGGTATTCGTAGTTTCTGGTACCTACGAAACAGGTAATCCTAGAATGAGGTCAGAACTATGTATGTGACTGTTGGGTGTTATTTATTTATACACAAACTCAAAGTCACGCAGCGGGCTACGGAGAGAGCTATGCTCGAAGTTTCACTACGGGAAAAATCCGAAATGAGGAATTCCTCAGAAGAACCACGGTCACCAACGTAGCTCTCAGAATTAGCAAGTTGAAGTGGCAGAGGGCAGGCCATATAGCTCGCAGAGCCGACAACCGTCGGGGAATAAAGGTTCTCGAATGACGATCAACCTGGTGATGTGACCGATGATGATGAGGTTAATGGTGGATTCAACAGGCTCAAGACTGTTCATCGTGGACTCTTTTCGGAAGAAATATGTCCAGTAGTGGACTTCTAAAGGCTGATGATGATGATTGATAAAGTACACTACCAAAGCAGTAAACATACATTTTACAACTTTTAGTTATTCATTAATCTTTCAGAAAATAAATCGCTTGGCAAATTTATTTCGAAGCGAAAAGAAACCGCACTAAACTATAACTCATATCTGATTAACGAAACGAAAATTTACAATATTTATTTGGCATTCGTACTGTGAATTACAAAACGGAGAGTTCATTTTATGTTACCCTCGCCGAAAATGTCAAACAATATTTCATATACATAACATCTGGATTAAAAATAAGGACTCTGCTACACATGATGTGGTTTCTAGAATGCGCCTTGCGCTGCATATTACGCTAGATCTGCCATATTACGCTCAATGTAACGCCTTTATATAACCACGCATGATAAATTGGAATGACAGGCAATGTATCAGCGTAACACAACGCAATTCAATCTCTACGGGGGCCTGCGGGGTTGGAGACGACCTTTGATCTCCGTTTTAGCTTCTTCTCATCAATTTCACTGCTCAAAATACCGCACCAACCCTCCCTCTGGCAATGAGGCCAAGGTTTATAATAAAGTGACACCTTTTTGCTTATTACTCGTTTTTTCATTAATTGAGTGTACTAGGAGACCTTAGATATAAAATTCATTGCCAATGTCAAATTAGAAAAAAAACGGTCGATGCCTGTACGTCATTAACATTTATGCTAAATTTAAACCTTTAAAAGATGTATCCGACATTAAAGAAGTCAGAATCTGGTGATTGGTTCCGTCTAGCAAAGCCTTTATTATATTAAATACTTAAATTTTATTGAGTAATATCGACAGCTTTTACTGATCATAACCGTTATTTCATACAGCAACCTTTTTAAGGAAGATGTACCAGAAATGAAATAGAAGGTTTATCGTTTTAATTTAAAGGGCATGATGATTTATAACTTACCTATCGCCACTGATTATCATGTTTTTAAAATCTGATTTACGGGAAGAGTATAGGTAATGAATGGTTTAAATCTTCGGAATTAATAAAATAAGGCCGACTAAAGAATAGGCCTCTCCATATCTCTATCCGCGGATGTCGTAACAGGCGACTGAGGGAAAAAAGCTAGGGGATGGGCAGCACCGTCCCTCATTTTAAAAATGATAGCTCTAACTGCGCTCGCCAACCCGCATGCCCAGCGTGGTGAGTATGGGCAAAACCCCCCCACATGATAAGGAATTTGCTCTGTCTGTGGGGGAGGCCATGTTCAGCAGTCAACGTCGTACGGCTGAAATGATGATGATGAATAAAATAAGGTTTTTTTTTCGAGAAATTTCAACATCCCCAAATAAAATAAGGATTTTCCATTGGAGACCATAAACATTTTTGTGCGCTAAAGAAAACTACTAAATACTAAAAATTCGAAGACATGAAAGGACGTGACGGTGATAAGAGCCTTAAAAGGGCGCACTATAATCCATACACTACACTGTTTTTTCACCAACGGCCTTTTCCAGGGCCTTCCCTTAAAGAACTCTGGCAACCTTACTCACCGGAAGAACACAAGACTACTTGAAACAACTTATTGCTACTTACCTACTTATAGCTAAAATCTAATTTAATTAATGTAGAATGTGCAACTAATATAAATATAACTCATAATCTTGACTGTTTTTAATTATTACTCTAATCTTATATCTAGGTATCTTAATTTGTAATGATAACGACATTGTTTTTTAATTTAAACATTTGCATGCTTGTGTAGCAAAAACATGTGCGCCCGCTTACTGCATAAGAACAGCGATTATATTCAACTACCATGTTTTAGCAAATAAACTGATTTCATTTCATTTCATTTCACAAATAATGTTTTTTGGCTGCGATCTTCTGTTAGGCGAAGGTACCTCCCAGGCGGGCTGCTCCAACTTAGAGCTAGAAAATCTCACTGTGCCCTATCTCGCACTCCTCTCCTCTCTTTTCTTTTATAGGTAGAGAACCATCCTGACATGGTCACCAGACAATGCTCAAGGATTATAGTCATGAGGTTGCCTCTTATAAGATTTCTTGACTGGCCTTATAGCTCAGTTGGTAGTAACTCTGCCTTCTGCGCTAGGTGTCGCGGGTTCGATTCCCGCTCTGGACAAACATTTGTGACTAACACAGATGTTTGTTCTGTGTCTGGGTGTTAAATATTTATCTATTATGTATATCAGTCTCTGGTACCCATAGTACAGGCTATGCCTAGTTTGGGATCAGTTGACCGTGTGTGATATGTCTGGAACATTTATTTTATTTATTTATTTATTTCTTCTAGGGTCTCCACTGGAACGTACCCATTGTCTAGTTTGCTAGTTTTTCAAGAGTACCGCTAATACGCGCGCCATGTGCGGTGCAATAGTTTGCATTTATGTCATTCTATGACCATAACTTAATATGTGATTGAAACATGCATGCGGTGTTTATGACCAGGCGTGGTAGCACTTAACTTTGTTTATGTGCAGTAATAATGGTACCACACAGTACACACTTTATTAAAATAGTTATGAAAAAATCTGGATTTTGTACTCCTACTAATATTATAAACTAGCTTCCACCCGTAGTTTCACTCATGTGGTATCTTCATCTTCCTGCCCTTATCCCACATCATGTGAGGTCTTTTGACGCACCCTTCTTACGCATACCCACTTTCACACAGTCCATCCATGTCATGTGGTACCCGGTTAAAAATAAACTATATGTTTTTCCTGACGATGTACTGCACACTTATCAAATTTCATTAGAATCTGTTTAGTGACCATCAGCCACTCACTACCATTTTCAACTTTACTCTGTAACATACATCTTCATCTGTATTGTGTATATTCTCATTACAGTAGTATATTGGAAGTACGTATGTGTAAGTTTTTTTTTATTACAATAATAATAATAATAAATAATAAATATTCTGGACATATCACACCAACTGATCCCAAACTAGGCATATCCTGTACTATGGTTACCAGAGACTGATATACATTATAATAAGTAGTATGGAATAATTTTCAGATGCTGTGAGTATACATATTATTAGTGTCCCGTCTGTGTCCACTCGGCCTTAACAGGCGCAACGAAATGTAGCAATTTGTCGCATGTCACACTAATATCTACGCATTTCTGCAAGTGGCGAAATGGGAGCAGACTACATTTATATGGTAACTTGCTGTGTTTAAATGTAATTTATATGAATGCGAATCGGGTTAAAGCCCGCTTTTTCTGAAAAACAACTGTCGTTATACTCGATAAATAGCGGAGTCGTGGCAATATAACCTTTTCGAAGACAAGTTGCTTGTCGCGTCAGCAGTGAAGAAGCAGTTCTTTCTTGGTCATACTGCATGAGGTAAATAGCCAAAGGCAAAATATAATTATTTCAATAAATCACTAGAAACACTTTCAAACGCTAAAATTCCTCGCGACCAAGCCAGGAAGAATCAGGCAAAAACCACGGCTTGGTGCCTATCATTTTCTTTAATGATCATTTTCTTAAAATGAAATGTAGAGCTTCAGTGTGGTGCCTGCCATTAGAATTTATAGGCAAAGTCCCATCATTAACTTTGCGATTTTGCTTAGACAGTGACGTAAGTTGACAGTCTCAAAGATTTATGGTTCAAATTCGCGTAAAACAAACGTTGTTACGCTCGTATTGGAATTGCAATAAGACGTCATAGAAGGGCTTAAGGTTACAGTACTTTTACATATAATAACACCCTACATTTACATACTTACATAGTCGTGACCCCACACTAAGATTCCCTGTGTCGTGGGTATCAGATACTACGAGTACCATGGTACCACAACACCCAAACCCGAAACAAATATTTGCAGATCATACAAATATATGCCCCGAATCGGTATTCGAACCCCTATCGTCTCAGGCGGGCACTCGCCCGCGACACCACCGAGATTTTCCGGAGTTGGATGTCGTGCCAGTGATTACGGCCCCAGTTTTTAAGGCACGGAGTGGTCAAAGCATTACTTGTTAGTATTGAGATTAATGTGTGAATTTTATTCATTATCTTTATAAAACATGCACTTTATTACCGGATAGACATAACTTGAAAAAAAATGCTTTGCTTGTATAAATTAATCAAAAGGCAAAACAGTCACGAACATTTTGTAATCAACCCATATATTGAATGTTTTTTTTGTAGGATGTACTACAAAAAAAAGTACTACTGCATTATAATTGGATACCAATGTTTTTTTAAGGTGGCAAACAAGCGTTTGGCTCACCTGTTGGCTTACAACCGGTTGGTTGCCGTAGCCTATGAACGCTTGCAATACTAGAGGTATCACACACTCTTTGCCGACCCCGAGAGCTCTGGCAACCTTACTCGCAGCAGGAACACAACTCTATTTGAAACAAATAATATTTTTTGGCTGCGATCTTCTGTAAGGCACCTCGCTGTACCCTATCTCACTTAGAAAATATGTAGTTTGAATCCCTTGTACCCTTTTATCCAAGACTAAGAATACGAGATACCTACCTACATGTCCTTTTGGTCGTTGCTCGTCAAAGGCCAAATGCACTTTTGATGATTGCCGTTAAATCACGAGAATTAAGCGATTACCATCTCGGGGTACCGAAAACCATAATGCTTAGTCGTAAAGTGAATTTCCTTAAGAATTACCTTTGCTTGGCATTTTATGGCCCACTTGGTGTAGGAATTTATTAATTTGCCCAAAAGACTGAAGATATCTCATACAACTTGGACGAATAGGCGTTTTATGCTTGGATGTATATTTTAAGATATAATTTTCGCATCTTCAATCTGATCTGCATGGAATTTAGTAGGTCAACAGGTTTGACTATCAAAATTTCCTGGTAAGAATAAGTACTTCAGATAAGGTGTTGTTAAGTCATAGGGGTACAAAATAGGGTTTAGAAATATGTGTCATAATTATAAAAGGACTTAGTTTATACATTCCAAAATGTTATTTTTTCCGGAAATAATCTTTCTTTTTGTTGTTAGATTAAGCCCTTTTTGGAATGGTTGTACAAGGCGATTCATAATGTGTATACATTATGAATCACCTTGTATAACTTTTATGAACACTCAAAATGTCGTAAAGACACCGAAAGTGTCCTGACGATGCCTTTTATCCTACGTTTATTTATTTGTTTAAAATGTTTATTTGGTAGTAAGTACGTCTTTGTTGTTTTATAAAATACGATAAACGTACCAACTGTTCGACAAATGATTTATTAATATCTTAGCTAGGTAATTGAAACTGAACGTATTTTGTTACCTTCGTAAGTGCCTACTTATAATAAAATTAGAATCTACCTAACGTACTCCTTATTACTAAATTTACGTAGCTCCTACCTATAGCCGAAAACTACATTTAACATTAGTTCTACAAACCTTAGTGGTTTTTTTTTGTGCTATTTATATATATATATTGACTATGTTATAAATAAGGGGAGAGAGCGGAGAGCCTTAAAAGGCGGAAATATTCGTCCCTTGGCGATGGATACATATTTCTGCCTTTTGGGGTTGAGACGCTAGGACCTTGGGGCCCAGGGGCGTAGCTCCTGTTCGATGCTTTATCTAGGAGGCTGGTGGATGAGACCAATGTCCGAAGGGCTGATGCTTACCTCGGACAAAGGATCAGTATAGCGATCCAACGAGGTAACGTCGCCAGCCTTTTGGGCACGCTGTCTGTGGTTGGTGATCTGAACTCCGTTTTCTACTTGTAGTCGTAGTCGTAGAAAACAGAGTTCATTTCTAGTACAATATTATTTTAGTTTAATTTACAACTGTTATTATTATAATTTTTTTGTTGTTATAAATTTTTGGATCATAAATAAAAAATAAATAAAAATGAGTGATTTTTTTTTATTTTTGCCGACTTAAAATCATCAACATCAGCCTGTAGAAGTCCACTGCTGGACATAGGCCTCCGTGCTCACTGTTGGACGTGGGTTTGCGCTTGTACAGAAACTTCTGTTAGGTGCTATATAGGATGAGCCCGAGAAGCTTTATCCTGTTGACTCATCATTGAAGTATCTTTTATTTTTTTCTTAATTTTCATAATTAGGTATAGTGAGTCAGCCGAACAGCCTAGACAGTAGACAATTAAATTATCCCCTGTCGAATTTTGGGTTGAAAAATATTGTCACCGATATTTTAATAGCCTAAGTAATGACAATGACCTAAGTAGGTTTTTCGGAACGAAAGTTCATAGATCCCTTGCGTGTCTAGCCTAAAATTGTCGCGCTATAAGCCATTAGTTATAAACAAACACGGTCGCACTACACCACAGTTCACTAACTAGTCGTTTACTAAAAACCGGTGGATTTAATTTAGCAGCCGTAACGTAGCGGTAAACACTTTTTTAAGTGGCGTTATTGGAAGTGCCCTGACGTTTTAATTTTAGCCATTTCGATACAAAAATCAGACAATCATTGCCATATTTCTATAATACATTGAGTTAGAAGGTTGTTTTTTTTCAGAATACTATAAACTTGACTCGCTTGTGACTCGCATGATGCCTACATACTTGGCTTTAGATATAATATTTAACATGTTTTCATATTGTAACGGTCTTTAGATGGCTCCACTGTTTCTTGTGTATTTTGTAAATATTAACTTGTATTAGTTTAAGGTTCTTTCTGTAAGAAAAGTTCACTTATATTTCATATTTGCCTTGCTCAATATTTTGTATTTTTGCCTATATGATACATGTTACATGAAATTGATAAGTAGGATAAAGGTAAGGTGATGTAAACTCGCTTTACACCAGCTTAGTGGTTTTTAGGTGGTATTTTAAGAAAAAATATTTAATTCTATTAAAATTTGTTATATATGGTAAATAAATAAAAAATAAAAAAAAACTTACTGAGTTTTAATATTTGGTTTAAATAAGACAAATAGGGAGCTTCAGCAAATTTTCTATGGTTACACGCTACAATTGATGAAATATCTACCTAATGATTTTATAAATAATACTTAAAATATAAGGCAAGCCAAAACAGTAAAGACAGTGCAAAATGACATTTAAGCTTTTGAGGGGCAGAGCGACATCAGGCCATGAGGTTCATTCATTAACATAATCATCTATATTAAAGATGTGATCTAATAGGTATGTGAAAAAATTACAAACGGTGACGATGACTACGTCCTCAAAATTGGCGACAATCTCATACAATACAAACGGTCGTTATATTACGGTTTCCGATTATAAGGAATCAGCTTCAGCGAAAATAACTAAGGCGTTAGACAGTGAAAGTACCTACGAGGCCCGAGTTTTCCCACATTATTCTATTAGGTGTTATATATTACTATACCCGATCAGTATTTATGCTGTTGTTTGAATTGCCTCTTAACACGCCACACCAGATGCTTCTATTTACCGGTTCACAGTGACAGTGTGTGTAGATGAGTAAGAAAGATGTGAGTGCGGAGATGACGACTAACAGAAGAGAGTGGAAGAAGAAAACATGTTGTGCCGACCCCACATAATGTGGGACAAGGGCAGGAAGAAGAAGAAGAAGAAGAATGACAGTGTGTGTAGATACTCCTAGTTCTAATAGTGTGTGAAGTCGAGGACTACAAAATATCTTATTATATATATGACTTAGGAGCTTAGCTCTTGTCGGTGTTATGATTATGGGTCTTCCTCTTCCTCGTTTTCCTTCAAAAAACCCAAAACAAAATATCTTAAACACCTCAAATAGTGCTGAATAGGTACAGAAAACAAGTTCTATTTGTTAAGTTTTCTTTTAACTGGTTAGACTAATGAACTCATTATAACTTAAAATTATTGTCAAATTTGACTATAACCAGGCTGAAGAATAGGCGCCTCCATAATTTCCTATACATGGATGTCGTAAATTAGCTAGGGGATGGCTAGCAGCGGCCACTATTTGAACTACGTAGTGAGTATGGGCAAATTCCCCCCACACGATACGAGGTTGCTCTGGAATGGCTTCCTGGGAGGACGTCTTACGGCTGAAATAATGATGACTAATTTTAATAGCAAAAGAGGTATGGTAGGATCGTAGGAAGTGGAAAGCCTCTGAAGGCAGAGAATAAAATCACGCCTATTTCCGTTAGGCGTGATTAAATAGGCGTGATTTTTTGTAAGTATGTATGTATGATTTTAATAATTAAGGCCATAAGAATGCCAGGGTAGGGATAATCCCTGAAGGTTGATGCGATCAATAAAGGGTATTAACATCGGAGGTTTTCAAACCTAGGTCGGCAGAAGAAATAATTTATGTTATGCGCATTTCCTATAATCATCATGATAGTCACCACTTCTTAAACGGTTTTAGAGCTAAACTAATTTGTCTCTGTACTAACTACTTCACTAATTATCGTCTTTAGTTATTAATAAATCAACCGGTAGCGAAACCAAGGCGCAAATTAATATAACCGCCATGAAAATCCATGAAATATCTCAATCTTGGCATCTATTACCGACACGGAAATTGATTTCAGTAGAAATGCTCTGGGGTTTGCTAGATAAGGGCAGTTTTGCATTCAATGATAGAGATCAAAAAAAAGTTTTTCTTTATGGAAATTAAGTTATCTTAAAATTAAAGCAGAGTACAATAGAATTGACAAAAATTATTAAAGACTAACTTGCTCCCGCGGTTTCGCTTGCGTAGTACCTACATAAAAAGTAGCCTATAATGCTATTATAGGTAAAGTACTATATCTATTCTAAGTTTTAACGAATTCGGTTGAGCCATTACTGCGTGATTGAACAACAAACATCTTAACATCCTCAAAAAACTTTCGCATTTATAATATTAGTAGGATTTGAAAGTAACGTTCAAAATGGAAACAGCGCATTTAGACAAAGCACCTATACATTTATCAAATTCATCGATGACATTGGTGGCATAGCGAGCGAGTGCCCGTCTGAGATGCAAGGGGTTCGATTCCTGCTGCAGCACAAATGTTTGCATGATCTGCCAATATTTGTTCCAAGTCTTGGTTTTGTGGTGCCATAGTTGGTACTCGTAGTTTCTGAAGCCACACAGATACAACAGATAATCCTGGTGTGGGGGCAGGCAGGACTATGTATATAACAATCTGTTGGGTGTTATTTATATAACAAACCCATCGAACGATTCGAAAGCTTCGGACGAAAGTTGCCTTGTCTAGCCCCTAAGAACAGTTCTACCTTCACCAATCCCCTGTACAGGCGTGAGCAAAGCAAGCCCAGAGGCAGTCGTGACTTCTGTTTTCAATGTTTAATAATAGCCTCGATCGTGGGAATAGGAGTAGATTTAGTGATAGTGGATATTCCACGTAAAAGTTGCTCTCTGATTTATTGTGGCATATTTTCGGGGACCTAGATAGATAAACGTGAAAAGTAAAACTTAGACCACCTCACTCACACATACATACACAGACAGGTCTCATAGCTCAGTTGGTAGTAACTCTGCCTTCTGCGCTAGAGGCCACGGGTTCGATTCCCGCACTGGACAAGCATTTGTGACTAACAGATGTTTGTTCTGTGTCTGGGTGTTAAATATATATCTATTATATATATCAGTCTCTGGTACCCATAGTACAGGCTATGTCTAGTTTGGGATCAGTTGAACGTGTGTGATATGATATGTCAGGAATATTTATTTATTTTATTTTATTTAACAAGTTTTTTTTTATAAATGCTGGCTGCTCGCAACTTTATCCGCGTGTTCAATTATGTTGCATTGACTCTTGGCACTTCTTACACTTGTGATCTTGGTTTTTCGACTCCGTGCTTCATTTGTACTGAAGCTTCAGAGCACAAGCCCTAATCGCACTTGACCATATTTATTTTAAAATTCAAACAAATTCACAATGTTGCCTAAACTTTTTATTCGGGCGCCACAAGAGCAAATCCGCGGGCGGAAATTGGTGCAAATAAAAGACGCATAACCATTGCACAAATCAAACTTCTTGCCTGTGCCTAGTAAGTACTATTTTAGTTTTTTAGGACATATTTCTGTCCTCGACTTCACACACTAATATAATTATGTACCCACGCTAGTATCTATAACACAAGAAGTTAAACTATACTGTACCGAGTATTCAAACACTAGTTTTGAGAGAGGTAGGGCACAGCTAGATTTTCTCGCTCTAAATTGGAGCAGCCCGCCTGGGAGGTACCTCCGCCTTACAGAAGATCGCAACCAAATAACATTATTTGTTTCAAATAGTGTTGTGTTCCTGTGGTGAGTAAAGTTGCCAGAGCTCTTTAGGGGGGAGGGGTTCGGCAGGCAACGCATTAGCAATGCTGTGTTGCTGATATCAATAGGTGACTGTAACTCAGCCTGTTTGCCTCCGTATAACATAAAAAAAGTACCTATTGAGGACTAGATACTGTTTTGAAACCAAAAATGTCGGTAACATTTTCCGTAGAACATAAATATTTACAAGTTTACAGAAGATATCAAGTTTGTGCAGCGTCTTCAGGTCCGCGAACTTTTGCAAATTGCTTTTAATTAAAGCCCAAACCGTTCAACCGTTTCGGGAAAGCATCTGCATTGAGCCCAAATGCTGACAGCCCAGTGGGCCGATATGCAAAACTCCCCGACAAAATTCTTAGCGACAATCGAAAATTACGCGTAGAATATTTATGGCTCAATTTTGGCAAGCCTGCAATGGTATTCCGGTGGCATGGAGCGTACAAACATTTTAGGTATGGACCTCTTTCGTGAGACTCGCCAGTTTAATTACAGAACTTTTTTTGTCCGCGAACCGGTGCATTGCGAATGCATTTGTTATTCGCGAGCGGTACTTTTTTGCGCTGTCACCAACTTCGGAGGAATGATACCGACATTATAATCGATTGAGAGTCGATATCTGCATTTTTTTTATTGTCTTTATGATAAATTGGGGGCAGCGGTTTTACAGAATTCACTCTTTATTCACGTCAGTTTGAGTGTGAATATATTATAGCTGTTTATACAAGGTGATTAATAATTATGTATCCTACTAATATTATAAATGCGAATGCTTGTGAGGATATTTGAATGTTTGTTATTCAATCACGTCGTAATGGCTGAACCGATTTCGATGAAACTTGGCACAGATATAGTTCTTTACCTAGGCTATCTGTCTAGGTACAATGTGAGCGAAGCTGCGGGCCCAAGCTAATGTGTTCACATTTTTCGATTTGTTGTAAATGAGCCAAATAAATGATTCAGATTCCTGTAATCACTTAATTTTTAATATTTTCTCTTTTTTTGTTGATAAGGCCCTTTCGGAATAGAATACACGTTATGAATCACCTTTTATAATTACTTCGTAATGTTTATTCGATCGAAGATGTTCCAATAAAATGTCTCTCGTAGATAACTTACGCGTTATCGTATCACAGCACTATATTTTCATTAGAAAACATTAAGATAAGTACCGGCGCTGTCAACACAGAAAAATATATCACCTTAATCGATAACATAAAATATCTAATAGCAATTATGGTAATGGACTAAAATTTATGTGATTTATTATCCTACATAACAAAGACAGCTGTCAGAATACGTGTAAAGCCGTGTTCAAACGGGATGTGATATATCCTTGATATTATGTCTTATGAAATTCGTTCCAAAATTATCCTTACCTCTCTAAATAAAGACTCCCGAAATAAAATAAAAAGTAAAACTCAAAATATATTCAAAAGATGTAAGGATCATTTTAAAACAAATTTAAGATGACATTTTGGACACCGTTTGAACAAGGCTTATAGATATATACCAGCTTGAAGTAACTAAGATGACACTAACATAATCAGAACCTAGCCATAGGTAAATAAACAGTTACTTACTAGTGCTGTACACCTAGCAAGGAAAGTTTTAAATATTGTTTGTCCAAGCTCATAAATTTAAAATAACTACATTGTCAAAAGCGTTTATCACAGAACGGTAACGAACAAAAAAATGACATTTAAAATAAAGGCGAACTTTCAACGGTACAAACAAAAAGCCGCAGCGACATTCTTCGTTACAACTCTCTCTATAAACACAGCGTATGTAATCGTCGCATCGGGAATCGATTCGTACGTTTAATCGAGTAAACTTGACTCAGCGTCGAATGATTTATTGCAGCGACACGTGTTTTTTGCGACGTCGCGCGCTCGCGGAAACAATTTCAGAATCATTTATGCCGACCGCCCGATCGGCCGCCATATACGGCGCGCCGTCCTGCCCCGTCGCTCGGTTTTCGGGTGTTTCACCTTAATTTCGGGAAAATGGGCTTGTTTTTTTTAATACTTTTTCGTTTCGTGATGAGAAATTGAATTTGACAGCGGTTTTCAACCTTCCCGTTTGGATCTTCTTCGCTTAACGGTGTTTTATTTATACTAAGAGTTGTCGTTCATAATTTAACATCATCGAACTAATTTATGTTATTTTTGATATCAAATAGGTAGTTTCATTTATTTTTCATTTTCAAAAATCATTTAAATAAGCCCCTCTATTCCTAACCGCTGATGTCGTATGAGGTGACTAAGGGGAAAAAACTGGGGATGGGCTTAGCGTAACACAACAATAGCTCTAACTCTTGCCAACCCACATGCCCAGCGTGGCGAGTATGGGCAAATCCCCCCATATGATTGTTTGGGTGCAGGCCGTACAAGGTCGGAAATCTATGGGGAAGCATATGTTTAGCAGTTGACGTCCTACAGCTGAAATGACGATGATGATGATGACTTCTAAGTCAAGTAAAAAAATTTGAGAGGGCATATACTCTAGTATATGCCCTCTTAAATGTTTTTATAAATATAGTTTTAATGATAAAAAGCTTGTATTATGAATTGCTTTAATATAGTAATCATCATCATCAACCTGTGTTCCTATAGCAAAACCAGTAAATCCACTTTATCTTTTAATTAAAACCTCGAATTCAATTTGAAAGCAGACAAATTGTCATCAGAGAAAAAATATCCCAAAACTGCATTCGATGGGTTCCCGAGAAATGCTTATTAATTTTCATGAGTCGAGCGTGCTCTAATTTTTTGTCCAGCGAAACGACTTCAAACCACTGTGCAAGTTCTCTGTCACTTATAATGAGCTTTCAATGCAAAATGTGCTCTAACACGCACATCTTATGAACAATTATTGCTCGGCAAGCAATTTTAATTTCCCTCGCGTGAATCACACAGTTTCTTTCATTATCATTTTTAGTGTCAAGTCAAGTAAAACTTACCTCATAGTGTGCTAACACCACCCACTGTGTGTTTTGTAACTACTGTAACAATTTATTGGACCAACTGTGCGTCTGATTACTAACAGGTAGCGCCTGTGGATACACTTGAGCAACTCTTGTTATGATTTATTTATCATCATCATTAGCTCACATTAGTCCACTGCTGGACATAGGCCTCCCCCAATACACGCCACTGAGCCCGGTGTTCGGCCCTTCTCATCCACTTGCCTATCGCCTTTAGTAGGTCATCGCTCCACCTAGCCGGGGGGCGCCCCACACTACGTTTGCCTAGGCGCGGTCTCCACTCAAGAACTCGTAAACCCCAACGGTTGTCGGTTCTTCGGCATATATGGCCAGCCCACTGCCAATTCAGCTTGCTAATTCTCTGGGCTATGTCGATGACTTTGGTCTGTGGTACCTACCTGGTATGTATCTATGGTAGCTACCTATCTATGGATTTAGATAGTATTACCAGTTTCTGATATCCACGAGAGAATTATAGTGTCAGGTCGGAGCAATTACTCGTACCTTCATGTTATTTTTCTATCCTAACACACTCAGAACACACAATATACATTATTCACATTCGATTTACCCATGATATATAGTCACAATGGCAGAATCGCTAGAGTACATTTTTTTTTTTTTTTTAATTTCAATAAAATAACTAGGATCACTTTGAAACGTCTTAGAAACTAGGTGAAGCTATGCCTGTTCCTCGCGACCAAGCCTAGAAGAATCAGCCTTGTCGCAATGCTCAGAGATCTCAATACCGTCTCTCAAGAGGTGCGTCTTAAAATAAGTATTCAATTCTCGTGTCGCACCCATGCTGGTACAAGTTGTAGACCACTATGTCTATGTGAAATTTGATATTTTCTCGAATGGCGAGCACGAACCGGGCAACGCAGTGTTGGATGGACCGACGAGATTGTTAATGTTGCGGTGAATCAGTGGATGGTAAAGACCGTTCGTCATGGAACTCTTTGAGGGAGGCCGATGATGATGATCCTGTGTTTAAACATCCCATACTACTTTTTCAATTTTGTACTAAAACGTCTTTGTTATTATAACATGCTCTTCGTGACAGTGACCTCACGTACTTTATCGTAATGAAGGTATAACAAGAAACTAAATTACATCATCTGATTTAATCTACAAATCACACTCTCTTCTATGATCTAGCTCCCAACTATTTACTGACGTCATCAAAGTGGATTTATAGTGCATTCTCATAGAAAAGTTAAACGCACAGGTGCCGGCTCTTAGCCTGGTTATTTGTAGACAAAGGTACCTAATACCGAATTTAGCTTGGAGTTCATCATCCAACACGTTTGCTATCAGTACCTTTCCTCTTGTGACCTAGTCTGAGGCCTATATTAATCTTCGAAAAGGAAATTTTGAAAAGAATTAAAAAATGTTGACATAAATTCATTTGAAAACATGGTTAGACTGATTCACGTTAAGGTTCTACAAATCATAAAATTAACGCGGTAAGAAATTATTGGTTTTTGTGAAAGGAGCCCTTTTCAAGTCCAACACACCTCGATTTGGTTGATCTTATTGACCAAGAAATAACCAGTGACACGAGAAGGAAGTTAGTACGAATAGTTTTCCATATTGTAGAGTTTTATGTAAAAAACTTTACCCTCCTTCTTCATTATTTATTATATTACACAGAAAACATAAAAAACAAACTAAATGAAAGGACATGTACAAAGGTCCTTCCTTCTGGGCAGTCGGGTTAAAAAATCTAGAGTCGGAAATGTATCTTGCAATGCCGGACTGAGAGCCACTCACTGTACTACTAAATGTGTAAATCTCGTATTTATGACTAACATGCCTCATAAATTGTTGGGGCAAATACTCGCGTAGTCCGTTGAATTATTTACATTCTTTTTGTTGATGGAAATGGCAGATTTAGGAGAGTTTTGATATTTTATTGTGACTAGGAATCCGGTTTGCTACGAAGCGGTGACTGTTATATCACGGCTGATAAGTGCCCCGGCTACATGGACCAATTGTTCCATTTAAGGTTATTACTGCTACTACTCGACATCACGACAAAATTACATTAATGTAGTGCAGATGCGATTAGTATAGATATTTTGTGATTGAGTGAGATTTTATCCGCATAAAAATATGTTTCCTCACGATGTTTTCCTTCACCGTTTTTAGCACATGTATATTTTGAATAGTTAAATTTATTGGTAGTTGTAGGTACTTTAGATCAATAGTTTTCGTGCCTCCGGTCCCAGTTTAAGAAAGACCGCAATTCCCTCCAAGAAAGTCTCAGCCACGTCTCAGTTAAATAACCAAGAAATTTTCAGCCACGTCTCAGTTAAATAACCAACAAGGCCTCGGCCACATCTCCGCTAAATCGTGACGGCGACATTTTCTTGGAAACCAATATTAAAGAAAAGTGGTTAGATAAATTAAGGGTCAGAGCTTTGGCCTTAACTTTATGACTGAAGAGTTATTGAGCTTAGGTCTAGGACAGAAGCTAGCACATTGCTTACCTTACATGTAAATTTACGAATAGCTTTACTAGAGGACAAAATGTTATCCAAATAGACGTGCTATACAGAATCTACGGGACAGGGTAACTTTGAACACTGTCCCACAACGTGACGCGCATGTTGAGGAGGCATATGCATCGCAACGCTGACAGTGTGAAATGACAGTGTCCTAAAAGTATGAGCTTTAAAGTGAGGTAACGATAGGCGTAAGTGTACCTAGTGTGAGAACCACCAAAAACATTGCAAAGGAAATGACTCATCACGAACCTACGTGCTTTTTTAAAGATTCGTCCTTGTAAAACGGGCGCCGTCGTCCAGCAGAAATTTGACAAACGTAAATCCAAATATAAATGGTTATTTAAAGAAATAAAATTCGGACAACAAATACACAAGTATATAATATTATATATTTATTGTTTTTCAACATTAAATTCTAATCATACCCAATATTTTCTAACCAGCAGGATTCGATCCCGCATCTTCACCTCGAATCAGCAATGCGTAGTAAGCAATAAATCTTTTGGTCCTATGTACCCTTAAGGCCGTCATTTAACGGTCACCCTTCCTTAAGAAACTGTAATTCTACCAAGAATCATAACTGTAATGCGTCCAAAATGTCCCCAGACCGGTTCCAACGCGACTGCAATTAATTAAACAATTAATCAGGTAATTTCGCGTGATTTGCTTTTTGTCACGTTCCCGCTTTAAAGTCAATTTGTAACCAGTTAAGAAAAGGTTTGGGCAAACTGACGCGAAACGCGAAGTTGCAAACGCAGTTCACCTTAGTATGCTTAAAAATTTCACGATCAGTATATAAATTTGCACGATGCAGTATAGCTGTTTGGGTAACTTAGTCATATCTTCTCATCGCAGATGCCGCCGAGCCTCAAGACGAAAGTCTACAATCAAGTTAACTATTAGCCTCATACACAAGCTCAATGTGGCGGCTATAGAGAACTATGCACGGAGTTTCAGAGCTTCTTCAGAACGAATTCCTATCATGTGGGGGAATCTTCCAACACTAAGCATGCTGAGCATGCGGATTGGGTAGCGCAGTTAGCTATCTTTGTGATAATAGGGGACGCTGCTGGCCATCCCCTAGCTTTTTTCCCTTAGTCGTCCCATGTGACATCCACGGGTAGTATGTAGTAGTATGTTGTAGATATGGGGGAGCCTATTCTCCAGCCTTCAGCCGTGCCACCATTGCAGCGCGACTAATAAGCAACATTTACATTAAAAAAAATACAGCCGAATTGAGAAACTCCTTTCTTTTTGACGTTTGGTTGAAAATAAAATCGTGTTTTCTTTTGCACCGAAACAACAAGGATATAGCATATTATCCAATCGAATTTACTTTAGAAAATCGCCAGCAATAACACGAAAAAAGAGAGTTAAGTGTACAGTCATCGCGAACGAATGATATCCTTCACAGAATCCTTATATAGATCAAAGCTGCACCTCCCATCGTCAAGTACAATCGCACGCAGATCTGCTACCGCTTGTTAGTGCTATCTGATGACGGGGGTCATCAATTTCGCTTATGATGAAGGGAAAAAATACTTTTGTACAGTCATGGCGAAATTTCATTGAATATTTATTTTTTTAGAGAGCCTAGCCGAAAGCAAAGCAATAATGCGCACAGCCTTTTTCTGAACTGAAAATTGATAATATGCACGGTCTGGATATAAAACTACGACCTTTTGAAGGCTGGGTCATTATTACCACACTTCCTGTGCTTTAGGAATAAGACCTTTTTTGGACCTTAAACTGTAGCGGATTGTACCTAAAGATGAAGATAAATCCATTTTCGAACGGCCTGCGATATATCTTTTAAAATTCATTTCAACATTTTTTTATCGCAATGAAATAAAGGCAATTTTGAGTTTGACTTTTAGGGGCTTGCGATATCGTTGAGCTATATCGTACATCCTCTATCGACCTCAAAAATAACTTTAAGTATTTAAGGATCATTTTGAGACGAAATAAAAAAAAAACGCCGTTTCAATTATTTTAAATGTATCTTTACGTCTTTTGAATAAAGTTAATTTTGATTTTGACTTTCAGGAGCTTGCGATATCGGTGAGCTATATCGCACTCCCTCGAATGTCAAACTCAAAATATACTTTATTCAGCAGATAATACATACATACATAAAATTACGCCTATTTCCCAGAGGGGTAGGCAGAGACCACGGCTTTCCACTTGCTACGATCCTGACATACCTCTTTTACTTCATTCACTCTCATCACATTCCTCATACATGCTCGTCGGTTTAGGGTACTCTTGACCTGGCTTTTTTCCAAAACGTCACCGATTTGATTCAGAAGATTTAAGGATATATAAAGGAAATATCGCATGTTGTCTGAACGCAGCCTTACAACGTTGACATTTCTGAATTTCGACGATGATATTTTGGAAGAGGAAGCTCTGACCGAGATAAAATCCCTTCGGAACGGCACGACCTCAACATTGTTTTATCAATGAGATTCCTCCTTCACGAGGATTGTCGGTAATCAGAATTTGTTGATCTTTTCGTAGGTTGAGGATTCCTTAGAGGTAGGGCACAGGGAAATTTTCTCGCTCTAAATTAGTGCTGCCTGTCTGGGAGGTACCTTCGACAGCTAAATAACATTATTTGTTTCAAATATCTATAAATTAAATATATATCTATTATGTATATCAGTCTCTGGTACCCATAGTACAGGCTATGCCTAGTTTGGGATCAGTTGACCGTGTGAATATGTCCGGAATAAAAAAAAAAAAAATATTTGCTTACAACGCAGTAACACAACAACTTTTTATTTTTTTATGTTATACGGAGGCTAACAGGCTTACGGCCCTCCTGATGGTAAGTGGTTACTGTCGCCTATTGACATCAGCAACACCCCCTCCCCCCTAAATAGCTCTGGCAACCTTACTCACCGCGGGAACACAACACTATTTGAAACAAATAATGTTATTTGGCTGCGATCTTCTGCAAGGCGGAGGTACCTCCCGGGCTGATCCAATTTAGAGCGAGAAAATCTCGCACTGCCCTACCTCCTCCTAGAAAATCTCGCTGTGTGTACCTCCTCCTTACAGGAATGCGCAGCTAAATAACATTATTTGTTTCAAATAGTGTTGTGTTACTGCGGTGAGTAAGGTTACCAGAACTCAGATTCAGATTCATTTATTCATGCAAAAAATGGTACCTATCTGAATTTACAATATATGAATCTATTAGTATCGAAAACTCGCGTCAAAAATTTGTTCTGCAGTGGGAATCGAACCCGAACTCAATGCATCTCAGACAGAAACTCGCTCACCGCTCCACCGAGGTCGTCAACAAAACCCCAACCTCTATTTACTCACCTTTCATAGCACTTATTTTGTTCAGGTAGTACCTATTAGTCATATATTTTAGTACAAGGTAGTTACAAGGTGATTCAAAACATGTATACCATCCCGGAAGGGGGTTATTCTATCAACAAAAAGAAATAAAATTAACAAAAAAAACAATATTTTCATATTTTTTTTTTATTTTTTTTCACTAACTTTCTCAAATTAGGTGTTTTTGGTATTTTTATCATCTTTAGAACTAAGAACTAAACGTACAAGAAGTTCAGAATCAAGATTGCTACCTAAAACAGCTGATTTTCGCATAGAGTTTTTTCAATTAAAAATCTCGAATTTCCAAAAGTCGTAGAACAAACTTTATTGCCAATTGGTTGTAGAATAAGCTCCTTTTGGGATGGAATACATATTATGAATCACCTTGTAGTTTAATATCGAAGCTATCTGTTACAGATGTGGGAAGCGACGTAAGAACAGCGCGCTACTTACAAGTCTGCAGCGCATTATGCTGAGTCGCTATCCCAGGTTGTAACCACATCTCCGTAGCTATAGTATTATGTTATTTGTGTCCGTAGGTACATATTGACCGCCATTGTCATTTAGGCTTAAGTAACAGTTTTTAACTCGTAAGTACTATGTATCTAACCTACCTCTTAAGCCTAAACAGAAACAGAAGCAATCACCATCATCAGCCTGATGAAGTACACTGCTGAACATAGGCCTCCCCCAGAGAGTGCCACGACGAACGGTCTTAAGTCTCTCCATCCACCGACTTTCCGCAACCTTCACAATGTCGTCGGTTCATCGGGGGGCCTCCAAACACTGCTCGTCCGGTACGTGGTCGCCACTCGAGAACCTTTGTTCCCCAACAGTTAAAAAAAATATATATATATTTATTAATCAAAATATAGAACACGAAATAAAGTAGGTAAGTACACAGGTACACAATATAAATAAATAAATATTTCAGACATAGCACGCACAGTCAACTGATCCCAAACTAGGCATAGCCTGTACTATGGGTACCAGTGACTGATATACATAATAGATAAATATTTAAATTTAACACCCAAACACAGAACAAACATCTGTGTTCATCACACAAATGTTTGTCCAGGGCGGGAATCGAACCCGCGACCTCTAGCGCAGAAGGCAGAGTTACTACCAACTGAGCTATGAGGCCAGTCAATAAATATACATTAATTACAAGTTTTAATAAGTTCGGTACTTAAGGAGCCTACACAATCCCTAACACCAAAACTAGGCCTAGCCTGTATTATAGGTATTAGTTTCTTCCATTGTGTTGTTCCCCACAGAAGCAATAGTGGCTACAAATAAAAGGTTCTTCTTTCTTTCTTTCTTTAATAAAGACCGTTTTCTTCAACAGCACTAATAAAGAAAGCAAATGTGGAACTTCCAAGCCGCAATCCCAACACCATTAGGATCAGATACTGCGGGTCGTGACGCGCACCTTCCGAAGCCCAGTAGCGAACGTGTTACAATAAATAACAACTAAAACATAGGTTATTGCAGTCGGTCGTGCTCACACTGAGAGAGTAAGGTGTAGTTAGTGCGGACTTGCCCTTTGTCGGTTGTTCGAAGCAGGGATGGCAAAACTTTAACTTCCATGATAATCACTTATTTACTAACTCGTTTCTCTACTTCTCTTCTCTCTATAATCATTTTACTTTTGTTTACTGTTATAAAAGGCCAGTGAGTGAGTTATGGAGCCGAGTAAGTTAGTGACCGATTATGAATAGAAAGTTAAAACGTTAGGTTTTATAACGTATGTTACGGGAACCGTGACATAAAAACTAGTTACTTAAAAATTGGAAGCTGGAACTTGAAAATTCAAACGTAAAACTTCAAATATCAAAATTTAAACTTGAAACTCCAACCAAGCTTTCAACTTCAAACTGTTGCCAATGGCCCTATGATGACGTCTAGTGCCATTTATACGCAAGCGTTTTGACACTATTTTACACCGAAATTGAACCATAAATCATAGAGACTGTTAACGTAAGCCACCGCCTAAAAAAATCACTAAGTTGATTGCACTACCCCACTTCAGAAGCTCGAAAAATTCAGAATGGCGTTAAGCTAGATATCGTATTTAGCTATACAACGTGCTAAACCGATAAAAATGTATATTTATTGATATTTTACTGACAAGAGTTACGGAGTTACTGAGATCTCGTTACGGATTTTATCCGACAGACAACTAAAGTCATCGACAAAGCCCAGAGAATAAGCAAACTGAAGTGGCAATGGGCTGGTCTTATATGCCGAAGAACCGACAACCGCTGGGGTAAACGAGTTCTTAAGTGGAGACCACGTCTAGGTAAACGAAGTGTGGGGCTCCCCCCGGCTAGGTGGAGCGATGACCTACGAAAGGCGGCGGGCAGTAAGTGGATGAGAAGGGCCGAACACCGGGCTCAGTGGCGTGCATTGGGAGAGGCCTATGTCCAGCAGTGGACTAATGTGGGCTGATGATGATGATGATGATGGTGACTGACAAGACAAAATGTTGCCAACCCCCGATCCCCAAGAAACGGTAGCTTTCGTGGTTGCCGACTTAATTTTCGCGCGGATCTGCCCGCCATCGATACTGTGTACACGCTACAGGTAGCTACTTTCTAACTGTTCTATTTGTTAAGCCGCGTTCAAACGAAGTGCGATGTGCCATTTTAGTGGCGCAGCGGGCGAGTGCCCGTTTGAGATGCTAGGGGTGCGGGGTCGATTCCCGCTGCGGGGCAAATGTTTGCACAATCTGCACATAATGTTTGCTCCGGGTCTGGGTGTTGTGATACCATGGTAATTGTAGGTTCTGATACCCACGCCACTGGGAATCTTAGTAAGGGGTCAGGACTATGAGAGTGACTATTAGGTGTTATAATATTATTTTATTTTAAAATTATTATCTGATCGAAGCGACGCGTGACCCGAGAGCTGGCTCTTATTTGGCCCAGCGAATTAGCATTGCCATCCAGCGTGGCAATTCCGCCAGCGTCTTGGGGATGCTTCCGACTGGTAGTGATCTGGATCAGGTGAGCTATCTATAGATCGTTTGTAACGGTCTTTAGATGGCTCAACTGTTTCTTGTGTATTTTGTAAATATTAACTTGTATTCGTTTTAAGTTTCTTTCTGTAAATATAGATTCCATTTTAAAATATATTTAAAATTTATTTCAAAATTTAAGAAATCAAATCTCAAATAAAACATCGTGATAAAACCGGCATGGCCTAGAACCTAAAAGTTTGAGGACATGAGACGTGCACGAAAGGAGCCTCTAAGAGGCGCACTGATCTTTTCACCACATTGATTCCTTCACCAACGGTCATAGGCCCTTTTCTGGGCCATTATACCTCAACCTGGTCACTGACCTAATACAGGATGACCAACAAAGAATCAGTGAAACGAAAAGCAAGCAAGTGCCTCATTTCAAATTACTCTTTCCTCATACCTTTCCTAGAAATCATGCAACAGTTTCAATAGTCGCTATGAATACATAATTTCACGGCTTAGAAAATTAGTTCAGAATCTGAATGACTGAACATAAATCTATTCGAGACTGTCGAGAGATTTTCCTTCTAGATTGAATGGAAGTTGATTGATTTAACGTTGAATAGAATGACTGCGTGAAAGCCATGATTCATAATATGTTACTACAAAATAATATTTAAATATAATTCATAATATTTCGGCCAGTCGATATATTATTTCAACTGGCCTCATAGCTCAGTTGGTAATAACTCTGCCTTCTGCGCTAGAGGTCGCGGGTTCGATTCCCGCACTGGACAAAATATTTGTGTGATGAACACATATGTGTGTTCTGTGTCTGGGTGTTAAATATTTATCTATTATGTATATCAGTCTCTGGTAACCATAGTACAGGCTATGCCTAGTTTGGGATCAGTTGACCGTGTGTGATATGTCCAGAATATATATATTTTTTTTAAATATCCGCACGCATATTAAAATTAGAGTACCTTTATAGACTTTCCTGAAGAGAACTATTTAACACAAATGACTCTTAAACCCTTGTTTTCGGTTAAAAGAAGTATTATTTATTCAAGACTAGCTTCCGCCCGCGGCTTCGCTTGCGTGGCTCCTACATAAAAAGTAGCCTATATGCTATTCCAGATTATAATCTATCTCTGTGCCAAATTTCATCCTGAATAATACATAACTTCTCAAAAACAAGAAATAACAAACTACAAGACATAACCGATTCGTTCAATTAAATACACCTAAACCTATGAAAATATTCTGTGTATTCATTCTTAAAAAAATATATTTCTAAGTACACTTTGTCAGATTTGATTTAAGTACTTCAATATTCTAGAGCAAAAAAAATGTGACAATGAAGTATTGTTTGCACCATCATAGTACAAATAGGATATCGATATCGAAGTGAATAGATTCACTGATATCGGCGCAGGAGTCACGATATCTTCGTATCCAAGGCTATCTGATCACAGGTTTGATACATAACGACCAATAGATATATTATTAAGTGATTTGCAAGGAAGAGCAGTTATTAGCAAATATATTTTTCATCGTTGTTGCTTGTTGTGTTACTAGTACTTTCTTGGACATCACGTATTATGTTCAGTAAGCAGATGTGTATCAAAGTCAAAGTCAAAAGGCATTTATTTCAATACAATCACTAGGATCACTTTGAAACGTCTTAGAAACTAGGTGAAGTTACGCCTGTACTATATATAATCTAAGTGGCATAATTAGTCGATAATAAAAAACGGAAGTAAAGGCACTCACATTTTATTTATCAAAAATATATTAATAGTATTTATAAAAACGCAAAGGCCAAAAAGAAGGCCTGTTCCTCGCGACCAAGCCTACAAGAATCAGGCAACAAACACGGCTTGGTGCCTATCATTTTTTTCGATGATCCTTTTTCACAAAATGGAATTTAAAGCTTCAGTGTGGTGCCGATCGAACTAGGTGAGGCTCAAAAGAAAAGTAATCTAATTATAATCCCTAATAAATAAGAGCTTATAAAAATGTGAAAAAAAGAAGACAAATGTGAGCTTCAACCAATGATCTAAGGGCAGCACACGCTTCACTTGATGAAATATGTACCTAATGCTTCTATAAAATTGAATAATACTTAAAATATGATGCAAGCAAAAACTGTACAGACACTGGTCTTTTTCTAGAAAAGGCCAATAACAGTAATGAGCATTTCATTAACGGCTATTGGCCTTTTCTAGGGCCTTTCCTCACGATGTTTTTCTTTACCGTTTGAGAGCAAGTGACCATTGGTGCACGACCGGGTTTGAATCCATACCTTTGGATCGGTTGGAAGATCATTAAAGTCCAGCCTAGTATCATCTAGAAAAGGTAGCTAGAAATGTTTTTATCGTTCACTAGTTTCTGAAATAACTTTCCCAATCAATCGCGAGGATCGCGCGTTTCACCTAAATTCTAAGACGTTTCAAAGCGATCCTAGATATGTGTTTCTGCTGCTATTGAAAGCCACAAACTTGACCAAGAAACTAAGACTCCACGGGCACTGAACTGAATTAATTTATGGCACGCTCCTACAATCCTGTTCAACAAACAAAAAATTATAACGCTGTCATCAATCAATCATACAATTTAATCTATAAAGCGATCCTTAACCTTACAACACGTTTTTTGAGGCATTCCTAACACTCTCCCATTGGCGATCAGATAGGCTACATCGGGGCTGCTAAAGGGGCTATCGCGATGCAGCGCCACCTAGCGGCCGCGACGTATCGGGATGATTTATTCGTCGCACAAGGCTTAGATGTTTTGTTGCTGCTAATTTAAATCGTGTATTTTGAAATCAGGTTCTAGTAAATCTTTTGTCCGTAGAGACCTCAGAATTGCTGAATTTTCTAAAAAAAAAAAAAAAACTCCCAACTGTCACATACAGTACAAAGTCAACGTCAAAAGGCATTAATTTATTTCAATAAAATCACTAGGATCACTTTATAATAATAATAATATAATATAAATTTTATTTCAGGTAACTTAAGAATTGTACAGATGTTAAAAACTAAATTCTAGGACCCATAGAAAAACTTTGAAACGTCTTAGAAACTAGGTGAAGCTATGCCTGTCTGTACACACAGTCCTGACCCTAAACTAGAATTCCCTGTGTCGTGGGTATCAGAAACTACGAGTACCATGATCCCAATACACCCAGACCCGGAACAAATATTTGCACCATGTTTGCGTCTGTCCTACAGCGGGAATCGAACCCGCATCCCTTGCATCGTAATTTCACCCTGAAAGGAATTTCCAATCTCCTAACTCCTAAGTTCCAATTTCCTAACAAAACTATCTCTTCATCTCTTGCAAAATGGAATTTAGGGAATCTAGGGTTGTGCCACAAATATTCCCTATCTCAACTGTCTCGACGCTTGCCACAGTCTGAAAATTATAGCTGGGCCACTTCATAGATTTTTGACCTCGCTGTCGTAGCTTTCAAGTGCCCGCCTGAGACGCAAGGGATACAGGTTCGATATCCAGAAGATGAGCGGGAGAAATGTTTGCATGATCTGCAAATATTTGTTCCGGATCTTGGTATTGTGGTACCATGGTAGGTACTCTTAGTGATACCCACGATACAGGGAATCCTAGTGTGGGGTCAGGACTGACTGTTGAGTGTTATTTATTAAGTAGCGAAACTGAATTAAGGCAAGCGCAGAGAGTGCTGCGACCACAAAGATATGATGGGGCTACGCGCTCAATGGCACTACGTAGGACCTCGGCTTGGACGGTTACCCTAGAAGTAACTACTTCACAACCCCTCTGATCTTCTTCTTCTTGTCGTGTCACTGATTCTTTTATGGTCATCCTGTATTATGTTAGTGACCATGTTGAGGTATGGTGGCCTAAGACCGTCGATGAAAGAATCAGTGTTGTGAAAGGATTAAAGTGCTACTATTAAAGTTACCCCTCTGATTGAATTTTGCGTTTGTAGTGTACCAGCTATAATGTTTTTTTGCTATCGGAATATAAACGCTAGTAACCTTACAACTATTCCCTAACTAGATATGTGAGGAATTTGCGATATGAGTCAGCGCCTAAGTCACATGCCGTGATACTTTGATTTGATTTTAAATAAATAAATATTCCGGACATGTCACACACGGTCAGCTGATCCCAAACTAGGCATAGCCTGGGGCCCAATTCTACTAATTCAATCAATAAATGGCAAAATGGCCACTTATAACACTTTTGGTATTCTGCTATCACAGACGTATATCAATGGCAGTCATTGTGGAACCAATGAACCAATGAAATCAAAGAAACTAAGGTGGCGACAATCGTAACTAAATCCTGATGGTGTGGTCATTATCATGCGATTATCATTTTCAAATCATTGATTTAGTAGAATTGGGGGCCTGTACTATTGTAGTGGTGCAACAAAATGGTAAGTTAATTTTTTCTTCAATATAAATATCCTTTTTCTTTTGGTGACGGTTAAAATAGACCATACGATTGAAGTTGAATGAAATGTCAGAGCAGAATAATTTATGAGGAAGATATTGTACCTACTATTCAGTCCAAAACCTAATTCAATTAAATTATAAAATGGTTTGGTATTCACGAAGTAAAATTGCAATGCAATAAAAATTATGCAAGAAATTAAGTATCGGATCTCAACCAAAATAAGGCCACAAAACAAAAGTTTATGTTATTATACTGACGTGAAATAAACATTATGATAATTGCATTATGAATGAATATTGAATAACCAATTATTATTTTTGAAGAAGATTTGCGTAAACTTTTCGTTTGAGTTTATGTGAGAACTTCACATTCCGTTTATTTGACATCAACATAATTTTGGAAAACGGTGTTGTGTAAGTGAAATAATAATATTAAATTTATAACAATTAATGAAATCGCTTTTTAACAGAACAATTTATGACGCAAGGCATTATTTGAAATAGCAATAAAAAAACAAAAAGCAATCAATGAACATTTTGTTGCTGAAAATTAACTCGAGTCAAGTCAAAGTCAAAATGCTTTTATTTCATTAAATCACTAGGATCACTTTGACTCTCTTCATAACCCGCTGTGCTACTTTGAGCTTGTGTATGATAACCCAGTTACAGTGCCATATTTCATCACTGGCACCACGCACTGATAGTAGACTCAGTGGAAGAAGGAAACACGAGCTGTTTTAAGCAAGTGTTGCCCACATATATTTTCGAATAGAAAAATCCATTCGGCTTCTTATCGAAAGTAGAGGCACCTCTCTGCCAACGCGAAATCCGTAAACGACTCTAAACTATCAAATCAGAAGTGTTTGTGGGAAAATTATTGGCGTCATCAAATTAAAACTAATGCTCTTAAAGTACCGCTCATTTTGTAAACCAAATAAATTTTCTATTTTATAGGCCCTCGGACAAATCGGGTCGGATTAAGAACACATTGGGCTATTCATCCAATTCCCGAACAAAATACAGAGCATTTTAAAAGTTCAACTGACACTTAAAACACTTAATTGGTATATTTTATAGACACTAAGCATAATAATCTAATAATTTCACGAAATGTCATAATAATATAAACGGCGTTAGTTCTAAATGCTATTTTTTTGGACGTAAAATTTGGTCCCATATGCCGATATTAAGATTATACCTAACTAGCTGTTACCCGCGACTTAATCCACATTGATGTGAAGGCAGCTTTCACCCCTACTTTGCCCCCTTAGGGATGATTTTGCAAAAATGTTAAAACATGTATTTCTTTATTTCTAAATATGCATTTTCAGATCCCTAACTTATGAAATTATGGATTGTCCTAACAAAATTTGAACCCCAATTTATTTTATATTTGAGATAAAAGATAGCCTATGTCCTTTCCTAGGATATAATCTATCTGCTTGCCAAATTTCATTACGATCCTTTCAGCCGTTTACTCGTGAAAAGGTAACAAACAAACAGATAGAGTTGCATCGCATTTATATTATTAGTATAGTTTTTGGCGATTGTTAGATATTTGGTTTTTGTCTCTTTTTTATTGTTAAGATATCAATAGAATTCGTTATTAAATTAAAAGGTCAACTAAACGAGAAGAGTTGTACTGTTTCTCATAAGAAGCATTTTTATAACAATAGACCATTATCAGGATGATAATCAATTTCTTTCAATTGTGGATGAATCGCATCGCATGCCATTTGATAACATTTTATAGCCACGTTCAAACGTGCGATATGTCATCTAAAATGTATTTCAACCTGTGTCCCAAGCATGAATAACGTTACGTTTACGATACTGTATGTAGTAAAAGTTTGGCCAATATTTGTCATTTTTTCTGTTATGTTAAAATGAGCTTAGCCGGCTACGAGTGCTGATGACACACGTCTACCACATCACACCATGTAAAGAGCTTGACACCTAAACCACAAGTGTTTCACTTAGTTTAGGTGTCAAAGAACCATAATTAAGAACCTTTTACAATTATCTAGTATTTTAATAATGTTGGGATTCTTGGCCTCCAAAATACAAGTTTTTAACTAAGTTTTCCGTAGTCCATAATATAGCTCCAACAGCTACCTGAAACTTATAGCAGGGAGGCTGGACACAGACTGCATCTTTATGAAGCGCTGCACCCAGGTGCACCATTCGTGATGATGATGCAGTGCACATAAATCGGTGTCTGTGTGTAGGTAGTTATTAAGTTATGTGTGTTATTTAAATTATGTTTTCCTTTTTAAAATTATATGGCTGTAATAGGGTGAAAGCTGAAATAAAATACTTGAATTGAATTGAATTGAATATTGTTATTATTATTATTTTTCTCAAATGTACTTGCCACCTAAGACTGATAGCTCAAATAAGCATTTTTATATTTTTTTTTATTTGCGATGCCGATTGTATCTTTTGCGCAACGCTCTTGTAAATTATTCGTACTCAGGCCACAGATGCGTCTGAACGAAGACATTTTTGGGTTTGACTTTTCGGGGCTTGTTATATCGTTGAGCTAAGTATAACGAATTTTAGAAAACATATCGCGCGTCTTTGATCGTGTCATTTTATTCAAGTCATTCTCTTCTTCTGGTTTTTTTGTCGAACGCAGTGTTCATACCCGTACAGGGAGTAGCTTCTATTATTACTCTCCGATACAAATACAATCTTTGATCAGATTGCAATAAATTGGAATCTTTACTACCGCGGCGTTTTAGATTCCTAAAGTGACACTTTCGATACAATTTTAAACGTCCATTTTTATTTTTTGAAACATTAGAATGGGAATATTGAATAAATTTATTCATTATTTATTTTTATTGTTTTTTAATTTGTTAATAACATACAGACTAGGCAAGGCAAAGTTACCCGCGGCGTTATCGATACAATGGATTTTATTTAAATTAGCTTTTTTAAATACCGGTTTCTTAATGAGAATAAATACGTCACTTGAAACGGTTTCTCCGGTATTCTGATTTCTATTTTTGTATTATAGTACAAAGTTATATTAATTGGTAAACTTGATCTAAATTATCAACTGTTAATAGCATCGAAAGAATATATTTTTTTCTATTGTTTGTTTCGTAGTCATTCACTTGAAAACTTTAGGAGGAGGTAGGGCACAGCGAGATTTTCTCGTTCTGAATTGGAGCAGCCTGCCTGGGGAGGTACCTCCGCCTTACAGAAGATCGCAGCCAAATAACATTATTTGTTTCAAACAGTGTTGTGTTCCTGCGGTGAGTAAGGTTGCCAGAGCTCTTTAGGGGGGAGGGGGTTCGGGGTCGGCAACGCGTGCGTGATGCCTCTGGTATTGCAAGCGCTCATAGGCTACGGTAACCGCTTACCATCAGGTGGGCCGTAAGTTTGTCTGCCACATCTGTTGTATAAAAAAAAAAAAAAAAAACAGTACTATTCATTTACGATACGCGAAAGCAATCATACCATTATATTCAATAACGAATTCATTATTATAAATGCCACGTGTACAGTCGCAGAAAAAAGTGATTCCGGCCACGTCCGCTCTCGTTTCGAGCTGTCTATTCTTTAGACGTCTTAATAAATCAGCGCCGTCTTTGGTAGTAATGACATGATTTTTTGAATACTTTTCGTGGCGCAATCTCAATTAGCTCGATGTGTTGCTCGTTAAAATCGGCCGGTCTGGAGCTTTACGATGGTGTGATTGTAAGGAAAAGCTTTGGCCTTATAGTTTAAATTATTAAAACTTGCCTTCTGGAACGCTGTTATTGTGACTTGGAGAAGGGCGTTTTTATCTGCGTCTCAGTTTTAAATTCTCAGTTTCCTACCTATTTAATTCCATAACATAAACAAGCGGACACTCATCATAGTTATAATATTATCGGTAGGTATTTTATGATGTATTGGATTGAGAAAATTAAATAAAACTTAAATATCTTAATTTTATCTCACATTTTTGATTTAAAATACATATAATTATTTCCCAAATATAATTAAAGTGATATCGACTTTGATATCAAAAACATTCGGACCTCATTTCCGATGTTTCACTGTTATATGCGACTGTACATCTTTGAACTGCTCCCATTATCCCACTAACGAGGCGCATTTCTCGCCAGCCGTAAACATCAGCCGTTTCGGGAAGTGACCGACAGACGGGCATTCCGAAAAAACGATGATTTGCGACAACTCACTGCAACATCACAATTAAATCGTGTGACAAAAATCATGTCATGATTAACTGATGCCGACTGTTGTTCCGTTGCAGACTTTATTTGGTTTACGGTAAGGTTCAGTTTTATTTTTTTTAGATTAATGAAGATATCACTACGTTTAATATAATTGAATTGTCTGTCTGGCTGTACCTAATGTAATATTTAATAAAAAATCTGTACTTTAATGGTGGGTTCGAACCCACGGTCATTGGATCGAAAGTCGGGGTAAAAAAATATGAGACAGATAACACGATTTTTTTCGTGTTTGTTATAAATATTCGTAATTTCTAAAGTGACACTGAACTTACTCGTACAATTTAAGTACCTACCTACTCACTTAACAAACACCTATTTACCTTGGGTGTTACAGACAGTCCCCTATGCAGGGGATGCATAGATGCAGATGAGACAGCCGCACACGTGCTCCTGGAGTGCAGAAGCGTGGCGTCTCAACGCTTACAATACCTTGGGACACCGGGGACGCCCAGGGAGGCCTGCGCCGGCATCAGCGAGCTGCTAGCCTTCCTGGAGGACATCGGGTGGCTAGATTAGCAACCTCCACCCGACACGCAAAAGGGGCCCGACTGCGGCCTAGTTGCGGAGACTAGTCCACACACCAACAAGCCAACAAAGTACCAACCTAAAAATTTACGAACAAAGCACGGGCAATCGCTAGTAGTGATAATAATGACAATTAACTCCGTTAAGGTTTTATTGTTGCCTTACAAGGGTGTAGACAGTTATGTTATTATGCTACGCATGACCGTTACTTTGACTGATGTAGATCATTGAATTGCTTGATTATCATTATTAATTCCACTAGCTTCCACACACGGCTTCACTCGCTTGTTACCCAGAGACTTACTACTACCCAGTTACTTGTAAAATCAAACAATATCCGGATTCAAAATCATTTCGATCCGTTGTTCTGTTGCGGAAGAAAACCGGTCTCTACTAATCCTGAGCAGTTTTGTACAATTTTGTTTTCGTGACCCAATAAATAAATAAATATTCCGGACATATCACACACGGTCAACTGATTCAAAACTAGGCACAGCCTGTACTATGGGTACCAGAGACTGATATACATAATAGATATATATTTAACACCCAGACCCAGAACAAACATCTGTGTTAGTCACAAATGTTTGTCCAGTGCGGGAATCGAACCCGCGACCGCTAGCGCAGAAGGCAGAGTTACTACCAACTCAGCTATGAGGCCAGTCAACGAAACGAATTATACCTTTAAGTTGCCTATATTGTGCTTAACCCTATACAATGAGTCATTACGACGTCTATACAAGGTTATTCATAACATGTATACCATCCTGAAAGGGGGTTATTCTATCAACAAAAAGAAGGAACTTTAGCGAATAAAAACATTTAGCAAAACTAAATTCCCCAAACTTTCTCAAATGACCTTTTTTAGGTTTTTTTATAATCTTCATAACTAATCACTAAACTTACGAGAGGTTCGGCATCAAGATTGACAAAGACAAGACTTTGAACTGATTTGACCCTGATTCTTTCACCGACAGACATAGGTCCTTTCAGGGCCACCATACCTTAACCTGCTCACTGTCCTTTTTTTATACAACTAAGGTGGCAAACAAGCATACGGCCCACCTGTTGGTAAGTGGTTACTTTAGCCTATGAGCTCTAATACAGGATGTCCGAGAAAAAGATCAGTTACACGCCAAGCCAGCAAGAAATAACACAATTATTGACATTAACTTTGAACACCCAAAAGCCTATTGAAACAAATCGATACAAAACGGTAGTTCACAGTAGCAGCACTGAATAATTCAAACCAATTAAGTAATCGTTATTACAACGCAATAAAGGCTATAATGTATCGTGTAATTTCGATGTGTAAGTCCGGTGTCTTCATGCATAATTCGGGACAAAAATATGAGAATGGGATTTGGAGAAATCTCAAGATTATGCTCATGAATATTCAGTCTGTCTGTTTGGATTTTATATTAGAGGGTTCCTCATTAGAATATACTTCTCAGATGAGTATACAGTTCTGTTTATTTACGCGGTCTGTATCAACTTACCTAGAGGATGAATAATTCAGTGTTTTTACTTACCAATTAGATTGTTTGGAGCTCTAAATTCCATTTGAGATAAGAATCATTGAAAAAAATTATAAGCACCAAGTCGTGTTTTTTTTGTCTGATTTTTAAAAGATTCGTTCTTACTTAAGAGATCTGGCGTCAAAATTTGACATCAAACTCGGCTTAGTTCTTATAATTTTATTCAATGATCCTTATCTCAAATGGAATGTACAGCTCCAAACAATCTAATTGGTAAATAAAAACACTGAATTAATCATCCTCTAGGGAAGTTGATACAGAGCTTGTAAATAAAATTCGAAGTCAACAGGCTTTTATTTCTTTAATATCACTAGGATCACTTTGAAACGTCTCAGAAACTAGGTGAAGTTACGCCTGAACTATATATAATCTAAGTGGCATAATTAGTCCATAATAAAAAACGGAAGTAAAGGCACTCACATTTTATTTATCAAAAATATATTAATAGTATTTATAAAAACGCAAAAGTGTAAACACATTCCCAAAATCGATTCACTAATAACAGATCTATGGAGCAAAATTACAAAAAAAAGTGAAATATATCAAGTAGGTATACGGCATACAAAACTTGAAAAATTGAACACTGGTATTACTTAGTAACTACAATTTTATGCAAATTTAATTAGAAACATTAAAAAAAACTAATTTTCATATTTCAATATAATCCAAAATGGATACTTCCTGGATACGTAGAAAAATATTAGGCAAAAGCCAA
The DNA here is from genome assembly GCA_947579855.1 of Anticlea derivata. NCBI lineage: Eukaryota > Metazoa > Arthropoda > Insecta > Lepidoptera > Geometridae > Anticlea > Anticlea derivata. The sequence goes on from OX388270.1 coordinate 11,342,747, forward strand.
CGTTTCAAAAATATAACACAGTCTATGAGCATTCTGGCAATTTTATTATTTTCCTTACTTGTGACTCGCCAAAATAACAGGCTATGAAATAAACTAAATACATTAGGTACTACGAACATTTAAATGGAATGTATAAAAGTATAAAATCCAACAAAATAAACAAACAACAAAACACGCGAAATAATACCTAAATATATCAGTAACATAAACTAAAACTAAACATATGACTCAATAAAACTGGCCTAGTAACTAAAGAAATAAATACTTAAAAACATTTACAAGACTCAATATTTGTACATTCAATTTTGAGCTTCATTTTAACTGGCCTTCGATCCCATTTCTTATAACTAAGCTGGTAAAAAACTGGCACAAAACTGGCAAAGAAGAAAAAATACATAAATATATGTATTTTCGAACGAACTACAAATGCATTTGTTCTATTTTACTACAAGTCTATGGCTTTATTTACAAATCTATCTAAAATATCTATAGCACAAGAAATTCTATTTTAATGGTAAAATCAGGAGAATGAAGGAATGCATTAGTTATACATAAATACTGTATGGCAGAGTATATTGGAGCTTCCACACTTGTATTCAACGGAATCGATATCATCGATATTATCAAGCGCAATTGTGAAAAAACACAGCTATAATGTGTGGAAAACCCATTAGAAGACAGCTAAAGAAATCCCTAACAAAAAAATTAATATATTTACAAATTAAAATGGCCGACAATTATCACGACTGGAATTTCAACCGGTCATTGGCACTTCTTCCGTTCTTTTAGGAACGAGGGACAGATCTAGAGGATTCTTCATCATTTCTTTACTCTCTTCACTCATATCGATGCTCAGCTCTGGTTCTGAGTCACTAATCTCTTCGTTTTTCGGACTTCTATAGAGTACTGCTGTAGATTTTATGGATAGGTCTATAGGTTTGTCTTGGTCAATGGCAATACCAGCTACAGCGGGAGAATGCAGCATCAGATCCCCTCCGTTTCTGTTCTGCCAGGAATTAGGAACGTTTCTATGGTGCAACGGTAGGAACGGAGTGCTTCTAGGTGAAAAGCTCGGAGAAGGACACATGGTGAATGGTGATGGTGGCATAGATGGCTGTTTCCGTTTCCGCACATCCTTAGTTTGGTTCCTGATTGCTTGTAACCGATGGTCCTTTTCGCTGCTTGGTGAGGATGCTGGTCTGAAGATGCTGAGACCGCTGGTGCTTCTAGAACTGTTGTCGTCCTCTGGGTCAGCGGATGACGCTCCAGAATCAGAAGGTGATACACTCTGCCTCGTCATTTCTTCAGTGAAAGGGTTTTTATCAGAGTTCTTGTAGTACTCCGCCAAAGCAGCAGCTGGTAATAAGTTCGTTGGAATGAACGAAGGGTTAATTGAAGAGTTGAAGGCTGGAGGTGACTTGTTGGTATGCATCTGGTGGATCTGCTGCTGCTGCTGCTCCTGTAGTAGGCAATGGATCTTGAACCAGTTGGACCGCCGGCCATACCTGGAGCCGGACTTGCTCATGCCGACGAGAAGGCACTTGCGGAGGCGACACGCTTTGCAGGCGGTTCGGTTCTTTTTGTTGATGACGCATTCTCCATTGTTCTTGCACTCTGAGATGGAAGATAGGTTGTTGTACGTCCGCCCGAAGAACGACTGAAACAAAGAGAATTTACATGTCAATAAAATTTCTTAAGGCAGATAGATGGAGAGATTGGCGGGCGTTTTTGTTGGCTGGGGACAATTTTATATACTACATATAAAAGTTTAATATGAAAGTTTATATATAATGGTCTTCCTTTTATTTGTGACACTATGTTATTTAGCAAAAAATAATCCTTATTATGAAGCCTTTCGATCGGTATGATAAAGCTACAGTTATTTTTCTCGTGTAACGGGTCCGATTTCCGGTTCAACCATTTAATTATTTATATATCTATGAATGCAGTCTAAATTGTTTTTTAAATTCAAATAATGACTTCTTTCAGTAAAATGTTCCATCTACAATATTCAAGGTACTCTCCCTCCATGTGGCATATCCGTGGGACGCCCTGTATATAGACTAGATGACTCGGTGAACTTTATACCACCTAAACTGGATTATAATCTAACTCTTCATAAGCGTAAGCAGATGCGCCAGTATGTAGGCAAACAAACAAAAAAAAACTAATTGGTCGAACCATTTTCGAGTTTCTGATTGGCTAACGCACGGCAATTTAATTTTATACATATTGATTTTGCCTGACTACTATTGAAAACTTATAAAACTTACAAAACAAATATATAACAAAAATATCCTGCAATGGGATTCGAACCAGCCCCACCAGCGTCTCTCTCCCACTCGCGACAGTAGTAACGATTATGTCATCATCATCATCATTTCAGCCGTACGACGTTCACTGCTGAACATGGCTTCCCCCACAGATAGAGCGAATTCCTATCATCTGGGGGGATTTGCCCATACTCACCACGCTGGGCATGCGGATTGGCGAGCGCAGTTAGGGCTATCGCTGTTCAAATGAGGGACGCTGCTGCCCATCCCCTAGCTTTTTTCCCTTAGTCGCCTCTTACGACATCCGCGGATAGGTAGATATGGACGGGCCTATTCTTCAGCCGGGGCCACCACGGCTAGCGATTATGTAATGACTCCAAAATGAGTGTGTTATTAAGGATCTGATATGATATATGCAGAAACTAAAATGGGCATTCAATTTTCTCAAAATCGGCGGCATCAATTTTGCCGAACACGCCTGCATTAATTTAGCGTAAAATATCGACAGACTTCCTTCGAAGCATAAGAAATTGCGGTTTACCCAATACAGTTAAGCCATGTTTTTAGAGTATTCACACAGTCTGACATCCAATGTTGTATTTTACATTTGGTTCTCATAATGATGCTGGTATGTGTGGAAACCCATTGAGGATTTTTTTAAGTCAGCTAAGAACTATTTTAAACGTAAGTTCCACCAAATATCCATTGCAGGATTGGGGAATCATTTTCAAGTAATTATTAAATTGTCTCTCAAAGTTTCCTGAATAATATACGTAAACAATACGCCTATACAAGGTTCGTTATATTTAACCTTAAAACAGATGATTAGTGTGTGTTTTTGTTTCAGTGAAAAACTACGAATTTCCTTAAGTCGTAGAATTTTTTTAATACCAAATGGGTGTAGAATATTACGAATCATTATAGAAGAGTAGGCTCCCAACTCCGATTTAAAAATTACATTTCTCAAAAAGTCATCATAAAGAGCATTGCGGGGTACAACAATCTAGGTCACCGCAAATATGGCCGTATCTCACACTTAATATTACCGATGCAACAGGATCTGCCCGGCGTAAGTAATGGGGGTCTTTCGTGATTTTTTTTAATAAATTTGGAGTTTTGGGTGTTACCCCGCTGGGAGCGGTACGGGTCTTCTTACTCAATTAAATTCATGCGAAAGCGTAAGATATGTGACTTTGCCACAGAGTAACTGGTAATATGTAACAGAGTTCTCACTTTAGCACTACAATAATTGCAACGCTATTGTATTTTCTTGAAAAATTGGCGAAATCAGCATAGAATCGATCTAGTAAAATCACAAATGATTGACAATTTGACTGGCCTCATAGCTCAGTTGGTAGTAACTCTGCCTTCTACGCTAGAGGTCGCGGGTTCGATTCCCGCACTGGACAAACATTTTTGACTAACACAGATGTTTGTTCTGTGTCAGGGTGTTAAATATTTATCTATTATATATATCAGTCTCTGGTACCCATAGTACTTATATTTATTTATTTATATTTATTTATTATTTATTTATTTACAATTGAATAGGTTTTTTTTGAAAATAATGCGTCTCATGTCGTTAGCCTATCTCAGAGTAAAAACACCAATTTTTTTTTTTTTTTTTTATACTACTGAGGTGGCAAACAAGCATACCAATGGTTAAGCGGTTACCGCAGCCTATGAGCGCTTGCAATACCATTGTTCAACCAATTGTTCAAATATGCGCCTCTAGGAGGCGCACTTTCATTCTTTCACTACACTGATTCTTTCACCGACGGTCATAGCCCATTTTCAAGGCCACCATACCTCAACCTGGTCACTAATCTAGTACAGGATGACCAAGAAAGAATCAGTGATACGACAAGCAAGCTCCAAGTTCACTTTATTTAGTAGACTTAAGGGTTATTGGAAATACATTTTAAACTTATTTAAGATGATATGTCGCAGACCATTTGTCGTGGAACTCTTTGAGGCCAATGTCCAGCAGTGGACTTCTACAGGCTGATGATGATGATGATCGCACGCCATTTGATCACGGCTTAAAGCTAATCTCATCAAGTCATGACTATTTGTTAGACAAGCATCTTCAGATTTATATGCATAAATTATAAAAGAATGCCATATTCAATCTAAATTAAACGTATTAAAGCTCATTTTATAATGCAAGTAAAATCAAGTGATGAGGTTATGTGCTACAGTTTGGGTCGGCCATATTCAGCCACAGTTAATAACTTGTTTTTTATAACGATATGTCACGTTATTTTGGATTATAACAATATTTCGAAATACAATTTGCAGTTCATTTTTGCTTATTGCGATTACCATTCTAATTAGATTTGGAAACAGTATTTTTAGTTTTTTTTATAAAAAGGTTACTGACCTAATTAAGTAAATGAAAGACAAAAGCCCACGAATACTTCACTTGATTAAATATAATTTTATAAAGATTAAAGAGAATTAATTACAGACTATCATCACAATTATTTATATAATATAATATAATATAATAAATATAACACCCAAAACTAGCAGTGTCGTGGGTATCCGCAGCGGTAATCGAACCCGCACCCCCTGCGTCTCAGAGGAGCACTCGCCAGCTACGCCACCGCGGTCGTCAAGGTTTATGCCTGAAGTTTATTTCAAGCACCAAATTTTACCAGACATTGCAAAATCTCAGTTCGGGGGTTCACTTGTTATAAACACAGTCCACTTTATTCAAAACTGTAATAAGTCAAAATGACCACAGATAACCCCAAGATGGTCCACCAGATCCATAAAAAGTAGCGAACGCCCTTTACTTTAGACAATTGAGGTAATTCGCGAATGAGTCGGAGATTAGAAAGCGATATGAATGCTTCCTTATGCGCGAGGATCCCGCGTTACAGATATAAGTAAAGGCGTACGCACATTGGAGATAAAAACATTTGCAATGTAAGGTACCAAACCTTACATTGTTGAATTATTATTAACTAATTTATTTCAGATAATACATCCATAATTAAATATAAAATGTCACAATAGATAGTTAGATAGATAGATAAAAAAAAATATTTGGCACTACAGACACACACAATTAACATAGATAAACAATTTTAAACTAAAGTACATACAATAGGTAGGTATAAATAATCAATAGAGCAATTTAAAAAAAAGTAGGTATCTTAGAGTAGGCAAGTTTGTGTGTGCTGCAGTACGACAAATAGGCTATGGCTCAGTGAAATATTTTGCTTAAAAGCAATAAAATCTGCTTAAATTTTGCTTAAAAACAATAAAATCTAAATAATGAAATATAAATAATTAACATTCATAATGAATGTTATGAATGTTGCTTGCTTGCTTATCGTGAATCAGTGACACGAGAAGCAAGCAAGCAACATTCATAATATAAAATAATAAAAAATAATTAGCAATACTCTACCTGGTTATATGGACTCAGACCCCATTAGTATTTTCATCCATTTTCACCCCATTAGAATTATGATCATCATCAGAACATTAAACTTTAATGAGTCTGATGGAATGTATTTTAATGTAATTTTTCAACTGTTTCGTTGAAATCCTAATAGGGTCGTTAACTTTTTGCACATTTTTATCTAAAACTACCGCTATTTTGCCTTCATTAGTTAATTTTAAAATATAAGTTTTTGTTTTTTTATTTAACTTTTAATAACTATTTTGTTTCTTTTTTTTCCAAATTTTTATATATATAAATTTAAGATTGCAATGTCCACATATCGCATGCTATGTTCACTGTTATTAGAAATTGCACTGTAAATGTCTATAGCACACAATTTAAATAAAGCAATGAAATGTGCATATTTCAAGTAGTGAACCAAATAAAAAAAATAATTCGATTTTGAAACTATTATATCGCTCAATTTTATTTCGTAAAGATCTATAAATACTCCAGTCCTCATCAGCCTGAGGGAGTCCACTGCTAGACATAAGCTTACTGCAAAGAGTGCCACGACGAACGGTCTTGAGAGTTCTTCATTAAATGACTTCCTGCAGCCTTTACAATGTCATCGGTCCATTAGGTACTTCTTGGTACATGGTGTATGGACTGGTTCCCGCAAGTAGGCCGCTGGTGGGCCCTTGTTTCGTGACCACTGAGGTGGAGGTGGGAGTAAGGTGGAGTTTAGCCTCTCGATGTCCTACAGGAAGGCCAGCAGCTAACTGATGCCGGCGCAGGCCTCTCTAGGCGTTCCCGGTGTCCAAAGGTATTGGGCGCGTTGAGGCGCCACGCTTCTACACTCCGGGAGCACGTGCTGCTGTCTTTTCCGCTGTCGGTCCATCAGGTGGGTGGCCTTCCAATGCGTTGTCTAGTTCATGGTCACATTTCAAGAACCCATATTCACCAACGGTTGTCAGCTCTGCGAGGTTTATGGTCTGCCAACTGCCACTTCACCTTGCTCATGACAGTGTGACTCTCGCCTTACAGAACCTAACTAATTGAGCGCTGTACGTGACTTGATTTAGTTACTTGTTTACGGATAACCGTGTAATGGCCACTGTCCGATCTTTTTGCGGAAAAGAAAATTCATATTCATACTCACCGTAGGACGTACGTTTTTATAGTTGGTTACTGCTAGCGTTCATTAATGTGGTTTATGAAAATACTCTTATAGAGCTTTGATAATGCTTAAGCAGAACATGGCTTTCTCATAATCTACACGTGAAAACACGTTTTCTGCTTACACTTAGTTATCTTTAAGTTATAACCGCTGTTGGTTTTCCAAAAATAAATAATTTAAAATATATGTATAGTTGATGACTGGCCTCATAGCTCAGTTGGTAGTAAGTCTGCCTTCTGCGCTAGTGGTCGCGGGATCGATTCCCGCACTGGACAAAGATTTGTGTGATTAACACAGATGTTTGTTCTGTGTCTGGGTGATATATAATTATCTATTAAGTATATCAGTTTCTAGTACCCATAGTACAGGCTATGCCAAGTTTGGAATCAGTTGATCATGTGTGATATGTCCGGAATCTTAATTTGTTATAAAAACAAATAAATTTTATTTACAGAAATAAACATAAAACTAATACAAGTTAATATTTACAAAATACACAAGAAACAGTTGAGCCATCTAAAGACCGTTACAAACTATCTATAGATAGCTCAACTGATCCAGATCGGTCGGAAGCGTCCCCAAGACGCTGGCGGAATTGCCACGCTGGATGGCAATGCTAATTCGCTGGGCCAAATAAGAGCCAGCTCTCGGGTCACGCGTCGCTTCGATCAGACGTCCTGATATCTTTTTGAAAACCCGGAGGGCCCCGTTTCCCCGCGGACCCAGGGTCTCAATTTGTTATTATTTATTTATAATGAAAAATGTCGAATTTCTAAAAGTCGTACAACAAACTTTATTGCCTGGTTATAGAATAAACCACTTCTTGATAGTATGCGTATTATGAATTGCCTTGTACCTATGTATATTTATATCGGGACCGCACGGAATTAACAGTTTTATGTAAATGAGCAGCGTTTGTGTGATCAATGATTTATGTGGGATTGCGTTTAACTTAAAAATAAGTATGATTTTATAGTTCAAAGTTCATGTTAGAAGTTTTTAAATTATTATTGGGGTTAGGAGCTTTACGACTACATCTCTATTTGACTAGGCAGCGATATGACTGTATCGCGTTGGGGTTACATTGCTTTTGGACTACATCGCCAAAGGACAAGAAAGAGTCACATCCGCTGCCTAGCCAAATAGAGATGTAGTCGTAAAGCTCCTAACCCAATTATTGTATTAAACCGATACATTATATCCAAAAAATATATATATATATCTACCACTGAAAGTCTATATTGAGTCCGATATTCGAGGGCGTACGATATAGCTCACCAATATCGCAAGCCCATAAAAGTCAAATTCAAAATTGTCTGTATGCGGTAAACGTAAGGATCATGGACACGTGAGAAATCGTACGCCGTTTGAACAACGTTGGGAGAAGGTAGGGCACAGCGAGATTTTCTCGTTCTGAATTGGAGCAGCCCGCCTGGGGAGGTACCTCCGCCTTACAGAAGATCGCAGCCAAATAACATTATTTTTTTCAATAAGTGTTGTGTTCCTGCGATGAGTAAGGTTGCCAGAGCTCTTCAGAGAGGGGGTTCGGGGTCGGCAACGCGTGCGTGATGCCTCTGGTATTGCAAGCGCTCATAGGCTACGGTATCGGCTTACCAACAGGTGGGCCGGGCCTTATGCTTGTTTGTCAACTCAGTAGTATAAAAAAAACACGGCTTAAAACGTTGTTCAGTAATAACTAGTAGAATAAATGGGTTCGTTCATTTTCCCGTTTCGGTTTCGCGCAATAAACAAAGATACAGAGATTATTTTGTTCATTTATTTATGACATTGGTCTATAAAATTTGCACTTTAATGTAACATTGTTTAAGTTTTCAGATCACTTATGTCAAAATAAAAGGTTAACGTTTACTAGGTAGCATAATTAATAAAAATGTCTCAATAAAGAATAATAATAATATCATTTTAAATATTTAAATGAAATAACCGATTATGGCAAGCGTTGATTCAATTTCCTTATAGAAATTTAATGTACATATTTTACAATTATACGTAATTCACAGGTTACGTTGATGAAACGTTTTATTAAATTCATCATCATCATTTTAGTCTTAGGGCGTCCAATGCTGAATTTAGGCTTCCGCTTTACATTCCCAGTATTAATAATTAGGGGTATCTGTCCATACTTGCCACGCTGGGTATGCGGGTTGGCGAGCGCAGATAAATCTATTGTTGTTAATAAGGGAACGCTGCTGCCCAATGTCTATTCCTAACTTTTTCCCCTTAATTGCCTCTTACGATATCCACGGGTAGAAATGAAGGGGCCTATTTTTCAGACGTAAATGAATCACTAGTCATCATAGCTGCCGAAATTTAGAGGAGCAGATGAAAGTTAGAAAGCTTTCAAACTTCCCCTCGAAGTTTTTGAAATGACAATACGATCAAAACATGAAAATAGCAATCGACTATCAAGCAAATGTTAAAACTATGCGCCCAATCTGTAAGGGTCCTCTGTATTGTGTAGTACTGTAACGGCATACTGCAATTAAATCCTTAGTTTATAACCGATATTGGATCCTTGATAAAGAAATAACCACAAGTCAAACATACAATATCGAATATTAAAATATAGTTTTATTGATAAAACAACAGCGTGATTATAATTTTATTCATACCTAACACTTGAGTTTTTTGAAAAATAGCTAATAAAGTCATTGGCTGAAAATTTTAAAAATCACTCAAGGATCATGTTTTTACGAAATCACTTGAGACGTTACGGCGCGTGATTGAATAACAAACATCCAAACATCCTCACAAACTTTCGCATTCATAATATTAGTGGGATACCTTCAATTGTTGTCTCGATCGTTCAACAATTCACTGGTTTATTTTTGGTTACATGCATAGAATCATTTACAGCACGAGAAATGCTAACCCATTATAGAAGTAGTTTTATGTGAATCACACTATTTGCCTACACAGCTATATGATTCAGTTTTTATGACTAAAATCTGAGTGATCCGCTAACATCACGCTGTGATATCAAGATATCTTAGTCCATGGAGCCGAGAAAACTTTATACTCACTGTTTTGATAGAGATTACCTAATCAGCAACTTGTGACGTGCTCAAAGTTAAAGTTTGAGGGGCGATTTCAAAATAACCAACGTTGACAGCAAGAATACCAGTCTAATGTCCATTTGAAGAAGAGGAATAAATACTCCACTAAATAATTCTAGTTCTTATAAATTACGTACAACTACGAAAAAACTTAACATAGTTCTTAGAGTGACAGTAAACAGCGTTAATTTGCTGGTTAGGTAGAAAGGAGTGTCTGTCAAACCTTTAAGCCGTTTTGGAACTAATTTTAATGTTTTTATACGTTCTGCAAGTTTCTGATGGTATAATAACTGCCAGTAATATTGCGCCTCTACTAGCGCGCAAGGCTTTCTTTACTCAACTGTAACTAAGCGCTTACCGTAAAGAAAATGACAAATGTTTGAGGAATCCGTGCCCACGCGTGGGCGTCATTTCCCACGGCCTATGAATAATAAGCTACTATTCTATGTGCAACTAATATAAATATAGCTTATAATCTTGACTGTTTTTAACTATGACTCTAATCTTATATAATCGTATCTTAATTTGTAATAATAACGACATTGTTTTTTAATTTTAAAATTTTGATATTTTTTGTTAAATTATTGTAATCCTACTATACTAAATAAAACATTTGCATGCTTGTGTAGCAAAAACATGTGCGCCCGCTTACTGCATAAGAACAGCATTATATTCGACTACCATGTTTTAGCAAATAAGGGTGATTCTTCGGAAACTCAGTTTTTGTCTGACTTTCGTGGCACATTTTTTTTTGTTGAAATTACACATAATGACGAAATATTCTATATGTTGATTTGATTACTAATTTATTGGTAGTGGAGGGAACTTTATTGGCCTAACAGTTACGAAGTTATTCAATTTTAAAATTATGGTGTCCATGGAGATCAACATTCATACCACCGAAATCAAATATACAAAATTATTGAACTTTAATGTGTTGAAATGTACGTTTTGTTTGAACTAGCCTATTACAATCATTCTAAGAAGGAATTTCGGGTAGGTTTATAATAAAAAAGGTAGTAAGCAGATAAAAATATATTAATTTTCTTAAAACTAAGGTACAAAATTAAATATTGTTATTAAATATATAAACTAAGAGAGAATTACAAAAAATCTAACATCAATTATCACGTTTTTTCAATCACATGATCACATGAGATCAAACAATCTTATAAATAATCAGTCACGTTTCTAGATACTAACGGTGGAGTTATACCTAAATTAATAGTAAAATAGGCTTATCTAATCCCTCCCATATTCATTGGTTATATGTATTTACTTCGAGCATTGCAATTTGAGCAAACCTGGCTGAAGTTATTTTGATTGAGATAAAACAAATTATTAACAAAAATCACAATAACAATATTATCTATGTATGTTAATAACACTGGCCGTGGTGGCCCCGGCTGAAGAATAGACCCCTCCATATCTACCTATCCGCGGATGTCGTAAGAGGCGACTAAGGGAAAAAAGCTAGGGGATGGGCAGCAGCGTCCCTCATTTTAACAACGATAGCTCTAACTGCGCTCGCCAACCCGCATGCCCAGCGTGGTGAGTATGGGCATATCCCCCTACATGATAAGGAATTTGCTCTGTCTGTGGGGGAGGCTTTGTTCAGCAGTGGACGTCGAACGGCTGAAATGATGATGATATGTTAATAAGCCCGCAAATTTGATTTTCGTGGGTTTCACTGACCTTTCGTGTACTTTTTGTCCACGAAAAACATGGAAATCAAAACCACGAAAATCAGAAAAAAGTTGAAAATCCTAAATAATTTCTTAATTTGCTGGTTAATGTTACATTGATGTCTGCAGTAGAAATTAGGAACACAAAAAGCATATATTATTAAAACAATTAAACCAATAGGATTGGTATGAACGAATTTATAGTCTACATGGTAATCAGAACTTGCGGTATACCAAGCCACGGAAAGTGATTACTTACCGTAATTTCGAAGCGACGCGGAGACATGGACACGTGCTGTTCTCACCACTGATGGATCGCGACTGACAGTTTGTCTCTGTCTAACAACTATTCACGTAGTTACTAAAGTACAGTTTTTATGAATGAATTAGTGCGCGCCATGGCAATCAGAGCTAAACGTCGGACGCGAAGTTATCTAGTTGTATCTTATTAACTAAAGCTAATTTTTGCGTAGTAATAGTGTCTGTTAAGCCACTAACTATCTGGTTTATTGTGAACCTGTGTGAAATAGTGCTATTATTTATAGGAAATGAGATAAAAAATTATTAACACTAGAACATGAGGTCCGGACGCACCACAAAAATCAGTATTTCCACGGTATTTATTTATTTTTACTTATTTAGAACAGGATAATTAAAAAACTAAAATAGGCCCCCCCTATTACTTTTGGCTAATCTACTATCTGAAAAAGAATCATAGGGCTACGGATACTTTTTATGTGTTTTTTCGAGTCGGACACGTATTTTTGAGCCCTCTGAGAATTACCCATAAACTGATTTCAATGAATTTCTTTAAGCTATTGGCGACATTTTTTATAGAGACTTAGCGAGATATACTGTCTGGATCTGTAATTTGAGAAGATATAAGTAATAATAAATTATTATAATGGTTTGGATTGTTTGCAATGGTTGTATGTTTGTTTTTATGAAATGGAAGTGTTTATTTTATAGATTGAAATGTTTTTTTTTGTGGCTCGCGCAAATGTGTTATGTGAAAAACAAAAATGCTTATCTATCTTATATTTTCATAACTGTCAAATTAGCTATGAAAAGCAATTTAATAGTAGAGTACTTTAAAATATCCCTTTACTTTCCAAAGTATATCTTTGTTTTTTTTTCATATTGTTTATAATTACTAGACGTACGAGAATTTGGTATCAGGATTACGACCTAAAACAGTTGATTAAGTTTGAACTAATTTGACCCTAAAACAGCTGTACATAGAGTTTTTTAAATGGCCTCATAGCTCGGTTGGTAGTAACTCTGCCTTCTGCGCTAGAGGTCGCGGGCTCGATTCCCGCACTGGACAAACATTTTTGTGATGAACACAGATGTTTGTTCTGTGTCTGGGTGTTAAATATTTATCTATTATATATATCAGTCACTGGTACCCATAGTACAGACTATGCCTAGTTTGGGATCAGTTGACCGTGTGTGCTATGTCCGGAATATTTATTTATTTATTTTATGTTGTTATTGTTGTTGAAAAATGTTGAATTTCAAGTCGTAGTTAAAACTTTACGGCCTATTGGATGTGGAATCAGCCCCTTACGGGATAGCATATATATTACGAATCACCTTGTATAACAGGCACTCCTATTTCGTAAAGTTTCAAAGGCTTCGTAGCTCAGGTAAGATTGGACATAGATAGATAGAACTTGCTAAGGATGCAATTTTCAATTAAATAAATAAAATAAATAAATATTCCGGACAGATCACACACGGTCAACTGATCCCAAACTAGGCATAGCCTGTACTATGGGGACCAGAGACTGATATACATAATATATATATATTAAACACCCAGGCACAGAACAAACATCTGTGTTAGTCACAAATGTTTGTCCAGTGCGGGAATCGAACCCGCTACCTCTAGCGCAGAAGGCAGAGTTACTACCAACTGAGCTATGAGGCCTGTACCTGAATTTATATCTTATTGTGCCTCAACGACCATCGTAGCACCACCTATTACCAGAAATTGCGAGATCTCAGTTCGGGGCGAACCACTAGCATACCAAGATCAGGATCAAGCTCATCTGCAAAATAAATCTATATCTTTATTATGCATCGCTTACATTATGTAAGCGCGCAATAACTTTGGTGCAATCTTGCAATCAAAATGCATCAGCGCGGCGCTTGCGCAAGCTCATTGTCTATTTATTTAATAACAGAACCTTTTGCGTTAATGAGACTAACATTTGGTATTTTATTTTCGTTAATTATTAGACAAATTCGAATTCATAAGCAGTAGTAACGTTGGACTGTATAATCACACGAAGATGATTTCTATCTAATTGTAATGTTTAGTTCAATTTTTTGATCTGAATCAGTTGAGCTATCTATAGATCGTTTGTAACGGTCTTTAGATGGCTCAACTGTTTCATGTGTATTTTGTCAATATTAACTTGTATTAGTTTTATGTTTCTTTCTGTAAATAAAATTTAGGTGATTAATAATATGTATATCACGAAAGTGGCTAATTTTTTGTATATATCTAAGTATAATAAACGAATAACAATATCATGGCGTCTGATCGACAGGACGCGTGACCCGAGAGCTGAATTGGCTTTATTGGCCCAAGGGATTAGCATTGCCATCCTTCGTGGCAATACCGCCAGTGTCTTGAGGATGCTTCCGACTGGTAGTGATCTGGATCAATTGAGCTATTTATAGATCGTTTGTAACGGTTTTTAGATATCTCAATTGTTCCTTGTGTATTTTGATAATATTAACTTTTCTTTTTTTTTACCGACCAGTGAGTTTCATTTGTAAAAATTATATTAAGGTATAATATATATAATTTTTGACTAATTATTATGATAAGGTGAACTTTGGCAGATGTCACATTACTTTCGAGTTAAATATTTTGCCCGTCCCAAATAAAAAATATATTATGACCACAGAACATAATAATATCAGAGAATGGCCAACGGCCACTTTATTTATTTGAACCTAAATTAAATATCACACATAAAAATAGCACCATAAAGCGAAGAAATTGCCATAAAAACCATATTACACCACATTCTCGTAATTTCCATAGTTCAGTGCGTAGGCGCAGGTCAAAGTAACAAATTGATAAAAAACTTTATTGAATCACACCACAGCCTTGTAGTAAACAGCTGGTCCATGTGTAGAGTGTCAGATATTATTGAAAACTACTTTTAAGACTTTTTATTTTGCACTTGAAAAGTAACACTTACACAATAAATATTTACAGGTTCTGATTCTGAAAAATGTCTACAAAACTTTTCTTAGTTTTTTTTTTAACAACTGAGTTGGCAAACAAGCATACGGCTCACCTGTTGGTAAGTGGTTACCGTTGCCTATGAGCCTTGCAATACTAGAGGTATCACACAGTCGTTGCCGACCCCGAACCCCTTATAGAGCTCTGGCAATTTTACTTACCGCAGGAACACAACACTGTTTGAAACAAATAATGTTATTTGGCTACGATCTTATGTAAGGCGGTAGTACCTCTTTAGGTGGGTTGCTCCAATCTAGAGCAAGAAAATCTCGTTTTGCCTTAGCTGTTTTTATTCAAAAATAGAGGACATTTGAAGTCAGAAAAAATATATCAGGTAGATTTCAGAATTGATCTAGCTATCTCCTCACCTCTGTGCTATGACTATAGGCTTTAAAGCGTGGGCTTCATGACTATCATTTAGATTTAGTGATTACAAGAAGTGAGTCAACTAGAACGGGTTCTGTCCACCTGTGCCAAATGATTATAGGTGTTGATTTCATGATGGACATTTGGAGAACAAATAAAATATATATTTTTTAACTTTATACCTAATGTACTTTCGGGTGGTTTTTTTTTTATTTTTTAATTTATTTTTATGTTATACGGAGGCAAACAAGCTTACGGCCCACCTGATGGTAAGCGGCTACCGTCGCCTATTGACATCTGAAACACTCTGGTCATGCTGGTTTTACTTTAATAATATTAAAAGGTTCATACATGTACATTGTTTCACGAAATTGTAGGTGCAAATTGGTTTTTATAGATGACTTCGATGGCGCAGCGGGTGGCTGAGATTCAAGGGTTCGATTCCCACTGCGGGAAAAATGTTTGCATGATCTGCAAATATTTATTCCGGCTCTGGGTGTTGTGGTACCATGGTACTCGTAGTTTCTGATACCCATGTCACAGGGATAGAGATGAGTCGTACTTGCTATTTCGCGTACCAGTTCCATAACGTATCGTATTTTACAAGAACCAGGTTCAAAAGCAGGTACTAAGTACTTGAAAGTATTACTTCGACCGCGCGAGTCCACTGCGCAATTCCACAGCGCAAGTCCGCCGCGTACCCGAAGACGCGCCGCGCCGCGAGACGGTCGGATTGCGAACGCGCGGCGCGTCGCGTCCTAGTGTGCGCGGTGGACTTGCGTGCCGCACTCGAGTATTTTTAATACAATACAATACAATACAATAACTTTATTTCAGGCAACAATAGAATAAAAAACAGATGAATAATAATACTTCTAAGTATCGTGAAGTCGTACCAGTTACGTATAGTTTGATCTAGGACCTGGTTTAAAAACCTGGTTGCGTAAATACGGACCACCTCTACAGGGAATCCTAGTGTAGGCTCTGGACTATGACTATCTATAATCTATGTTTTGATTGGCTTTGTATCTTTTTAATCGATAACTACTTAAAGATTACTGTTCATTTTGAAAATATTCATTGGAATGGTAATTAGATTGATTGAGGTAGCTCTAAAATGAAATATGTCAATGACTAGGAGCGCGTTGAAGTCTTTTACACGGAAACATGCTACAAAAACAATCATACACTTCGTATTATTCGTTCTATTGTGTCATCGTTCGGTTGGTAGTAACTCTGCCTTCTACGCTAGAGGTAGAATAGAATAGATTATGTATTTATTTCTCTCAACAAAGGTTAACAGTAATGGATGGGATACAGCAGAATATAAGTATTGTAGGTAGTTAAGTTAACCTGTTTTGTGAGAGACCGGTGCCTGAAATAGGTTTAAAAAACCTGTGCTACAGGACACCGGGCCCCTTGCCGCTGAGAGGTCGGGGGTTTGATCCCCGCACTGGACAAACATTTGTGTGATTGTAAAATAAAATAAAATAAAACACAGATGTTTTTTCTGTGTCTGGGTGTTAAATATTTATCTATTATGTATATCAGTCTCTGGTACTTACCCATAGTACAGGCTATGCCTAGTTTGGGATCAGTTGACCGTGTGTGCTATGTCCGGAATATTTATTTATCGTTGCATTGAAATGATTCATTTTTCTTTGCAGTTTCCTTTTAATCTTAGATCTAGAAACGTTAGTCATAAGTATTTGCTCCAGATAGTAGAACTTGATGTTTCTTTCCTCAACAGCCTTCCTTGAATGGTGATGTCACAGTCAGTGTGCTAATGATTCTGTGAAAATGATTATTTGCAACTCAACTTGGCTAATGCGATCGTTTCTAATGTTATTTGAAGTGATGGACTGGTGGTAGTGGCAGTGGCGATCCACAGGTCGTGAGTTCGATCGTGCACCAGTGGATTTTACATTCGGAAAAATTAGGCAATAATTCACTTCTACAGGCTGACGATGATGTTAATAATATCATCATCATCATCAGCCTGATGAAGTCCACTGCTGAACATAGGCCTCCCTCAAAGAGTGCCATGACGAACGGTCTTGAGCCTTCTCCATCCACCGACTTCCCGCAACCTTCACAATGTCGTCGGTCCATCGGGTGGGGGGCCTTCCAACACTGCGTCGTCCGGTTCGTGGTCACTCGAGAACCTTCGTTCCCCAACGGTTGTCGGTTCTGCGAGCTATATGGCCGGCCTACTGCCACTTCAACCTGCTAATTCTGAAAGCTTTGTCGGTAACCTTGGTTCTTCTACGGATTTCCTCATTTCGGATTTTATCACGCAGCAAAACTCCAAGCATAGCTCTCTAATAATAAATATTCCGGACATATCACACAAGGTCAACTGATCCTAAACTAGGCACAACCTGTACTATGGGTACCAGAGACAGAAACACATAATAAATAAATATTTAACACCCAGACACAGAACAAACATCAAACCCGCGACCTCTAGCGCAGAAGGCAGCAGAGTTACTACCAACTGAGCTATGAAGCCAGTCAAATCGTGAATCGATCATGCACCATGGATTTTGCATTCGGAAAAATTAGGCAAAAATTCACTTCTACGGGCTGACGATGATTATGAAATAAATATTTTAACATGCATACATCTTATAACGGATTTATTTTCAAGTCACACAAATTATTATTTTTTACTAGCATTGTTTCTGATCGAAACTTTACATTTGATTTTGCAATTAATTATTCATGTGCTCTACAAAGACACAATTTGCGCACAATTTTGGCGAGCCTTAAGCAAGACAATTGTGACATTTGTACGATGTGCTGGACAGAAACACAAGTAAAAAACAAGCAATAAAGTTCATGAATAAAGAACAGCACATGAATAATGGGCAGTTGAAATAATGCAACTACGAACAACTCAATAATTCAAAATCAACGTCCAATAATAATGGGGGCCCAGAAATAGAAAAACTGATTCAAATTATTACTAAATCAGTATGCGTCATTTGTCATTTTACTTTATTGATAAAATACTGAATCCGTATTCAAACGGCATGCTATATTTCATTTATACCTACAATATTTCAAAATAATGCCTAAGTCTACTGAATAAAGTTAATGTTCACTTTTATTTTTAGGGGCTTATGATATCGTTAAACTATATCGCATGCCCTCAGATGTCAAACTCAAAGTAATCTTTAACTGGTAGACGTAAGGATAATTTTTAAATAAACATAAAACTTATCTTAGATGACATATCGCAAGCCGTTTGAACACGGCTTAAGCCTATTAAACTACGTGTTTTAAATAATGTAGAAACATTTCCCAAGAATTAATTAATGTGTATGTAACATACTAGATTGATAAATCACTAGAAAGTCGATTTATCAATCAGTTAACATTTTACATCAAACATAAATCCCGAAATAAAGTTGTTTTATTTACCTTAAAACATTATGTCGAAAACCATTCATTATGAATTTAAATGAATGGTTCGCTGTGGCATGCCGTCATGCAAATACAAAGAATTTGTTGTACAATAATGATCCACCGCGGTCGAATCAAAATTTGTTAATGAATTCAACTGCTATATGCCCCTGCTCTTTATATTTATGCCCTTTTTATCTGGGCTGCGCACGAGTCGATAAAATACTTGTTAGGGTGTGATCATAGTGTAAGCGCAGGTAAATCACTTGTGTTTGGGTAAGTTTAACGCTAGATGGAAATAAATAGCCCAAATCATCAGTGTTGCTACAGATTATGATGATTATGATTCAAAACACAAAGTAAGCTATTATGGAATTCCGTATATTTTATAGGAAAATAAAATGTGAATTTATTTTGTAACTCAAAAATTAGAAATTTCATAACTAGACGTTGCCAATAAATAAATGTATAGGCTTAATATCTCCGAAACTCCGTAAAAAATTGTTGGTGTTTTAGTTCATGGTAACATGTGCACGAAACGAAAGGGGTCTTTCACCTGTGCATGCCTCTAAGAGGCGCACTTTAATCCTTTCACTACACTGATTCTTTCACCGGTCATACCTCAACCTGATCTCTGACCTAATACAGGATGACCAAGAAATAATCAGTGACACGACAGACAAGCAAGCATCGCTATACGCTCGCACTCTGCATGCACCAACACAGTTGCGTAAGCGGCACTTTATGTGGCTATTTTTATTGTACCATCGAGCAGTGTATTGTGCTTTATGGATTGTTCTTTAGTGCCTCCGTGGCTGGTGATAAATTTGTCGTGTCTTATCATGTGGTAATGGAATTCGGTGAAGCTGTTCAGGTCATCGACTTTTCCATCTAGTTGGGCGTTTTTTAAAAATGCTTTAACTGCTTGCGATTTATCATCTGAAATCCCATCGACATTTTTGAGAGTGAGATATGTCATAGTTTAACAATATCGCTTATTTCTCAAACTTGACTTAATCAAGGTTCATTTTATAAGACATATTACTCACAGTTTGTACTCAGCGTTTTGCTTCTTTCCGCCATTGTGAAGATCTTTTTACAGATGCTTAACTATTTTTTACGAACGGATTTTTAAGCTGTTGTTCTCTTACGAACTATGCAGTGAACCCTAATTTTGGTGAAAGCAAAGAGAGCTAGCTAGATTTGAGGGAAATTATCATGGAAATTCTTATATATTCTCAAACAGTTGGCGGTTTTGCGAGCTATGTGGCCTGCCCACTGCCACTTCAACTTGCTTATTCTCAGAGCTACGTTGATGACTTTGGTTCCTCATTTCGGATCTTATCACGTAGTGAAACTCCGAGCATAGCTCTCTCCATAGCTCATTGCACGACTTGAGCTTCTGTATGAGGCCAATAGTTAGTGACCAATTGTCAGTGCTATATGTCATCACTGGCAACACGCACTGATTGTAGACTTTCGTCTTGAGGCTCTGCGGTATCTACAACCAAATACCTACGCATTCAAAGTACATCTAACCCCTTGTGTAATAAACATAAAAAAATACCACATGACTTACAACAAAACCCGGGTTTTTGAGTCTGCGCGCGCGCATAATTAAGCTTTATCTGAACGCATAGACCATGTAAGGTGCGCGCTAGAGGTCGCTGTGATGAGTTGAGCGATTGTTTAATTATCTCGTTTAAGGTGTTCTAAACTTGGGCACTCGTGTTAGATCAAAGGCTAGTAGCCTTATTGTCTAGCTTAACTGATACTCGTAATCGGTTCCATCAGTTATCATTATCACTATCAGATTCCCATTCTGTTTTGGTAGTTTCACAATTGGACTTTGACATTTGCCTAATAATAATATCAGTTCAGTTAAACAACGCCAAAAATGATAGATCTAGAAAGGCACCCAGTGAAAGAACCATTGTGGTTCAAGGCTTCAGATTAATTTATAGATTTCTTTCATACACATACTTTACATGTTTTTACATTTAGCAAAGAAAATTATCTTCCAAACCATGTTTCCTTTTACCATATGAGCGTAGGTATTACGTTAAAACATATAATTTCCAATGGCATATGACTTAAAAAATACTAGTGGTTCACCCCGAACTGAGACCTCGCGATGTCTGGAAAGAGTTAGTTCATCCTGTTGATCTATTAAATTCCATGCAAATCGGATTAACGGTTTTAAAGTTATGATCTAACAACAACGCAAATTACTCCACAGGTCCTATCTGAAAACCAGCGCTGCTACGCCTCGGCGGAGCAGCATTAAGCTGAGATAGGTCCTTTTTGACCCATGCCACTGCAACGTAGACATTTCTCACCATAAGTAGGTATCACCAGTTGGCACCCACTTGATAGGTGGGTTAGGCGCCTGCTTTTCTGTTAATGTGTAGTTTAAATTCACTGTTAGCCTGCCTACCTACTAAGTGCCTAAGTTTTTTGTTTATAGTGATTGTAACCTACTGTTGTTTCTTCCGATTGCTTTTATCTCTGTCTGTGCTGTATTTGTGTGTGTCGAATAAATGATTTATCTATCTATCTATCTATCAAATTCATCCAAGTTGTTGAGTGACTAATACGCGAAAGTCTTTTGCATACCATAGATAATGCATATCTATCCAATATAATTGTCCGCATGACATTACACCGCGATACTATCTGTATTGCACATCATTATCCAAATGATGTCACTTCGCTGCGCAGACGCAACTCCACTTATCGCATCGCTCATCACAATGGGACGTCGCCTTTGACCGGTAAAGGCTGCAATGCTCTTTAATTTGGCAGTAACAGTCATCATCATCATCAGCCTATAGAAGTCCACTGGACATAGGCCTGCCTACAGAGTTCCACGACGAACAGTCTTGAGCCTTTTCCATCTACCAACTGCCCGCACTTTGCCGTGGTGGCCCCGGCTGAAGAATAGGTCCCTCCATATCTACCTATCTACGGATGTCGTAAGAGGCGACTAAAGGGAAAAAGCTAGGGGATGGGCAGCAGCGTCCCTCATTATAACAACGATAGTTCTAACTGCGCTCGGCAACCCGCATGCCCAGCGTGGTGAGTATGGACAAATCCCCCCACATGATAAGGAATTCGCTCTGTCTGTGGGGGAGGCCATGTTCAGCAGTGGACGTCGTACGGCTGAAATGATGATGATGAACTGCCCGCAACCTTCACAATGTTGTCGGTCCATCGGGTGACTAAAACAGCGGTGACATGACAATGGTATGGTAGACATCCTCTAAGATCTCCAGGCGATCAGGTCCTTGAAGATATCTAAAAAGAGTAGTCAGAGGCATGTCCGAGCGTTTAAAACATGCCCACGTTTTGCGGATGTGAGTATTCCATGCGTGACAGGTCGCAAGTACTTACTGGTTACCTCACAATATTTCCTTAACCGTTCGTTCTAAGCACGTGTTAATGCTCAATTATTTTTTTTCGAAACAAATTAAAGTCTATTAAGTTCGTGAGTTACTCACTTGTCACCAGTGAATGGTGAATAACAAACAACTTACCGTTTTCTATGGTGTTACATAAAGCGCCCCAAAAATAACCGGCAAGCTATTCACTTCTCACCACTCACCGGTGACTAGTGAGACGGCTCATTTAAATGCGGACTCGCAATGTATCTGTAATGTATGTATAGTAAAATCGCGTGATTCACATCATACATAGCAATAGGTTGCGTCAGTTTGGCAGAAGCTTTAAATGTTCGGTATTGAATTTAACTACATTATCATTATGTGGAATGAAATTGTAACATTTTGCCTTTCATCAACTCTTAAAATATTACCTGTCAAAATCACTTTTCAATTCGTTACAAATTCGATATCAATCACCTGTACTGGCTACCAAATAACATACTTTGGAATGGTAAACTTAAGTCATAAGCGATAGCGTTTTTTTGACAGTCATCATCATCATCGCCCAGCGTTTATCTCACTTCATGTGGGAGCAAAACATGTTTTTGTCTTCCAAACATTTTATTTTTCGGCATTATGTTTCACACTATAAAAGGCTTCTTTCTGATGCAGATGGGGTTGCGGGTTAATCAGAGGTCCATACATAACGTTTGGCACATGCCTACATCTTGCATGAATTTAAATGAATATGAGGTAGTTTTTACTATAGTTTTTCGGGGAGTGGAAGAGGGAAACATTTGTGCCGAACCCACATAAAGTGGGATAAGGGCAGGGAGATGATGATGAGGTAGTTTTTAGGGTTCCCTGCCTCATTTGGAAAAACGGAACCCTTATAGGATCACTTTGTTTTCCGTCTGTCTGTCTGTCCGTCGGCTAAACGGCTAAAGGTATCAACTTGAAATTTATACCACCTATTAAGGTCTGTGGGCTTATGGAGCCCTATAAAAATCAAAGCTTTTTGCATTAAAAAGCAAACTGGTAAATCTATTGGTGCACGACCGGGACTCGAACCCACGACCAATGGTACGGAAGCCTCAGGGCGCGAGTTTTCGCACTTGACCGCCTTTATTATATTCAGAAATGAGTCTGTTTTTAATTAAAACCCGCTCCGGTACGGTTTCTGGGGCACACACCTTTGCCCAAGTCATTGTTACTATCCTATCTAGAAATGGTACATTTATTATAATTTTTCGGCTTGTCAGTCTGTCTATTGAAAGCCGAGCGTATCTTATCGGTAATTGGGCGTCATTAGATACTGACTAGAGTGCTGTAGAGTTAGAATTATGTTATTTTTTTAATCACTTGAATTGATAAAAATTGAATTTCGATTATGTGCTTTTTTTACTGGTGTTTGAGGTGTTTAACCTGCGCAGTCAAAATATTGTTATTATTCGAGTTTTTTCATCTTATTTGATAGACTAGATAAGATTCGAAATGAGGAAATCCGCAGCAGAACTGACACCTTCATAGCTCTCGGAATTAGCAAGTTGAAGTGGCAGTCATCATCATCATTTCAACTGTATGAAACGTCCACTGCTGAACATGGCCTCCCCCACAGACAGAGTGAATTCCTATTATATGGGAGGATTTGCCCATACTCACCACGCACGGCCATGTGGGTTGGCGAGCGCAGTGAGAGCTAGCGTAGTTAAAATGAGGACGCTGCTGCCCATCCCCTAGCTTTTTTCCCTTAGTCGCTTCTTACGACATCCGCGGATAGTGAAGTGGCAGTGAGCAGGCCATATAGGTCGCAGAACCGAGAACCGGGAATAGAGGTTGGAAAAGCCTCAAGAAGGTTTATAGTAGGAACATACTAATACCTATTATAAATGCGAAAATGCGTGAGGATGTTCGGATGTTTGTGGTTCAATCACGCCGTAACGGCTCAACCGATTTTGATAGAAGTTGGAATAGATGGAATAGTTCTTTACCTAGAATAGGCTACCTTTTCTATAGGTACCATCACCAAAAATTCTCCCTTACCACCCTAAGGGTTTATTTTGCGTGCAGGGATCTGTGCCTTGCTTGCGTAAATGAGTAATAATAAAAAATAGGTACCTACCTTTTTTGTTAAGCAATATGTTCGTATTGTTTTGGTTGCAACTGAACAACAGACTTGGTAATCAAAGTCATAAAATGAATGGTTCACCCTCAAAGGATCACAGTGAACAAAGAAATGGGCCGGACTGGGTTACGTAGCCGTGTACAAGCGAAACAGTTTCAAAATTGGTAAGGCGGAAATTTTGGTGATAGTACCACGCAAGTGAAGCCACGGGCACAAGCTAGTAATATATAGATCCGGGAAACATCAAATATTCTTCAAGCAATAAAAACATCGACCACCCAAAACTATCTTTATATTAATTTTTATGTCTCATTTGTACAATCTTTATTATTTTAATGGGAGAAGATATCTTGATAGAAAAATCAGAAACACCGGCATTATTATTTTTAGTAGGCCGCAGATTAGTTTGTACATGGTATGTAGCTTCGGGCGGTATCGGTAGCGGCTCCTTCTATTAATACAATACTTTGATCATAATCATTCCTTAGAGATGAGAAAGTGACGAGATAAAAACTGCATAAAGACGGATCGTAAAGAACATTCTATAAGATCTTAAAAGAAACTACGCAGTCATTTTAACGCAAAAGAAAGATGTTTTAATTAGATAGATAGAAAATTCTTTATTGCACATAAAAATAGTACAAAGGCGAACTTAATGCTAAAAAGCATTATCTTCCAGATAACCTTTGTGTTTGTGGACAGAAGATGTGAAGGTAGTGCACAGGAGAGGGAACAGTTGAGATCATAAAAACGAAAATAAAAGGAATTATGATGCTAATTACTTACTAACATTTTGAGGGAAATAGAATTTTCAATACATACTAGTTTAAAAATAAATAAAATCAATACATAAATATAAAGATACCATAATAAATACGTATGCATACATATGAAAACAATTGCTCATTTTTATATCATTTTATCAAGGAGATGATTATAGATTCTGGACCTGAAAACCTCCACCGACGTTTAATTGATTTTTATTCCACTTTTAAGTGTAATTGGTTAGGAACATGTGGCTACTTTTAAGCAATTTGACTTTGCCGCTCTAGGTAATCTACCTAAGTTTCGCAATTACACATTTGTTTGTAAAACTAAGTTATATATTTGTCATTATTTTCATTCAATTCAGGCTTACCTTTCTAAAAACATCACAAAACTATTTATTAATATCATAAAAATCCTAAGGATAAAATTGATAAACATGAAATTGATTCACCTATCAGTAAACATAAATAGCAAAACAAAATCCCTCATTATAAATTACTATATGAATGAATTGATGGAAATTGATTTTTTTTCTTATGTTTTCTGGATAACATTTATCTGTAGTTACAAAATCAAAATGTCACAAAATAATCACCACATGTAGTTTGTGGATATTAGGCCGGATAAATCTAAAAAGTCGGATTTTAGTCGATCTTCTCTATAGATAAGAGAAATGATATATTGTACTTCACCACTTACACACATAGAAGATCTTTGAATTGGACCATTTATTCATTTTAATGACAGCTTCCTCATTTAAAACTTGATGATGATTGTCTGGTGTTAATATTTTTTTGTGAATGGGTTATTAATTTTTTTTGTAGTATTCAAAAAGAGGGACCGACGACTTTGTTACAGTTGCGGGAAGTCGGTGGATGTAAAAGGCTCAAAACCGTTCGTCATGACACTCTTTGGGGGAGGCCTTTGTTCAGCAGTGGACTTCATCAGGCTGGCGATGATGATCATCCACCGACCTCCCGCAACCTTCACATTGTCCATCGGGCGGGAGCCTGGTTCGTGGTCGCCACTCGAGAACCTTTGTTCCCCAACTAATCTTAGTAAATATTTACAACTATTTTATAAAAAAGCAAGAAAACTATTTTAAATACTTTACAAAATTCATCAACATCACTATCATTCCGAAACGTCCCGAAGACGAATTTGAATTCTACGTAACTAAATTCATTAACTCACTATAAACTCTATTCATTCAATAACCGTAAATACATGTTTCTATAATAGTCCCTTACATGTACATAAAGGTTCTTTTCAAAAAATCCCACACATGCTAATACCTCATAAAATCTATTAACAAACTAATAAACCACTTTCTTGGCACAAATAACTGTAATCCGCTAAAAGCGATCGCCGGCTTGTAATCTATCCGTAATCCGACCGATCGACCGATACTTAGGGGAGGACTGGCGAGAATGAACCCGATGTAAAAATAAAAGATACAGGTATTAAATAGGATTACAACTTTAAACTAAATAACTTTAGCTACAGATTGCAGATCATAGAAGATAAGTATCTTGTACTTATTATAGATAATAAGAGACTATGTTTGAGTGTTTTTTTTCACATAATACCTCTTAACATTGGTTGGGTGTTATTTATTTATTTATTTTGGTGGTAGTAATAAAAATAAAATATATCAGATTTTTTTTAAAAACAAGCATACGGCCCACCTTTTGGTAAGCGTTTACCGTAGCCTATGAGCGCTTGCAATACCAGAGGCATCACGCACGCGTCCCCCCCCCATCCCCCCTAAAGAGCTCTGGCAACCTTACTCACCGCAGGAACACAACACTATTTCAAACAAATAATGTTATTAAACTATAAGCTAGATGAAGGTAGGTTTAGGAATTAATGGACAAAAGAGCCTAGTTCCCAGTTACTGGGAGGACAACTTGACACGGCATACTTAGAGTGATAATAATGGTGATTAAAATTTAACTGGTTCATCTAGGTCCCGTCTCCCCTGTAATACACAGTAATTACTCCGAGCACTCATTAATGTGTTACTTTATAATTTAGAGAATACACTAATTGAGCAGTCGAGTGATCGACATGAGAATCGCTTTGGATAATTAAATAGATACATACTTTTTATGGCTTTTAGCTTGTCGGCACTTGTTGTTTTATGTTTTTTTTATTATTTAACTTGCGTCCGCCTCCGATCAGCTCGGGTTAAACTTTGAAAAAAAATATGAAACATTGATACTGTATACCCCTTTTCATCTTTTCAAAAAAAAAAATATGTATATTTGTGGAACAATAATCAATAGCATAATAACAAATGTAAGCGATGGTATCTGCAGATGTAAAAAAAATGTGTCGCTTACACCAACGCCTGCCTCCGATACAGAGATTTGGAGTTCCAGCAACAAACAAAGCAAGCCCTAAGAGTAAGCTGTTCCTTTCAAAGTTCTATATCTCTCGTTATCATCGGTCATTGGCTTTTCAGGGCCCCCATACCTCAACCTGGTCACTGACCTAATCCAAGATGACCGAGAGAGAATCAGTGACAAGAAATAAATCGTCTGGAGTGCAATTTTGAAGGAAAATTTCCAAATAGTATTCTAGCTAACAGAAACTATTCAACTTTACAGTTGAACAGTTTCTGTTAGGCTAAAAACGTACTCTGTTACGAAAACTTACAGGAGTACCTTGTAAGCGTATCATCAATCAATCAATAGTAAACAAAGATCATACAACACATACAGCAATCATACAAACATGCCGTGAGAACGGAATATAGTGAAAGTACTATCGGAGCGTTTTAACAATAAAGTACAGAGCAAGACAATGTTGGATTACAGCTTTGTAGAGCAGGAGATAGATATATTAATTTAAATATAAACTTTTTGTCTATCGTACAAATTCATATATTACGTTATAATTTAGCCTCAGACTGGCCTCATAGCTCAGTTGGTAGTAACTCTGCCTTCTGCGCTAGAGGTCGCGGGTTCGATTCCCGCACTGGACAAACATTTGTGACTAACACAGATGTTTGTTCTGTGTCTGGGTGTTAAATATATATCTATTATGTATATCAGTCTCTGGTACCCATAGTACAGGCTATGCCTAGTTTGGGATCAGTTGACAATGTGTGATATGTCCGGAATATAATATAATATTATAACTGTAGGTTATCTTAATAATGGCTTCCAAGAGGAAGGAGCCTAAAACTATGATCGGACCAGCTGTCGGAGCAATTGGACATGCCCGTCAACATCGCCCTCCAACAAGCCCAGGACCGTGGCAGATGAAGAAAAACCAGAGAACGGGTGAGTCACACTAGCGCGAAGTCACGATCCTCAACTATGGGGGAACGAATAAGGAGAAGGATGCTATATAACTTTTTTTTAACCGTATCTCTTTATAAAAAAAACATCTAGCTCCTACTCTACAACCAATCAAAGATGCGCCCGCGCAGTCCGCACTCATTTAACCTGTCGCAACGTTAAGGTGAGAACCCAAGCCACAGGTTAAATAACAGGTTTAGCACTAGCAAGTTTCACTGACGACCAAAACAAACGCTGTTTTGCAAAATTAAAGTAAAATGTTCCGCTTAGCGCTCTGTAGAAATAATTTAGGAGCATTAAGACTTATCAAGGCCTACCCGTCAGCTGATAATTTACTTTACTAGAGCTTAGTGAAGGATTTAAATTAAAACTATTTATGAAGTGCGCTATCAAAACATTGCATTGATAATGACCTCGAAGGCGCAGCGCGACTGCCCGTCTGAGACGCTAAGGGTGCGGGTTCGATTCCCGCTCTGGTACAATTTTTTCATGACCTGCAAATATTTGTTCCTGAGTATTGAGCTACTAATTGCTCTCGTGGATTCTGATACCATCGACACAGGAAATCCTAGTGTGGGGTCAGGACTATGTATGTGACTGTTGGGTGTTATTTATTGATTATCTAGTAATAATTCAATAATAACATACAAAAATTTACAATAAACTAAAACGAAAGCTAAAATACAGTTTTTACTTTCACATGGAAGATTGAACTGTAAAATAAATAAATATTCCGGACATATCACACACAGTCAACTGATCCCAAACTAGGCATAGCCTGTACAATGGGTACCAGAGACTGATATACATATTAGATATATATATTTAACACCCAGACACAGAACAAACATCTGTGTTTATGTGTGTTAATAATGAATTTTCTATAATTTATTCAGTGTCCCGCGGCTGAAATGATGATGATTGCTTGCATATCGTTATACATTCTTTCTTGGTCTTTCTATATTAGGTCAGTGACCAGGATGATGTAAGGTGGCCCTGCAAAGGACCTATGACCGTCAGTGAAAGAATCAGTGTAGTTAAAGTATTAAAGTATGCCGCTGAGAGGTTCCTTTCAAGCAAATGTCACATGTCTTCGAATTTTTAGGTTCTAGGACATGCCGGATCTAAAAAGCAGCAATGAACATCCTACGGCTGATGATGATGATAATCTCAACGTTAAATCCTGATAATTAACGTAATAAATGCAAACAATTAAATTAATTGCAATTAGGTCTTCCTAATTGCAATTAATTTAATTGTTTGGGCACAGCGAGATTTTCTCGTTCTGAATTGGAGCAGCCCGCCTGGGGAGGTACCTCCGCCTTACAGAAGATCGCAGCCAAATAACCTTATTTGTTACAAATTGTGTTGTGTTCCTGCGGTGAGTAAGGTTGCCAGAGCTCTTTAGGGGGGAAGGGGGGAAGGGGTCGGCAACGCGTGCGTGATGCCTCTGGTATTGCAAGCGCTCATAGGCTACGGTAACCGCTTATCATCAGGTGGGCCGTAAGCTTGTTTGCCACCTATGTTGTATAAAAAAAAAAAAAACATTCTTAGACTAAATTAGTCACATACTATTTCAAATCTTAATAACAGTTCTCTAAATCTCATTTAACATTGCAGTCCAATAAACAGTGACAGTGTGTTCTACGTCACGTAACCTGAACACGTAGAGTTACGTAAACGTAATCACCGGCTAGGTGTCAGAGAGCAATTTTTTATCGTTTTTAGATCGTTGTTTTTATTTCTTCATTATCTTTTGGATTAAAAATTGGTTGTTAAATAGAATTTGAATAGATTATAGAAAATGAATTATTTACTGTTCAATCTAACATGTGAACGAAAAAGCGATATTTCTATAGATTTAGTTTAGCTTATCTTTTAACATTTTGTATAGATAAATAACAACCAGCAGTCATCACATCATAGTCTTGACCACTTCAATCTGTTCAGTGGTTGTGGAGTGAAAGAAGACCAAACATCTTCACATCCTCACATACATACTCATATCTTAATAATGGGACTATAACAAAACCAAATAAATCAGGTCAAGAGAATTAAAATTAAGTCATCATCATCATCATTTCAGCAAAACCACGTCCACTGCTGAACATGGCCTCCCCCACAGACAGCGAAAATTTCTTATCATGTGGGGGGATTTACCCATACCACGCTGGGCATGCGGGTTAGCGAGCGCTGTGAGAGCTATCGTTGTTAAAATGAGGGTCACTGCTGCCCATCCCCTAGCTTTCTTCCCTTACCCGCCTCTTACGACATCCGCGGATAGGTAGATTTGGAGGGGCATATTCTTCAGCCAGCCACCATGGCCAAAAAAAAATTGAGTAATTTATACTAACTATTAATTCAAGGAAAACCAAGCCCATTTTGAAACTGCACTGCCTCTATAGTTTTAATATTCAATACATTAGCGGTCAACCAGCCTAGAAATCCTCTTCACCTAGTGTGCAAACCGCTCAGAAGGTTGCACGCACACCACTACACCGTGTAGTTACGTGTTGACCTCACGCACACACGGATACGTTCACCTGCAGCGATCCACTCGTGCGCACTGTCACATAATAAGATGCGGATGCACTGAGAGCATTTTATAGTTCTCTTGTTTTTTTAATAATAAAAGGTACCGGTTGTTGTCATTACTTTAGCATCTCTTTATTAAATAAAATAAAAAAATTAGGTACCTATTGTCACAACTTTTTATATATTTTTGTTTGAGTATAAGGGATTAACAAAAAAAATATTACTCGAATACTTATTGCTATCGTATTTTTAACTAGCTTCCACCCTCGCTTGTATCCGGGTACAACTCGATCGGGTAAATTATGTTATTCAGGCCATTTACTACATAATTGCTAAATTTCATTCCAATCCGTGCAGTGGTTAAGGAGTGAAAGAGTAACGAACATCTTCACATTTTTACAAACTATCGCAATTATAATATCAGTAGAAAGTAACACTGAATCAACTGGGTTTTACCGTGATCCAATTTAATTAATTGCTCGACTGACAAACGTTTATTAATTTATTACTTAAAAAAAAACTATCATAACAAAAACTCAGTGTGACCACAATCTAACATGTAAACTCTGACATTCCACACACACACGCGCGGCATCGATAGAACATCGCGTCACCTGTTGACTAGATCGCGACCTCCCATCCAGACTACATTATTAATATTGGTCAATACACCCACACGTACATACCAGCCCATTCCAAACTGTACTTTATCCCATCGCAATAAACTCTTAATTTGATTGCGCGCGCTTCTACAGTCGCACTCACACATATTATCCTAGAGGTGTTGCGTTGCGCGTGTGTGCTAAAGATGCTGTTGAATGGATGGCATTTTAGCTGAATTGATTTTGAATTGTAGCGCTTTAGTTATAGGGTTGTTATTGCTTTGTACTAGGAAGTAAGATTGGATGGAGCAAGGCGAAATGTAGCTTTGGGGTCGTGGGAGCCGACAGTACTTCGGTTAGTTATATTATTTTCGATATAACGGTACGAAATTTCTGATAACATACGTACAATATGGACTGATGTGTGTTGTACATTATTATGTTCGTTTTATTTATTATGTTTTTCGAGCGTGCGTAGTAGATTTAATGTAAGTATGGCGTTCGATGATATGATGTCATAATCCTAGAATCTTACATAAATTATAAATGCGATTGTGAGGATGTTTGTGGGTTTTGACAGGCCTCATAGCTCAGTTTGTAGTAACTCTGCCTTCTGCGCTAGAGGTCGCGGGTTCGATTCCCGCACTGGACAAACATTTGTGACTAACACAGATGTTTGTTCTGTGTCTGGGTGTTAAATAGATATCTATTATGTATATCAGTCTCTGGTTCCTATAGTACAGGCTATGCCTAGTTTGGGATCAGTTGACCGTGTGAATATGTCCGGAATATTTATTTATATTTATTTATTTATTTATTTTTCACGCCGTAAAAGCTAGTGGAACATAAATTACAGTTTTGCCGACATAACTAAGTTGATCAAAGTATAAACCGATTAGGCGCACTTTACAGTTTAAAAGTAATTATTTAGTAAGTACTATTTAGTTAGATTTTATGATTCGATATTAGTTCAACTCAATGATTAACAATCTTAAAACTCCCAAAAAGTCATTTTTGTTGTTGTAGGTACTCATACTCTCTCCAAAAGTATCTATTTAAGATCTGTCTAACAGCACCGAGCCAACACGGGCACAGTTATTAGTTATCTAAACACAAACTCCAAACACACGTGTTTACACCCATGGCCAAGCGGGATATTGCCGCACGCTTCAGTACTTTAAAACGGCGTTTAAAACCGTTTTTAATCGGTACCAAATTTTTTTTAATACATAATTTGCTAACATTCGACCGCAATATCACCTGATGTTAAGTGACGATTCAGCACGTTTGCCTAGAATAAACCTATTCACTCTGCTCTTGAATAATTTTGGTGCATATAGGGGTTCGGAAACACAGACGCCGGCAATAAGTTCCACTCTTTACTGAATAGAGAAAATTGTGTCTGACTTTGAGGAGTAGGCGATATCGCTGAGCTATGATTTTGCAAATTCATAATTGACTATCTTTTTAAAGATAGAATCATTTCAAAATACATTTAAATTTAAATATCGGCCATCGTTACTAATGCTACTAACGCCCGAACGATTGCTTATAGTGATAATCATCATTAAAAAATGTTTGTAGTATGCGCGATGCTGAAGGGTGTATTAATGTGGTTTAACCCTAAGCCTTTTAAAGGTCCGTCATGAGTTTACTTAGAGAATGCGTTTTAGCGAGAATTAAATTTCATCTCTGTGCAGTTTCTCCTAGCTTTCCCTGTATAAATACTAGAAACAGAGCACTTTCAAGAAACAAACTTGGTATTTGTTTTTTTAACCAGATTCTGTCCTTAAAGTTAGAAATAATATTTAATTATAAAGCCGAAAGTTGGCCTAGTAGAAATAACCTCAACTTTCGATCCGAAAGTCATGGGATCGGGCACCACTACATTTTTCTGTGCATAAATTTATGCCCGCATTAAACACGTGCTCAAAACGGCAAAAAAATGATATAATAATTTTGTGGATTTCATAATATTAGTTAATGACATTGTGGTCAGCCAATTATTTTTATGATAAACGGAAATAGAGAGATTCTAGTTAAACCAATCATCTTCATTATAAATTCGCGGAAATTTACGCAAATTGAAATGTGTTAATATTTGGAATCAGATTTTGACTTTGATGACTTGGGTGATTATGATCTTTCGCTGGGTAGTAAATGCTAAAGACCGCGCTCATTATAAAGATTGCAGAGAAGAAAAGGGTATGAACAAAGATTAGATATTTGCTAGACAAATATTTTTTTATAAAAATGTACATTTATCTTTGTTTCTGTTTACTTTTGTCAAACGTGTTGTTTATAAATATGCTATTATAAAAATGCTGATAGTAATCCCTTCATGTTATAAATAGATCTTTAAATAACTGAATATAAAAATGCCGCTAGAAATCACTTTACATAATAAAATATAGTTCTTTATGGTTACTAGGATAGAGATAAATAGATAGATAACTCTTTATCGATTACCACACATGACACAATTTATAAAAATATGATACTCAAAAGGGGCAATATAATATAAAACAATAGGCGGCCTTATCGCTAATGCGATAAGATATCTACTAAGCAACTAGTGAATAGGTTGTTACTGAGCTCAATCCATTAAACTAGTCAACTATTAAAAAAGATTAACACTATTTGAGATTTGAGACCATTTCAGATGTCTTTTTTTAAAGTCATTAAGAGAAATGACTATAAAACAAGCGACAGAATATAAAAAATTAACCTTAAATTTAATGGCAGCCTTGATTTGGGCTCCTATGATCTTTCTTAATGACATTATTGGAAATCGTTGTCACAAGTCTATTAGCACTCGTTCACACATTCATTATGCCTAGTCTGTTTTTATTATTCTAAGCCGCTTACCCAATACTCATCAAATGTCGTGATAATCACAGATTCGTCACAGTTACATGTCGAACAACTGTAACTTAATTCGTTATCAATAATTCGTATGTTAATACCGATTGATTGTCGATAAAATTGCTAATTTGGAATCTTTACGAGGTATGAATCAAAGGATTTAAATGAAGTTCACTACTCGAAAATGTCAATTTAATTTGAAGTAAATTTGCTTGTTATGCCACTGATTTTTTCTTGGTCATGCTGTATTAGGTCAGTAACCAGGTTGAGGTATGGTGGCCCTGAAAAAGGCCTATAACCGTTGGTGAAAAAATCAGCGAAGTGTAAGGATTAAAGTGCGCCTCTTGGAGCCCTCTTTCGTGCACATGTCACATGCCTTCAATTTTTTCGGTTTCAGCACATGCAGCTTTCTTTATGATGTTTTCTTTCACCGTTTGAGAGCACTCGTATAGCGCAAATAAATTTTCCGAAAGTAAGATTCGAACCCATGAAATGTGGATCGAAAGGCGGGGCCACTAACACCACTGTGCTGTATTTAGAACGTAAAACTGCAACAAAAAAAGCAACCAAGAGTCAAAATCCGCTCATTTTCAGAGCTAATCTGACCATAATAATTGGCTTTGATTAGAACATTTTGAACTTTATAATCATTTGATGAACAACTCAGTTCCATTTAAGACTCTAAGTGCGGCCGTAAATCGTTAAATTTTAATAAGATTTGTTAGTAATTGTATTGGACTAATCAGTGATAATTGCAAATTTTTTAAAATTCATATTTCTCTGTCGTCGTTTTGTTTCATATCGATTATTAATAATAAATCATAACCCATTTTTATTATTTATTTAATGTGTATTATTGATTGGTATTTATGTGCAAAAATTGGATCTGAAGAGATCGATTACAAAAAACTGACCAGTAAATTTTATCTATATTAGGTGCTAACTTAGTTTTTTTTTAATGTATAAACATGATATTTTTTTATAGTTTGTTCAATTTTCCATACAATAGACTTCAACGCGCTCTCCATGACAACAAAAAAATTATATGATATCCTTGAAAAAGTTCTATTTACTTTATCTTTACAATTCACTATTTATGTCAAGCCTGATTATATATTAATAGGTTTTAAGTTAATATTTATATGTATGATACTAAAAATCCGTCTGAATAACAGCAGTCAGCACGGAAGTAATTAGGTAAGATATTTTTTAAAACAATAAGTGGTATTTCCATTCAATTGAAACCTACATTTAAGGCACCACATACAAAACAGTATAAACAACTCATACATCAAACAACTAATTGCTCAATCAAAAAATAATATTATTTTCAATTATTAGTGCATCAATTAAGCCATATTTCCATATTAATCAAAGTTTATTAAATAATTAATTTTTATAATTAGGTAAAAGTCGGCGCGGTGTATCAAAGGGAACCTGATTTGGATCGAAACTAGTGGTCAAGAGAGAGAAGTAACTTTTTTACGTTAACTCATCACGACAAAACTACACAACTACAACATAAATCACTTGTATTGTGACTGTAGCCGTGGTGGCCCCGGCTGAAGAATAGGCACTTCCATATCTACCTATCCACAAATGTCGTAAGAGGCGACTAAGGGTAAAAAGCTAGGGAATGGGCAGCAGCGTCCCTCATTTTAACAACGATAGCTCTAACTGCGCTCGCCAACCCGCATGCCCAGAGTGGTGAGTATGGGCAAATCCCCTCACATAATTAGGAATTTGCTCTGTCTGTGGGGCAGGCCATGTTCAGCAGTGGACGTCAAACGGCTGAAATGATGATAATTGTGACTGTAGTAAACAAAATCATTCATATCAGTTATGCAAACTAAAAAAACTATAGAGTCGATTGGTGCTTAGTTGCTGAATTCTGATAGACATTAATAATTTAGTTATAGAAGAATTTCGTATCGTGCGTTTTAAAAATTATCATACTTAAATTTTATTGAATATTTTAATGCCCTTTTCACATATAACGTTTTGTATTTCGGAGAGGAACGAACGGAAATATGAGCCTCAAGTATATCCAGACAGTGATAATAGGTTATCCTGTGACTAGTGAAATATCAAAACATTATACTATGGCATATGCCCACATTATGGCAGGTTACAAGCGTATCTCCACATACGAGAAATAAACAGTTTACTCACGATGACTGCAAACAATGATGTTGTGTGATCTACCGCTAGCTTCAAAACTACATCAGTTTAGAATCGATAGTAATTTGGTACGTAAACTGTCCCATTATAGTTTTAATGACTAGCCACTAATTGTATAATTTATAATCTAATGCTATACCGGTAAGAAGCTTAAATTGTAATAAACCTATTTAGGTATTTACGGGTTATTAGTAAGTATTTTGTGTTTACTCAAGACATGCAAACATGTATACACAGTTTGTTTTATACAAAAAAAAAACTCATAACATAATAGTTGGTTCCTGGACTTCCAATTTCAAGATCGTGGGTTTGAATCCCGGTTTTTTTTATATTGCTCATCCTCAAATATCAAGATCAAAATATCAAAATCAAAGATCAGTTTGAAATAAATTTTAAATAAGTTTTAGCTTGTGGGGTGCGGTGAGATTTTCAAAGTTTTTTGACTTGAAAATAGTTTAGTAAAAATTCGCTTCGTTACAATAAAATTTGAGAGATATAACCAAGTTTAATATTAAAAACGCGGGTAATCTTTTTAGCGTCTAAATACTGTAAAATAAAGTTATAAACATTTTACAGCCACTTGAATTTAAATAATCAGCGGATATTTCTTTATCATAAATCCATCGGAACTCCTTACAATTTCTGCGTAGGAAGCCAATAAACTTATGATGAGCAAAAATGCAATCATAAAAATCTTCTATTAATAACGACTGCGTCATAGTAGCGCCAGTGAAGGGAAAGTTGAGTAGAAATAGCGAGAGGTATGGATGTTTGATGCAGGGAAAGAATCCTACTAATATTATAAATGCGAAAATTTGTGAGGATGTTTGGATGTTTGTGGTTCAATCACGGCTAAACGGCCGAACGGATTTGGATGAAATTTGGTACAGAGATAGATTATAGTCTGGAATAGCATATAGGCTACTTTATATGTAGGTACCACGCGAGCGAAGCTGCGGGTGGACGCTAGTGAATAATAGTACCCAACAGTCACATACATAGCCCTGACCCCACACTAGGATTTCCAGTGTCGTGGATATCAGAAACTAAGTGTACCATGATACCAAAATACCGGAACAAATATTTGCAGAACATGCTAACATTTGTCCCGCAGTGGGAATCGAACCCGCGCCCGCGTCTCAGATGGGCATACGCCCTCTGCGCCTCCGAGGTCGTGCGGAGGAAAGATTTAAATATGAATGTGGATAGCAGATTTCCTTCACTGTTTGAAAGCACTAGTATAGCGCAAATACATTTAGAATGACCAGGATTAATAATTAATTAAACAGTTAATTATACAAACATTCAGTCATTTCAGACTCGCCACCAATTTAATAACATCAAAGACTAGTGCTAGACTCAAACATTCGAGCATCGCTTTACACGACCCTTCGTGAAATGCTAAATCTGATAGCTTCGCTTTTTGTGCTCGATTGTACAGATGTTGCTTTTTACGACTGTCAGCTTTTTACTCAGATGTTCACATGCTGTTTACGACTGTACCGCAGCTTATTTGAGATAGCTAGTATGTATCTGCATATAACTGCATGTAACTAAACTTTCGTGATTACACAGATTACGTAGTTATAGATCGACTAATATTCTTAATCGTTTATGAGCAATTTAGAAATATATATATTGCTTGCTTGTCGTGTCACTGATTCTTTCTTGGTCATCCTGTATTAGGTCAGTGATCAGGTTGATGTATGGTGGCCCTTTTTTTCTTTCACTGTACGATAGCAAGCAATAATGACGCCGTACTGACCCCGGCTGAAGAATAGCCCCCTCTATATGTACCTACCCGTAGATGTCTTAAGAGACGATTAAGGAAAAAAAGCTAGGGAATGAACAGCGTCCCCTATTTTAACAACGAAAGCTCTAACTGCACTCGCCAACCCGCGTGCCCAGCTTGGTGAGTATGGGCAAATCCCCTCACATGATAGGAAGTCGCTTTGACAATCTGGAGAAGCTTGTTCAGCCGTGGACATCCTACGGCTGAAATGATGACGATAGCAAGTCAATTTTCGCGCGTTGTATAGAGTAACCCAGTGACTGCTGCCCTTAGCTGTGCTCTATGTAATAACCCTCCTTTACCAGTCGGGTAACTGCTTAAGAGAAATATTGAAACATTCTTGTTGGTTGTTACATTGTGACTGAATAACCAAGTTTTACATTAGTTATTGCATAGTGGGTGGTGCCTTGACATTTGATATGAAAATCGTACGTTCGT
The DNA here is from genome assembly GCA_947579855.1 of Anticlea derivata. NCBI lineage: Eukaryota > Metazoa > Arthropoda > Insecta > Lepidoptera > Geometridae > Anticlea > Anticlea derivata. The sequence goes on from OX388270.1 coordinate 11,381,395, forward strand.
CTGCTTGTCATTTTTCCTATTAGAAAATTAAAATGTACTACGAGCACTTGCCTGCTTGTCTTGACACTGATTATTTCTTGGTCATCCTGTGTTAGGTCAGTGACCATGTTGAGGTATGGTAGATCGTTTGTAACGGTATTTGGATATATCAACTGCTTCTTGTGTATTTTGTAAATAATTATTTGTACTAAATATTTTTTGCTAATAAATATTTTTTCATAAACTGTTTTTAATAATTCCTCTAAACGAAAATGACCTCTATATGGAGATGACATCTAAATTACATTACTGAATAATGAATATATAACCTGAAAATCGTGTGCTTTATTTCTAAGATCGCAAAGTTTATTTTATAGCGAAATTATGTAACCTATTTGTCAATTCAACACACGCCGGAAATTAAAATACAATGCCACTTGTCGACGAGTGAATGTGTGACGTCGGCAAACTTAAAACGAACTGGGTAGCGATATATCCTTCAAAGTGGTCCTAGGGTTGTCAAAGATAGATCTAGTTTTTACTGGGAATGTTTATTGTGATTGTGAAATGTATGGGAATCTAATCGATGTTTTATAGGCTAACGGGTGTTTATTGCGTTGATTTTTTATTAAATTTATTTTTTATCTTGCTTGTCGTGTCGTTTTCGTTATAACTACTAAGTTTTTTTTAATATAAATTGTGTCAACCATATTTGTGAGCACAATACTTTAATTAACTTTTTTATTCAACCAAATAATACTCATAACCGGAATTATATTTCATAAAAGCTTTAGCCCGTGACTCCACTTGCGTGGCACCTACATAAAAAGTAGCCTATATGCTATTCTATGTACAGAATCTGCTCCAAGTTTCATCGAAATCGGTTGAGCCGTTACGACGTGATTCAACCACAAACATCCTCATAAACTTTCGCATTTATAATATTAGTAAGAAGTAGGATAGGATTAGTAGGAATTAGGATCAGTCGCATTTTAAATAAGTACATTTTATTAGCTTAAAATTCTAGTTCAAATTATTTTGCAAAAAGTAACAACCCTAAATCAACGCGTGCGCAAACGCAGTAATTTGTAAGCGCCGTTGCTATCTACCCCATCAAAATCAATTTTGGTCCTTATTTATAGTGTGGTAGGATTCAGAGTTGTGATACTGAGATCTAGGTTGAATAGAAAAGTGTTTATTTTGTAAATTGTTTAATGTTTGCTGGGTGTTGGTAACTTGATTGATAAATATGTAGGTGGTAAGTGGCTCATTCTTAGTTATACCTACAATTTATTCTTACTACCTGTACCTGATCGGTTCCACTCCCATACTATGTCAGTTTTGAAACAGAATGACATGATACTTGTTTTTGGTACTTGGTAAAGCCTGAAAGAGGCTTTTTCTACACCCAATTGGCAATAAAGTTTGTAATATGACTTTTGGAAATACAACATTTTCCATTGACAAAAACTCTATGCAAAAATCTGTGTTTTGTGGTCAAATCAGTTCAAACTCAACTATTTAGCTGTTTTAGCACCAATCTTTATGCAGAATTTCTCGTAGTTTAATAATTATTCGTTATAAGTAGATAAAAAGACCAAAAAGAGTTAATAAGATGACTTTTTTGAAAAATTCTATATATTTTTTTCGCTAATATTCTTTCTCTTCTTTATTAAATCCCTAATCTCTATCGGAAACATCATTATCATTAGCCTGTAGAAGTCTACTGCTGCCTTGTTCGGGACATATTATGAATCACCTTGTACATCGATGGTCGGTAATATTTCAACATCTAATTTACTTAAAAGTAAATGTCTAAATGACATTGATCCATTCACCTGGAAAATTCAATTCATTGGTATCTCGAGCACATCCTGAATCAATTCGAATAATCGTTGCACAACTCGATTATAAATCAGAGCACACAGGCTATTGTTTGATTCGATTGCATTCGACCTATTTCTCAACTCTTTACTACGTTTGTATGAGTAAATAAATAGCTTTTAAAACCCTGGTATATTTACAAAGCTGTGACTATCATTAGTTGGGGAATAAAGGTTCTCGAATGGCGACCACGAACCAGTCGACGCAATTTTGGAAGGATAAACACCCATGAACGAACGATGAAATTGTGAAAGTTACGGAAAGTCAGTAGACGGAGAGGGTTCAAGACTGTTCATCATGTCACACTTTTAGGAGGCTTATGTCCAGCAGTGGAATTCTTAGACAGATGATGATGATGAATGCACTCTTAGGTTGAACTATCTAACAAACTATAAAGCTTCTATCAGAAAAGGAAATAGCTAGTCAACGTAAAACAAACCGATCGAAGCTTGTCTATTAGTTACAAACGGTTTTCATCCATTGACTATAACAAAACAGATTCAATATTCAAATGCACAATACGACCCGTAATTTGTTTAAAAAACAAGTCAACTCTAACCATTACCCTTTACTAGAACAGCCTACATCACCCAGACACTTAATACTCTTTACGGACTACATTGATGATTCAACAGGCAAATCTGAGTATACGCCACCATTTAAATGGAAAACTATATCTACCTCAAATGGATCTATCTGCATCCCCATTCAGAAGAAATTGAATCTTAGCAAGAAGAAAATAAAGCTTTTACTCCAATGACAGGTTGTGGTGAATTAAATGCACACGAGAATGAACGTTATAGCTTAAGTGATAAAGGTCGAAATCCTGTGGTGGGAAGGGAAGTGGTGATAATTACAGATGACAATGACTGCACAGCACGCGTTACAAATAAATAAATCCTTGCTTGTTATTCCCTACACGATAGTATTATGTAAGCTATTTGTGGATTAATAGGTCAATGTACGTTACTTGATGTACTTTGGATTTTGAACTAGTGTAATATCAGATTACGAAGTAGGTATATGCGAATATTTTAGTGCGAACTTAGAAGTCAGTGATGCTGTAGGTACTTTGCGATAGTATTCTGTTAAATTAGAGTCACCAGCATCTTTTGACTTGGTTGAAATCGACAAATTAAAAGAGTTCAGTTACACGGATTTAGTAAACAAAACAAAAAGAACGATCAGCAACAGTTTACAAAACAGTGCACAACTGAATCCAATGGGAAGTACTCTGGATTCAGGAAATGGTTGTGAGGAATTCATTGAGGAATGGCTTTTTAGATTCTGCAAATGCTTTAGTACTATTGATCAAATTCACAGCGGCAGATTACATAGAAAACAAAAGACCATTATGTGTAGCGATTGTGAACTTTGAGAAAGCATTTGATTCAGTGAACTTTGAGGTGTGACGGACACAGCAGCGGTACTAAATTGGCTACTGATATATCAAAGGGTTAAAGTGTTTATACAGCAAGGCCACTATGTGTATTAGACTTCTGGACCAGAGCACGAATATCAAACTATTGCAAAAAGGGTGAGAAAGAAATAAACTCTGCATCGGAATATGTTTAAAAGCTTTTGGTAGTCTCGTGTGACGCCGGTATTTCGATCGGAACGATTGGAATTTATTGTCTAGATTGTTATTGGTTGTCGTTACGTCATTTAGTCGTGGTATGTTGATGAGAGCTTCGCTATAGGCGCCATAAAGTGAAGGGACAAACGTCAAAAAGTATAATTTAATGATCGTTAAAATTCGACATCAGATTATATTTTTACGATTGATGAGTCTGATGACAGTCGATGACCTATTCATAAAAAAACGATATTCAAATAGGTATTTTAACGATAAGCGTTTTATCTTCCACAATCTAAATAACGGGGATTATGATTAAAGATTTCACTATAAACTAAAAGCGTCTGATTTTCTGAATAAAGCTCATTTAAATAAAGATAAAAAGACGTGTCAGTCAAGACACTCAGGTATAATAGTCGTCAAAAATTGTTCTCTAATCGACAATGTATGTTCATTGGGTACCCAAGGGCCTAACCGTGATCATATAAACGTTATTTACGGCTGTAAACCGATAAAGTCTAATAAACTAGACGATAAAATAGGTAAAGGTGACGTACACTTTGACAAAAAAAGAAAAAAAAATCGATCGAACGCGAGGACTTGAATCGATTGAAGTGAGCGCGTTTATCGATCGAATGATTACTGTAATGACAATTTATGCGTTAGTGAAGTGGGATATGTAAACGAGGCACAAGTAAGGCAGTCTATTCATTCAGTTAGGACCACCCGCGTGAACGAATACTCTTTATCGATAATTTGTCGTTTCATTTTGATTTTGGAAAGTTTTATAGGGATTTGTAGTGGATTTAAAACGTGTAGTAGATGTGTAGCTGGGAATTGTTTATGGTAAGTTGTTGATGCTAATTTATGTTGGATCAAGGCTGGGAACTAGATAATTGAATGTTGTAGTATGGTAGAGCTTTGATAGAAAGTTTTATAGTCTATGTTTATTGGTGAAACAAATTCAAAATTTACTCTGAATCACAATAAAACCATGCTCAACCAGCTTCCGATAAGTCAATTATATATATTTTAAAATAATCAATTTGAGATTTTTTACGAATTTCATCGTAAATGCTTTCAAAACGTCTTTTTTCTGAAATTTTCACTAAATTTTACAAAATTAATAATGCTGACGACCTCGTTGGTGCCGCGGGCGAAGACCGTTTTATAGAATGCACTTATAAATAATAGGTACACACTCTATAATAACCACATTATATTTACACATTCCAAGTGGTGTTTTCCCACTATGATATCACTTAACAACATCGTATCATCAGATCGGAGTGTTGCGGTTGACGGCCCGTGAAATGGCTGCGCGCGCGCATATCGCGTTACAGATGCTCGGAATTATAATGTTTGAAATGCTGTCAACCGATTAGATGTGCGGTTAATTTGTTTGGCAGTTGTGTTCAGTGCTTGTAATAATGTTGTGTAGATGATTACAAGCCCCTCACTGCTTTTTGAGAACCTTTACTCTGCAACAGTTGTCGGTTCTACGAACTATGTATATGGCCTGCCTGTAAGTTTAGGTGGCAGTACCTAAACTTACTAATTTTCAGAACTATGTCGGTGACTTTAGTACTTTAATCTGGACGCAACTACTATTATATGCTGCTAATCATCTTTTCCTCAATTATTTTCTTACGTCAATTAAACAAAATTTTCATCGTAATTGAAATCAAAGTAGATAATCTTAAAATATTATTGAGTAATGATTAAAGATACGAGTACCTTCTCTTTATTTCCATGTCATTTAAAATGATATAGTATCGCACTTTAAGGGGCTTGCGATATCTTTAAGGTAATAACGAATACCCGAAATGTCAAACTCAAAATAGATATAAATATAGATTATAGATTAGATAAATATATATAGATATACATATATTTATCTAACCTATAGATCGTTTGTAACGGTCTTTAGATGGCTCAACTGTTTCTTGTGTATTTTGTAAATATTAACTTGTATTCGTTTTAAGTTTCTTTCTGTAAATTAAACTTACTCAAAATTGACTTCAGTAGATTTAGTAGAAGAATAATTTTTAAACGAATTTCAAGTAATTATCAAGGAAATATCGCGTGTAAATTGAGCACGGCCTAACCCTCTTCGAATCACGTAAATAGAGAGAATTATCGGCGTCTAAAGCTAGGTGTTCACTATATTTACAATGTGCCACCTGACAGCCTGACATTCAATTGTTCTGGAGCTCCACATATCACGGAATCCCAACTTTGCTCCTTGCGAGACGAAATATCAAGGTGTTTTGTTTATTTACTTTAAGTATTAATTTAGTTCCTTAATAGACTTAGAAATTCACTGAACAAAGTCAGTTTTGAGTATGCGTTCTCGTGATATTCGATATCGCTAAAGCAGAATTCAAACGGCGAGCGATATGTCCAATGATAACACCTACATTCTGACAAATTAATCAATGATTATGATTAAGTTACCTGGAATTTATAACAAAATGATCCTTATCTCTACTAGATAAAGTTAACTTTTAGTTTGACTTGTAGGAAATAGCGTTATCGTTGGGCTATATCGTATGCCCTCAAATTTCAAACTCAAATTTGACTTTCATCAGTAGTAAGTATTATTTTGAAAAACACTTTAAACATATACAAGATGACAAAGTCACCGTAAAATTGACTTTATTTATTAAAGATAAGGAACATGATAAAATAAATTTAACATCACATATATACATATATAGCATGATATTTGAACGTGACTTGAACCCGATAAAAATATTTTGAGTAAACTGACATATCTACGCAATTCTACAAATTGATATACCTTATGGCATCTTGAGAGGCTCCGTTCAAAGGTTAGGTCGCATTTGAATAATTTGACAATATTTCGCCGTAATCTTGCGTCCATTTGAAGCCACAATTATGTGAGGCAACAAAAATGTGGATCAATTATTTGTTTTGTAACGAACAAGCTAACAGGTCACTTTATATGGAAAAAAGATTCTTGTTTATAAAAAATAATGCAAAGGAATAGGCCACAGAATATATATATATATATTTTATGTTATACGGAGGCAAACAGGCCTACGGCCCTCCTGATGGTAAGTGGTTACCGTCGCCTATTGACATTAGCAACACCTGGAGCATGGCTAACCTGCCTGCCGAACCCCTCCCCCCCTAAAGAGCTCTGACAACCTTACTCACCGCAGGAACACAACACTATTTGAAACAAATAATGTTATTTGGCTGCGATCTTCTGTAAGGCGGATTTATCTATATAAGGAGCCTTTAAGAGGCGAACTTTAATCCTTTCACTACGCTGAAAGTTTCACTGACGGTCATAGGCCATTTTAAGGGCCACCATACCTCAACTTGGTTACTTGGTATAGTATGACCATGTAGAATCAGTGACATGATAAAGCAAAGCAAAAAAGCGTAAACCAAACCGGGACAAATGTTTGCAGAACATGCTACGAACCTGCGCCTCTTGCGTCTTAATCAGGCACTTGCCCGCCACGCCACTAAAGTCGTTAATAATTATGATGATATCTATTGAACCAAACAGGTCCGAAAAATCAATAAAATCCTCGCTCCACTGATCGTAACAGTCATAATCTGATTAAACATAATTCCGCGATATTTATTAATAACTACCAATTTAACATTAATATCGAGACTAATCTACGGTAAAAGATTAACTAAAATTATATATTTGTCATTTAAACATCAATATTAATCGCGAAAGCGTTCAGAAATGCTTAAAATATGTAAATTATCGAAACTATAGGTTCTGGAAAAAAAGTTGAACCAGTTTTACACCTAATTTATATCTGTATCAGATTAAAGATATTTATTGCAATAATTAACATATCAAAATAGGGTCTTAACAGCCACAATAAGAAAATAACTACGGGCTATATTTCGGTACGAGCGATGACAGCATCAATCTACACATAAAAAGAGTTGACATTTGTTTGTTTGTATGTAGTGGGTAATCTTTGGAACTACTGCACCGATTCTAGAAAATTATTTCCCTAGTAAAAAGCAACACTATCCCTGTGTGCCAAATTTTATTTTGATAAAGTTACTTTTCATTCCCAAAACTCAATACTTGTAAATCAAATCGGATAAAAATTGCCGCTTCGCTTAAATCCTATGTTCCAATTTCTAATTTGTGACGACTGCGCGCTCATTTAGTCTATGGCTTTGCCTTAGCATTCGGTATTTATGTGTATGGTCATTTACACCGTATTTTTTTACTTAAACACTTGTGCACGTAAGGAGCCTCTAAGAGGCGCACTTTAATACTTTCACTACACTGATTCTTTCACCGACGGTTATAGGCCCTTTTCAGGAAGAAGGTTGTATATTGGTTCAGACTGATACATTTGGAACAAAGTTCCTTATCGAGCGTTGCGAAAGGGGGATAGACGAAAAAAAATTAGACCAAAAGTTTTAATGACACTTTTTTAATGTCATACTTTGGTTTTTTGTTCGAAAGTGTTGGTGGCCAGTGTCATCCTCAGTAGGTAAGCAAAACGCAAAGAGGTTGATAACAAAACATAGAGGCTGGTATTAATCTTGTAAATATTTAGGCAAATGAAGTCGGTTTTCAGTTTTTGTAAAAAATACCAATGCGTATGTATTTAGTAAAATTTTATTACAATTCCTTCACTAATTAATCGAAAGGAACTTCGTTCCATCTGGGTGTCCCTTGACACCTCTCAAGTTTTTTTTTTGTTATAATATGTTGATTAAGTAGTAGTTTGTTACAAAGTAATCTAATCATACACAATAAAAATAATTTTAGGAGACAATTTCCTTATATTATACTTTATATTCTAGGTTTAATCATCATATAATATATCAAAGCAATAGTTTTCTGAATCAAAAAACGTATAAAAGGCAACTCGGGAATTTTTAACCACATTGTACCACACATCTGAATTAACCTAGAAACTCTTATAAAATTATTTTAGCTACTAGTAGATTGTGTAACAGGATCCACCCAATATCGAATTACAGTTTGAGAATATATTGAAGTATATTAGTTCAGTAGATTAGCTATTAGTTCTACCTAATAAGACTTAAATAATCATTTCTGTGTGATAAATAAAGTTGAATGAAATCTGGTAGCATTTTCTATATTATTATCAAAATAATCCTAATTTATCTACAAATTGTTAGTTCAAGTGGAAGACACAATACATGGTCGCATACATGGTCCTGACACCACACTAGGATTCCCTATATCGTGGGTCTAAGAAACTACGAGTGTCATGGTACTACAACACCCAGACCCGCAACAAATATTTGCAGGTCATGCAAACATTTGCCCCGGACTCGAACCACTTGCGTCTCAGATGGGCAGTCGCTCGCTGCGTCACCGAGGTTGTCCAAACCGAACACGTATCGCCATTCACAATGTGAGTATTTCCTCTAGTCAAACTGATTATTCTGATTGAATTGTAACATCTGCCACTTGCCACTTTCACACATCGATTGATCACAAACCCGCGAATCTTTAATGAGCACTGAGCCAATCGCACAATACACTCAATCAGAGAATAGTGACGATAACGGAGCCCTCACTATATAATCACGAGTATTCAAAATCGGTATAATGATCGACATACGCGCTGTCCACGGCACCACAGCTGATAGTTGGAATAGCTGGATCAGTCAATACCGAGTAATAACATGGGGATATGCACTAAACTATCAGGAGGATTTTCAACACTACGTCGTCCGGTTTGTGTTTGCTGTTCAAGTACCTTTAATTCCCAAAAGTTGCCGGTCCTCGCAGCTGGCTAACAATCAAAATGGCTTCATCCATTTAGATTGTTTTAGTTTCATTCAAGAATATGGGATAGATATAACGGGATTACATTTTCGGTAGGTTCTCGTATATGGTAGTTTGGTAGGATATATATTTGGTATGTATTGTATAGATAGTATGTATGTGTTAAATATATATATATATATATTATGTATATCAGTCTCTGGTACCCATAGTACAGGCTATGCCTAGTTTGGGATCAGTTGACAATGTGTGATATGTCCAGAATATTTATTTATTTAAGACCCATAGTATTGGGGTACAAGTATACTAGCTGTTCTAGCCCGTCTATAGAAAATAACATCAAAAGAAAAAGAAAGCGCCTGATTTCAGAATAGTTGCGTTTAGGATCTGATGGAGCGAATTTAGAACTTTTGTTGTGAACTTTTGTTGATCATGCGCGAACTTTCACCCGATTGTTAACGCGTAGTCTTTTTCATTTCGTGTCTATAAGACGTTACTTGTTGATTTGTGATATATATATTTTTTTATACAACAGAGGTGGCAAACAAGCTTACAGCCAGCTGATGGTAAGCGGTTACCGTAGCCTATGAGCGCTTGCAATACCAGAGGCATCACGCACGCGTTGCCGACCCCGAACCCCCTTCCCTAGAGAGCTCTGGCAAACTCACCGCAGGAACATAACACTATTTGGGACAAGAATGTGTCTCATCGTCATCATTTCAGCCGTATGACGTCCACTGCTGAGCTTGGTCTCCCCCACAGATTTCCAGAGCGAATTCCTATCACGTTCCCAGCGCAGTTAGAGCTATCTTTGTGAAACAAAGGGACGCTGCTGCCCATCTTACATCCACGGGAACGTAGATATGGTTATTGGTCAGATGAGGTTTTTAGGAGGAGGTAGGGCACAGGGAGATTTTCTCGTTCTAAATTGGAGCAGATGTCTGGGGAGGTACGCCTTACAGAAGATCGCAGCCAAATAACATTTGTTTCAAATAGAATTTCAAAAACAATTTTGTTCCTGCGGTGAGTATGTTGCCAGAGCTCTTTAGGGGGAGGGGGGAGGGGTCGACAACGCGTGCGTAATGCCTCTGGTATTGCAAGTGCTCATAGGCTTCGGTAACCGCTTAGGTGGGCCGTATGCTTGTTTGCCACGATAGTTGTATAAAAAATTACTTTAGTTTGTCTGCGGATCTAAGCATTGTACATAGCTCGCTGAGCGACCTAGAGCTCATCATGAGGCCCTCAGTAAAAGACCACGTATCTGTATCTTAAATAGGTACTTGAACCCATTCACAGAACAACGAGCCAAACCGGAGCAAAGAGCCATCTCATTAACTCTTTATGGCGCTTTTTGCGAGTAACGTTTATAAACTGTTAACCTTAATGGTGGCAGATTGTATAGTACCAATGAGGTGGTTAAGCCCGTGTTTTGGATAATTAATGCCTGCGATGATTTGTAGCCGAGTTATTTGGAAATAAAAGGGGGCTTAATGTCAATGAATGTGAAGGGAAACAATAAAAATATAATAAAATGTTTTTTTAATGTAACGAACTGAAGTGAAGTTCGATTACTTTTTGGCTTTATTCCAATAGTAATTATAATAATATAATACATATCCAATTAATTCCAAATAGACAAAAAAGTTACTAAAAATATGTTACTATTAACCTTTTTATTAAAATGTTTTGAAAAAGTAAGAAAAAAATATTCATCCTCTATAATAAATATGATATTAATATGGACTATTTATTTATTATTTCCATAGTATGTACCTACGCAAAGCATATTTTGACCTAATATTTTTAACCCATTTGATATACCTATTAAATAATATTAGCAATTTGGTCTAAGATTATGCCGGTTTTCATCGCTCGATGATCGGTAATGTCTTATAGGCGATTAGCGGAAAGTGGCGTTTTAATTATCTATTAAAAAATTATCTCGTTTCTAAAAACATTTCAAAGTAACCCTTATACCCTTAATTGACTTTGACTGAATTAGCTTCATCAGAAAGTCGGCTGTAAATTTATACTTGAATTCACCGATTAAATGAATAATTCAATGGGTGTATTCACATTATGGCGTCATTAAAATATTGGAGGCGCGTGTGACGCACCTCTTAAATTTTAATTTTGAGATTGTAAATTTTGCTTTACTACTTTTTAAATTATATTTTTAACCAAATTTCAAATGAGCGATGTTTAAATGTCAAAAAGTATTTTTGTTATGCTTGAATAATTTTTTTTGTATACTTATACTTCTTTTTTTTTATAAAACTGAATTGGCAAAAAAACTTACGGCCCACCTGTTGGAAAGCGGTTACCGTAGCCTATGAGCGCTTGCAATACCAGAGGCATCACGCACGCGTTGCCGACCCCGAATCCCCTCCCCCCTAAAGAGCTCAGGCAACCTTACTCACCGCAGGAACACAACACTATTTGAAACAAATAATGCTATTTGGCTGCGATCTTCTGTAAGGCGGAGGTACCTCCCCGGGCGGGCTGCTCCAATAACGAGAAAAACTCGCTGTGCCCTACCTCCTCCAAAAACACAACACACAACAAATACACAACTCTTTTATTAACAAGGTGATTTATGTATGCATGATTTTAGGATAGTATGCTAGTAACGGAACACGTAGTATTATGAGGTAAAGTGCTAAAATCGCAACTTCTTAAAATTACTTCATTTTCCTGAAACTCGACCATCGCTGATAATTTTTACATTTAGCAAATTGCTTTATTGAACTTTATGGGCAAAACACGAACTTTGATACAAATCGTAAGATTCATGGCTTTCCACCAATTTTTAAAATTCATCCGTAAAAAAATCTTTTTGGCATTATTGATTCTATTCGCGACTGGTTGCTTCTTCAAATTTAAATTCAAAAGGCGTTTATTTCAATAAAATCACTACGATCGCTTTGAAACGTCTTAGAAACTAGGTGAAGCTACGCCTTTTCCTCGAGACCAAGCCTAAAAGAATCAGGCAACGAACACGGCTTGGTGCCTCAGCCCTACTTTCTATCAACGTAAGGTAACATAACCAGTGTGGCCAATGGTTAATATGACCAAAAAAGAACCAGTGATAAGAGGTAAACTTTTGTTTTCAAAGCAGACTCCGTATCAAAATGATTCGACATCCAGTCGATTATTGAAAAGTGTGCAAATTACAGGTTGCATCGACATTACGGTCTGTAATATTGAGTCGGCTCGCGTAATATACTTTAATTTTTATGCCCCAAATTCTTGATCGATTATTTAAGTTTATTAATTCGCTTCAGTAAAATACAAGTAATGCTTGCTTGTCGTGTTCTTGATTTTTCTTGGTCAAAGTCAAAGTCAAAGTCAAAAGGCGTTTATTTCAATAAAATCACTAGGATCACTTTGAAACGTCTTAGAAACTAGGTGAAGCTATGCCTGTTCCTCGCGACCAGTGAGCATGTATGTCATCGTAGGAATTTTAGTCATTTGATTTTATTATACCAAATAAAAAATAATTTAAAATTTTAGGCACCACATAATGGCCAGAATAAATAAAAATGACCAGAAAAGGGTCGGTGACTAGATATTCTTGCTTAAGAATTATGGGTCTACGCCCGCTACTGGATTATGAACCTGCGACCTTTGGTTCAATGGTTCAATACGTAAATAAAATAGAAGTAAAATCAATTTATGTTATTTATGTGTTGTACAATATTTAAGTCACTTAATTAAGGTTTTGTTCATTTACAATACAAAAATTAACAAAACCTTAATCAAGTGACTTAAATATTGTACAATGTACATTGTACAGTTCTTCATAAAATTAGGCAAATTTTCATAAAATTTCGCAATTTTTAATATTATTTTAATAATGAGTTTTTTTCTTAATTTTTTCTGTCCAAATTTATTTCACAAATCTATTATTCTACTTTAATCTACTAACTCTTAAATAAGTATGTTATAGTCGAAATTTAGGAAAGATAATAATCAACTTTCAGCACATTAACTAATAGTTTATTATAGAAAATCGGTATCACTGATAAGATAATTAACATAATTAAAGATTTATTCAAATTGTTATTGAAAACAAACATTTCCAATGTGTGGGTGGGACTTGCCATCTATATGTTAATACCGCCCTTATTACAATGCACTAAGTGTCAGGTTTCTTAGAATATGTTATAAGAAAACATACGATGGAGCTTGTTAATCAAGCAACTAATTAACCGTTGGTGTTTTTTATAATATTTATTTTTGTAAATTTATTGTTTTTGGTTTTTTGGTGCACCATAAAATAGAAAAACAAATAGGATTTTGTATAAAACTAATGTAAATCATGTGTCACAATAAATTATAAAATAAATAAGATCATATTTATAAAAAAAATCAGAACAAAAAGCGCTTGATTGATTATTGCCCTTTACCAAGAGTTTTTCCTAGAATTCCTTCAATTATTATTATATAGGTTCTATCACAAAGACAACAGCCACAATTGTTTAAACTATAATGGTTCCGTTTTTCAACGATTTCATTTAAAAAATCTCCATTAATTTGTTATTATAATGATGGCACGTGCACACCGACCATAAACGTGTCAGCAATCTAAATATATAAAAAAGCCGAGTTAATGACGATCAACGAACAAACAAAACCAAAGTCATAAAACAGTCGAAGGTTGCAGGTTGTCGGAGAATGGTGAGGACTCAAGACCAATCATCGTGTAACTCTTTTATGAAGGCATTCCGACAGTGAACTTCAGGCTGCAGATGATAATGGAGGGCTAACCTAAGCCAGGTTTGTAAAAAAATACATGCAAATGAAGTCACAGGTATTCTTAGTAGTGATATAAAACGCAGACATTTTAACATAAATTAGATAAATTCGGTCATATTTCACATAGCTGTGATAGTTTTACACAAGACAGGTTAACTAGGGAACGTAGCGGTTGTATATCAAAAACTTCTAAGAATGGACTGGGGTCAGTCTTGATTCAACTTTTGCATTTATAATATTATTAGGAAAGGTAGGATGTACCTATACTATTAATACAATGGTGATATATAAATGACAAATGGATAATTTTCTTATATTATTTCACATAAATAGTTGCAAAATGCCGATTTAATACTTATTTCTTTACTCCTCTTACGATTTAATAAGACGTTGTTAAAATTGATGAATAGGCTAATTTTATACTGTAAGATTTATTCATTGAAATCATAACACACAAGCTTAACAGCCCGTTTAATTTAAAACTCTATGCTCCCACAGTAGAGAACATTTTTGTCTGACAATAGTACCGATAAACTATTGCAATATTTTGGAAATTTTAAACTTTATTTTGAATGCAGTAAAGTTGATTTTTATGCGCAGTAGTCGAAAATCAATTTTTGCGAAACCTAGTGATATTTCGTCGTGACAAATGTCAGTGTCCTTGCCCACAGGTGGTCTTAAATATTGTCTGGGCGGGTGGAGCTACTTCATCTGTTCAGACGGGTATTAAGGCGTGTTCAATCGGAGTGCGATATGTCATCTATATTTTATTTCAAAATATTTAATTCTTCCTTCTTTTGAATAACTTAGTTTGACTTTTTGTTTGAACAAGGTCGGTGCATCGGGTGGGGAGCCTTCCAACAGCCTCCGACCGTCATTGTCTAATAAATATTTGACATTTTCAAGGACCTCAAAGCCTTACCATACCTTATCGAAAACCAATTACGTCAATTAAACCAATTCTCGAACCAGAACATAATTACAATATTAAAAAGTTAAAGCGGTTAATTACGTTTAAATAAGGCAACTAAATTATAATTCTTTATCATTACCGCCAACAAATTTGCAGCGACAAAACAACGCGAGAGGCGCACGGTCGCATTCAACACAAAATTGAATCGGGGACAGTTCACGGGAAATAGCTAGTTCACTTTATACTAGGTGATTTATAATGTGTATGCTATCTCAAAAAGGGGCTTATTGTAAACACAATTGGCAATAAAGTTTGTTTTACGACTTTTGGAAATTAAACATATTTTTTTAATCAAAAAATCTACTGTTTCTTGGTCAAATTAATTCAAACTCATAGCTGTTGTAGGTCATAATCTTGATGACGTTCAAACCAAAAATTCAAACAGAAAATTAACTGTAATAAGTGTCTACTTAAGGGTCATTTATAAATATTAAAATTTTAGGTGATATATAGCAGGCTATTTGTATACGGCTGTATTATGGTTAACAATCAAATCGTGCAATTCCACGCCCGTGTCAATACATGTAAAATCTAAGTCAGTGATCCAGTTACTTTCCTTTAGCTGCACATCGGCCGACATTATCTCGCGACAAAAAGTCGCAAATTGATTCGGAGTAGCAAATTGCTTGCGGTGCGACAATTCCGAGATCAGGTTTGTCGCTCCCGTTCTGGTATTACGTGTAGGTTTTACGATGGCAACTATGGGATAAATACATCTACACTTATGTGTAGGTTTTATGGCGGCCAATATGGCTTAAATACATATACACTATACATTCTTGAATAAAACGCGCTGGTGACACGACTTTCTTGGCCGTTTCAAAAGAGTAACGTTTAATTTTGAACAGGTGACAAGTGGAATTTACAAAATGTGAGCTGAACAGCCCCACTTGTTTAAGCTTACTTCACAACGAAAAAAATAAAAGTTTTTATTAAAGTCTAAATATTCAAAAAAATAAGATGTGTTTGAACGGATGCAATATTTCATCTAAAATGTATAAAATTATCTTTAATTTTGAAATTGAGTCTTAGGGCCTTGCGAATCGTTGAGTTATATCGAAAACTCTAAAATGTATACGTAAGGGATATTTTGAAATAAATTAATAAATACATAATATCACAAGCCGTTTGAACAATATTTTACAAAACTATTTTGGAATTGGGACTAATAAGTAAAGAAATTCAGATAAGGACAGGTGATTGCAGTAAAAATGATTATAGTCTCAGCAGATAAAACCGCTCAATGAACCATCATGAATTTCACTTCTAGCTTGCATTCTAGCATTACGTCATAGCGTTACGTACAAGACCACTTTTTACAAAGCCATAGCACGTGCCATCGCCATTACATTCCCACACGTATTTCGACCACCGGCCATTAATCATAAAACATTACCCGCGAAGTTGTGACCGATAGCGATAGTAATGATGATTTTGATAGTAATTTATTGGGATTCCCTTAAGGCTATGGATTAATTCAAAAATGAATTTATGACTTTATTTACTACATAGTTAGATTCTAGACTGCACAGTACTGCCATTTTAATTCGTAGGTAAAGGTACATCGTACAGTTGCCTGAACTAAGATGATTTTATAATTTTATAAATGTTGCCACAGTACCTACTACAATAAATTAAGATGTAGTCAAGTCAAAAGGCGTTTATTTCAATTAAATCACAAGGATCACTTTGAAACGTTAGAAACAAGGTGAAGCTACGCCTGTTCATCTTACCAAGCCTGGAAGAATCAGGCAAACACGGCTTGGTGCCTATCATTTTTTTCGATGATCCTTTTTCACAAAACGGAATGTAGAGCTTCAGTGTAGTGCCGATCGAACTAGTGATCAGGCCTATGTTTTATTTCATCATCATCATCATCATCAGCCTGAAGGAGTCCACTGCTGGACATAGGCCTCCCCCAAAGAGTTCCATGACGAACGGTCTTGAGCCTTCTCCATCCACCGACTTCCCGCAACCTTCACAATCACCATATTTAATTTAATTGATTCAAACAAACTTTCAAACCCATTTTCAGAAAGTCTAAACATCCCACAAATGGCCATTTAATTTCAAAATGGCTATTTAAATTCGAATGCAAACAGCCCATTTCAACTAAAGCTACACGTCCACCTATTTGTCGACCATGCTTCCTTAGCCCAAGCAATTCCTGATTTGCGAGACAGACGGCCGCTATTCAGGCGTCAATCCGACCATCCACTTGTACCCACATGTCCTAGGACTTAGTTGGAATACCTATTTAGTTTTTAGTAAGAATTTATGGGGCTAGATCGCAGATTTTGTTGATGGATTGACTTCGCTATCTTGGTATTTAAAAGGATTTGGGCTTGACTGCAACTGTAAGGCTGCAAAGGTTGCCAAGGGCATTAGGTTCAAAGCCTGATTCAAACCAGTGAATTATTTTACTAGTAAACGCGATGGCATCATAAATAAAACATTCAATAAGCTGGATTTGCCTAGTGGAAGGTTCCCCGACTTTTGATCCGAAGGTCGTGGGTTCGAATACGTTCGTTTTATTTATGATTTCAATATATAATTTTTATGTTTTCAGTTATTCACACATAGAGCACCTATATTTTATCACCTATATTACTTAATAAAATAAAACACTGGAACTATAAAAACAAATAATTTTGACCATACGACCATGTGCCAAGAGAACTAGATGCAGTCCCGCGATGAACTGCCAAAGAAATGAAAAAGCCATCCCTCTTGTGCCCAATCTTAAAATTCATTACATTTTTACACCGGTTTAAAAAATACATATTTTTTTTAATAAATGATGATAATTCGATCCTTGGATGTTTCTCGAAAAGTACGTAAAATCTTGTTAAATTAATTTTAAACAATGGCGTGATTAATCTTAGGTCTTGGTTCCCAAAAAAGCGGACGGCGTTTTATTACGATGCTGATTGTTTTTACATCCGTGTACTAATAATAACGACCTAATAATAATAATAACGACGATTAAAGAAGATTTTCGTAAAAGATGAATACTCGAAGAACTACCCTTTAAGTATATTTAAACTAATTAATAACTTTTCAGGTATATAATTAGGTTTTTTGTTAAAACAAATACCTATTAAAAACTGCTACATATTTGCTGATTAATTTCCGTGGAACTCCTCCTTACTCCATCAACAGATGGGATTTATAAAGTGGGACTAAATATTAGCAGCATGCATCAAAAGAATGATGAGATTCATTTCTCTGTTATTATTACGGCCGTCATATAACGTTTGCGTTATTACTAAAATGTAGTAAAAAGCTTACCTTGCACCCTTCACACGTAAAGGCTCCAAAATGAAACCCCGCCGCAGGCTCCCCGCACACTTTGCATTGTTGGTTCATCTGGAACAAAGTCGTGTGTAAGTGGACTTATTTTAATTCAATCAGCCCAGCCAATCTTTTCATCTTTTATTTTTAACTATATTTGCTAACATCGTCATTTCAGCCGTATAACGTCCACTGCTGAGCATGGCCTCCCCCACAGACAGAGCAAATTCCTTACATGTGGGGGGATTTGCCCATACTCACCACGCTGGGCATGCGGGTTGGCGAGCCCAGTTAGAGCTATCGTTGTTAAAATGAGGGACGCTGCTGCCCATCCCCTAGCTTTTTTCCCTTAGTCGCCTCTTACGACATCCGCGGATAGCTAGATATGGAGGGGCGTATTCTTCGAAGAATAGGCATGAAAAACATTAAGCACACATTTAATTTTGCAACTTTGAATAAAAACTCTATTCTTGGCTTGATTCTCTATTAAAAATCGACAACAACAAAAGTGACATCATCATCAATATGAATCAGTCACAAGAATCACTTCCGCGAGCCACTCGAAGTATTTTTATAACAGCGCGAGTTCAAATATTGGGTGCAATGCAAACATTGCTGTTAAAAATAAATATGATGTTGAGTGATGATGGAGGAGGTCACTTGTTATATTTTTATAACTAGCAAGCTTGGCAATGGTATTCTTGCCACTTCACTGTGTCCGTTATACGAAGGTAGCTTTTAAAACTCACCAGTCAAGAGTTTTTTTTTTATATAACTAGGGGAACGTGAAGAAAACTTATAGTAGATATTCTTAGAGCGACGATGGGCTTGCAAATGGATGTTCTGATTACAATAAGAGTTTTTTTTAAAGGAAAATTATTCTAAGAAGATTTTAAGCATTAAATATTTGAAGTTCTTTCATTAATGTAATACATTTTCTTTAACTGCTTGATCTGATCCATGATGGTCAAATAAAGGGCAAACCACTAACTTTTAAGATAAGTTTCCATCCGTCTTTGCCTGCGTGTACCCTGATAAAATGTAGCCTATATTTGTTGCAGACTGCTTAGTACTTTATTTTTATTTTTTTATACAACAATTGAGGTGAGGTGATAGTCGGGGTGATGGAGATACTTTTGCATTTATAATATTATAAGTCTGTTGTGATTTACAACAGACTGAGTACGAACTGTAAAGCATTAAAAACTGGTGCATAAAAATAGAAGAGAACTCTTATCAAAGAAAAAGATACTAT
Source organism: Anticlea derivata (assembly GCA_947579855.1). Lineage (NCBI taxonomy): Eukaryota > Metazoa > Arthropoda > Insecta > Lepidoptera > Geometridae > Anticlea > Anticlea derivata. Next base: position 11,400,896 of record OX388270.1, read on the forward strand.
ATATTTGTTTTCTTAAAACATACATTTAACATAAAGCACCTCTTCTCTGTAGACATGAAAATAACTATAACTAACGACTAAAAATAAAAATAATTATTAAAAACATTTCATTGTTTAACCTTGAATTTTGAAAAAAAAATGTTAAGTACTTTGCACGTACAGCAGCTCAGAGACTTACAATTAATAACGAGTAGGTACTGATTATCTGGCTTCCTAGGGAAATAAAAATGAATATGAATGATTAATCTCAAGAATGCCGTTAATAATCCAGAAAAAATATTTAAATACCATTGCGGCGTCTGTTTTCTTTTTTATTTTGTTAATTTACTGTAATGAAGCAATGTAGAGCAACCTGTTGGTATTTAATGTTCTGGAACAAGATTGTAAAAATGGAACACTTATTTATAATTGCAATCTTTTGTCCGACCTCGGTGGCGTAGCGGGCGAGCGCCCGTCTGAGATGTAAGGGGTGCGTGTTCGATTCCCACTGAGGTCAAATATTTGCATATGTATTTTTTTTTTTTTATATTCCGGACATATTCTCACGGTCAACTGATCCCAAACTAGGCATAGCCTGTACTATGGGTACCAGAGACTGATATACATAATAGATATATATTTAACACCCAGACACAGAACAAACATCTGTGTTAGTCACAAATGTTTGTCCAGTGCGGGAATCGAACCCGCAACTGAGCTATGAGGCCAGATATATTTGCATGATCTGCAAATATTTGTTCCGGGTCTGGATGTTTTGGTACCATGGGTCTCGTAGTTTCTGATACCCACGACACAGGGAATCCTAGTGTGGGTTCAGACTATTCATTTTGATCGTTGGGTGTTATTTTTAATTATTTTTCTTAAGTACTTAAAAATATCTTATAAGGCAAGTGCCCTTAGTCGACATCGTATCGTATTCTACTTATATTATAAATGCGAATGTTTGTGAGGATGATTGTATTTTTTGGAAGTTTGCGGTTTAATCACGCCGTGACGGCTCAACCGATTCCGATGAAACTTGGAACAGGTAGAGTATTTTACCTAGAATAGCATAAAAAGCTAGTTTTTTTAGGTATCACTCGAGCAAAGCCGCGTGCGCAAGCTAGATAACGATGAAATAAAAGCATTTTCAACAACAATTCTCAACATCACCTAAGGAAGTAGGTTACCGAAGAGGGCCACGACGAACGGCCTTCCACATCCAACTTAAAACAACTATAGGTACAAAATTTGGCCGTGGTGGCTCCGGCAGAACAATAGGCCCCTCCATACTAACTATCCCAACTATCTGCGGATGTCGTAAGAGGTGACTAAGGGAAAAAAGCTAGGGGATGGGCAGCAGCGTCCCTCATTTTAACAACAATAGTTCTAACTGCGTTCGCCAGCCCGGCATGCCCAGCGTGGTGAGTATGGGCAAATCCCCCCACATGATAAGGAATTTGCTCTGATTAAAATAATTGTGTTTAATAAAGGAATCTGAAATGGGTTAAAAGGTACAATTCCTTTAGGGGGTCATATAGCCCCAATTTCAATATTATGATTATTATTATTAATTTGTGGGGGAGGCCATGTTCTTGGAGGAGGTAGGGCATAGCGAGATTTTCTCGTTCTAAATTGGAGCAGCCCGCCTGGGGAGGTACCTCCGCCTTACAGAAGATCGCAGCCAAATAACATTATTTGTTTCAAATAGTGTTGTGTTCCTGCGGTGAGTAAGGTTGCCAGAGCTCTTTAGGGGGAAGGGGGTTCGTGGTTGGCAACGCGTGCGTAATGCCTCTGGTATTGCAAGCGCTCATAGGCTACGGTAACCGCATACCAACAGGTGGGCCGTATGATTGTTTGCCACCACAGTTGTATAAAAAAAAAAATGTTTAGCCGTGGCCGTCGTACGGCTGAAATGAATATGATGATGATGATGATAAGGTACAAAATACAACAGCTCTACATAATATTTAACCGTTCACAAACCAGGTTCGCATGCGTGTATTTCCTGACACAAAATGTCAGAATTCCGAGAGAGAGCACACAAACAATTATTTCGAAAATCACTTTAAGCATCGCGTGCGAATCTGTGTGTTTTGTAAAATGAATTCAAATATGTATTCCCAAAGGTATGTAAGTAAATGAGAGTAGGTACCTGTGCACGGAAAACGTAAAAGTGAATACAGAAAAAAAAACATGACTTATAACACTAAGCATAGTAAGCATGGTAGGCAACCTCACAGATCAGGCGATCTTCTAGGCTTGGTCGCGAGGAACAGACATAGCTTCACCTAGTTTCTAAGACGTTTCAAAGTGATCCTAGTGATTTTATTGAAATAAATGCCTTTTGACTTTGACTTCACTTTTGACTTTGACTTTGATCAGATCCTTGAAGAGTCTAAAGGGAGTACTCAGAGGCATGCCTAAACATTTTTGGCACATGCCCACATTTTGCTGTAGTTTTCCTGATAATTAAGTTACAAGCCTATCGCCACATACAAGAATAGGTACTTACTGATTTCCTCACTATGTTTTCCTTCGGGTCGAGTGTCAGGGAACTAGAACCTGCCTGTATGGCTGCCTTATATTTATTAAAAAAAAAATGTGCCTCCCTTGCGACGACTAAAGATACGAGAAACATTGATATACAAAAATAAAATTACCAAACTCACAAAGATAGAGAATAAATAAAATTATTTTTTCTCGTTCTAAATTGGAGCAGCCCGCCTAGGGGGGTACCTCCGCCTTTAAGAAGATCGCAGACAAATAACATTATTTGTTTCAAATGGTGTTGTGTTCCTGCGGTGAGTAAAGTTGCCAGAGCTCTTTAGGGGGAAGGGGGTTCGGGGTCGGCAACGCTTGCGTGATGCCTCTGGTATTGCAAGCGCTCATAGGCTACGGTAACCCTTTACCAACAATTGGGCCGTATGCCACCTCAGTTATATAAAAAAAAGCTTTTCTATTTTACCGTTACACAGTCAATCGAAATCTTCCGCCACTGTACCAAACGGGTTAAAATTAAATAAATGTTGCATAATAACATGCTTCGTGGGTTAACGAGATGGCGTGACAGAGCTCTGTTAACATATCCGAATTTTATTTCCTTTTTTTCGCAAAAAATACACTGTGCGGACCACCCTGCAGTTAGTATCACTCTTATTTTCAAAAAAGTAAGGTTCAGTTTAGCTTGTTTTTCAGTGGCTTTATGAAGGGTCGATGACGGATTGGGTGCACCTTGGTTCGAATGTGTAGTGAACAAGACAGCTTGTTGGGCAGTTAATGGATTTTTCGGGTATGAATTTCTTGGTTTTTTAAACGATATTGGGCCTTTTTATGCATAATTATTAAAAACTTGTCTCGAGCGATGTGCTAAAGTTATCAGTAAGCAAATTTAGAAATATAATTAAGCGAAAACTAAAAACGGTAAAAAGTCTTATTTAGATGATAAAATGCTTGGGTCTCAAAGTCAAAGTCAAAAGGCATTTATTTTAATAAAATCACTAGGATCACTTTGAAACGTCTTAGAAACTAGGTGAAGCTATGTCTGTTCCTCGCGACCAAGCCTAGAAGAATCAGGCAACAAACACGGCTTAGTGCCTATCGTTTTGTTCGATGATCCTTTTTCTGAATATGTGCCAGCCCATTGCCGCTTATAAGAACACTTATTGTGTATGAAAGGAGCCTCTAAAAGGCTTTAGTCCGTGCACTACACTGATTCTTTCACCGACGGTCATAGGCCCTTACAGGGCCACTATACTTCACCCTGATCACTGACCGAATACAGGATGATTAAGAAAGGATCAGTGACACGATAAGCAAGCATGTAAGCAAACATCTTCATCGTGTCAGTCGTAGGACGTCCACTGCTGAACTTTGCCTCAACCACATATTTACAGCGCGCAGTCCTATCATGTGAAGCGAATTTGTCCATAGTCTTAATATTTATTGGCAATGAATTGATAACGGTCACAGAGATTAGTAGATACACATTAGTAGCTACTTATCTTATATATATTCTACTTAGGTGCTAAAGTATCCATTAGCATACATTTACAATTAATAATATTTCCTACTTATTACTCGTTATACCGGCCGTGGTGGCCCCGGCTGAAGAATGGGCCCCTCCATATCTACCTACCTGCGGATGTCTTAAGAGGCGACTAAGGGAAACAAGCTAGGGGATGGGCAGCAGCAACCCTCATTTTAACAACGATAGCTCTAACTGCGCTCGCCAACCCGCATGCCCAGCGTGGTGAGTATGGGCAAATCCCCCCCACATGATAAGGAATTGCTCTGTCTGTGGGGAAGGCCATGTTCAGCAGTGGACGTCGTATGATGACTCGTATTACATTTAAATATATGTATAATATTTAAATGTAATACGAGTAATAAGTAGGAAATACTCGCCATGCTGGGCATGCGGGTTGGTGCATGCCCAGCATGACGCAAGAACGAGCAAGCAAGAACACTTCTGGTTTCCTAAGAAATTTTCCTTCAACTTTTTAAGCACTCTACTTTTACATACAAGTAAATATATAAGAAAAATCACCGTAACTCTTCCCACGAAACCCCCTCATTACTCCATGATAAATCGGCACCGCACAAAAGACATCCCATCAAAAGATTACGGTATTACCATCCAGTGATAAATAACAACAATTTGTATTTTACAAAAACGGAAAAAGCGATATCAATCGACAGTCAAACATAACCAGATATTACTTCATTAAAGTTGCTAAAATAACTGTTAAAGAGGGAATTTTAATTAATCGAAAAGGGGTTCAGTAGAAATTATTTTAACGATTCAATTACAACATATTCTTTACTTTAAATTAATGGTTTTACGATGATAGAGAGGTATTTCTATGTTGACTAAGACAAAGAAAATAAAAAAAAATATTGGTAAAAAAAACATATCTGATTGAACACAAAACAAATTCATCTAACTAATAGAAAACGAATTGTTTTCTCCAGCGTCCAGCGTTGCAATGCAGTCAGCGTCTTCCGACTGGTAGTTATCTGCCACTGATTCCTTCTTGGCCATCCTGTATTTGTCAGTGACCAGATTGAGGTATTTTAGTGGCCCTGAAAAAGCTGTAACCGTTAGTGAATGAATCCGTTTAGTAAAAAGTGCGTCGCTTAGAGACTCCACTCGATTCATTGGATCAATTAAGCTATCTATATATATTTTGCAACGGTCGGTAAGTAGCTCAACTGTAGCTTGTGTATTTTTTTAAATACACAAACAACAGTTTCAGTAAACAAATGCAATTATTCTACTTTTGGGTTCAATTCGCCAAATTGCTGCGGATCACTAAAAGGGGTGATCAAAGATAAATTTATTAAAATTGCAACCTAAATTCGGTGCTTTGATAAATCGTCTGCTCTTGTTTCAGTCGAACTGATGCAATCAGTACCCTTAGCAATGGTGTCTGACATTACTGAGTCTGAATCTGAGTCTGAGTCGCAATTTGCTACTTTCGAGCGGAATACAAAACGTGGATACAAATTGATACAAGTACCTACGACATTTTATAACCAGCCAATAATTCAACTTTTTACTTATATTGTAAATGCGGAAGTTTATAAGGATGTGTGGATGTTTGTGGTTCAATTACGCCGTAACGGCTTAATCGATTTCGATGAAACATGAAACAGAAAGAGTTTTTTGCCTAGAGTAGCATATTACAGGTAAGCAAGTGAGCTAACTTGTGTAATGTACACTTTTTTGATAGTGATATCTGTGGCTTGAAATCTTTATACTGCTACTGATTTTTCTTTAATTGAGGCCTTGTATTACAGCTAGAATTTTTTATTTTATTTATTTTTATTTTTATTAAATATATAAATAAAATATATATAAAATAATATAGACATCTTAGGCTAATACTAGGGTTTTCTAAGGTTGTAATATACCTAATATGGCCGATACTTTCGTACCAGAATATTCAAAATATGCAAGGTAGGGCACAGTGAGATTTTCTCCCTCTAAATTGCAGCTGCCTGAGGTACCTCTGCCTTACAGAAGATTGCAGCCGAATAACATTATTTGTTTCAAATAGTGTTGTGTTTCTGCGGCGAGTAAAGTTGCCAGAGCTCTTTAATGGTGGGGGGAGTTTGGGGTCGGCAACGCGTGCGTCACGCCTCTGGTATTGCAAGCGTGACGTAAGCTTACCACCTTGATTGATAAAAAAGATCATGAGTTCTAGACGAGATCCATTTTCTATTGGCGTTAACTCCAGCGGGAAGAATTGTATGGAAATTGCATCAGCTTGTGATATGTCACGCGACGGTTGCAAAGTTTATAGACTAAATTGCGTTGTATGACGTTACGTTAAAGTTAAACGAAGCGTGCTGGGAGTCTAGACAAGTAAGGACACTTGTCTAGACAAATATTTGCAGAACAGGATTTTTTTTAAAACGGTGCTTCAATTTGCCAGCGTGCAGTCATTCGCCGCGCTACAAAAGTCAGTAACTAATGCTAAGGGTACTGATACAATCAGATCGATTTATAAACGCGAGCCTTTGACAGTAAAAATCGATCGTACAACAAATTAAGGGCAGGATATTAATATCTGCATACATTGTTGGATTTTTGAGAGCAGTGATGTATGAGTCGGTTTTTGATAACTGCAGGTTTTTGATAAATTATTACATACTAGCGTGATACTGGGATGAAAAAACTATATGTTCAAAAAAATTTAAAAAAAATAGTTAAAATGAACTTTAAATCTTTTGAATGAAGTTAATTTTGAGTTTGGCTTTTAGGAGCTTGCGATATCGTTGACCTATATCGCACATTCTCAAATTTCAAACTCAAATTGACTTTATTCAGTAGAGGTAAGGCTCTTCTTGAAACTAATTTTATAAGAAATATCAAGGCTATATCGCATGCTGTTTGAGCACGGCTTATAAATATCAGGGTTAGCCGCAAATTATGAAAGTCCAAAACAAAATGCAATTTACAACCTGTTGAAAACGTAAGGCTAAGAGAATGCAATAAAACTTAGTCTGTGGTCTAAGAGAACAATGTATGGCATTAAATTGTTATTAAAATTTCGTTCACTATCGGACAATGTTTTTAAATAAAAACATTAAAATAACACCCAACAGCCACATACATAGTCCTGACCCCACACTAGGATTCCCTATGTCGTGGGTATCATAAACTACGAGTACTATTTATTACCACAACACCCAGACCCGGAACAAATATTTGCCAAACATGTAAACATTTGTCCTGCAGCGGGAATCGAATAACTATAGTTAAGTTATAAAGATGAGCCGAAAGATAGTTTTGAATAATGATAAAAAATAAAGCTAACAAGCAAAATTATTGTGAAAATCATCTTCCTCCAAATAGGATAAATAGGAGGTAAATAATAAATAAGATATTTTAGTAACCCGTGGTAGACGGTCTTGGTTTTACAATTATCTGTTTAATTACCTATAAGTCATAGCTCCTACTTAATTGTGTCAAAGTTTGTTTACCCAAATAGATAAAATGAAATATATATTTTTTTAAATGCTATACTTTGGCAAACAGGCTTACGGCCCTCATGATGGTAAGTGGTTACAGTCGCCTATTGGCAACAGCAAATTGCTAATGCGTTGCCTGCCGAACCCCTTCCCCCTAAAGAGCTCTGGCAACCTTACTCACCGCAGGAACACAACACTATTTGAAACAAATAATGTTTTTTTTTTTTTTTTTATTATTGATAATGGTAAGGCGTTTGGCCTCCAACTCACTTTTGCAAGTGAGATGTGGCCTAAGATGGAGCACGCTTTCCCAGAGTGAACTTATTGACCCTAGATTTGAAGACTCCTAGATTGTACTCTTTCGGGAAAACAGACGCAGGCAGATCATTTCACTCTTTGGCAGTACTTATAATTTGCAAGCTTTAAACGATTTCTCTCCTGACTTGTGACACAAAAAAGATTACCTACTTCGAAGTACATTCATTTATAAGGAGTGCAACGAATAGGGAATCGCTCAGCTAGCCCACAAACTTGGCTCTGCTTTGCATGTCCTTTACAATTGACTGCGATCGAAAATGGCAGTGAAAATGGTCTTACTGATCTATCGGGCAATGAACGTGTTAAATCTGATCAGCCCTTACTGCATTGGAATAGAGTTTACAATTGTATAAAATGGTTGGAGGTATTTTGTAGTCAAGGAAGTTTTGTGTGGGAAATCCTTTAAATCACAAATCAAAGTTCAGTGTGATGTCGATGGATGTGAGAATGGTGTTTGTATAGATGGACTTGACGACCATTGTATATTGTGAAGAGAGTGGGTTTGATTCCAGGCGCGATAAAGATTCTGCACCTCTTTATGATGGATTCCTTTTACTCCTCTGTATCTTTTCTATTTTGTTATATGTGACGTCATCCTACTTAAGATCCTGCCTGAAAACCAGCGCTGTTTTACATGGCACTTTGTCATGTTAAGCAGCAATAAGCTGAGTCAGGGCCTGTTTGGCTGCACCCGACATAGAGCGAGACTGGTTCGCACCTACTAGAGAGGTGGCCTTACGTTTGTTCTTTGTTGTCATTTGTGTTTTTACTCCTCGTATGTTCCCATGTCTGTTCTGTGTTTTTGTGTATGTCAAATAAACGTATTCTATTTTTGGATCCCATTGATTCAGCTTTCAAAATATCTATGTCGTCCAAATTACTTCATGGTATACGAGCTTGTGTCCGCAGTTTTGCTCCCATGGTATAGATAATAAGTATATTATAGTTATTTTAGGTAATTACTCTATATATTAGAATCATTACGGCGTGATAGAACCACTAGCATCCAAACATCCTCACAAACATTTTCATTTATAAAATTAGTGGGATACTAAAATCACGCCAATTTCCCAGAGGGGTAGGCAGAAACCACGGCTTTCCACTTGCTACGATCCTGACATACCTCTTTTGCTTCATTCACTCTCATAATATTCCACATACATGCTCGTCGGCTTAGGGTACTCTTAGGTGCTTATTAATGCTTATCAAAACCAAATTAAAGTTAAAAATAAAAGCCGTGTGCAGACGGTTTGCGATGAAAAAATCTGGAAAGAAAAACATTTTGAATTTTTTTTTGCTTTCTAAATTTCTTTTTGTTGATAGACCTTTCGGACCACTCCACACTGTGCCAAAACCAGACCCTACCACCTGTCGCCCGAACGCAACTCGATTAATAACAACCAGTAGGCGTTACTGATGCAGATAGCCACCGCATATTTGAGCGAACAATCATTACAGGATTAATGCTGATTTCAGATAGCGGGAATTGTAGTAGGGATAACAGTGCTGGTTAAATGAGAGGTGTTTATCGTGGGAGACGGAAACATTATGTACACCACAGCACAAGACAGAATACGTATATAAGAATACCTTAAATACCTAAACCTTCGATTCGAAGTTTTGGGTTCGAACCCGCTCTTGCACCAATTTGTTTTTCTTTTGTAGGTGGTGACGTAAAATGTCGATCACAACGATCTAAGGTTAGCTACTACTTGCAGTCTTCAATCACAGAGTTTTTTATTTATTCGCCTGACTGGCCTCATAGCTCAGTTGGTAGTAACTCTGGCTTCTGCGCTAGAGGCCGCGGGTTCGATTCCCGCACTGGACAAACATTTGTGTGATGAACACAGATGTTTGTTCTGTGTCTGGGTGTTAAATATATATCTATTATGTATATCAGTCTCTGGTACTTATAGTACAGGCTATGCCTAGTTTGGGATCAGTAGACCGTGTGAATAGGTCCGGAATATTTATATTTTATTTTTATTCGAGTTATTTATAGTCTATTCTATACTATAGCCATTATTGTAACTAAAAACTATTCCTTGTTTTGAATTTCAAACAAACTAAAGTCATATAAAAACTCTACAGAGTCAAGTAACATACAGTAACTATTATTTTAATTATTTTTAACATGTCACCTTATCTTGTCACTGCTCAATTATTTTTTCCATTACAGTCTTGTTATTTTTTTAAATAATAATATCCATCCAATTTCCTGCAATTTTCTTATCAACATAAATCAGAATAGCAAAATTTATGAAGATGGTTTTTTAACTTGTAACGGCTTTTTAATTTTTTTGATGACCAAATATATTGACGTCTCAATCTCAAGTTGGATAAATAATAGGTTCAGATTTTGGTACCAAGCTTGAATTTTTAAGGGAAAAGTGTATTTTTACTTGAATTTAATTTCTGACGCATGAAATTTATTGCTCAATAAACAAATTTAATTGCATATTAACGATTGTTATCGGTAATTGTTCACCTCGTAAATTTATAATGTACTTGAGAAGGGCTTATTATAATTTGTTATTTATGCGGTATAAATTTTATGTTTTATTGTATACTAGTGAAAGCCCCCGCGACTTTGTTCACGTGAAGTTTTCTTCTTTTTTTTTCATACAACCTTCAACCCCGCTGCACCCTCTTAGGGGTGAAAGTTGAGAATTCCTTTCTAAGTATATCCCTATACACTAAAAGTGACACACCCTCCAGATTTTAAGACTCTAGGTTTAGGCTCTGCGTTGTCTGTCAGTCAGTCAGTTACTATTTTATAATACATGGAGATAAATAATTGTATGAAAATAAGATAGAATGTGACTTGAGAAAACTAAATTTACAGTTAGAGCTTGGCCGTTAAATAATGCGATAGAATAAAATAATACTAACTTATTAATTGATTATACTAATCAGTCAAACTTGTATTAATTTTATGCATAAAATTAGACAAATTTAAGTGAAAGGCGTTGAAAACTCACAAAATTATTTAAAACACGGGTCGAACATAAAATAAATAATCTTCTAATTTGAAACACATTCATCAATAATTTCAATCCATATTTAACATTTATAATCTTCACCAAAAGTGGGTTACGACCGCTAAATACCAGTTGTCAGAAAAAAATAATTAATACATTTCTTTCGACCACACGGACTTCTATAAAAATGTAAATAAGCTGAGTTATATTCGCTGTCCAAATGCAAAAAATTAATTATATTTTAAGCTAGAATTACTTTACTTTTACTTCTTTAATCTAGATTTATTAAACAATAAAAAAATGGTAAATTTAGTCTTAAAAATAGAAAATCAGTTAAAGTAATGTAATCGAAATAAAGCAAAAAAATTCCTCTTTTATGTTGGTATATATAGGTACTGTAAAAACGAGGAACGGGCTATGGAAAAGGATATACTCGAAGTTCTATACTCGAATCTACGTGATACAATCCGAAATGAGGAAATCCGTTGAAGAACCAAGGTCACCGACATAGCTCTGAGAATTACTAAGTTGAAGTAGCAGTGGGCATGCCATATAGCTCGCAGAACCAACAACCGTTGGGGATTAAAGGTTCTCAAATGGCAAACACGAACCAGGCGACGCAGTCTTGGAAAGCCCCTGACATTGATGAAGTTTGAGGAAGTCGGTAGATGGAGAAGGTTCGTCGTGGCACTCTTTGGAGAAGCCTATGTCCAGCCGTGGACTTCCTCAGGCTAATTATGATAATGAAGTTAAAAAAAACAATAATGGCACCTATATAATATGTACAATACCTATATAATATGTCTGCATGACCTCATCCCTCCCTCCCCCTTCCACCACCGGACAAGCAGACGCACAGGTAAATACCATCCTTACCTGGTCGACATACCACAGTGTCGAACGAAACGTTTCTGCTCCACTTTTATTATAAGTACTGCCAAAGAGTGGAATGTTCTGCCTGCGTCTGTTTTCCCGAAAGAGTACAATCTAGGAGTCTTCAAATCTAGGGTCAATAAGTTCACTCTGGGAAAGCGTGCTCCATCTTAGGCCACATCTCACTTGCAAAAGTGAGTTGGTGGCCAAACGCCTTACCATTATCAATAAAAAAAAAAAAAAAAAAAACAATTAAAAATCACACACTGAACGAAAGTGCCGACAGCACGGAACCCATCTCAGCTATCACACGATAATTATACGTATTACATTTACAACTGAACAAAACGAATAAAGCAAAGACTCGAATCAATGAGGCTGTTCACATGCGCGCTGTTAACGTTTGTTTAATTTTTCAATTAATTTTGCGTGTCATGTATTTCGGCCGGCAGTGTACAAGTACACTCACAACGAAAGTATTGAATACTAGCTTCGTCTGCGCAGGATAAGTATTTCGAGTAGCTAGTAGTCATATTTTGGTAAATTCACACAATATCTACATAAATTGTAGCCTATGTGTTATTTTGATATACAAGCTATATTATTGTGAAGTTTCATTAAAATCCATTCAGTAGTTTTTACGTGAAAGAGTAACAAACATCCATCCATCCATCCATCCATCCATACTTACAAACTTTCGCGTTTATATTAGTAGGATATGATAGGAAGAAAGGAATTTTTTTTTTATTTTTAATCCACTTATTTAGATTTAAGTAATTCATAATTATGTATACATTTACTATCCCGAAAGGGGCTTATTCAATAGCCGATTGGCAATAAAGTTAATTCTACGACTTTAAGAAATTCGAGATTTTTTATTAAATAAAAATAAATAATAAATATTCCGGACATATCCACACGGTCAACTGATCCCAAACTAGGCATAGCCTGTACTATGGGTACCAGAGACTGATATATATAATAGATACATATTCAACACCCAGACACAGAACAAACATTTGTGTGATACACAAATGTTTGTCCAGTGCGGGGATCGAACGCGTTTATTAACAAAATACCATGCAAAAATCAGCTTTTTTGGGGTAATCAGTTCAAACTCTATTATTTTCTTGTTATCAAACTTATTGTACTTTTAATAATTAGTTAAAACCTCATAATTTTTTTGTGATTTAGTATTTGTGACACGTTGAAGAATATAAAATGTGTAAAATGTGTAATATTATAAAAAATATAGATTATGATAAGTAACATTTATTTTTTTTAATTTACAGCGTTCGTTCGCGGTTTCTCAGGGACTGTTCGTACATGTACATTTCCTTAGGACAGTTTTAATTGGTTGTTATGAAAAAAATGATGGTACGAACTTTTTAACCCACTTCCAAATATGGCATGCTTTCGTTATTTATATGAATAATTTACTTTTTGTAATTTTTTACCTGTAGTGTAAATAAATCGTGCTTTCGAATATTAACATTTTCGCTTTTAAATTGAGGTATGCTTAATATTACCTTTGATGAGTTATTACAGTGAAACGAAAGGTCTTTGATTCGATTCTCGTTTTTCCTTCTTACAGAGCATAATAAACTACTATGACGAAAAACTTCTGCTCACGACTGTGATCCCAAAGCATAGTATCATCATCATCATCAGTCTGTAGAAGTCCACTGCTGGACATAGGCCTCCCCCAAAGAGTTCTATGACAAGAGTTTCCATCCTTCCACAGCTTTCAAAATGTCATCGGTCCATCAGGTGGGGCTTTTCAATACCGCGTCGCCCGATTTGTGGCAATGTAAGCATCCTCTCAAGTCTATACTTAGATGCTGAGGTGCTAAAACATGTTTAAGGGGAGGTCGGTAGACAGGGGCACATTTTACAGTACCTATCCAAGCAAGCCCATCGCCGAAATCATCTACTTCAAACTTCAATATTCATTTATTCATTGAAAGCACATGGATCATTATGTAAAGTCGTAAATCTCGTTAAATTTACACTTGTTCTTCGCGACCAAGCCTAGGAGATACAGAGAAGAAACCTCGGCTTAGTTATTTTGAAACGATCTTTTAAAACTTTATTAATGATCGAGTTGGAGCATATTCAGTCCCAAGCTTCTGTATCATCTTAATAGCAGGATATGTTGTATAGCTTTAATATGTTTGATACCTAACTTTAGAACATCGCTTAGGACCTTGTTCTAGATCAGAATTACAATACAACTACCGTATAATCGTTATTGTAGTAGAACAATCCAAAACGGTACAGTCACAACGAAAACTGTTACACTTTTTCACGGAACTTACCCATATTAAACCTGTTTCACGCTCGGCATTTTCACGCGGCGCGTTAAAGCGAAAATTTACAAATGAATTAAGTAACGTATTGTCAAAATAATTTACGTGTTGGACAAAAAAATTCATAACAAAACACAGACACGGAATGAGTAATAGTTGGCAAAGGTTAGAAGGTTCACCTCGACCAGAGATGCAATTTTAAATTTATACATACAAGGCGATTATGTAAGTTATTCATAAGGGGCTCTACACTTAACTGGAAATTCGTTATTTTACAATAAAAATACACTGTAAAAATCAGCTGTGTTGGGGTAAAATACAATGAAGTGTAATCTCTTAGTGCAAGCGACTGTACTTAATTTTTTTTTCGTGTATTGAAGTCTAAAGAGCGGCCTGTATATATGCCAGACTTCTTGCTTGGCACCACTAGTCGTCACAAGCTATGGGCAATCTCACGGCCCCGCAACTGTTTAATTGATGTTTCACCCTCAAAAATCAGGACGTTGAAGCGATCCTTGGGCTCGTTGAGCGTTGATCGCTTGAGTAAGAGCTACGCACCGCGCCGTGTGTGCCAGCCGCAATCAATCTGACAGTCCGAGCATCCAGTCATTGTCACTATCATCGTAGCCTTTACAATACATTACATGGTGCGTTTACACTATAATCTAAGACATATTCAGGGATCAGTATTCAAACTTTTTTATACACAAATCTACCACTTCTATTTTGATCATCATCATCATCAACAACCTGTAGAAGTCCACTGCTGGACATAGGCCTACCCCAAAGAGTTCCACGACGAACGGTCTTGAGCCCTTTCCATCCACCGACTTCTCGCAACCTTTACAATGTCATCGGTCCATCGGGTGGGGGGCCTTCCAACGCTGCGTCGCCCGGTTCGTGGTCGCCATTTGAGAACCTTTACTCTCCAACGGTTATCGTTTCTGCGAGCTATATGGCCTGCCCACTGCCACTTCAACTTGCTAATTCTGAGAGCTATGTCGGTGACCTTGGTTCTTCTACGGATTTCCTCATTTCGGATCTATTTTGATAAAACGGTACAAATAAAATTATTAACATCAAAAGATTTTGAATGTAAAAGCCCACGCAATATGGCTCATTTTACATTAAAAACTTATTAAGAGTGACACATGGCTGACACTGATTATGAATTCATTGCGGAAAACAAAAATGGACCGTTAAAATTAGGGGTCAACGTACTACAATCTATGAATGTTCGATTTTATGCACCAGTTGTATGATTGTTAAGAGATCTTGGCTATTCTCATAGTTATTATAATCTTTCAAAAAAGAGCTTTATTAGCGTAAGCAACAAGGATTATTTTATGATAAAACTATTTTAGAAATTTGAATATAAAATTAAATAGGTACCTTTTATTACTTTTAATATGGATAAGCATTAGACAGCCTAATGTTGGCATGTGAATGATAGCGCTTTGATATTTAAAACTATAAATCGTGAAGACTATTTTAGAATGTATTCTGAAGTTTTGGCGTTCTGGTTTTGAGCAACACATTCACTTTTTAGTTAATTTAACCGTTCATATAAGTTTTTAGTGATGGGCGATGCGCTAGCAACCTATCACATATTGAATGCTAGCTGTAATAAGTACGTTTTAAAATAGGTAATCGTTGATAAATGGCGAATCCAAGTGTCACCAACACAAATAATAGTTTAAGGAATGATACTATGGAAACCCTTGATCCATTTTTCATTGCAACTCCATATGGAACACCTACATTATAAAACAAAAGTTATTAATTCTCACGATGCAAGAACATCAAAAGAAAAGAAATTCAATAACCGCTAATTACCTTACGGCTACCCTAAAAAGAGTTCAAGCACCTTAGGGTAAGAGAAGAAATAAACGCATTTTTGGATACGGAACCATTAATCATTTTCGGGCTTCGCGCGCCCGAGGGTTTAAAAGTACTAAAATAATTAGAGTTGCTACAAATGCCGGAAAAAATTGTCAATCCAACAATAAATTGCCGGTCTAAGAAATATGATTAAAGCTGGTTTATAATAACAATAACGTTTTATTTAATTTATTAAAAAAATAAGTAATACAATAAGTAACGAAGAGTAAGAATAGGCAAAGTACCTACTTAGTTATTTTAAAAGTTATGTATAAAATTGATTAAATTCAAAGAATAGTCTCTGACTGTGATCTTCGTGCCTGATAAAAAATTGATTAATTTATATGAAATCGACAATTAGTTTTGGACGAATTTTATGATGTTCTGTGAAAGTTTTAGCCGGATTAAGGAATAAAAGTCGGACTACAATCCCAACTCTGATTACAAAACATTAAGTAAAATTGTCGGCTGAGCGCTTATTAATTTATAGACATTATCGATAATTAATTTTAATTATTTTTAATGTTGTCATGACATTTTTCGTGATTTAAAGCCGATAATTCGTCGTGGTGGATATCCGTACATGCCCCCGTACCATCAACGTGCGTTCTTGTTTAATCGGTGACGTAAGGTGACAATCCTAAAGACTTATGGTTCAAATTCGTATGAAAAGCATTTTACGACGTCGGTGGCGTAGCGGGTGAGTGCCCGTCTAAGACGCAAGGGGTGCAGGTTCGATTCGCTGCGGGACAAATCTTTGCATGATCTGCAAATATTTGTTCCGGGTGTGGGTAGGGGCGGTTGTGGTATCGTGGTACACGTAGTTTCTGATACCTACGACGAAGCAATAAGATGTCGTGGGCCCCAGATCTGTCTGATAAATATATTGAGGCAGAGAATGGAAAAGGCTCATGATCGTTCGTCATGGAACTTTTTGGGAGAGGCCTATGTCCAGGAGTGGACTTCAATAGGCTTATAATGTTGATGATGACCAATATTTAAAAATAAGTATTATTGTACTTGTACTTGGTACTAACATATTTCAGTGGAGTAGATTGTGGAGTGAAAACATATTAGTCGTTAATATGTTTTCACTCCACTTTCACTAACAACAGCCTGACATTAATTTTATGGGAACAATATTTTTTTTTAATTTCCTGACTTTTGACTAAGGTATTATTGCTAAGTCTCAAGATATAATATTCGCGTCTTTAAACGGCAATTGAATAGTAATAGTAATTTAAGCTAAGGATGTTTTTGAATACTACTTAAGATAATCTAAATCAATATAATACTAAAAACAGTAACTGATTGTCTGACAGACAACGCAGACGCAACGCAACGCCTAAGCCTGATCCTAGAGACCTGAAATTTGGAGGGTGTATTCCTTTTAGGGATCTAATTCTAATTCTTATTTAGGACAAACATTTGTTCTGTGCCTGGGTGTTCTTTATATATATATCTATTATATAAATCAGTCTCTGGTACCCATAGTACAGGCTATGCCTAGTTTGGGATCAGGTGACCGTGTTTGATATGTCTCGAATATTTATTTATTTTAAGTGGGTAATATGATCTGCACTGACGTCCCGCGTTGGGGTGTATTGCGCATTGTCCCCCTGCTGACCTCACCCCATCCAAACTCCAAGTAACGGCGAAGGACCCTGAGTTGGTGGCCTTTTAGGGGTGTACTACGAAAGGAATTCTCAAAATTCGACCCCTAAGCGTGTGCAGAAAGATTGAAGTTTTTATAGAAAAACATCACGCAAACGAAGCCGGGCTTTCACTAGTTTAAATATAAATTTATTCAATGTTGATACAGTTTCCAACGAGCTACTGAACGCAGGATCCTTGCAAATGTCACTCAAATGCTAATTGCCTTTTAGTTATAAACTTCAATGATACCAATAAAATGAGTATAAATTACGGCCATAAAGTGATTCGCTCCCTTATTAAATATATTTATATCCGTAAAAATCAAGTATACTGGTATTAAATGTTTGCTTAATAAGATTACCTTATATAACCTTGAACTATATAGAAATACTGGCTTCTACTTACGGTTTCGCTCACGTAGAGCTGTGATAAAAGCTTTCTTTAAAATTTGAATTCAGTTCAACAGTTTTGGTTTTATTTTTATCATTTTTTTACATGTCACACTTTGTCAACTGATCCCAAACTAGGCATAGCCTGTACTATGGGTACCAGAGACTGATATACGTAATAGATATATATTTAACACTTAGACACAGAAAAAACATCTGTGTTAGTCACAAATGTTTGTTCAGTGTGGGAATCGAACCCGCGACCTCTAGCGCAGAAGGCAGAGTTACTACCTACGAGCTATGAGGCCAGTCAACAAATATGGATGGATAATAACATGGGTACAATTGGTTTTTTCATATAAATACTCAAATAACAGGCCATAGTGCTCGCAGAACCGACAACCGTTGGGCAGTAAAGGTTCTCAAATGCAGTGTTGGAAGGCCTCCCACCCGATAGACCGACGACATTGTGAAGATTGCGGTCAGTCAGTGAATGGAAAAACTCTTTGGGAACTCTTTAGGGGGCTATGTCCAGCAATGGACTGGAAGATGATTAGGAATAAAATAAAAATAAATAACACCCAACAGTCACACATACACAGTCCTGACCCCACACTAGGATTCCCTGTGTCGTGGGTATCGACGATTACCACAACACTCTGACTCGTAGCAAAAATTTACAGATCATGCAAATATTTGTCCCGCAGCGGGAACAGAAAATTTACTTTTATCATTTATCCTATACATTTTATAACATATTTTGGATGACATATTGCTCACTGCTTGAACGCGGCTTAACAAGTGTGATCTAATGGCACCTTTACCGAAGTCAGGTACATTTCAATAGATAGATTGCAATTGCTTTGAATCGTCTCGTCATCCACCAATTATAATTAATTATTGGACCTGTCAATTAAAATATATAATTAAATTATTAAATTGTATATCGCTTCGGGTTATTATTGACCTTTGATTTCTTTCATATTAGTTTTAATTTAAAGATTCTTTCGTTAGTTCAATTAGGAAACAATGATGTTATTACGAACAATTGGTTTGATTCGGTTTAAATCAGTGGTTTAACTAGTGGTTTAGCTTAATATATATAAAAGGCCCCCAGCCCGACGGACTGACGACATGAAGAGCTTTAAGAAAAATACAAAAAGATTTCTCCAGGGCAGGCAACGCATTAGCAATGCTCCAGGTGTTGCAGATGTCAATAGGCTACGGTAACCGCTTACCATCAGGTGGGCCGTAAGCCTGTTTAACTCGGTATAAAAAAAAAAAAAACAATTGTGAAGGTGGCAAAGTCGATAGATGGAAAAGGCTCAAGACCGCCTATGAGGCCTTTGTCCAGCAGATGGCTTCTACAGGCTGATAATGATGATGAACATTTAATTATTTATATTTATATTCATAAATTCAGTATTAAACTTACACCTTACACAAAATTATCCATAGTTAATCATCTTTTACAAAGTCAATCCATCTCTTAGCTCTGTTTTTACTTGTATTCCGTTCATAGCCACTATTGCCGTAGCTTTACAATTTTATAGCAGGCACACAAATGTTATGTAGTTCAAACGGACGTCGTCAATCCATTTCAAACATAGAAACTCCATATTTGCCACACAACATTCCAAAGTTCAAAGAAACATTAAACTCCGAACGAGCCATAGTAATAGCATGTCAAACAATAAACTCGGCCTTGGCGCGATCTCATTTCTAAAAAGCTTACACATTACAACCCCAGTTTAGCTAGACCTCCCACCCCCCTCTGGCCTAAACACTTTTGTGAGCACGCTGGGTGTTCTGAGTGATGGCTCGAGGTCAGAGTTGAATGGTCGTGGAGGTTGTATTCCGTCAACACGCTGGCAGAACAGCAATAAGCCATGTTTGCTGAGGTACGCTCTTTATTCAAATTTGTGGTTTGCAGACGGGCGGATTTTGAACCTGCGAAGTATTAACGTACATAATGAGCGACAAGTTTTGCTCTTACACTTACACTCCACTAACAAAGGCAAACAAACTCTAATAAGAAAACCAGGTCACTTTTAAACGCTTACGCTTACAACAATCAACATCACTGCCGGTGCTCAGCATTACCTTTGCCTTCTTGGCACAAGCCGCCTGCTCCGCCAATTCAATAGCCCGCGTCAACGTGGGCGTCGACGGACTCTACTCAAACAGTTTGTCACGTTCTGGACCTGACCCCAGGCCGAGGACGAAACGATCCCTCAAGTTCGTTTCAAGATCGGTGCCGAAGTCGCAATAAGTTACCAAACCTCGCAATCGCGCCGCCCATTCTCCTAAAGTTTCGCCTGTTGTTCTGTTTCCATTAAAGAACTTCGCCTTGTCCACGAATTAGCACTTTTTCGGCTTAAAATGACCATCGAGCAATTCAACTAACTCCTCAGCGTGTTTGTGTAGTTCAGCGCATCCAATTTCTTTGGAAACGCGCGGTTAAGTAATAAACGGTAAGTTTCCACTGTGAGATGTGTCAGTGGGATTCCACTTTTCTTCTCAATACCATATTTCAGGATTTCTGCTTCTACTCATGTATCCAACTAGAATCTGTTAAACTTATTGGAAAATGAAAACTCTTGAATTCTTAGTTTTTATATTTTAACTCCAGTTATTCTTTCACCGACACGGTAATAGGCCTTTTTCTAGGCCTTTCTTTTTATAACACACACTAACAATGTGAATGTTATCCGTGGCGTATTTCTAGCGCCGCGTTTTGCCCGCCCGTCTGCACGAAAAGCTAGGAAAGTTTGTGTGAAAAGCCAACATTCCCTACAATATAACGGCGAGGCGGTCTGTAAATTTGCCGATACGCAATTGCCCGCAAACACCTTTGTGTGCGCAGTCATTTTGAAAGGAGAAATCTTTGGGTGTGGTTATCTTAACTTTAATCACTCATTTATACAGGGTTAACCATACTAAATAAATGCGCAAGTTTGGATGATGGATCTGGATGAAATTCGGATTAGAGATAGATTATAGTCTGGAATACCACATAGGCTATAGCGCGGAAGCTAGCTGTTAATCAACCACGCCAGAACGGCTGGATGGATCTGGATGAAATTCGGAATAGTGATCGATTATTGTCTGGAATAGTACCTACTTTTTATCCTCGTAGGTACTACAGGAGCAAAGCCGCGGGTGGAAACTAATACTATAATATTATACATGCGAAAGTAACTCTGTTTATTTGTTTGTTACGTTTTCAAGACTAAACGACTGAACGGATCATAATTATATTTGACAAGGAGATAGATCATATCCTGGGAAATCTCAAAAATTAATTTCGAAGTGGGTGAAATAGGAGTTGAAAATTTGTATGGGCAATCTATGATTCCTCAAGTTAAGGATCTGAAAATTCATATTTACGGGCAGATAAATAAGAAGGGTATTCAGAGGCACGTCCGAATTATATGCTAAAAAATAAAATACAGTTTGATTTTATTCGAAGGTAATTATTTCATCGTACCTCAATTTTGAACCTTACTGAACTAACCAAGAATAAACCAGTGATACGGCAAACTCATACCTGCAACAAAAAAAAACAATATTTGGAACACCTTCTTTGATACAGTATGTTCAGTGACAGTTGAATCGATATTGTTGATAGCAATCGATAATACAGCCAAAATCGAAGCATGATAATCGAGATCGAAATAAATCGATCGGCAATACATCAACCTGGAAACAAAATCATCAATTCATTGCAGCCAATGGTAAAGAACGAGTGCACTGAAGATTAAGGGTCCCGCAGAATATTTCTACCTTTTTTTGAGTGACGACCTCGGTGGCGTTTCGGGCACAAATATTTACATGCTCTGCAAATATTTAATAATAATAATAAATATTCCGGACATATCACACACGGTCAACTGATCCCAAATTTGTGAATTTGTGAATGGGAATGGTGAATTTGTGGTTAATAATATTTGCATGCTCTGCAAATATTTGTTCCGGGTCTGGGTGCTGTGGTACCATGGTACTCGTAGTGTCTAATACCCACGATACTGGGTATCCTAGTGTGGGGTCAGGACAATGTAACATATTTTTTTAACTGAAAAAAAAATAAAGGCTTGGCTCTAATTTTGTCACACAATCGATTTCTCTTCCATAATGATGTTGATAATGGCCGGGCGTCGCAGTGTTGGAAGGCCCCCCGATGGTCCGACTACATTGTTAAAGATGCGGGGAGGAAAAGGCTCAGGAGCGTTCGTCATGGGAACTTTTTGGCTTATGCCCAGTACTGGACTTCTACAGGCTGATGATGATGTTGCTACGCGTTGCATTTTATTTATTTATAGGAAAACCAACAGCTTAATAATCTTGCTAAACACCAGTATACATAATAGATAGCCAAGAACAGGTTTTCACGTATAAAATTGCATTTTGCATTTTGTAAACTGCACGCGTGGAAAAACTAACTAAACGTTACAACATTGACATACTATTCTGATCTTTAATCTCTATCAAGCTCATCAGGTTATAGCCAGGTTAAAAGTTAATAAACCGTAAAGTGCATTTAAATGATAAGAGATGAAATATAGCACGTGTGACCTTTACTTGCTCTTTAAGTTGTTTAATCTTGTATAGTAACATTATATATAGAAAGAAGGTCCGTAGAAAAATCAAGGTCACTGAAATAGCTCTCAGAATTTGCAAGTTGAAGTGGCAGTGTTAGGCCATACAGCTCACAGGACCAGCAACCGCTGGGGAATACAGATTTTCGTATGGTGACCACAGTGGTTACCATACGAAAATCTGCATTCCAAATGCTATTATAACATCGACTATTTAATTTTACTTGATTTTCTATTATTACTATTAATATTATGATACTATTTTAAACTATTTGGACATTGATTTAAATTTTGTTGGGATTTTATTTTTATTTCTATTTGAATTTTATAGTTGTTTTGCCTTTCTGCTCATAATTCATATATTTTCTTGTTTTTTATTAATTGACTGTTCACTTAGTCAATTTAAGTTATAACTATTATAATTGTTTGCATGCCATCTCTCTAAATTTGCATATCGTCGCCGGTCAAGCATGTTGAACCTCCTACAAGTTTTGTCATCCACTGTACACAACATGTGTACAGCAAATAAATGATCTTTATCTTTATTATATCTGTATTCTGTATCTGTTAGGCTAACTATAATCGTTGTAAAGAGCTACCTACTTTAAAATACTTTCAATAATAATTATCGTTTGCACTAAGCATTGTTTACCCCTAAAATATATTCTTTTCACTCCAAAATATTACGCGTTTCCAATTTACGTTATGTAAGCAAGGTACGAATTTATTGCTTAGCAAATAAAAAAATATGAATACATTATTTTTCATATTTTTCTAAATATTAACAGAACACGTACAACTAGCATTCTATCCTGAAAGAGACTTATCCTGGCAACAATATGAAAGAATATTACCGAAAAATTTGCACACCAATTAAACGCAATTTAGATTTTTATCGTTCAATTTCAGAACTTGAAATCAGCTGTTTTTGGTATTCTCATAAACTCAATAGCGACTTATTTAACGTATGAGAAGTTCGAAATTAAGATTGCTATTCAAAAACAGCTGATCTTTCTAGCTTTAGCAATGAAAAAAGTGGAAGCTTTCAGGATAACATCATCATCATCAGCCTGTAGAAGTCCACTGCTGGACATAGGCCTCCCCCAAAGAGTTCCATGACGAACGGTCTTGAGCCTTCTCCATCCACCGACTTCCCGCAACCTTCACAATGTCGTCGGTCCATCGGGTGGGGGGCCTTCCAACACTGCGTCGCCCGGTTCGTGGTCGCCATTCGAGAACCTTTACTCCCCAACGGTTGTCGGTTCTGCGAGCTATATGGCCTGCCCACTGCCACTTCAACTTGCTAATTCTGAGAGCTATGTCGGTGACCTTAGTTCTTCTACGGATTTCCTCATTTCGGATCCTATCACGTAGTGAAACTCCAAGCATAGCTCTCTCCATAGCCCGTTGCGCGACTTTGAGCTTGTATATGAGGCCTATAGTTAACGACCAAGTTTCAGTGCCATAAGATATTTTAAAGTTACCAATTATAATTGTTATTATCCTTAATCAAGAACTCAACAAGAACCGCACTGACCACCAACATTCTGCAAGTAACGGCTCGTTACATCGACACCTCCGATCATTACCGACTATTACTCGCAAGATCGATTTTAATATCGATTGGTAAATGCACCGTTATGTAGTAATATATTGATTATCGTATAGTTGATTATTCTACTGATGTTTGGCGATTTGTTTGATTTTGATTTTTTTTTTGGAGGAGGTAGGGCACAGCGAGATTTTCTCGTTCTGAATTGGAGCAGCCCGCCTGGGGAGGTACCTCCGCCTTACAGAAGATCGCAGCCAAATAACATTATTTGTTTCAAATAGTGTTGTGTTCCTGCGATGAGTAAGGTTGCCAGAGCTCTTTAGGGGGGGAGAGGGTTCGGGGTCGGCAACGCGTGCGTGATACCTTTGGTATTGCAAGCGCTCATAGGCTACGGTAACCGCTTACCAACAGGTGGGCCGTATGCTTGTTTGCCACCTCAGTAATATAAAAAAAAAAAGAAAAAAAAATCTATAAAAAGTAAAGCCTTATTAAATCTGTTCTAGATTTCTTAATGATCAAAGTATTCATCAAATATATATTTTTTGTTATACAACTAAAGTGGCAAACAATCATACGGCCCACGTGTTGAAAAGTAGTTTCCGTAGCCTATGAACGCTTGCAATACCAGTGGCATCACGCCCGCGTTTCCGACACCGCACCCATACTCAACGCAGGAATACAACACTATTTGAAACAAATAATGTTAATTGGCTGCGATCTTCTGTAAGGCGAAAGTACCTCTCCTATTTAGAGCGAGATTCTCTTCTCTCTCAAAAAATCTCATTGTGGCATACCCCTTCTAAAATATTAGGTACAAAAGCCTATAGCGTCAATGTTTCATACAACCAATTACACTCTTTTAAGGTACTTACTTTAGCTCGCAGAACCGATAACCGTTGGGGAGTAAAGGTTCTCGAATGGCGACCACGAACCGGGCGACGCAGTGTTGGAAGGCCCCCCACCCGATGGACCGACAACATTGTGAAGGTTGCGGGAAGTCGGTGGATGGAGAAG
This sequence comes from Anticlea derivata, assembly GCA_947579855.1. Lineage (NCBI taxonomy): Eukaryota > Metazoa > Arthropoda > Insecta > Lepidoptera > Geometridae > Anticlea > Anticlea derivata. The sequence continues at coordinate 11,425,925 of OX388270.1, forward strand.
GCTCAAGATCGTTCGTCGTGGAACTCTTTAGGGGAGGCCTATGTCCAGCAGTGGACTTCTACAGGCTGATGATGATGATGATGAAGGTACTTACTGGCCCTATTCTAACTGGAGTTCAATCAGGAAATAAAAAGTCCTCCAAAAAGATGAAGCGATACGCACTTCTGGCGTATAACATGACGCGGTGATTTTTCACAAAAGCGATAGCGATACAATTACAAGTCATTTATCACGCGGCCCGCTCGACCCGGCAACAATTTTGTGCATGAATAATGCAGGGGCTGTTTGGTTTTGGGTCGGTTACTAATTTGAAGTAACACGTATTGGGAGACATCACCGTCCTGTCTTTATCTCGGCATAAGTGATTAATACCAATTAGCCTACAATTTCTGGTACGAACAGTTTTTGTATCAGAAATTGTAGGATAATTGGTTCAAATAGCCGTGGTGGCCCCGGCTGAAGAGTAGGCCCCTCCATGTCTACCCGTGGATGTCGCGAGAGGCGACTAAGGAAAAGGAAAAAACTAGGCTTATGTTCAGCAGTGGATGTCCTACGGCTGAAATGATGATGATAGTTCAATTTTTTTTTTTTAAATACCCCGGACATATTGATTTGAAAAGTAATTTTCAAAAGTCAATAAGAGCACATTGTTGAAAAAAAAACTATGTTTACCGTAAAAATAAGGAATAAACTTTAAAAATGTACGGAACCTAAAAAAAACTTGTTCTTTGTAAAATATTTTCACATAATATTACGAAGGTAGACAAGCTAAAGCTGAAACAGGATCATCATCATCAGCCCGTAGAAGTCCACTGTACATCCCGCAACCTTCACAATAAATAAATAAATAAAAATAAAAATATTTTATTTCTGACAACAAATGGATCCATAGTATGTCGTCATACGCATGACCATACAATGTCGTCGGTCTTTCGAGAGCCTTCCAACACTGCGCCGTCCGGTTTCGTTTCAAAGTGAACCTGCTGATTTTATTGAAATAAACGCCTTTTGACTTTTCTTTATTGCCGTGGTGGCCCCGGCTAAAGAATAGGCCCCTCCATATCTACCTATCCGCGGATTTCGTAAGAGGCGACTAAGGGAAAAAAGCTAGGGGATGGGCAGCAGCGTCCCTCATTTTAACAACGACAGCTCTAACTGCGCTCGCCAACCCGTATGCCCAGCGTGGTGAGTATGGGCAAATCCCCCCACATGATAGGAATTCGCTCTGTCTGTGGGGGAGGCCATGTTCAGCAGCGGACGTCGTACGGCTGAAATGATGATAATGACTTTACTTTGGTCGCTAGGTATATGTCGCTATACGCTATTCGTTTATCAGAGCTGAGCAGGTTTTACCTCAAAGCCTAGGTACACTAATAAAATCTGTCGCATTTCTAGTTTTGCTCTAATTTGGATTTTAATGGTTTTCCTGCATACATTACCTTTTAGTGTTTTTAAAACGCACAGTGGGTGCATTTAGACCGAAGCGTAACGAAAGATTCAATCTAGCGAACGATTTTTTTTTGTTAAATCTACGGAAACTTTTTTTGTAAAAACTTAGGAAGCTACTTATTAATCCAGGTATCCGAGTGAGGCCGCAGGCAGCCGCTAGTTCATACTAACTGGAGGAGGTAGGGCACAGCGAGACTTTCTCGTTCTAAATTGGAGCAGCCCGCCTGGGAGGTACCTCCTTACAGAAGATCGCAGCCAAATAACATTATTTGTTTCAAATAGTGTTGTGTTCCTGTGCGGTGAGTAAGGTTGGCAGAGCTCTTTAGGGGGGGGGGGGATTCGGGGTCAGCAACGCGTGCGTGATACCTCTGGTATTGCAAACGCTTATAGGCTACAGTAACCGCATACCAACAGGCGGACTGTATTTTAATTCGCAACTTACAGAATAATCAGGAAAAGGTATCAACGGGTACAATTTACATTGAATAGTAGGTACCTACGCATTGATTTATCTCTATTCGAGTTGACGTTACGCGTCGGTTTGAATTGATCTTTATAAACCGTGGCGTAAGACGCTGAACATTTTACGATCGTCTTAATTCTACGTTTACTGCGATTTTACTTTGGATCGCATCTAGGTGGTCTGAATCCGTTTTAGTACAGCTGGCTGGAAAAGTACCTAAGGTTTTTTACCATCCTGCTAATCTTACTTTCTACTATCTAACTAAATTATAAGAGAAAGTTTGTGAGGATGTTTGGATGTTTGTAGTTCAATCACGCCGTAACGGCTGAACCGATTTCGTTGAATCTTAGAATATATAAAGTTATTTACGTAGAATAGAATCATAGTAGGCTGCTTTTTATGTAGGAACGATGCGCGTGAAGCCGCGGGCGGAACCTAGTATAATATAACATCCTACTAGGAGGATGTTTGGATGTTTGTTAATCAATCACGCCGTAACGGCTGAACCGATTTCGATGAAACTTGGAATAGATAGAGTTCTTTATCTAGAATAGCGTATATGCTTAATAACTCAAGCGAAGCCGCGGGTGCAAGCTAGTTATAAATGCGAAGTTTGGATGTATGAAGGTTTGTTACTCAATTACGCCAGAATGGCTGAATGGATCTGGATGAAATTTGGCACAGAGATAGATTATAGTCTGGGATATCATAGGCTACTTTTTGTCTAGGTACCACTTGAGTGAAAATCCATAACATTGTTGCACGACTGGGACTAGAACTTTTAGATCGCAAGGCAGGGTCACCATTACTCCACCGGTGCTCAAAGTGGCTTACAGACCTTACAGTTATGCAGCGAACTGTATCAAAATCGTAAAGTTCTCTTATCCCCGCCGTTGTAAATAAGGAATTTAATACCATTTTGATGTACACCGAGTGATTGAATGCCAAAACGCTTTCAAAATAGTTTAATGTAGATTTAGAAGTAATTAACTCAGAAGTGCACTGATTGAAAATAAATTACGCATGCTTTAAGAAATAGACAGAAATGATTTGAAGCTCATAGATTTGAAAGGGGTATATAATTCATCTATGTATCCAGTATGCCTTTATCTTCTAGGGTCGCGAAGAACAGGCGTTTTAACTAGATTTAAGATGTTTCAATGATCAGTGATTTCAATGAATAAATGAATGTTGTGGTTTGAAGTTTATGTTCTTCTGGGCGGATCGCCATTGTATTCTAGATTACTCATAAATATAAATAAATATTCCGGACATATTCACACGGTCAACTGATCCCAAACTAGGCATAGCTTGTACTATCTTTTGTACCAAAGACTTATATACATAAGAGATATATAAATAAATAAATAAATATTCCTGACATATCACACACAATCAACTGATCCCAAACTAGGCATAGCCTGTACTATGGGTACCAGACACTGATATACATAATAGATATATATATAACACCCAGACACAGGACAAACATCTGTGTTCATCACACAAATATTTGTCCAGTTCGGGGATCAAACTCGCGACTTCTAGCGCAGAAGGCAGAGTTACTACCAACTGAGCTATGAGGCCAGTCATAAGTCTTTGCAGTGTTTCACTTAAGCTATATATTCCATTTAGTTAAAATAATTATCGAAAAGCCCATCTAGGCTTGGTCGCGAGGAACAGACGTAAATTCACCATGTTTCTAAGACGTTTAAAGTGATTCTTGTAACTTTATTTAGATAAACACCTATTTTTTTTTTTTATATTCCGGACATATCACACTCAGTCAACTGATCCCAAATTAGGCATAGCCTTGTACTATGGGTACCAGAGACTGATATACATAATAGATATAATATATATTTAACACCCAGACACAGAACAAACACCTGTATTAGACACAAATGTTTGTCCAGTGCGGGAATCGAACCCGCTACCTCTAGCGCAGAAGGCAGAGTTACTATCAACTGAGCTATGAGGCCAAAACCTATTTAATTGAGTTGAATTTATTAAGATATCAATAAAACATGGCGACAAATCTTAGAGCACATTTTATCAAAATTATCTTAATTTTGCCGTGGCCGTGGTGGCCCCGGCTGAAGAATAGGCCCATCCATATCTACCTATACGCGGATGTCGTAAGAGGCGACTAAGGGAAAAATGCTAGGAGGATGGGCAGCAGCGTCCCTCATTTTCACAACGATAGCTCTAACTGCGCTCGCCAACCCGCATGCCCAGCGTGGTGAGTATGGGCAAATCCCCCCACATGATAAGGAATTCGCTCTGACTGTGGGGGAGGCCATGTTCAGCGGTGGACGTCGTACGGCTGAAATTATGATGATGATCTTAATTTTAAATTGATTTTTTTGACTTTTTTTTTTATACAACTAAGCATACGGCCCACCTGTTGGTAAGAATATTGATATTATTAAAAATATTTGGAATATATACGTGTTTAATCGGCATGCGATATGTTTATAAAATCATTTTCAAGCTAAAGTTTAACTTTCAATGGAGCTTAAGTAATTGTTCAAAATCTGTTAACAATGATGATTATTTAAAAAAATGTTTAGAAACCGAGCCACAATAACGATCGATCCATTTCTCTAACCGCAAATCCATTTTTCAAGTACCTACCATTATTGGAATCATTAATACCTATTTACAGACCATCTGTCCTTCGGTGACACTTTTAAAATAAACAAAACTTGCTCAAACAAAACTAGCAACTCGAAAATCTACTCTATTTTCTAGTTGTTAAAGTTCAAAAGAAAGGTCACTGTTTGTTGGTGCTTTGTGTGTGGCAACCTTGATGTAGGCCGGGAGCTATAGGTTGATAAATGATAGTGATTTGACACGCATAGTACGCATAGCTTGGGAATTTCGCTAATTAGATTAACGCGAAGTTCGCCACTTGCTTGCTTATCGTCTCACTGGTTCTTTCTTGGTCTTAGGTCCGGATTAAGGTAATTGACCAGATTGAAGTTTGGTCTGAAACGTTCATTGGCTGTTGGAAAGAGCTCATGTTGTCAAAGGATTAAAGTACGCCTCTAAGATGATCTTGGACATTTCTTCAAATTTTTAAGTTGGCCCGCCTTTTGTTTTGGAATGCTTAGTTATTTATAATACCCAATAACAATTGATATCGTAATAGAAATATCGTATGTCTTAGTATAATCGAAAAACAGAACATAATTTGACCTGAACTATTCGAGCAAAGCCGCGTAGGAGGTGCTAACTATGACTCAGACAGTCACACATTGCGTCGCGTTTATAATATCGTAAAATGTAAGCGCTATTGTAATGTAAGGCTTGGTTCTCAAAAGCGAATACTTAAAAGTCTGTAGAAATCCAAATTTTGATGGTTTACATTTTTTTTATTGTTTAATCGATTTTACTTTCAAATCTTAGCAAACTGTTCCGGGGTTTGCGCATTTTAAAAATAACTTTATCTACTCTTTCTTTTGGATCAGATTTGTAGGCTTTTAAGATTAGAAATGCATATCTTCTTTAAGGGAGTTTGCATCGTCAAGCCCTTCAATCCCACTTCATCATTTAAACAAAGTAATAATTTTCAGTAAAATAATTCGTGACGCTGGATTTTTGGAAGGCATATAACCATTATCTCATAAAAATAAGTCAGTCTCGAAAATATAGAAGTAAAAAAAAATATTTATCATTTGATTTAACTGGGTGATGAACTTACGACTTAAAATCATTCAAATTAATACAAATTAAGTACTTGGAAATTACCTATAAAATGTCAATACTAAAATGTAAGCGACAAGAATGTTTACCCAAATAAATTAAAATAAAATGTCCTATAATGAACATCAGCCTTAAAACTCTCTATATTTAGCCAGATAGTGCTATTTCGTTTATTGTTCTTGTCGTAAAAGTCTAGTTTGTACTGGAAATAGTTTTGTAAGAGTCATTTTATCAACGTTCACGTTTATATATACATAAAAATTATAAGCTCACTTTATCTCCAAGCATGGTAGACAACCTCTCCGATCTCTAGACGATCAGATCCTTGACGATGTCTAAGGGCGGTGGAGGGGCAAGGGTTCAAGCCCATCTGAAGGTCATCAGATTGAAAGTCGGAGTATTTACCACTAGGACGTAACCTTTTTTTCTAAACAATGTTCCCTAAATCGTTTGAACTCCAAAATCTTTGTAATTTTTGGTACGAATTTTTTTAAAATGTTATCTCTACATCGCTAAAGCGCCGCTAAAGAGTTCCTACAGTTCATTAGCGCTCGTTAACACGAGTGTAGCCGTTAAAACCAGCCGTAAACATAAAGTTAAGAATGCACTAATACCTACGTGAATTCTTATGTTCACATAATATGTGAATTTGTATGTCCGTATACAGTTCTGGAATATTGTTGTGGCACAACGTAAACCAGAGTTTTTTTTTGTCTATACATTGTACATTGTCGCATTTCTTAGTCATGTTTTGTTTACAACTATGTTTCTTAATTTGACTTTGGGAATTTTTTTTAGTAGGATTTTTATTTTCCTTACGCTTCAGGATTAAATTTGCTGGAATTGTACAAGTTAAGACTCTAATAGTATTAAATGAAGAACTTTTGCTCGGGCTCTCTGTTTCTATATCTATTTGTTACACTTTCACGATTAATCGAAAGTTTGAGATATCTAAAACCCTGAGAAAGGATAAAAGTTACTTTTTCTCCAGGTACCACTCAAGCGTAGCTTCGAATTTGAATTTAACCGAAGTCCATAAGACTATTTAGAGATTCTCGCAAATGACCAAAAATGACCAAATGACCAGTTTAGGACATAAATATGTGACATAACAAATATCTTATTTGACTGGAAAATATTTTAACAGTTGCGACTGATTACATACATATAAATTATAACGATAGCAATAGTGCAAATACACCACTTTGGTTCACAATGTGCCAAAGCAACTGTCGGGTACTGAAATGAACTATCTCGTGTTTGATGATAATCGTGAAATTAATTATTAATGAGCATATCGGCGCGTGGCATCAAGTTCTGAAAAAAAAGACCAAATTTTTTTATATGCCCATAATATCGAATACCTACTTAACCTACTTAAGCCCTTGCCTGCAGTTTTATTTGCTTAAATAGATAGAAAATACTTTATAGCACACCATAAAAATACAAACAGTGGACATCATCATCATCATCAACTTGTAGAAGTCTACTGCTGGACATAGGCCTCCCCCGTTTTGGAAAAAGGCCAGATCAAAAGTACCCTAATCCGACGAGCAAGTATGAGGAATATTATGAGAGTAAATGAAGCAGAGGACTTTCAGTATCGTAAAAATTGGAAAACCGTGGTCTCTGCATACCCCTCTGGGGAATAGGCGTGATTTTATGTATGTGTGTGTATTTTATATATGGGACTGAAATCGATACTTTACTTCCTGTAAATCTCTTAAATAATCCTTATCATTATTTTTTTATCATAATTCAAATCAGTTGGGAGATTTTGCGTAATTTACAAATTATATCCCAATATAAAACTAACTGACGACAATTGTACGTCGGCATTGTCATTAAAAAAGAATAATGATTACCAATTATACATCTTTATTATGTATCAAACCGCCCGTCTAGACTAGACATTAACATAATAAGACCTTTAGATCCCAATTTCAATAATCAAAATATTAAAAATCTGTTTTACGAGACTACAAAATCCATAACGCTTACAAATCCGTTATATTGAACATTTATAATTACTAAGATTATTTAAATACAAGTGTTGATAATTACACCAATTTCGAAAATCAATGAAATTTAACCGAGAAACCAACAGGCTCATTATGCGTTTTCTAAGAACATTTGTTACTTTTAACAGTTAGTTAAGACGTTTCTTAGTAGTAAAGCTGTGACCATACTGGGCGTAATTATTAATTATTGCAGCTTGTATAAAATGGCGACCACAAACCGAGTGATGCAGAGTTTGATGGACCGATTACATGATTAAAGTTACGGGAAGTCGGTAGAATAGGCTCAAGACTCGTCATGGAGCTCTTTGGGGAAGGATTTTATCAAGCAGTGGACTTCTAGAGACTTATAATGATGATGATAAATAGGCAGTTTTAAAATGCAAGCAGATATCAGCTTTTAATGGCTTTAGATATACTATATGATATTAGTTTCAAAATGATCCTTGAGACTACTTATTAGAGTAAATTTTTAGTTTGACACTTGAGGGCGTGCATTATAGCTTCAAGATATCGCATGCGCCAAAAATTCAAACTGAAATAAACTTTATTTAGTAAATGTAAGGATCATTTTAAAGAAGTTAAAATATTGCACGCTTTTATAACCGCGCAAATGCCAAGATTCCAAATACAATAGAAAATCTGTTGTGGTCGGGTTCAATAGGAAAACTAAAAGTTATGCACCCACATGGATGAATGAATTTATTAATGAACGAATTAATGTTTTTTTTTTAATATTTCCATCACCGTTGTGTGAGTGGGCACCAATATAGGATATGTGTTTAAAATTATCCCTATTACTGTTTGTTATTATGTAGTGGTAATTAATAGAAAGGCAATACTTTATGCATTGTTCATCTTTTGTCAAATTTTTATGAGTAAAGCTAGTAGTTTTTAAATTCGTAACCTGCCAGTGTGTATGCACCTTTAACTGTTTGCTTTCGTTTCAAAGAAACCTTTGAATCAATTAGATGTATTTTAATGAGAAGGGCGCAATTACACAATACTACAAGATCGTAAATTGTGTGCGTGATTTAGAATTAGAATATTTTGGTGCGTTACTTTTATAGATGTCACCGGAATAAAATATATATTTATATATATATATTTATTTATTACACAAAAGGAATACAAATGAATGGTAGTAAATGTCTTAAAACCTATGTTAGGTTTGTCTAGACATGAGTTCTCGATATTAAATGTAAGAAAAATTGTAAATAATCTTTACTTATTTTCTATGAAGAGCGAGCGCATGTAAAGATAACACCGTCATTCTACAGAATCCCTAGACATTATTGTAGTGCATTCTTCTTCTATAACAATTTGTACTTAAAGAAAGAATTCTTAGAGATTCCATTAGACCTCAGATCTAGACCTCAGTAGTCCACAAATTCCAGTCTGTGGACTACTTTGGACGCAGTTTTTTATTATTAACTTAAATGCACTACAAAAGCTGCATGATAAAACTCGATCCATTTTAATCATGAACTCTCGTGACAAAGGATTTAAAGATAACCCCTTTTGACTCAAAACCGGTTCAATTGACTGTTCCAGGGTTAAGTACCTTTTTATAAACTTATTGTACAGAATTAGGTATATTATTTAAATATTACGCCACTTATGCAAACAATAAGGAACATACCGATGGCAAAAAGAAAAATAAATAATAAAAAGTCATTACTGCGAACTTTTTGCGTTGAAAGTTGTCATAAATTATGCAGAGACAAAAGGTTTGATTTATGACAGGGTATGTAAATGTCACATGTTTTGTTTATGGGAATATTTTTTTGATTGGTTCGACATTTAATTTAGGGTGCTGAAAAAGGGGTAAAGCGGACTTAATTTAAAAAAATAGTTACAGTAAAATGTCTATGTCAACAAATTATTTTCCTGTAAAGACAATTTGGTCTTCGAAAAAGACAATTTTTATTAAACAACATTTAATTAAAAACGGAATGAGTATGGTAGAGGACATACAAATACATACTTAATGCGGTACATACATAATTTATGGCAAGAAAAATTACATTTAACTTGTCAAAAACTCATTAATGAAGTAAAATATTACTTAGAAGGTCATGACAAGTGCTTTCAAATCATTAAAAAATGCATTGTAACTCAAAAATTTGACCTCCTAATTCTGTCAAATCTATTTCAACTGTCACATTGTTGCATACCGATGCAGAATTTGAATACATTTCGTATCTTGCTCTGACATCGAAAGCCATAGAGTTTAATTAAAATACTTAAAATCCAGCTAATCGGCCATTTGCATTTGTATGAGCTTCAGAACACCCACAAGCTAAAGGTCTTGGCTGATATCGGATTGTCAAATAGAGATGCATACGATCGAACACGATCTTAAGTAATAATGGAGTAGATTGACGTCATAAAAAACAACTTTGATAAGGGAGTTAAGTGGGCAAGATGCCAATGTCGGAATCTTCCAACTTTGAATAGACAAGTACATAATAATAAAAATCACAGATGTTTCTAGATATTTTGCTACAAGGAAGTAAATAAATAAATTGTACCTGCGATAAATACTAGTAGCTTAAAAATAGATTCTAACAAAATTATCTTTACAATGTTTTAGAACAAACTTCACTTTTTTAAATACAAAAATAATCGCTTTAATGAAACAAAAAGAGATGATTTATTTGTGCAATATAAATGCACAATATCAGCGATAGTGTGCATCCGCCTTAAGTTGTAAATTTTGACGATTATTGCTCGACATTCTAGTTTTACTATCAAAAGCTGCTTTTTAACATTTAAACACGAGGCCGCACACTTAAGTTCTATGATTTTGATCTAAATATACTGCAGATACAAGAACCAATATAACTTTATTGTTTAAAAGTATTTTACGATCAATACAAACACAAAACACACACATACAACTGTTTTAAATACTTTGTATATATGGTACCTATAATTTTAAGTTATCTGTATTCATATTATATATATACCCTAGAAGACTTTGTTTGTCTTTGTTCCATATTTTTGCTCATATTGATAACTGTTTCTTGCTTCTATTGTGATGTGTATTGTCTGCCATGTTAGTGAATAAATGTCTGTCTATGTCAAAGAATCATCATCATCATTATTACAGCCTTAGGATGTCCACGGCTGAACATAGCCCCCATTAGACATCTTGTTGTTGTCGCTGCGCCCAACGGCTGCCAAGCACCTTATTGTCGTCTTTCCGAGTATCGTAGGACTGCAGCCCCCTACTAGATGAAAAAAAGAATATTAAAGAACATCAAAATGTTTTCTGTGTAACAAAATAACTAAAAAATCATAATCTGTTTGAACCCAAGAAACCATGACTAATCGATAAGTACCATTGTACGAAAAATCTTGTCATTTTTCGATCAATAGCATCTTTAGAATATAATGCGATTGATTTCCGTATGACATACGTTCGCTTCGACCAAACCTTTGCGAGCAAAAGTCCAAGTTCAAATGGTGTTTTTTTTTCAATTAAACTTCTAGGTTCGTTTCGATACGTCTCAGAAACTAGGTGAAGCTACGCTTCCTTTCAAAGACCAGACTGTCAGCAAAAAGCGACTGAATCACGAATCTTTGCTACTAATTTCTCCTTTGTCGTAGGTTGCGAAGGTTTGTTAAGTTATTATTATTATTATTTTTTAGAGAAACCAACGGCGTAACAGAACGTGAGATTAAACGTTATAGCTAGATAGAAAGGCTAATAATAGGTTTCTACTTTTGAGTTTATATAAAAGAAAATGTTAGGAACAAACTACATAAAACTTAATCACATGACTACCTACCATGATACTGTTAAAGCCTAGTAGGATACATTTTTTTCAGAGGAACTGTCTTCTTATTAAATGATACAATACAGCGATAATTTGGCGTCATCAGTGCCAGTTATGAACATTATATAGTCACACGATATTTTTTAATAAAATAAATAAATAACACCCAACAGTCACATACATAGTCCTGACCCCACACTAGGATTCCCTGTTTTGTGGGCATCAGAAACTACGAGTACCATGTTACCACAACACCCAGACGTAGAAATAAATATTTGCAGATCATGCAGACATTAGTGCCGCAGCGGAAATCGAAACCACACCCTTTGCGTCTCAAACTCGCCCGCTACGCTACCAAGGTCAACTTTGGATTATAATTTTAATCGTTATGATTTCTTTTATTATCTATAACGTTAAAAATAGTTACTACATATACAAACTTAACTAATAACTTGCGTTAATCTTGCGTGACGGGTATGTTTGTCCCAACCATTTCAGAAACGTTTCTTAGCCGTATAAAACACTTATCGTTTTCAAAATCTAAACCACAAGAGATCGCTACCTTCCCAAACTAAGACATAATCATCAATCCTTCCGATTTATTCCGGTACAATGTAAGTATTCCAATATTTTACTCGCGCACTCAATGTATGACAATTTTTTATTCCCAAACAATAGCACAATACTATTGTACAGGAGTTTACCAACAAACACATTGACATTGTGATGGGTGATTAATTTCAGAAGTACGGGTAAGTGCTCCCTTTTGATGGGACAATAGTGTTTTGTTGTAAGGTCGGTTGACGTGTGACGGTTTTTGGGTGCTTGAGATTTGGAAGTTGAAGAATTTGAACTGCTGTGTTACTAACTCTGTAATCCTACTGATTTCCTACTAATATTATAAATGCGAAAGTTTGTGAGGATGTCTGGAGATTCGGTTGTCTAGATGTTTGGATATTTGTTGTCCAATCACGGAGTAATAGCTCAACCGATTTCTTTGAAACTTGGAATCGATAAAGATTTATCTAGGTACTATGCGAGCAAAGCCGCAAGCGGAATCATGTACTTTATAACAGAAATAGAAGTCAATTTAAGACGTAAAGTATCACCTGATTACCCCTTAGCTAGTCAAACTTTTATCTATTTTATTAGTGTGGGGTCAGGACTATGTATGTGCCTTATAGGTGGTAGTTATTTTGAAAAAATAGTCAACACATTTCAGTTGACATATTGCACTCCGTACGTCTTAAAGCCGCTTACAGCCTTCACCATTAATAGTCTTCCCACGGCTGGTGATATGGATACAAACAATAACAAGATCGCCTAAAGTAACTTGCAAGAATATGATCCAGAACCATAAAACTTTTGCAAATAAAACCACAATAAAACCTAGCACTAAAGGAAATCAACACCGATTCAAGAATTCTAGTAATATTGAAATGGCTAGAAACAACTAAGCCAGAACATTTGTAAGAACATCTGCGCATCGCAACCAGATCCAAAATGGATGAAATCCAATAACGTTTATAATTTAAATACGAATATGCCTTAGAAACTTGATCTTAAATAAACATTTTAAACTATCGAATCAATTTAGAACCCTTTACGGCATCGATTGAGTTATACGTCAAACAACCGGGAGAGACAATTGCATCGTCTTTATATCTATAGGCGTAGGCTCTAAAATTGCAGTGCTGTGGATCTTTCTCGTGACTGATCCAAATCGGATTCGAGCAATTGGTTTTGTAAGAGAAATTGTTATTGATGCCGTGATTTGCCCTCGCTCTCTTGCTCTATAAATAAAATATTATGAATAACTACATATTTTGTACAGTTTTTTTTTCTGTACCGTTAGAAAATTATTCCTCAACTCTTGTTGATCCAATGTAGGATATGGGATCAACAAGAGTTGAGGAATAATTTTTTACCGGTACAGAAAAAAAAAGAATTTATTGAGCAAGAGAGCGAGGGCAAATCACGGCATCATTATTCCTCAACTCTTGTTGATCCAATATCCTACTTCCTATTATTACCCTACTAATACTATATATGCGAAAGTTTGTGAGGATGTTTGGATGTTTATGGTTCAATCACGCCGTAACGGCTCAACCGATTTCAATAAAACTTGGGTCCTTTACCTAGAATAGCATCTAAGCTACTTTTTATATAGATCCCACGAGAGTGAAGCCTCGGGCAGAAGCTGGTCAATCTATATAAGCTAGTAATATTATAAATATCAAAGTTTGTGAGGATTTTTGGATGTTTGTGGTTCAAACACGCCGTAACGGTTCAACCGATTTTGATTAAACTTGGAACAGAGAGAGATTTCCCTGGAATAGCATATAGGCTTTTAATCTAGGTGCCACGCGAGCAAAGCGCGGGCGGAAACTAGTCAATTATAAGTTCAAAAGAATTGCTTGTTTTGATTATAATAGAGTTACTTAAAAATCGGTGAGTCTTTTACTTAAATGATAGATAGATAAATTATTTATTCATTATACACAAATACAGCATAGACAGAAATAAAAGCAAAAAAGAAGAAACAACTGTAGGAAAAAATCATAAAAAACGGGGACTTAGTAGGTAGGTAAATAAATATCATATATCTATTTAAATTTTTTTATTCAAAGTAGGCTAACGTTTGACCACAATCTCACCTGATGTTAAGTGACGATGCGGTCTACGGTGTAGCACGTTTGCCTAGAAGAAACCTATTCACTCTACTCTTGAAGACACCCAAATTATAGGTATTCGGAAACACAGACGCCGGCAACGAGTTCCACTCTTTGGCTGTCCGCATTATAAAGGTAGACGCAAAGCGCTTGGTGCGGCAGGTAATTTAAGTAAATCGACAGTGTGATTTGAAATTGATCTGCCCAATTGGTTGCTCTATCCAAATTTGGCCACATGACATTACAGAAATGCAGTGAACTAGTCCGAGAGCCTGTGATTACATCCATTAATGTCATTGAAGTTATGTACAGTATTCATTATACATCGTTTTATTGAAATATCAGCCAGTTTTGGTTGTAACTAAAGCGGTATCAACCTCTGTTTTTGTAAGTCAACTTATGATTGTTGTTTGTTACTTACCGAGGAATAACTGCGACTCATTAAAACATTACCTCTGTTGGTAGTAACTCTGCCTTTTATTTTTTATTATTTTATTTATTTAATTCAATTAATACGGATAAACCAATTAATTGAAAATATTAACAAAGAAATTATCAGATATCATTAATAATAATAATTAACATTAAGTACATCACAATTTAAACATGTCGAAATAATATAATGGAATATATGGCCTTCTGTGCTAGAAGTCGCGGGTTCGATTCACGCACTGGACAAACATTTGTGTGATAAACACTGATGTTTTGTTCTATGTCTGGGTATTAAATATTTATCTATTATGTATATCAGTCTCTGGTACTCATAGTACAAAGCGACCGAATATATCCCAAACAACTTTTATTTTTAGGTTGTTTGAGATATCTTTGGTCGCTTAGCTTGCTCGAACTTATAAAGCAGGGTTTCTTAAAGTGGGGTCCACGGACCCCCAAGGGGTCCGTAATAAGAATGATAGGGGTCCGTGGTAGCTCAAATTAAATTTTAATTGACATGAGATCTAAAGAGGTGTTGAGAGCTGAATTTCATGCAAAAGATCTTGGCAAATTAAGCATTAGAAGGTGTGAGTCAATTACCAATAACAGTGATTTTTTAAATTTGTTTTTTTTCCTCAATATTATTTGCCAGGGGGGGTCCGTGGCATTTTAAAAATTCTGAAAGTGGTCCGTGGCTGCACATAGTTTATGAACCCCTGTTATAAAGCTATGCCCTGATTTTCATTCAGTAATACAGTTTTACTTACATTCATGCTTATAAAGAACGTCGTGTTTTTTTTATCCTAATAAAATGGCTAAGGCTTCTGAACTATAACGCTGTAGGAAATAGAAATGGTCGTCCTAGTTACCACGGCTAATGCCATCGCCACTTGTATAAGTTCATTCGTTTATTTATCGATGCACTATTACGCCACGAGTGTGTGTTAACGACGATAGACGTGATATATTTGAACATATCTCACATAGACTATGGATTTAAACAAATCCTACTAATTCTACTAATATTAATGCGAAAGTTTGCGAAGATATTTGGATGTTTGTTGTTCAATCACGCCGTAAAAGAACAACCGATTTTCCTTCGCAGACTATCCCGTTCGTAGCATGGAATAGATAAAGACCTAGAATAACACACAAGTAGTAAGTTTTTATGTAGGTGCACGAGTGAAGACGCGGGCGCTATCTAGTATTATATATGCGAAAGATTATGGGTACACACCGATGGACCGACGATACTGTTATGGTTGCGGGAAGCCGGTGATGCAAAAGGCTCATGGCTCGTCGTGGCACTCCGGGGGAGGCATATGTCCAGCATTTGACTTCATCAGGCTGATGATGATAATGATATTATATATATTGTGTGGTGATTTATAATATGTATGCTATCCCGAAAAGGACTTATTACCTAAAAAGCAATAAAGTTTATTCAAAGACTTTTGGAAATCCGGTGTCGTTAATTGAAAAAACACAATGAAAAATCTGCTGTTTTAGGGTAGCAATATTGGTATCAAACTTCTTACACGTTTCATCATCATCATCAACATCTTGTAGAAGTCCACTGCTGGACATAGGCCTCCCCCAAAGAGTTCCACGACGAACGGTCTTGAGCCCTTTCCATCCACCGACTTCCCGCAACCTTTACAATGTCATCGGTCCATCGGGTGGGGGGCCTTCCAACACTGCGTCGCCCGGTTCGTGGTCGCCATTCGAGAACCTTTACTCCCCAACGTACTTATACGTTTAATAATTAGTTATTAATATGATAAAATGCTAAAAACAGCTGATTTATTCTAAACTGTTGATTTTCTCGCAAGTATTGTTTCACTTGGTAGAGAAAATAAGTCCCATTCAGTTAGTTTACTAGTTATGGAACACGTAGTAACACATAATTAAAGAATCGGTATGTAAGAAAGAAAGATAGATAAAATACCCATTTATTTGGGACACACAAAAACAGCACAAACTAAACAGAAAAGATATTATACAATACAAAGAGACAACTAAAAAAACAAAATCAACGTAGGTAGTTAGCTGATAAAACTAGGGTGCACCACACAAGTCCGTGCTGAGTTGTAGTAAGATAGTGATCTTGAAATCAAACGGTTAGACCACATACAAGAAAGCAAAAACCTTCTACACAAAGGTATGCAAAACAAACAAAGTAAATAAAATTAATCGAGCGTGGACAAAAGGGCTTTCGTTAATGTTATCAAACAGATGCTTCAAGTTAAAATCGTTAAGTGTAACAAAACAAGTAACCCTGAAAAAACAACATGAATATTTGATCCCAAACCAGAATCATTAGTCAACTTTTTTACTAAAACATTCGACCGTTACCGTTCTAGAACCAATAAGCAGCCTATTTTCAACCTTATTTTTAAAAGTGTAAGGATTGGCATTATTTAGTCCAGTTTAATGTTGAATGGTTTTTGTCACGCTCCGGTCTTAAAGCAACAATTGTCCCACTTCCTTCACCGAGTGATAATAGTTCGGTAGTTGCATCATTAATCTTTCGCATCGCAGTGGATCTTTTCTTTTGAATCGATCACACAAAACTACATTTTGATTGTAAACTTTAATACCATCTTCACTAACGATTTCTGCATCCGTTTCTGCTATATCTCCTTTTATCTCATTGCTATTAGGATTCAATTTGCTGTGTTCGATAATTTCGTCATTTATTATCGAGTGTGATACCATTTTAGCAATATTATCTTTTATATCTTTAGAGTTATGGTTCAAATTAGTATCATCGGTTGTTGGATCATTTATTATCAAACACGATCCTGTATTTATCCTTGGATTTTCACCTTCACATGTGGGAATATTCAATTTGTTTGCTTCAACTGTTTTTGTTCAATTGACGCTTTAATTCTCCGGGTGACTAATGATGATAATTTTTGACGGAAGCTTACGACAACTGGGTGCTTTTCAAAGATTTTATATAATCAGGAACGCGTGAGAAAGAATAGATACTTAGTATGTTGTGTTCAGCAGCGAGGTGGGCAGACGATATCGCAAGCATCGCGGGCCGCAACTGGATTAGGATTGCACTAGATAGAGGAGAATGGCACATACAGGGGGAAGCCTATACCCTGCAGTGGGTGAAGTTAGGCTATGGATGATGATGATGTTGTGTTTACCGTAGTGGCCCCGGCTGAAGAATAGGTCCCTCTATATCTACCTACCCGTGGATGTCATAAGAGGTGACTTAGGTTTAAAGTTAGGGTACAAAATGAGTATGGTCAAATTTCCCCCGCATGATAGAAAGTCGCTCTGAATGTCTGTGGGGGAGAACTGTGCTTAGCAGTGACTTTCATGTAGACATCCTACGGCTGATATGATGGATGATGATGATTAAAAAATACTATAATTTTTTAGCTGCTATTTGATCATAAATCTCCTGTAGATAGAGTAAAAATATAAGGACAAATTCACCACAACATGTATAGTCTGTATTTATACTATATACCCTATTTATGGGGTTGGTATAAGCGCTGCTGCCCATCCACTAGCTTTTTTCCCTTAGTCACCTCTTATGACAACTAAGGTAAGGTAGACGTGAAGGGCCGGGAATTCTAAGCCGGGGCCACCACGGCAAGATTTTGTTTTGAGCGTTCTTGCTTATTCGTTACACTTATTTATAAAAGCATGATTAATGTTTATAAGTTCCACACTTTCAATTTAATAAAACGGATTAAGTTCATCAACCTTATTTATTTACGTTTTTCGATATTTGAATAATCTCTTAATCACGGTTCCTAATTATTAAGTAGGTCTTTTGCGTCCGGTGACATTTAAAGGCCTACTGTCTACTAAAGCAGTGTCGTTTCATAGATTTTTACGTAGTATTTTGAACCAGCAGCGCCGTACTCTTGCTGTGGATCGCTTCAGTGGACAGTAGACTTCTAGAGCTGTTTTTTTTTTGGTAAAAATTTATAGTGTAAGCGCGTCTTTAATTAAAAGTTGGTTATAAAATCGAATTTTATTTATGTGAATTATTTATTCATTATGGTTATTTAGGACTTAATTAAGGTTATTTAAAGTGTATCAGTTTTTAGATCGCGGAAGATTAAGAAGAGCTTTCGATATAATTATTAATGAGGTGCGCTTATTTTGATTTTAGAACGTGTTTTTCTTAAATTCTGTACTCGAAATAAGTTTTAATCAAATCAATAAATTATAATCAAAAGTGTTTAATTGATCGAGCGAGCTAAGCGAACGATCTTTGGGGACTTTTTGTGGGAGGCATATGTCTAGCAGTGGACTTCTACAGGCTGATAATGATGATGATGACGATCCTAATTGTGCCATTATAATCATCGAAGCACCAAATTTTACCAGACATCGCGAGATCTCAGTTCGGGCGAACCACTTGTATATAAAACTAGCTTCCAGCCGCGGTTTCGCTCATTTGGTACCTACATAAAAAGTAGCCTATATTCTATTCTATAAGAACTTTATCTATTCCAAGTTTCAACGAAATCAGTTCAGCCGTTACGGCGTGATTGAACAACAAACATCTAAACATACCTCACCTCACTCAACTCACAAACTTTCGCATTCATAATATTAGTAGAATAATTTGAACTGTAACAAAATCTATTTAAAACTAGTACAAATTTTTACCAGTTTAATCCGATAATCTTAACAAATCGATAACGAATTGCCTAAGAATAAGCTTTGAATAAAATGGATAGTCATGGTTTATAAATGATTATTTATTTGCGTGTTAAGTACAGTCCTGAGTAAAAGAGTGCTCACTGGCGGATGTAAATATGTTTGGAGGTTAGAAAAACTTTCCCATAGCGTTTAAAAGGTAATATTAAAAACAAAGTAGAGCAACTACTATGTTCCTTTAGTAATAGATTTCGCTTGTCAATTTTCCAGTACAAAAACATATCGGTTTGTATTATGTCGTTATTTCACTTTGCTTGATAAAAGCCGCGAACCGAGTGACGCAGTGTTGTAAGGCCCCCCCCACCAGATGGTCCGAAAACATTGTAAAGGTTGCCTGGCCTGGAAAAATCTTTTTGTATTTTTCTCTAATCAATTCAAGTTGTAGGTTAATGGGAAAACCTCGGAAGGTTGTGGGAAGTCGGTGGATGGAAAAATCTCAAGACCGTTCGTCGTGGAACTCTTTGGGGGGCCTATGTCCAGCAGTGGACTTGTCAAGTTGATGATGATGATGAAAGCCGTGCTTCGACATTTTTAATGTTGCGGGAAGTCGGTGGATGGATAAGGTCTTGAGCCCGTTCGTCATGGAACTCTTTGGGTCTTTGGCCTTTGTCCATCAGAGGACTACAGGCTGATGATGATGATGGAATTTCTGACGTAGCACAGATTAAAAACGTTATTATAAGCAAGATCTATATGCTAATACTGTTTATGACACAAGTGCCAACGAAAAAGTTACAATGTCGAAATATGAATGAAATTCCACTTAAAATATTTCTCGCTACACTAAAACGGGTTCCGTATATTGTCGTCGGTTTTCTGTTACAGGCATAAAATGATATTGTGTATCGTAAATAGTGATGGTTTTGAATTAGTAAGGTATGGTCACTCGCCCAGAGTTCTATGATGGTGTCAATAGAATGAAATGGGTAGATAAGATTACTAATAGGAATGAAGCGGAGAAATCTATTTTATTTGAAGGCAAGATGGGTTTACTGTGATTTTTTATACATTTTACGCCTTTTGAAGTTGAGACCATGGGTCCGTGAGGAAACGGGGTGACTTTCCTAACTTGCGATCCGAGGGTCGTGGTGGGTTTGTGCTCAAATGCTTTTTCTATTCGAAGTACCGCGAAAATTTTCTAACACGTACTTAGAACAGTGAATGAAAACATTGTGAGGAAACCAGTAATTATTTTTAAAGCTGCGATGGTTTTGCTACCTGTCACGTACGTAATACTCACTTATAATGTAGGATTGTGTAAAATGCTCGGACATAACTCTAACTCTTTGACTTTTTAACAGACTTCCAAAAGGAGGAGGTTCTCAAGTCGGCTGTTTTTTTTTGTGTGTATGCTACTCGTTATCTCCGCCAATAGTAACCCGATTTTGATGATTCTTTCGCTAGTGTATAGAGTATGATCCCGGGGTGGTCCCATATTAATTTAATTCCTGAGGGATTGCTACTTGTTCCGTAAAACTTAAAAAAACGTCATCATCTCTTGAAATCACGACTTGCCGAAATAAATTTTTTTGGTATGGTATGGTAATTCCCGCGACTTCGTTCGGTTACTGCTATTTTTACATAAATTAACCTTAGGGGTTGTGTGTCGGGAGTTCCTTTCTGTGCACCCATACATTACGCTACCCTGCAAATTTCATACTCTTAGGATTTTGGTTAGGCTCTCGTTGATTTTCAAAGAGAATAAAACCACTACGTTTGATTGTCAGTCAGTCAGTACCGTTCGAGTTATTATTGATGATGAATGGATACAATGTCATACTTAGTTTTGTTTTTTATTCGAAAGTGTAGGTGGCCAGTGCCAGTCAGTAGGTAAGCAAAACGCAAAGAGGTTGATAAAAAAAAGGTTGAGGTTGAGGTTGATATTAATCTTGTAAATATTCAGGAATTTGAAGTCGGGTTTTTGTAAAAAATATCTTATTATTAAAAATCTGATCACCTAAAGATCTGAGAGGTATGTCTATTTCTAACGATAAAAGTCGTGATCCTATGTTTTATTTATTTATATTTTCTGTAAAATAACAGTTTGAAAAGTATCTCGCATTTGGTATGGGACAACGGCCACGTAGGTCGCTGTCTTCAGGAAGGCCAAAAAGCCTTCCTGAATATAACATTCCTGGAATTATCAAAATCCTGTAACTCAGTACCGGAAAACTTTTGCATCAACGATCACACGTTATGCAAACATACTTAAATGAATTGCTTAGGTAATGTTGCAAGGCAATTAGATATTACTGGACTTGTAGGGTTGTGGTGTTTCAAAAGCGGGGCGTCAGAGGGATGGATTTAACGCTAGAAAATAATATTTTTTAACTCTTTCATCATCACTACATCAGTCGTAGGACATCCACTGCCGAACATACGAGTAGCCCTACTCCATAGATTTCTAGAGCGACCAATCTTGTATCGCCTCTACACTCGAGTCTACGGCTCTCTACTCAATTCTTGGTCAATTTTAAGTGTGACTTTAAGGTTTTTTGCTTTTGTCGACATCCAAACATTGACAATTTGCTAAACGAGATTGGCTAAGCGAGATTTTCTCGCTCTAAATTGGAGCAGCCCGCCTGGAGGTACCTCCGCCTTACAGAAGATCGCAGCCAAATAACAATATTTGTTTCAAATAGTGTTATGCTTCTGCGGTGAGTAAGATTGCCAGATTGACTCTTTAGGGGGGAGGGGATCGGCAGGCAACGCATTAATAATAATAGTAATAAATATTCCGGACATATTACACACGGTCAACTGATCCCAAACTAGGCATAGCCTGTACTATGGGTACCAGAGACTGATATACATAATATATATATATATATTTAACACCCAGACACAGAACAAACATCTGTGTTAGTCACAAATGTTTGTCCAGTGCGGGAATCGAACCCGCGACCTCTAGCGCAGAAGGCAGAGTTACTAACAACTGAGCTATGAGGCCAGGCATTAGCAATGCTCCAGGTGTTGCTGATGTCAATAGGCGACGATTACTACTTACCATCACGAGGGCCATAAGCCTGTTTGCCCCCCATAGCCGTCAGCATTTGCAATCGGCAGTTAATGATTGCGATAACAAATATTCTAGCACGCATCAGCTTGAAATATTCGCTCACCGCTACGCTCGCCGCTCCGCTTATGCTCATACGTGGCCTACCGCGACTTGTTTCAATTTGCAAGCAGTGAGATATTGATGTGCTACGAATGGTAAGGCCATCCATATGTATTGGTAACTTATGTACCTGTTTAGTTGTATATGACACTACGGTCTCTATGATTACATGGTCAAGGGATCATAGACGAGAAAATGGTAAGTAGTGGCTTGTCCGGTCGTTCTTATATAGTTAAATCTCAGCGCAATCAGTTTCTTTCACCGAAGGTCATAGGCTCTTTTTAGGGTCACCATATCTCAACCTGGTCACTGACCTAATACAGGTGTTCAAGAAAGAATCAGAGACACGACATGCAAGTAGCGCAGTCATAATAACGATAAGTCACTGAGGTTAAAGCAGTGTTTAAACGGCATGCTATGTAAAATTAGTTTCTAAGTAATCCTTACCTCTACAGAATAAACGACAGTTTTGAGTTTGACATTGAGGGCGTGCGTTGTATCTCAAAGATACCGCAAGCCCCTAAAAGTCAAACTAAAAAAACTTTATTTAGATGACGTAAAGATCAAATTGAAACACATTTTAGATGGCATATCGCAAGGCGTTTGAATAAAGCCTTTACAAGTGCTTTTACAGCTCATTCGTGATTTTGGAGTAATTAGAGCTGTCAAAAAACCCTGATAAAAATCGTATGGCAACCTACTGCTCTATCATTTACACTGTATCTCACTGGATATATGTATTGTTTGTGATAATTTGTCGAATAAACTGACCACGCAACGGATAAGATAAACATAATTCACGAGATAAGATAACAAGGCCGTTTAGATTTTTTATCAGATTACCGTTATTTTTATTGGACAAGACAAAGTTACATTACTAATGAGTTATATTTTTACAATGCATTGTAGAGCACTGGTGAAGTGGTGGTAGGAAGCCTTCCGATCCAAAGTTTGGGTTCCGATCCCAATCGTGCACCAATGGATTTTCCATTCGGAAAATGTATGTGCGCTATACTAGTTAGTTAGGAGGAGGTAGGGCACAGCGAGATTTTGTCGCTCTAAATTGGAGCAGCCCGCCTGGGGAGGTACCTCCGCCTTACAGAAGATCGCAGCCAAATAACATTATTTGTTTCAAATAGTGTTGTGTTCCTGCGGTGAGTAAGGTTGCCAGAGCTCTTTAGGGGGAGGAGGGGTTCGGCAGGCAACGCATTGGCAATGCTCCAGGTGTTGCTAATGTCAATAGGCGACGGTAACCACTTACCATCAGGAGGGTTGTAAGCCGGTTTGCCTCCGTATAAAAAAAAAAAAAAAAAAATTGTGCTCTCATACAGTGAAGTCAAAGTCAAAGTCAAAGATTTGACTTTGACTTTGAGACTGGCCTCAAAGTTCAGTTGGTAGTAACTCTGCCTTCTGCGCTAGAGGTCGCGGGTTCGATTCCCGCGCTGGACAAACATTTGTGTGATGAATACAGATGTTTCTTCTGTGTCTGAGTGTTAAATATTGTATCTATTATGTATACCAGTATCTGGTACCCATAGTACAGGCTGTGCGTAGTTTGGGATCAGTTGACCGTGTGTCAGGAAAAAAAAAAGATTTGAACATGTGACATGTGCTCGAAAAGAGCCTAAGAGGCGCAATTTAATCGTTTCACTACACCTTTTATGATTCTTTCACCAACGGTCATAGGCCCTTTTCAGGGCCACCATACCTCAACCTGGTCACTGACTTAATACCAGGATGATTAAGAAAGAATCAGTGACACGACAAGCAAGCAATGCATCGTCACTCTTATTTTTTTTTTGTTTTTTTTTTTTACTTTGTGTACGGGCATAGCTTCATTGCTTTGAAAAGTACTACAGAAATTTTTGAAGTTTTGATTTAGTAGTGTCATGCACGCGATTTTAAATCTGAATCCAATGTTTTAAAGTTTATTCTACAAATATGAAGTGACATGCCTGCTAAGAGGGTCTGCTGATTTAAGCACTGGAAAACCACATTACAATTGAGGTCATCGCCCAAACAGACCAAATACTTCAGCTGTGTCACTTAAAATTGGCTGACCAAGTAGAATGACCTTTAATGCGTGTAAAATTAGATTCAAAATCGATCAGTGGCAGGGATCATCAACTAATTAACTTATACAGAACGGTTCTTACCCACCGTCCACCTCCTTGTGCCCAAGCTATACCTATAGCTCGTGCTATGCAAACTAGTCGATTAGAGAAATGCAGGTATATTGCCAACCCAATGAATAAAAAGAAATGAAGTAAATAACAAAGAGTAGCCCTTATTCCTCATAATTAGTTTCCATTATTTTTTAAATGTTATACGGAGGCAAACAGGCTTACCTGTTGGTAAGCGGTTACCGTCGCCTATTGACATCTGCAACACCTGGAGCATTGCTAATGCGTTGCCTGCCCTGCAGAAATCTTTTTGTATTTTTCTTGAAGCCCTTTATGCTGTAGGTTAGTGGGAAAACCTCGGAAGGAAGCTTATTAACAATACTGCACATATTATCTTTTCATGGTGTAAATTTTCAGTCTCTTTTATATCAGCTTGTCTCCCATCATAGGCCAAGGGGCTACCACTCCGATCTGTCATGTGTTACTCTTCTCCGGATCGGCCCTGCTTACGATGCGATAGCAAATGTCAAATATTAGCCAATCAAAGCTAAAAGGTTTCAAGTATCGTCGTTTTCATTGGCTAATATTTGACTTTTATTATCGTATCGTAAGCGTTACGCTATCGTGAATTCGTGCTTGGGGCTTCGAATTATTTAGTGACGTTACAGTGAAACTACAGTAGCAGATACTATGTTATATTCTTCGCTAATACAGTTTACAATAATCTGGTTTTCAATTCAAACATTTGCATGTTTTCGTGGATGATGTCACCTGAGGTTAAGAGTTCGAGTCGTGTGAAATAAATCTACAATCGAGAATACAAGGTGAATCGTAACATGTACACCATCTTGAAAAGGAATTATTTGATCAACAAAAGAAATAATATTATCGGAAAAAAACATTTTAATTTTTTTGCACAAACTTTCTGAAATAAGCTGTTTTTTTGTTTTTTTTCATCTTTATGACTAACTAGCTTTTTCCCGCGGCTTCGCTCACGTGGTTAATAATTAAAAAGTAGATAATATGCTATTCTAGGTAAGAAGTGTATCTATTCCAAGTTTCATCGTCGTTGAGCCGTTACGGCGCACCCAAACATCCTTACAAACTTTCGCATTTATAATATAAGTTATCCTACTTTATATTATAAATGCGAAAGTTTGTAAAGGACTAATGTACGAGAAGTTTAGCATCAAGTTGCTACCTAACACAGCTAACTAAAACAGCAGATTCATTGATTTTGACTGATATCAGCAAAAGATCAGATTTGCATCGTGTTATTTTAATAAAAATGATGAAATTACTAAAGTCGTAGAACAAACTTTATTGGCAATTGAGTGTGTAAGCCCCTTTCGGGATAGCAAACATCTTATGGATCACCTTGTATAAGTAAATATGTAGTCTTAATTAGCTGGGGTATCAAATATCTTCTAGTTTTGAGAAAGCTTGGCCCGAATTGGTAGAACTTAAGAGTGTGATTTGTTAGATTGAATCATATTGTTGCATATTTTACCAAAGATATGGAACACTAGCTTCCGGGCGCGGCTTCGCTCGCATACCTATGAAGATAAAAGTAGCCTATATGCTAATCCAGACTATAATCTATCTCTGTGCCAAATTTCATCCAAATCCATTCTTCATCCATTTCTTGTAAAAATAACTTTCAGCTTAAACACGCTAATGAATCCGTTTGCGTTTTTTCAAATTATTCTTCAATTTAATAGTTGTTGGTATTAGCCAATAAATGTTGACTGGCCTCATAGCTCAGTTGGTAGTAGCTCTGCCTTCTGCGCTGGAAGTCGTGGGTTCGATTCCCGCACTGGACAAACATTTGTGACTAACAAAGATGTTTGTTCTGTGTCTGGGTTTCTATTATATCTATTATGTTTGTTTATGTTTCTATTATATCTATTATGTATATCAGTCTCTGGTACCCATAGTACATAGTACATGTTTGGCTATGCCTGGTTTGGGATCAGTTGACCGTGTGAATATGTCCAGAATATTAAAAAAAAAAAAGTTATTTGGATAACTCAAACTCACTAGCAACAGAAACGCGTGCTATGAGTACTGGTTTCTTCCTTAAACAAAAATTGCATCATATTTCCCGAAGCTATAAATATCGTGCTAAAGCTTTATAAGCGATAAATTGTGTTTAAGGAAATTTACATTGACATTTTTTAGTAACATGGTACAAATTTGTCACATAATTCTCGAAATGCAGTTTTATTTTTTAAAGTTTGACATGATTACTTACCGCCTCTACTTGGCATAAAATCTTAGCAGTCACAGACGACTATTAAAAAGAAAATGAAGTTTTGCATACAAATCATCTTAAGGCAAGAGACAAAGTTACCAACATGACAATACAAGGGAAAAGCCATAATGCCAAGTCGCGTCGTAAACACACTGCATTATTGCCAGACCGTTTAAACCGCAGTTACTTTCGTTTGGCATAAAATGTGAAAAGTGCACTTACCGCCATATGCAACTGAATCGTTTGAGACAAGCTCTGGAAATAGAAATGAGGATGTTTTCATCTGTTTATCTTTAAACGCAGTGTGTTTTCGCTTGAATGCAATCACATCATAAAATTATGAAACGGTGATGAAATACATCCCGAACGGCGACCACAATGCGTCAGGCAACGGTAAGAGGTGACTAAGGGAAAAAAGCTAGAGAATGGTCAGCATCGTCCCCTATTTTCACAATGATAGCCATAACTGCGCTCACAGACCCGTGAGACCAGGGGGTATGGACATTCTCCCCATATGATAGGAACGTTCAGTAGTGGAGGTTCTACGGCTGAAATGATAATGATGGTGAACTGCATATAAGCCTGTGTGGAAACTTAACCTCCTCAACTTGAAGGAAATCGGGTATTGGTAGAAATAAATAAAAACAAGCCTAAAATCAGTTCGTTTGTACAACTTTATGTCACTGGTCCATTGACAGTTGCTCTTTCGGACCCTTCTATTTATAAATCTATATTTAAAAAAAAATCGCATAATATCTTGCTAAGCGCAAAATTCAAGAACGGCTGGGCCAATTTAGCCAGTTTTTTTAAATATTACTTGTAGTTCGAGGAAGGTTCATATGGGAGAATTTTTTTTTTCCAGAAAAACGTAAAAACCCTCTTTTTTTCCCATACATACCATGGAAATCCAATTCCAATTTGCAGCGAGAAAATCTCACTGTGCCCTACCTCATCCTAAAATGTCCCAGGTCACCCAAAAATGACAACTTCTTTTCCGGCCCTTGGCGTGAAATACGCGTACGCTATCAAGGTTACTGCACCGTGGGTGGGCCATACGGAAATCTTTGGCCCACATGTGACCCATATGTAGGTCACCTCAGGGTCTCGAGAAGTTCGAAATTTGCACTTGCCGTGTTTGATTTATGCGTCAGTGCGTTGAAGTGATTCATGGAATCTTTAATACTTGAGTGTTTACGTGATGTTGTAAAATGGTGATGTAACGTAGCGTCAGCTAAAGTTTAATTGAATAACAAAGTAAATATGAGTAGGTATGGCTCAATAAAACTGATATAACATGATACTTTAAAGTGTGGTACGGTCCGCGGATCTTAAACTACAATTACTAATAATTAATTTTAAGTGAGGTAGGGCACAGCGTAGTGGCTCTCAAAATCCTAAAACCTAAAAATGCCGCAGATTTGACAAGTGCATGAGAGGAGACTCTAAGAGGCGCACTTTAATCCTTTCCTCTTACCTTCCTTATAGCTCCTGGTCACTGACCTAATGCAGAATAATCAAGAAAGAATCAGTGACATGACAAGCAAGGAAGCATCCTTTATATGACAACCTTTGTGCCAACGCCATGCCATGCCGTGCCAACCGTACCATTCCGTGCGATTCTGTTTAGGCAGTGACATCCACAAAGATTTACGGTTCAGATTCGTGTCAAATAGTGCTGACACGCACGCGTTAAATGGCAGTGTCATGTTAGGCATCATGTATTACCCCATCCAGACTCTCCACGAGGCTACACGAGGCAAAGCGAGTGCGAGAGTGTCCCCTCGTCTTCCCTCGCCTCGCCTCGCTCTCGCTCCGCTTTGTGTCGGTTTTTCGGGCGCAAATCAAAGAACGCGAGTTAGAAAACGTAGAGAAAGACTTAGGCTCGTATTCAGAGACACGAGTCAAGCATAGATTTAATCACAGATCAGCTGAACTCTATTTAAGTATTGAATCTCTTCTCAAACATAACTTTTATTCAAGAACGGTACTTAAACTACTCTCCGCTGAATCGAGTCTCAAATCGTACTCAAATGTTCTCGTTTACATTTTGATTTATTTATAATTTTCGATCCGTATTACGCAGAAATTCAAACAGCCAGTGTGGAAATAGAACAGAACTATAAAGTGAAGTATAAATATGCATCAAAGTACGTGTAACGGAACGAAAATGACATTTGATTATTGTCTAATCTAATCTAAACTCAAGCACCGATTTCGTCTGATTGACGTTTCAGAATAAGCATTTACTCAGGTGAACTGTGATCATTGAATCTATACATAAGTACTGTTCAAGAATTAGAATCTCGACTCAAATTGAGATTTAAGTACAGATCAATGCTTGAGTCTTGTCTCTGAATACGAGCCTTAGTGTATTGAGAAAGACGTAAAGGGCAACTGAATAAATCGAGAGTGTGGATGGCTAACACTCCTGCCGCCGCCACTCGCCAAGACTCGTGCCGAGAGCCTCTACGAGGCGCCTCGCGAGAGTCTGGATGGGGCATAAAAGAATTGCTTCTTGTCATAAGCCCGTCACGAGATAAACTTAATTGCTTTTGAGTTAATTATTCTGTAAGGTAATCTTGTTGGCGTCGTCACGATGACGTCATCCACGTGATAAATGAATAAGTCATTTGCTCGAATACAGAACTGTACTGAATACAGACGTGAATTATAACAATAGTTACATACCTAGTTCTGACGCCTGAAGAATTCCCTGTGTCGAATCGAACCGGCACCCCTTGCGTCTCAAACGGGCCTGATGCGCATCCGGGGTAGTCAAAAAATTAAGTAAAAAAAGTTTATTCCACCAGCATTTGCTTCGCGATGCCTATCAGTCAATACGCTATCCATACTAATATTATAAATGCGAGAGTAACTCTGTTTGTTTGTTACCTTTTCACGACTAAACGGCTCAACCCATCTTAATGAAATTAGGAAGGGCATATGCTAGGTTTTGTCTCAAACAAATTATCTTCAAAGGGGCGAAATAGGGGTTGAAAGTGTGTATGGGCAATCCATTATTCCTCAAGTTAGTAATCTGAAAACTTATATTTAGGCTTTTGGTAAGAAATAAAGGCCTACTCCAAAAAAGCCGAGGCCTATTACCCGCCGAGGGGTCCATAATTAACTTTTATTTAGATACAAAATTAAAATTATACATTGTTCGAAATATTTTGTAATGTTGTATTTATTATAAAATAAATAACACCCAAGAGTCACATACATACATAGGTATAATAAAGATAAACGTGTTACAGCATTTTTGCAAAATCATCCCTAAAGGCTTTCATAAATGCGGACGAAGTTGCGGGTAGCACTAGTCCGACAACAAAGAACCCAAGCTCGTTAAACGTCCTAAGTTCAAATTAACTCGTCTGTCACTTGAGTTTTGGAGGCTTTGACGTGAGATGTCAACATGCGCACTTCAGAAATGGAAGCCAAAATGACGTCTGTTTATGATTTAACGAACCAAGAGGTGAAACATAATTTAAATTGGATCACGATGTTGTAAATAAAAAGGTTGGTAATTATAATGACGCAATGTTGAAGTGGGTTTTAAGATGTTTCTATGTTTTGTTCGTGTTAGGATTAGTCAGTCGTTTAGAATGTGTTAGAAAACGAATGGTTTCATTTTTTACATAATTGAATATGCCATTCAATATGTAGAAAAAATAAGTCTTGTTAATAATTACAGCTGATGTCGTAGTAATTACAACGTCCTACAAGGCAATGCAATGTGTCAAAATAGTTTGAAATAGTTTGTTTATCAACTATATGAAAATTTATAGTAGTTCTAGTATTATAAGTAGCCCTAGCTAAGTTGAGTTCTAGCTAGTTGAAGTGGCAGTGGGCAGGCCATATAGCTCGCAGAACCGATAACCGTTGGGGAGTAAAGGTTCTCGAATGGCGACCACGAACCGGGCGACGCAGTGTTGGAAGGCCCTCCACGGAAATCGGTGGATGGAGAAGGCTCAAGACCGTTCTTCATGGAACTCTTTGGAGGCTTATGTCCTGCGATCTATATGGCCTGCCCACTGCCACTTCAACTTGCTAATTCTGAGAGCTATGTCAGTGACCTTGGTTCTTCTACGGATTTCCTCACTTCGGATCTTATCACGCAGTGAAACTCCGAGCATAGCTCTCTCCATAGCCCGTTGCGCGACTTTGAGCTTGTGTATGAGGCCTATAGATAACCTATAGATACCAATTATTATTAAAGAACCTAAGGGAATTGACACGCATTTTCACTTAGATTATGTGATGCGATGACCAACTATGAGAACATATTTTACAAGATTCTCTACAAAATTTTACAAAAATATTATCATTGTTTATGTTTAATACGCAATATTAGTTCAAGTAAAACGAATGAAGTAGTTCCTACGAACGGTTCTGGTAGCAGTGGAATTCGCCATAAGTTTCAAGTTTTACTGCACCTGATTAAGGAATGTAGGAATTCCACGGTGTGGATGTCTGAACTCGTTTTATATCTTAATAAACAATAGCTTAGTTATCCATACTATCCTACTAATATTATAAATGCGAAAGTTTGTGAGGATGTTTGGATGTTTGTTGTTCAATCACGCCGTAACGGTTCAACCGATATCGTTGAAACTTGGAAAAGATAGAGTTCTTTACCTAGAATAGGATAAAGGCTACTTTTTATGTAGGTACTACGTGAGCAAAGCCGCGGGTAGAAGCTAGTATAATGTTATGCATTGAGGAATTATGGATGCCCATACAAACTTTCAACCCCTATTTCACCCCGTTCAAAATGGTAAAGCGTTAAAATTATGTGATTGTAGCTCAAATATAAACGCGGACGAAGTCGCGGGTAACAGTTAGTTATATAAAAAACGTACACGGGTATTTTATATGAAATAAAAAGCACATTTTAAGCGTTTCCCACAAAAAAAGCCCGTGATGAGAAATAGAAAATAAAACTTAGATTTTACGAGAAAACGTTCACGAATGTTAAAATTAAAAGAGTACACAAAAGTTCCGTGAAATAAAATATTCGGCCATAGAATTTAAAAATTTAATTATATAGCCGTATTTAAACAAAACTCAGTCGTAAAAACGAAATTAAACTACAATTTTAACGATTAGACCTTTGGGATCGGTAGCTAACTATCGGTGTTTTGTTTAAATAAAACTAAAATGAAGCGGTGAGCGTTTGACCAAGAACATTTTGCGCTATGAATATGTATGAAAATTAAAAATACACCTAATTTGGTTCCTACCGTGTATTGATAGCATACGGGTCACTAAGATACAAATGCTACATTATTATTTTATGTAGATTTTAAGAGTTCCTTACTTCAATAAGAAAAAACTAAACCCTTATAGGTTCACTCTGTTGTCTGTCTGTCAGTTAAGACCCTTTTTATTATGTGCGGCTAATGATATCAACTTTGAACTTAAACCAAATAAAAAGGTCTAAATACTTACAGTTCCGTGAAAAAATCAAGCTTTTAACTCAATTCATTATAAAGATATGGAAGAGATACATTTTAAATCCCTGTGGAACTACGCGAGCAACCGCAGAATATAATTTTGTCACTTCGTACATTTAGGACGTACACCTATTTTTCGACCCAGTGTTAGGTACGGAAGCCTCAGGGCGCAAGCCCTACTCGCACTTAGCCGTCTATAATTTTCTTGATCATTATTTCTTTTGTTCGAGATTCGTAGATAGCTTTACGACAGAGGATTCTTATCCTTTATACTCTTTTTATTTTGACACTACTCTTGAAGAACAACAGCTTGTTACCTCTGACTGTGAGTTTCTCTATGTATTATTACAACATCGGAGCTACAAACTAGATTTGAATGCTATTGTTCCCAATAGTATTATGATCACATTTAAATACTTGATGAGAGATCCAATTTGGATAACATGAATAATACAATAGACTAAACTACCTCAGTTCAAGATTTTATTCTTTCCAAAATAACGTTACTTATATGAATCTTTGTACGGTTTTTGGAGATATTTTCTTAAATATCGATATTTTTTATGACGCTGAATGCTAAGGCATCTAATTTATAACACCCCACTTTTTAGTTCGTAGTTAAAGAGAAGCATAACTTTTGGAAACCTCGGTGGCGTAGCGGGCGAGAGCTCGTCTGAGACGCAAGGGGTGCGGTGTGATTCCCGCTCCGCGACAAATATTTGCTTGATCTGCAACTATTTGTTCCGGGTCTGGGTGTTGTGATGGTACTCGTAGTTTCTGATACCTATGACACAGGGAATCCTAGTGTGGGGTCAGGACTGACATATGACTGTTGGGTTTTATTTATTCTCTCAGAATTAGCAAGTTGAGTGGTAATAGGCAGGCTATATAGCTCGCAGAACGGCGACCACGAACCGAGCGACACTGTGTTGTCCCCCATCCTAAATAACGAGGATGGACCACAACATTATTAAGTCAAAAGGCGTTTATTTCAATACAATCACTAGGATCACTTTGAAACGTCTTAGAAACTAGGTGAAGCTACGCTTGTTCCTCGCGACCAAGCCTAGAAGAATCAGGCAACAAACACGGCTTGGAGCCTATAATTTTTTTCGATTTTGCTTTTCAAAAAATGGAATGTAGAGCTTCAGTGTGGTGCCGATCGAACTAGGTGAGGCTCAAAAGAAAAGTTGGGTGATTTTTAAAGTTGAACGTGAACTCGGTTGGTGGCAAAGGCTCTTTGGGGGACTTCTACAGGTTAATGATGATTATGCTAACTTTAATTGGTGCGTCGCATCTAAAACGGTGACCAACAAAGAAGTACAACGTTGATGAGTGTAAACACTTAGTAAAAACAGCAGGATTCCTAACGAGAGTAATTCTAGTTCCAAGAAGACCTCATCAGGTTACTTAACGCTACTATATGCAAGATAATTAAAGTAGTTGGCGCGCGATGCTCTGTTTATACTTACCCGTTTACTGGCTCTAGTACTCGAATGTATAAATATTAAAATCTAGTACTCTTACTTCGATTCGCGGATGATATAGAGACCTTAGTAACGTCCCCAACAGGTAGATCTTAAAATTAACATGGACAAGACAAATATGTATATTACTCATGTCGCACCCATGCCGATACATGTTGGGAACGATACCATTCAAGTTGTATATGTCTATGTCTATTTAGGTCAGACGATTCAACTAGGTAGGTCCAAATTCGACAAAGAGGTCAACCGACGAATCAAACTCGGATGGGCAGCGTTTTGGGAAACTTCGTCATATCTTCTCGTCGGAGATACCGCAGAGCCTCAAGACGAAAGTTTACAAGGACGTATGACACTGAGATTTGGTCGTTAACTATTGGCCTCATACACAAGCTCAAAGTCGCGCAATATGGAGAGAGCTATGCTCGGAGTTTCACAACGTGACAAAATCCGAAATGAGGATATCCGCAGAAGAACCAAGCTCTCAGAATAACAATCAGAATTAGCATATTGAAGTGGCAGTGGGCAGGCCATATAGCTCGCGGAAACGACAACCGTTGGGGAGTAAAGGTAAAGGCTTGAGGCCCTCGAAACCATAGAAAGACGAGCCAAAAGACTCATAGGTAATGATGACTTAGTTGACTCTAAGCTTCTGAGCCTCGATCCTCGTCGCCGAGTAGCCAGCCTATTGGTCTTTTATAGGATACATTTCGGAGAGTGTGCAATGGAACTCTTTGATTTAGTCCCCCCATCCCCATTCCATCATCGGACAACCAGACGCACGGACACGCGACATCCGTTCATGGTTGATATACCACCTTGCCGCACCAAGCGCTTTGCGTCTACCTTTATAATGCGGACAGCCAAAGAGAGAAAAGCCGTTCGTCATGGAACTCTTTGGGCGAGGCTTATGTCCAGCAGTGGACATCTGATGAGACTGATGATGATGATGGTACCTGGAATGATTGTGAATGTAAACGCTGCTTCGACTGCGACGCAGAATGTAACCAGGATATTTGTAAGTAGATCACGCTTCTAAGAAGCACTAATTGTGTATACGTAATAAGTTTGTTTTAGACTGAGAATTTAAAAAATACTATTTTCTCTAACTATCCTTTCGTCACAAGCATCTGTACCATAAACTTTGTGATTTGGTTTAGGCGCAGACTTAAATTGATAGCTTACAAGATTTAAAGTATGTTAAAAATTGATAGTAAGGTACATAAATAAATATTCCGAACATATCACACACGGTCAGCTGATTTCAAACTAAACATAGCCTGTACTACGGGTACATAATAGATAACTATTTTAACACCCAGACACAGAACAAACATCTGTGTTAATCACATAAATATTAGTCCAGTGCGGGAATCGAATCCGCGGCCTCTAGCGCAGAAGGCAGAGCTACTACCAACTGAGCTATGAGGCCTGTAAATATAATTTATCTATTATATATTCTTCATAATTTTCTAGTTTTTGCCGTGCATCTTGAAGTTTTTTAAATGTATACATCTTATTGCAGGTGACTGTACATCAAGTACGATATACCTACTAGTACTTTATTTTACAGGATAACCAAAAAAGGATCAATGATACGACAGACAAGCTAGCATTAGCTGTCTTTTAAGAAATACTCCAGTGATTTGAAAACATTAGAAACTGCTACTACGGCTAGGCTACTGCAATGAGTTAAACTACATTCAAGTACCTATGTAACGAAATATCCTCTACTTTGTTGTGAAGATGAGCTAAGTAATATCATGCGCAATTGAACATGGATTTTATATGTTTTGTAAGTTGATATACCAGTAGTTTTATTACCAAGTGAGTATCTCACTAGTGGAACCCCGCGACTTTGTACGCTTGACGATGTTTTCATACAAAGTTCAACTCCCACTGCACGCTCTTATGGGTCGATTTTCGGGAATATATTCCTTTAAAATAAAGGCCACTTCATATTTCCTACCCGTGGATGTCAAATTGGCGATTTAGGAAAAAAAGGGGATGGGCAGAAGCGTACCCTATTTCAACGGTAGCTCTAAATGCGCTCGCCTACTCAGGTGCCCAGCGTGGTGAGTATAGGCAAATTCCCCTACATGATAAGAAGTCGCTCAGGAAATCTATGGAGGCTGTTGACTTCCAACGATAGGAATGATGATGATTCCTTACTCTACAATAGGAAATAACCTCCAAATTTCATACTCAAAGTCAAAAGTATCGGAAACTACAGATGCCTACCATAGAAGAAAAACACCTTAAACTTTTTTTTTTTATATTCCTGGCATATCTCTCACGGTCAGCTGATCCCAAACTAGGCATAGCCTGTTTTATGGGTACCTACCAGAGACTCATATACATAACAGATAACTAATTAACACCCAGACCCAGAACAAACATCTGTGTAAGTCACAAATGTTTGTCCAGTGCGGGAATCAAACCCACGACCTCTAGCGCAGAAGGCAGAGTTACTACCAACTGAGCTATGAGGCCTGCAAATAGCCAGCAGTGAAAATCGAACTTTCATCTCTCGCATTTCAAATGACCCGCTATGCTAGAAAATTTTATTTTTTTCGTCAACAAATACGTATTTTTCTCAGCCATTGCAATTTATAGAACAAGATAATAAATAACACTCAACAGTGTCACACATAAACTTGACTCCACACTAGGATTCTCTATGGGTATCAGAAACTACGAGTACTATGGTAACCCAGTTCCGAAACAAATATTTGCAGATCATGCAAACATTTATCTCGCAGCGGGAATTGAACCCGCAACCCTTGACGAGCTTGTTGACGAGCGTCTCAGACGGGCACACGCCCGCAACCCGCAAATTACATTCAAATCCTCAATAAAACGATTTTATTCGCAAATAAAACAAAACAAATTGTATTCAATCAAATTAAAATGATATAAACTATTAATCCAATTACTCAGTACATTGAAGAATACACTACATGTACACACATGATTCAGCATAGAAAACATAAAAATACATAAAGAACTACCTACTTCCTTATGTATTTTGATACGCATTGAAAGAACGCGCGTGATTACGCATAGAGACGCTGAATCAAGTAATGGAAAGTATATTGTGATGATGACAGCCGCAACGTGCTGAAGAATGCTTATAAATCGAGTACAACCATAATACTCTTTAATGGCTATTGGCCATTTTAATGTAGTGCATGAAGTGGTGAATGGAATCGTGGCCGCTTCAAACACATTCGTAAATAAAATTAACAATGCAGTTATAAATTTTACGATCTTTTGATTGTGTTTTGTCTATGTTATTGCTGTGGTGAAGAATAGGCCCCTCCAGAACTACCTGTATGTCGTCAGAGGCGATGAAAAAAGCTTGAGGAAGGGCAGCAGCATTCCCTATCAACAATAATAGTTTTATTGTTGATAGGGACTGCCCAACTGTACACTGCCCGCGACCACGTTTCTTGCAAAAGAGTCACAGCGTTGTAAATAAAATAAAAAAGGTACTTTATAAGTACCCGTTTGATTTCAATAAGCTATGTATACCTACTGATCGCGAAAGATTGAAAAATACTATGACCATTTCAGTCGTAGAATGTCAACTGTGGAACATTGACCCGTTTAAAATCAGCTATGAAAATGATGATGGCCATGGCGATGATGATATACAATTGCAAAGTTTAAAATAAATCATCCCTAGAAGTAGGTGAAACTTAGCTTCTTATGTTTTTAGGGTTCCGTAAACAAAGTGCCTAAGGGCGTGACTTTGGCACTTAAAAAAACAGATTCATACGAACAATATATATATGATCATCTTAACTTTTCTAGAAACATCTTTTACGAACAATCTACAAAACAAAGATAAAGTTAAATGGAATTCGAATAAATTTAGATGTCACGAGACAAGTGTCATTACATACACAGTACCTACACTCGCACACAAACATAATATGTTGACCAATTCGTAAACGAAAGTTATTTTTATAAGGTACTGTACGGTTTTTAAGGGCCCTACACATTAGTTAATGTTATCAAAATGCAGTTGTTTGATCGGTGGAACACATAGTGAAGAAACGAGATATTCCTATATGCGATGGGTTCACTACCTATCACGCATTAGTGAAAAATAAGGACATTGCCTATTTTAATGTTTTGACTTTGCCAGAAACTTTTGACATTTTTGGGATTATTTTAATAACAGAAAAACAATAATAATAACAGTTGTTAATTAAACTAAAATAATATTATACCAGAAATGAACTCTGTTTTCTACGACTACGACTACAAGTAGAAAACAGAGTTCAGATCACCAACCACAGGCAGCGTGCCCAAAAGGCTGGCGACGTTACCTCGTTGGATCGCTATACTGATCCTTTGTCCGAGGTAAGCACCAGCCCTTCGGTCATTGGTCTCATCCACCAGCCTCCTAGATAAAGCAACGATTTAATTAATTTTCTAAATTATTCAAAAGTACGTACTTTTGTGCCTCTGAAAACAAGGCCCCGTTGACATCAAGTATAAGATTATAAAAAAAAAAGTTCAAATAACTTTTTGTTCGTAATAAATCGATAACACAACTTTACAAAAATGCAGTAGAATCAGGAATATCAAAATTAGGTAGTTCCTAAGAGATGATTCTAGATTTAATGTAGATTGAATGTCAAATAGAATTTACGATGTTGCTAATAAACTTTACAACAAGCCATAATAAAAGAAATACCTTAATTTATCAAATAAACAATTATCGCATGTATTGTAGGAAACTCACACCTATTTTGAGAGGATTAGGTATAATTGGAAATACATAACTTATTTTTTTTTATACTAGTAAGGTGGCGAACAAACATACGGCCCACCTGTTGGTAAGCGGTTACCGTAGCCTATGAGCGATTGCAATACCAGAGGCATCATGCACGCGTTGCCGACCCCGAACCCCCCCACCCCTAAAGAGCTCTGGCAACCTTACTCACCGCAGGAACACAACACTATTTGAAACAAATAATGCTATTTGGCTGCGATCTTCTGTAAGGCGGAGGTACCTTCCCAGGCGGGCTGCTCCAATATAGAACGAGAAAATCTCGCTGTGCCCTACCTCTTCCACAGTGAAGTGGCAGTGGGCAGGCCATATAGCTCTCAGAAACGTTGGGGAGTCAAAGTTTGCGGATGGTGCCCATTAATCGGATGAAGTAGGTTAGGAAGGCCCGATGGACTAGTGATATTGTGACAATCTTCACAATGTCGTCGGTCCATTGGGTCGTCCTGTAAGTCGGTGGATGGGAGAGGTTCAAGAAAGTGAGAGGTTGTCGCGGCACTGTTTAGGGGACGCAAATTTCCAGTAGACGTTTTCGAGGTGACGATGATGATGATGAAGCTGCCTGTGTTCCTAGTGCATAAGGTACCTTACCTCTTTATGGCAGTGTCTTCTCATTTTTATTCAAAACCTCCTCAAATTAATCACTCCTCGTTAGATCCGAGATTTACCTTCGATTACAAAATAGAGGTTGTGGTAGTTCGAATTAAGCTTTCGCTTCTTAAGAAACGGTTACCGTCATTTACCTCCGTAATTTAGTGGAAGCGCATCTTATTGATAATAGACAATTAGAACATATTACTTTTTTTTTTCAGATTCTATCGATTCAACTAATTGTCTGCGTGGGCGTCGCTTGCTATGACATTTTTCATTCTTTTTAATAGCTCTGAACAGTCACTTGCATAATTTGAGGATAGTTGGATTCCTTGTCTCGTGGGCATTAGGAATTAGGAATTCTTTGGTACCACTACATCAGGCTGGTAAGAAATATTTACAGATCGTGCAAACTCTAGTATCTCAGCCACCACGTTAATGAGATCGTCAAATTTTAATATAAAAATCGGTCTAGCGATTTCCAACGAACTGCATTTAATTTTTATTCAAATATATTTAACTTTTAAACATATTCATATAAACCAAGAAAGAATCAGTGACACGACGAGCAAGCCAGTATATATTCTAGATTAACCAGCCCGGCAAACGGAGGTTGTGAGTATTAGTTTCAAGCTTCTGATTTCTCTTGTTGATGTTCATTCACCAACGGTTACGGCCGCTTAATGACAGCCGGCGGCTTTTAGGGTACCAAGCCTTAAGCAAATACAGTTCTATGTGTATTGGACGTGTTTGGAAATTAGATGGTTTATTTCGAAGATACGAATAACATTCGTTATTTTGAACATCGCAAGAGATAAAGGTTTAATTCGTTTGATGACCTTTGGTCAACAGCTATGTTTACAACTGGATGGCGTTGCTTTAAATATTCGAAAAAAGTTTTACTAGAGCAATATAAAAAGGCTCACAGATTGTATCCCCAAGAATGGTAGACATCCTCTCAGATCTCCAACCCTTTGGCCGAATTACTCATATTTTTACTAGAAAATCTTGATACTAAAACCTGTTGATCTATTAAATGCAGATCGGATCGATGGTTCAAAAGTTATGATCTAAAAAATAAAAATACAAACATACAACGCCGATTCGTCCAAGTTGTTTGAGCGATCTTCGCTCGCTTCGCCCGTTCGATCAATTAAAAGAACATTAATATGATTCAACGTTTCATCGGTTCTTTATTGGTCCCTCTCAGTTCAGAGGTATTTTTGGTCCGTCTCAGTTAGGTCAGTGACCACGCCGAAAAAATCAATTTGTTAAATATAAACCACACTAACAGAACGCTCGCAGAACCGATAACCGTTGGTGAGTAAAGGTTCTTGAATGGCGACCACGAACCGGGCGACGCAGTTTTGGAAGGCCCCCACCCCGATGGACCGATGACATTGTAAAGGTTGCGGGAAGTCGGTGGATGGCAAGGGCTCAAGACCGTTTGTCGTGGAACTCTTTGGGGGAGGCCTATGTCCAGCAGTGGACTTCTACAGGTTGTTGATGATGATGATGATAAAACCACACTAACAAGTAAAACAGCGGTCACGCACTAGCTAGAAAGCTCAAGTAGTAAAACAAAAGTGAAATTAACAAGAGTGTTCCGTACATTTTCCTTACTGCAACCTCAAAGCTCATTAGGGTTGTGTCACATGTACAAAAACTGGTATTTCAATTTTTAAGGCTCTACTCAATATACGTTTTTGGAGGATTTTTGCAGGAGGTAGGGCACAGCGAGATTTTTTCGTTCTAAATTGGAGCAGCCCGCCTGGAAGGTACCTCCTGGAAGGTACGCCTTACAGAAGATCGCAGCCAAATAACATTACATATTTGTTTCCAATAGTGTTGTGTTCCTGAAGTGAGTAAGGCTGCCAGAGCTTTTTAAGGGGAGGGATTGTTCGGGGTCGGCAATGCGTGCGTGATGCCTCTGGTATTGCAAGAGTTCATAGGTTTTTTTTTTTTTTTTTTTTCGAACTGATTTATATGCTGTGGGTCTCTTACGACCTCTGCCAGCTACACCGGGCTAGGCGAGCGCAGAGGGCGCTACTGCCGAAAAAAGGTTAGGTTTTGGGAGTTCATAGGCAACCACTTACCAACAGGTGTGCCGTAAGCACCAAGGTGCACCAAGCACCAAGGTGGCAAGCACACAGTTGCCACCTTGCTTGCTTGCTTGTCGTATTACTGGGTCTTTCTTGGTCACCTGTATAAGGTCAGTGACCAGGTTCAGGTACAGTGACCGTGGTGAAAGAATCAGTGTAGTGAAGGGATTAACGGGGGCCTCTAAGAGGCTCCTTTCGTGCTCCTTTTGCCACTTTAGTTACATAAAAAATGGTCTGACAACTCAAGCAGGTTCAAGATGCGCCTACGCCTGAAGACAGTTATTGCAGAAGGTGAAATGGCGCGCCTAACCGCGGTCACACCCCATCGTAAAACCTTCGTTTCGAAACTTTCTACTTTGTTCTGCTGAGTGCGGTGAGTTGGGACAAGTCACGAGAAATTCGAAAATAGCGTAAACGATAACATTAACCACATAATCATATTCTGTCACTAGATAAGATAATTATTTAGATAAGATAATTATTTGTTTCACTTAGGTACATTACACTTCCAAGTAGCCCTAATTACCAAACTAAGTATAAACTTGTATTTTGGCAAATAGTGCCTTAACTACTAACTTTATCAGTTCGATAACTCGCACCCTGTCCTTTTCTTACAGGAAACAAACGAAGAGGCAGGTGTAATTTAATCGAGGCGATACAATTATGGAATGTTTATGATGAATAACGAGGTAAGAGTTTTTAAGGCTATTTATGACAACTGATGCGCATAAAATGAGCTTGCATGCACAAAAAAATATATCAAAGCGTAATTTAATTTAGAACGTTCACATTGTTAATTGCACGAGGGACTTAGAATTAGTAACAATGTTCTTGAATATAATAATGTGTTGGTACGATAAAACAAAAACAGATATAGGTTTAAAATAATCAAACAAGATTGAGTAGGTATTAAAGATTTTTTTATACAACCTGCTCGTCAATGGCATATTATGTGTCATGCAAACCTTTCCTAAAGTAAGTCATTACAGCCCTACGGTCTAGCCGGGACATAATGTGATTTGAATTTGGAATGCAACCCATGTAGTCGTCCTTGATCGAGGTTGGTTTCAAAAATGTTTGGGTGCAATGAGATTTTATTCTTATTAAGCTGTATGTTATCATTTTCTTTGCACTGCCTACAAATTAAAAAAAATAAAAACATGAAAACTTTTTACGAAATTCATTTTCTACCGCGCACGAAGAAGGATTTATTCGAATGTCGAACTGACCACTACAGAATAGACTACAAAAAAAGATAAAAAAAGGCTCGAATCGCTCAAACTTCTGTGCTGTTATCTACACCAAAATTCAGTTTCGATTCGAATAAACTTCTAAAAAATGTCAAGTGACGACGACAGTGATTTTGATTCGACTCCAGAATGCATA
Source organism: Anticlea derivata (assembly GCA_947579855.1). Classification (NCBI taxonomy): domain Eukaryota; kingdom Metazoa; phylum Arthropoda; class Insecta; order Lepidoptera; family Geometridae; genus Anticlea; species Anticlea derivata. The sequence goes on from OX388270.1 coordinate 11,468,465, forward strand.
CAATCTGAAGCCTCTGGTATAGTTGGAATCTTACTTCTAGAAAAAGCATTTCTTTCTACTTAATAGTCATTGTTTTCAATTGCCTCGCAGAAAGTATAAAAAGTAGAGTATGCATCGCGGGCTTAAATGTGTATTTGTTTTGGGCGATCTTGAACCCCTCGTACTCAGAATTCTTGCCTTAACTCCCTCGCTCCGCTCGGGAGTTAAGCATATAATCCCTCGTTTTCGGGGTTTAATATAGCGCCCGGGATATAATACACTACTTTAAGCCCTTGTTGCATAATCTACTATTATACCACTAGAATCTTTCAACGAGTATCATCAAGACGTGATTTCTTTTCTTAATGTATTATGTGGTCTCCTTAAAGATCAAAAGTCTTTCTATTCTATTCTTTTTTTTCTAAAAAAAAGAATAGAATAGTGATCATCGCTATCATCTTGTGTCTTGAAATCCGCAGAAACTATACCGTCAAAGCTTTACGTCTGTAGGTACGATTGCGTGTGTTTTATTTTCTATTTCTAGGGTTTCATTTAGTATGCAAAAATGAACTTAGCCTTTTTCATTCACAATAAAAAACCTCTTTCTAGGGCATCAAATGCTCAATGCTGACTGGCCTCATAGCTCAGTTGGTAGTAGCTCTGCCTTCTGCGCTAGAGGTCGCGGGTTCGATTCCCGCACTGGACAAACATTTGTGTGATGAACACAGATGTTTGTTCTGTGTCTGGTTGTTAAATTTATATATCTATTATGTATACCAGTCTCTGGTACCCAAAGTACAGGCTATGCCTAGTTTATGATCAGTTGATCGTGTGTGATATATCCGGAATATTTATTATATTATATAAATTTTATTTCATCGTTTCTGTTCAGTAATCTTATTATTATTAATCAAATTATACTATCTTTCAAGCTGCCCAAATTGGCAATTCTTCAAAACGCAAAATGTCAATCTCAAAATTACTTTATAATCTGTTCTAGTACCAAGGTCTATTAATTCGTGACACAAAATCTCTGTAATTTGATTGAGCAATAACATGCCGCGATCAATCAAAGTTGATTGTGATGTATGCGCATGCGCCGGTGGGGTCACAGGGGTCACGGGATCTTCGGAATAGTGTAGTACCGACAATTAGTATTGAAGTTGAGACACAAAAATAGGTTACTAAAAGGTCACAGAATCGTTAAAGTAGGGTAAAGTGCCTTCCAGGTACCTCGACTTTCGATCCGAAGATCGTTGTTTCGACTACCGGTTAGACAAATGTGCAGCAGAGGATGGGCCACAACGCCCTCTGCGCTTATCATAGTCCAGTTTTGTATAGTCTCGTAGGAGAACAAAATCCGATTGAAAAAAATATATGCTAGCATAAGCACGTGCTCAAAACGGTAAGGAAAATATCGTGAAGAAACCCGCCCTCTTTTTAGTAAGCTTCGCACGTACTGACAGTGGTTGTGTTTCCTATGAATAAGGCTGACAGCGCTGGGAGGTAGAGGTGCTGGGCAAGCCAACCACACATGTCCTAAACATGTCCCAGGCATAACAGCATCCTGTTACTGAGTAAAAAGTTAAAATAATAATATGTTAATATTTGACTGGCCTCATAGCTCAGTTGGTAGTAACTCTGCCTTCTGCGCTAGAGGTCGCGGGTTCAATTCCCGCACTGGACAAATATTTGTGACTAACACAGATGTTTGTTCTGTGTCTGGGTGTTAAATATATATCTATTATGTATATCAGTCTCTAGTATCCATTGTACAGGCTATGCCTAGTTTGGGATTAGTTGACCGTGTGTGATATATCCGCAATATTTATTTATTTATTATTATTATACCTAACGCTGTATACATTTTAAAATCATTCTCATCAGCCTGTAGAAGTCCACTGCTGGACATAAGTCTACCCCAGAGTGCCATGACGAAAGTTCGTGAGCCTCTATCAACACTGGGTCTCCCAGTTTGTACATTAGTGAACCTTTACTCCCAACGATTGTCGGTTCTGCCCGCTATACCTAATGGCCTGCCCTCTGTCACTTCAACTTGTTGATTTAAAGAGATATTTTGGTGACATTGATTTTTCTACGGATTTCCTCATTTCGGATTTTATCATGCAGTGAAGCTCCGAGCACAGCTCTCTCCATGATTCTGTTACATTTAAAATCTAATGATATTATTATACTAGCTTCCGCCGGCAGATTCGTTTATTTTTACCTGACGGTCGAGAAGGAAGAAGGGATATGATTCTAAGTTCATACCAACAAAAAAATCCTACCAACACGAGTTTTGGGCAAAATTTCATCGCGTTTTCACTACGAAAGACTTGAACGCGCTTCGCGTGGCTCATTTATGCTGCTGAATATTTTTAGCTAGGTATCTGTGTTATTTTTGACCGACTTCAAGAAAAGAGGATGTTATCTTTTCGGTGTTTTGTTTTTAATTGTTCGTACTCCGATTACTCCGACGCGGCTGGTCCGATTTTAATGTTTATACTATTGTGTGGGGAATAACTTCCAGGTGGCCCCGATATTAATTTTATCCCAAGAGATTGCTACTTCTCCCTTGAAATTAAAAAAGCCATTATCACTTTGAATTCTGACTTATCGAAATATTTTTATGTGGATGATTTTGTTACACTTTTATTTTCTAATTGAAAGTGTGGGTGGCCAGTTTCATCCTGAGTGACCAAAATGACTTGAGTTCGCGCATGCGCAGAAACGACAACTACCGTTAGTTGCTATAAAGGATGGCCCAAGGAGTTTTTCTTCTATTTTTTTTATTAAAATCCTTCTTTTCTATTTATATAAAACTGACTTCAAACAAGAGTTCATTGAAATCAAAATCAAATCAAAATTGGTTTAAAAAAAACATTTCATTTCATTTAATGGTATAATTTAGTCAGATTTTTTGACATAAAAAAATTCAAAAAAGAGGAGGTTCTCAAGTCGGTTGTATTTTTTTCTTTATTGATTGACCCCCTCTAGTTTCTTCTCTATTATTTTTAATAAATAATTAGCTTTCGCTTCGCTCGCGTGTAAATTTCATAAAAAGTAGCCTGTGTGATAATATATTCTAAATACAGAACTCCATCTATTCCAAGTTTCAGCGAAATTGGTTGAGCCACTGAGGCGTGATTGAATCAGAAACACCCAATCATCCACACAAGTTTTCGCATTTGTTATACTAAGGAGGTACGAGTAGGATATATCATTTTATTTATCATTTTGCTTAGTACATGTTTAGTTTCTTAGTACTTTCCATAGAATTACTTACTTACCCTTCGGACCATTTCATAATATTCCGCAGACATAAATAGTAATTGCTTAGTTCAAATAATCATCCCAGTGTCAAATTTATCATCTGCACTCAAACGATTTCACGCCTAAGAATTACGTGTATGTAGAGCATTCAGAATGTAATGTACTCTGTCCAGCTTGAAGAGCACCTTGGGTTACCACCAGTTTCTACCGTTATCGCGTCACAAGCCTGTTGATATCAAAAAAGTTTAATGCCTCAAGTGACATATAACTCATGCCTCAAGTTCCTCCCTGGAATGATACTAGTCTAAACTGGAGTCGTCTAGAGGAACCTCTACATTCAATCTGAAAGTCGTGAGGTTCAAATCTCGAACCACGTACACCAATGGATTTTTCTATTCGAGAATTGAACATCGCGGGGAAACCCGTGACTTAGCGATCTGCGCTTTCATTGGAGGTCGTAGAACCGACAATCGGATCTACATCTCCCGATTGGATACTAGTACTACCGGGGAGAGTGTTCTCCGGTATGTGGAGCAAAGAGGTCGTCTTCGGATCAGTCCCGCTCCGGAAGTCCTTGTACGTGGCCTGAAACGCCTGGAGTCGAGTAGGGCGACTAACTTCAAGTCCTACGTGCTCCAGGTAGCTGCCAAGTACAAAGAGGTGTTCCTCGCGCCCGACTTCTGGTCAGCTGGAGTGGTCTACCGTCGCTACAGGGAGGCGCACCCGATCAAGAAAGTCCCAGACTCTAGATGTGGTGTAGTTATTTAAGTTTAATATTATATGTATGTTAGTCTGTAAGGTATTTATTAATATGGGCCATGGCATGTTACACATTTTAGTGTAATGTGTCAAGTAGCCTGAAATAAAGATATTATTATTATTAGCTCCGCACGTATTTACCACGTTTTTCCTAACGCTGAGAGGATCTTACATCTCGGCATGTTTAGGCTAGGCAGGCTAGGCATGTTGTCAGCGTATTATCTTCCAAATAGTCATCATCACCCCGACCAATCTTCCTCTAATTTTATATTCACTCCATCCAAAGGTTGTCTGGAAGAAATCGCTTTTTAGCGATAAGACCGCCCATTGTACCTTTATGGTCTTTAGTTTTAGTTTCTGTTTTATTTTATATTTTTAAATTTGTAAGGTGTACAATAAAGTATTTTCATTTCATTTCATTTCATCATCATCAGCCTGTAGATAGAAGTCAGAGGCCTCCCAAAAACAGTTCCATGACGAACGTTCTTTAACCTATATTCCATCCACCGACCTCCCACTTCTTGCACAATGTCATCGGTCCAACAGGTCCAAATAGTTTGATTCGTAAACTCAGCAAATAAAATCGTGTCAAAATCACGTCATCAACGTGCGATGCGATTGGTTGATTTCGTTGTCTCTACAAATTGTCTGTCAGTAATAAATATCTCAAACGTTCAGCTATGACGTTTAACCGACTGCGCGTAAAACAATGGGTGCGAGATAGAGATAAGCTCGATCTTTGCTCTCCTTATCTGATCTGTGGCCTTTAGGATTTGAATTGAGGCTTTCTACACTTATCCACTTGGATTACCATTAATTTTCCAAAGTTAAACTTGTATTCTTACCCCCGTGTTATGAATTGAGTGTATTCTTTAAGTCACTTAGCGTTAATATTATTTTCATGGTAAGAAAATGCAGTTAATATTGATTAGTTTTTAAATTAGGTACTCCTCAAAATCCCCTTGAGTAAGAACCTGGAGAAAATCATAACAGGGGAAATTTCAAAAATTCTATCATATTTGACAGCTGTTGCGATGGTTATAATGCCAGTTTAATGACAATGTAAGAGAAGAGAAAAAATATTTATAAAGGAGGACATGAAGAGTAAATCTTACTCTACTTGTTTTGAGTTGTGCTTAGTTTATTAGTTTTATAAATAATTGATAGTTTTTAACCACGTGGCCGTACATCAACTTAGCGATTTGTTTAGGCAGTGACGTAAGTTAACATTCCCAAAGATTTTATGGTTCAAATACGTGTAAATAGTGCTGACAAGCTTGCATTTGCAAAACACTATAAAGTGTAGTTAAAATCTTAGATAAATTTATTAATAAGTAAATCATAATTAAAATCTCGTCTGTACAAATTGACGAGTAAGTTCAGTAGATGAAGGTAAAAAAAGCATATACATTTTTAGTGATTCATCACTAAAATAAACAGCTAAAAACACACATATACCTACAAGTACGATCCTAACGCGGTTAACCTGCTAACCTATATTTCTAGACTTTTACAATCAGAGCGGTGCGAAACATGTCATAATCAATTAAATTTTTATATAAAAAAATGTAATTGATAAAAGTATTTTTTAATACATTAACTAAACGAACGTTTACGTAGAAGAGCTTAAAACAAAAAAAGAACATGAAAAAAATATTTTCGCACTATAGAACGTAACGTTAAATATTTATTTATATAGTGTAGTAAATAGATAAAAACCTTATCGCCGTCGAAGATATTTTTCAGCCGCCCAAGTGTCCTTCAATTTTGCAAAAAGAGTTCGTCACTCAAAATTTGTTTTTCATATTTACACAAACACAACAATCACTATAAACACCAGTTTTTACAACTTCATGATAATCAAAGTTCGCAAAACGGAAAAAGAATTGCAGAAATTGCAATCGCGAAAACCGCACGCGTCGATGCGTACGCGCGTTTGATTTTGAACCGCAGCTCGAGCCTCACTCGGATGTGGTCCGTGTGTGACTGTATACCCATCTTGCACTTCACGATCACCGAAGAAGATACGTTCTCTCTCTCGCTCACGCGCAAGCAACGGCGATATCGCTGTCCCGCTCCGTTATTATCAGAGGTTAAGCTTCGCCCATCAGTCAGTCGGCGCATGGACACCGGGTGGGAAGGCCGCTTTGAGTCCCGTTACTTTCTCTACGTACGGGCCCATAAAACACGTACCGTATGGCGTTGTAAGCGGCTATTTTGTCGGAGCGTCTCGAATAATTTATTTGCCGACGCGCAGGTGGCTCCGATTTATCGATCGAAACTTGATTTATATCGGATTCTTTATGAATGAATCGATCGGGTCAAAGTTAATGCTAATGAGGTGATTATAATTCGATAAGGAAACTGGAGCGCGCCGAAATCGGTGGCGTGGTTCCGACCAATGAGTTGTCGCGAAATGACAAGCGAGCTAGATCATTCGCTTAGATCATCGGCGCGTGCGGCGCATTTGCCACGATTGGCGTGCTTCGCGCAAGCCCCGCCTGTACCGTTATAGGGGGGCAATGACTGCCCTCCTAAAAGTGGGGATTTGTAGATCAATGCGTGTTGGTGGGGAAGTGTGACATATGGCATATACCAGTTAATTAATGCGCCGATACGGCCCTTTCATAATTTGCCGTTAAATTATATGGCTGCCGATATTATTGAGTGGAGTAAAAAATATTGACCTAGTTTTTGAAAATCATTGTTTCGTAAAGTTTGCTTTTTTGTTTAATGAATGCGACACTGACCAATAAATATTCCACGTAATATAAATTCTACTTTGTAAAGAATAATTACAATATTTGCTTGACTATCAATAAGGTAGTCCATCTCGTAAAAAAATCTATATTCCTTTTTTTAACCTAAAAACAAACAATAAACAGGCTCACGAGTTTTATTCCCAAGCATGGTAGACAACCTCTCAGATCTTCAGGCGATCAGATCCTTGAAGATCTACAGGGAGTAGTCAGAAGCACGTCCAAACATTTTGGTACGCGACCACAATTTTGCAGTTGTGAGTATTCCATACGTGACAGGTTGCAAGCCCATCGCCGCTCATAAGAATACTTACTGGTTTCCTCACAATGTTTTCCTTCACCGTTTTAAGCACCTGGCATGTAAGTACCTACTAGAACCTAAAAAAATCGAAGACATGTGACATGTGTACGCAAGGAGCCACTAAGAGGTGCACTTTAATCCTTTCACTACACTGATTCGTTCACCGACGAGCATAAGTCCTTTTCAGGGCCATCATACCTTAACCTGGTCATTGACCTAATACAGACCATGAAAGAATGACAAGACAAGCAAGCAAGCAACTATTTTCTATTACTGACATGTTTTCAGTTCTTGTGAAACAAATTTTACAATTTTCGGCTGAAATGACAAAATAACACTGCCAGGCTCGAAGCTCCTCATCGCAATCGATGAGCAGATCAGACGCTTCGTCGCCACTCCATCCGTCAGCGCTGACCCTAAGCTTGGCGTTAAGTTAAAAGGTCTATCCGTTTCCTTGCTGGTATTTGAATATTCTAACTCAACCAAGTGGTACCTACATAACTAACATTTTAAATGCAATAATTATTAAAGAAATTAATGTTTTCTTCCCTATTTCAAACAACTAAGAATCCAGTTCTTAAAAGATCTTATCTATACTAGACCTATTATTCGTATCAAGATCTTAAACGTATTTGCTTATAAGTACCTACAACGTGTTTCATAACTTAAATACCATCCCGTCAGGGACTGATTTCAAACATTTCGGTACCATTATGCTATACCGGTAGGGCATTACGGTACCGTTATTTCATGCCGTTAGATTTCGGTACCGATATTTTGAGCCGCGGCTAGTTCGCTAGGACAGTCGCGTTGCGGTGGCGGGGTGGCGGCGTTTCATCAAAGAAAACCTTTATAAACCTTTATTTATTTCGGTTATAGGTACCGGTAGCGAAATAAACCGAAATGAACTGCGAAGCCAGATTTTCCGGTACCTTTATATTTATCGGTAGATAAATATTCGGGTAACCGGAATTTATCGGTATGACGTCATATCGTTATTTAAAGTTACCTTTATATTCCGTTTATTCAGTCCCTGCATCCCGTATAGCCGTGGTGGCACCGGCTTAGTAATAATCACATCTGTACTATTCTTAAGTTACCAGAAATAAAATTTATATTATTATTATAATAGGCAAAACAGCTTATTTTTTGTTTTATTAATGAGAAATGTCGTTGAACTAACTTTATTGCCAATTTTTCGTTAAGTTCGTTCGCAACGCTGCGCAGTAGTCACTTTTAGGGTCGAATAGGTGGTAAGACGCGGGGTGCGCGGTACTGTACCTGCGCACAATTTCCGAAAGCGCAACTTCAGACCGGTCTAGATCCGCCGGCCGTACTGTACCTACATAACTATCGTTCTAAATGCGATGAGTAAGGTTGCCAGAGCTCTTTAGGGGGAGGGGGGTTCGGGGTCAGCAACGCGTGCGTGATGCCTCTGGTATTGCAAGCGCTCATAGGCTACGGTAACCGCTTACCAACAGGTGGGCCGTATGCCTGTTTGCCACCTCAGTAGTATAAAAAAAAAATTATAAAAAAAAAAAAAAAATTGGGTGTAGAATGTACATATTTAACGAATCACCTTGTAGTAATTTAACTGATTTTGCTATTCATAATATTAGTTTTATTTTCTACTGGCATTTACCCGTTACTTTGTCTGCGCATATTTCTCTACCTATAAATGCCGACTGTCTTCGAATTTTAGGTTCTAGGACATGCCGGTTTCCTCACGATGTTTTCCGTCATCGTTTGAGAGCACTAGGATAGTGCACATACATTTTCCGAATGAAAAATCCATTCGGCCGGGATTCTAATCCACGACCTGTAGATCGGAAGGCGGGGGATGTACATAAAAATCAGCCTAGTCGCTGTTCATCATTTTTGAAATAACGCTGCTCGCTTTACCCTAGTTTTTTCCCTTAGCCGCTTCTAAATAAATAAAAAAATAAAAAAAAAATTCGAACTACAAATTCAAAGTCAAAGTCAAAAGGCATTTATTTCAATAATCACAAGGATCACTTTGAAACATCTTAGAAACTAGGAGATAGGTGAACTACATAATTTGTTAGTAACATAAAAATAACTTAAAATCAGGGTAAGTACTTAATACTACCACTCAATACTTCCGCCTGCCTTTAAAATAAGGCTAAAAAAAATTCTGACGGAATCAGTTTTCTATGACCTAGAAGAATACCTAGAGCTTCCGCTAGTATAATGTGTATTTATAAATAAAATATTAATACTTAATGAATATATGCTATTTTTTTTTTGTTAATGACATGTTACATAAGATGTAATAAACAAATTCTGTATTCTGTACTAAATAATACCTACTAAACATTTCAATAGATCACTCTCCTCACGAAGCAATGCCACGTGGGAGAGGTGATCCTGACAGCAATCAGCAGTTTGAATGATGATATTGGGGCTACCACGCATTCTGCGCATCAGGGATGTAGTCTTTTATGGAGCATTTAATCCATCCATCTCGTATTCTGCAAACATCCCTGATGCACTAAAGACATCCACGGGTGTTCTTCAGCCGGGGCCATCACGGCTTAGTCGCTGTTATAAAACAGACAGACAAACATGATTTAATACATAAGTAGAGATACACTCGTTGCCTCATAGTTTCTTCATGACTCGCACATATAATGCTAAATGGTTAGCGACCGTAAAACCTAGGTTACCTGACTAGTGTTTCCATAGTGACCTGCGAACCGTTGCAAAACTGAAGACTCACCTGTGCATTGATTTCCTATAAAAGCGGCAGCGTTCAATTACGGCCCCAGGCGATAGTGGAAAACGATAGATGTTGTTTATGTTCTTCTTTGACTGGCTTCATAGCTCAGTTGGTAGTAACTCTGCCTTCAGCGCTAGAGGTCGCGGGCTCGACTCCCGCTCTGGACAAACATTTGTGTGATGAACACAGATGTTTGTTCTGTGTCTGGGTGTTAAATATGAATCTATTATGTATATCAGTCTCTGGTACCCATAGTACAGGCTATGCCTAGTTTGGGATCAGTTGACCGTGTGTGATATGTCCGGAATATTTATTTATTTATTTATGTTCAGCAGTGGACGTCGTACGGCTCAAATGATGAATGATGATGACTAATCACGCCAGAACTGCTGAACGGATCTAGATGAAATTTGGCACAGAGATAGATTACAGTCGGAGGTACCACGCGAGTGAAGTCGCGAGTGGAAGCTAGTATTATTTATGCGAAAGTTCGTGAGGATGTTTGTGGTTCGATCACGCCGTAACGGCTAATCCGATTTCGTTGAAACTTGTAACAGATAGAGTTCTATATCTAGAAATAGCATATAAGCTACTTTTTATTAAGGTACCGAAAGTGAAGCGGCGGGCGAAAGCTACTTATACATAAGAGAAATTAATAAAACTTTAGTATGAAATTGGAAAGATCAGGAAGGAGGAATTTGCATCATTAAACCGACAAGAGCTCTTAAATAAGCTCTTAAATCATGGTAATGAAAGAACCAAAAATGTTTTCTTTCCTCTTCACAAGTTGTGATTTAACAAAACTGAGTATAAAACCGATATCACTGATTCTAGTTTTCCCGCTTTTTTCATGACGACCGTATTATGACGGCGATCACTTCCTAAGAAGTAGTAGTTCAAACCTGTAGCCATTGCATCGGTGCGGTCGAAACGGTGGATTCAAATGTTTCTAGGCATTGATTTCAAAATAATGACCATCGCTAGATGGGTAAACTTAGGCATATGAGTTGCGGGTTCGATGACAGGAATGACAAAATTATCCTACTTTCCTAATTATAATAATTATAATATAATGCTTTATTGAGGACACAATGTAAGACATGTACTTATACATAATATAAACACTATAACAATTTGTCCTACAATCGGCGGTCTTATCGCAAGAAGCGATTTCTTCCAGACAACCTTATCTAACCTACAACTAATTTAATGTAGAAAAGCTATGCCAGCCGTGACAAAGTCAATGACATGAATATTCCCCATCCCCCGAACTAGCGTAGAGCTGTATCTCGGGGGGCTGGTGTCCATCCCTGACATTGTCTCCGCCACCACAAGGTATAGCCTTTGCTTACATACATTCGGACTGATTATTTTTATATTTGTATTATATTATAAATGCGAAAGTTTGTGAGGATGTTTGTATTTGAGGCAAAGCCGCGGACGCAAGATAGTCATTGAGCAGAGTGTCGTGGCATCATTTCGAAAATTATGAAAGGTAGATAGTATCTATCTTATTAGAGGTCTTCTTCTTCGCTTCTTAAGCTCGAGGATGTCCAATGCTCGGAAGAGACGCTCAAAGAGTGCCACGACGAACGGTCTTTCTCCATCCACCGACGACCCGCAGAATTCACAAAGTCGTCGGTCAAGGGTCGAGGGTTTTCCCATACTGCGTCGTCCTGTCACTAGATTGTACTTCAAATATTTTGCATATCCATGTATTTGTATGGATATTTGACGGTCAAAAAAATTCCTTAAACTTTAATTCTTTTTCAAATTTTGTTTCAATAACGAATTTATTTCATGATCTTCAGTTACAGAACCTTAAACTTTAAGTTCCAATAATAATTGTTCTGATAAAACGTTTTTCGTAATTTAGTATACTAACAAAAGGGGCTTCTATAAAATGAAAAGAAAACAAGTTCTCATTTATTCCCAAACTTTTTCAAATCAGCTGATGGAACTAATTTGACCCCAAAACAGCTGATTTTTCATTATCAAAGGTCGTAGAACATAATTTATTGACAGTTCGGTGTAGAATTAGCCCCTTCCGGGTTTTATATTCATGTAATGAATCACCTTGTATATTGTTCTGAAACTGGACCGACAATCGCTTTCCAATCTCGCCCTTTTCAATAACACATCCCAAACTGGGATCCAACAAGCAACTACATCACAATTTGTACCTTGGCCTGTCGCACTCCGAAATCGTCAAAGGAAAACCAACCTTCCGATATTGATTTCAGATTCTAATTGGTTTGAACGGGTGCGATTTTTACGAATGGAGTTTTCGATTCGATTTTTAAACGGATCTTGATTGACCTTTATATTATTTCGTTTTAAAAACAAACCGAGCAATAGAGACTCGAAAGAGTACACTGTCTTCGGTTTTTAAAAATAATTACAGAGAATTTTAATTTTTAAAAATAGAACTGAGCTTCATTTTTTTTGTCTGTGTTCGAAATAAGGATTTTTATCGTAAATGCTACAGACACTGCATTTTGCAACATCGTGTGTCGTTGAGTGAATTTTCTGTACTTTATAGTACTTTTATAAAGTCTGCCTCAGGCGGTGTCGCAGCAATAAAGCCTTAACTGTAAGACAGATTGCGGGCCTTATTTGAAACATTTCCAACAAAATAAGGGTTTTATTTTAGACTCCAGTTGGAAATACTCTGCGGTAGGTATTAGATTTATTGAACTAGGTTTATGGCTGAAGATTGAACTCTACCTAAAGCATAATACGATTCAAGTTTGTGATACGAGTTTGAGATGTGTTTGCTACTGGTAATTCTTATAATTCTTATTAATTGAGTAGCTGTGACCAATATGATACCAATATTTTATTTATAACTAGCTTCCGCCCGTGACTTAACTCTCGTGGTACCTACGAGGATTAAAAAAAACATAATTTGTGCTATTCCAAACTATAATATATCCCTGTATCGAATTTCATTCAGATCCGTTCAGCCGTTCTGGCGTGATTGAGTAACAAACATCCATCCATCCAAACTTTTGCATAATTGTCATATTAGTAAGAATTGTAAGATATAATCATTTAAAACAAACCTAGTCATGCATCTAGTTTGACTGTCTAGTTTAACTTAATAGTGAAACAAGCTTAACTTAATAATTAAAATACTAGCTTCTACCCGCAGCTTCAATTGCATGGTACCAGGATAAAAAGTAAATAAATAAATATAAATATTCCGGACATATTCACACGGCCAACTGATCCCAAACTAGGCATAGCCTGTACTATGGGTACCAGAGACTGATTAGAGTAGTATTTATTATTCCAGCTATTTACAACCCATTCAGAGTAATTAGCGTCTTGAAAATGTACCCTGACATAGGTACCTACCTACTTGTTTACAAACTTTTAGCCTTTATAATTTTTTAAAGTTTTTTCTGTTAGTAGGTGTAGTACTTCTCTAAACAAAGCAAAATTGAAAAATAACTCAAATAAAAAACGATTAGTTCTATTTTGTAGGTCTAATTTATTACGTACCCAACATTGTAATGTCACCATAAAATGCCTTTCAAATACCTAAATACTTATCTAAAAGTTGATCGCATACCTATCAAAAATCCTATAAGATTTAACGATCAATGTACGATTGACAAATTCCAACGAGCGGCGATAGTGTGCGCTTGCGCTGTCAACCCGTCATTCACAAACCTGCTGTCGAATTAGTTCCGACGCGTGATGACAGATGGCGTTACTGGTAGCTTGAATGAAATGATTAAATCATTTTGTATTTCACAGCGTAAATGAGGTATTTCAGGTTAAATTTTAGGTATTTACAATAATAGTAGTATTTAAAAAACTTTGATATAATCACTAACCCCGCATAATTACGGATGTGCAATATTTTTGACCCCATAGGAACCTAGGTACAAAGATTAGGTATCTATTATTTGTGGCAATTAACAAATTATTGTTTTCGCTTGAAATGCCACAGGGACTCGTACGCGTTGCCGAACCCCGGCAACGCGTGTGTGTTTTTTGCCGACGCGACGTAGTGTTGAAAGGCCCGTGCCCGATGGGCCGACGACATTGTGAAAATTGCGGGAAATCGGTGGATGGAGAAGGCTCAAGACCGTTTGTCATGACACTCTTTGGGGGAGGCTTATGTCCAGCAGTGGACTTATACAGGCAGACGATGATGATGATCATGATGAAGAAGGCATTAAGAATCACATTAATTCAAAAAATGATACGAATCAACACTCTCGTACGTAACTCGAAATAAGGCATTTAATTGCTACTTTTATAAGTTCATTGCATTTTCAGCGACTTCAGAGTTTATTACGTTCGTGGGTAGTTTATGAATTCTATATAAAGTAACCTTCACGGAGTAAAAATATAATACGCGATAAACACGGCTGGAAAGCAAAAAAAGGCTTCATTCACATATAAAGCCTAGCCATCACTAAATTAAGTGCAATTTGCAATGCAACGAAGAGCCTTAACCGCTGGTCGTAGAGACTTCAAATATGGTGTGTGTATTTGTCTTGTTACGTTACAACTCGTATCTACTAAGAAGGGATTTTTTCGAAATTAACCCCTAAGAGGGTGCAGCGTGGTTCGAAATTTGTATGAAAAAAAATCACGCGAACGAAGTCGTGGCTTTCAATAGTAAATAAGAAATCTCTAGTAAAAATACTTACAGTCATAAATTTTCACATCATGTAAATCTTATATAATATGTACTTCAAATAAAATTATTGAATGGAAATGAAGAAGAAAAGGAAGTAAAATTCAAAAATTTCAAACTTGCGGCCATCGATAGCTGATGAGTTGAGGTAATGCTAAGTTAGAGTTAATTCAAAGACAAGCCAAAATCCTTGCGATGGTTTCCTTCATCATTTATGAACACATGGTAGAACACTCCTAAATTATTGCTCCTTAGCTCTTCTAAGAACCTCGTAAACCCTGATGAAGTTATTACGTTTCCTTGTATGACTTTATGTTCTTTTAAGTACCATCTCAGGTTTATTCATGACCTTTGACCTTAACAAAAGCATCTGAGGTCTTATAAAACTTAGTCATCACATTCAGATTTTTAGGTCTTCGCAGCGAATGTTAGGGTCATTTTCCACGATCAAAAATTTCATAAAATAAGTGGTGACCTCTCTGGGTGTTGTGGCCATGGTACTCGTAGTTTCTGATACCCACGACACAGGGAATCCTAGTGTGGGGTAGGACTATGTATGTGACTGTTGGGTGTTATAATCCAAAGAAAACCACGAAAATTCCTTAAATAAGCTTTTAGTATTAACATTACAAAAAAGCTTGGGACTCAAAATATACTCCAACTTGATTCTTCTGCCTTTTTCCTTAGTTCCTTCCTCACATTATGTGGGGTCGGCATTACATGTTTTCTTCTTCCACTCTCTTCTGTTAGCCGTCATCTCCGCACACACTTCTTTGATTATTAATAAATATTTGCTTAAGATCTTGCAGCTTAACCTTGCAAGCTTAACCAGCTTAACCTTGCAGCTTAGCCAAGCTTAAATTTGAACTTATTTTATTTTATCTTATAACCTGCAGCTTAACCTCATAATTAGCTTTTGAAACATTATAACCTATTTTCTTGTATAACCTATATTATTATATCTCTTTCAGCAGGTCACTGTTATAACAAAAATAAGAATACCTAAATATTAAAAAATCTGACCACCAGCTGACTACTCAGAATCCATACACCAATAACTATTTATTATTTTGTTGAATTTCTGTAGCGAGTCATTAATTATACCTATCCGAAATATTCGCTCTATATTTTATTGTTGTGCAATTCAATGTGGGTTTAGAATGTAACAAAAATTAAAAAATACATTGTTGTCAGTTTAGAGTTCTGTAGGACTGGGTTAAGAACGTTAGCAAAACTATTATTCATAGGTATGAATTATTAATTTTGTATTGGAAGCTTATAGGCTTATAGCTTATAAGGCCAAAGAAAAGATGGATGGAAACAGATGACTTGAGTAAGAAAGCATTTAGTGCGGAGATGATGATAATAGAAGAGAATAGAAGAGTAAAATATGATGTGCTGACCCCACATAATGTGGGACAAGGGTATGAAGATGATTAGGTATGACGATGATCAGCAATTTTGATCTGTTTTATTTTTATTTATCCTAATTACTACTTCATGTTTTATTTATGTATACAGAACACTTTCACTAAATTCAGATCACACTTCTCCGAATTGAAATCTCCAAGAAATCCACCCACGCGGCATCACATTTTTTGCGATCCATAATTTGATTAATGCCCGTAGCTTTGCGTTTTATCGTTTTTGGTCCATCCCTTTAATGTGGAATGAATTTTTGCACTTAATGTTTATTATTATATTGGTGGAGATTGTCATAGAATAAATTATTAGTGCAAGGAATTCGAGTTGAACCGAATAAAGAGCCTACAATGCGTATATCTTGGAATGGTTACGAGTTAGAGCTGAGCTGCCATAAAAACTATCATTTTTATTAAAGTCCTCTATGATTCTAACAAAATTTCATTGGTGTGCAGAAATGTTATTTTTTCCAACGGCACCAATTTACGGCAAAGCCATTTTGCTCGGGAGGCGCCTTAATGACTTTATATCATGGAACGGTTCTCAAATTTATCATTTACTCCTTAAGCAGCTGTTTCAAATACTTCAAGCTTTCTTTTTAGTCTCGCATTATCTGATTCTACAATTATCGACGCCAGTTCAAGTTCAAAAAGAAAATAAGTGTTCGCACATTTATAACACATCAAAGATATCTTAAAACCATAAATATCTGACACAAGGAGATAGCAACAATGCAATAAGCACCTTGACGAATGAGTGGCAATACGTTCCCTATTTTTTCCCAAAACCAAAGTACAGAGATCAAAAGCACTTATACTGAACACTACCGAAATATGCAACAATACAGGCTTTATTTTCTAGCTACTAAGGTTTAAATTATGAGGTTATTGGTGACAATGGTTGAGTTACGAACCATTGCGTATGGTATTGACTCAATAGCAAATAATGCAATCATTTGACATGATCTCTCACAATATTGTAGGGCAAAATGTGCAAATTTCTGCGTTAGACAAGTTACAAGTGGAAGCGGAAACAAGAGTATTTTTAAAAGTGCATCTATGAAATAAATCGGTTCGGGAATTAAGGATGTCAAAAGGGATTCGCGGAATAGAACAATTCCTATAGCCAGTATATCAGTCTTAACTACAAATGATTTTGAACTGCAAACAACAAAATTGAGATCCCGTACGGACTTTGGAAATAGCACCCTTAGCATGTTCTATTAAACATCCAATCTTTTTTGAAACATAATTTTATTTGGCTGCGATGTTTTGTAAGGCGAAAGTACCTCGCCAGGCATGCTGCTCCAATTTAGAGCAAGAAAATCTTGCTTTGCCCTATCTCACATAATTAGGGCAGTTTTATTTAATTAAAATTAATAAAACCCATATTTTGTACCACAACCCACAATGCTCGCATTAAATCGACACTGCAATGATAAGTGTGGGGTCCAACAAACCCCGGTGAACAAAAACGTGTCAATGATTTGAACAATATCTCGTTGCTTTTGTGGCTGGCGAAGATAAATTACTCTTGCTATTCGTATAATGTAGGATAATTTGTTGGGATTAGTCTTGTGAAAGAATTGTGTGGATTAATATTGCTGACAATTATTATAGTACGTCTGAAGTTGTGAAATCAGGATCGTGAGGCGTGGTGTGAATGGGGAGAGGCCTTTTCCCTGCTGTGGGATATAAACGGCTGAAAATAGAATAGATCTGAAATTGTGGAATCATCAGCTAGTTCTTCGCGAATGTTCGCCGTGTCCCAACAAGACGGTTGATCAAGAAATCTATAAAAGCTTTTTCTTTGTGTTTAGTTAACTCTTTCATTTGGTTAATCTCAAACTTTTTTTTTCCCAGGTATTTACTGTTTTTTAATTAGAATATTAAAAAAACAGCAAAGAACAGTAATAACTATACAGTTAGTAAAGTACATCTCACCGTGCGAGTTTACAGAACAATAACCGTAACACGTCACTAAGCTACACCATTACTTACTTTATAGAAAAGAGTGCGCTATATTATTAATAATATTCTCATGTACCTAATTAAAACTAACGCACGCCATTATTTCAATTTCGCTGTATGGATACTTAGTTATAAAACTAAATATTATACCAGAAAATTTGTAATTTGTTTAGGATATCTTAGTAATAATACAACACCTTATTGTACAAAGTTTTACGTGAATAAATGAATTAAAATGATCACAAAAATACAAATTTAATGAAAATAAAACAGATAAGATTAGATTATATATCATCAAAAAGAAACAAAAAAAAACAACAGATACAGACATACCTTATTTTCCTTGTCATGTCCACACTAACATCATCATGTGAAAAAATACTACTACCACTTCTCCCATTTACCGTCACCGCCTACCAAATACACCCCATTGTACGGAACACATTGTTGTGAAGCATCTGTTTACAGTGACCGGGTGACGATGTTTATCTATTATTTTATTACTCTATGATTTATTTGTGGTTTTCGGTCGAGTGACTCGCCGGTCGCCACCAAAACAGCGAAAAGTATTTAAAAAAAAAGGATCAACGATCCTACTAATATCATAAATGCGAAAATTTGTCAGGATGCTTGGATGTATGTGGTTCAATCACGCCGTAACGCCTCAACCGATTTCGATGTAACAAGGAAAACATAGAGTTCTTTACCTAGAATAGCATAAGTCACGTTTTATGTAAGTACGAGCAAAGCCGCAGGCAGAAGCTATTCACCAACCACTATATAATCATCATCATCATTTCAGCCGTAGGGCATCCACTGCTGAACATGGGCCTAGATTCCTCAACAATAATTTGGGGAGATTTGCCCATACTCGCCGCGCAGGGCATGCGGGCTGGCAAGCACAGACACAGCTTTTGTTTTAAGACACTGCTGCCCATCCCCTAGCTTTTCCCTTAGTCGCCTCTAAAGACATCTATGGTAGAAATGGAGGGGCCTATTCAAAGTCAAAGTCAAAGTCAAAAGGCATTTATTTCAATAAAATCACTAGGATCACTTTGAAACGTCTTATAAACCTGCCTGTTCCTCGCGACCAAGCCTAGAAGAATCAGGCAAACCAAGCCTAGAAGAATCAGGCAAATTCTTCAGCTGTAGCTCCGACAGCAACCACTATATACCTGATCACATTTAAATGCTCTTTAATACGCTGTAAAATAACCTGTCGATAGCATCCTAAATATACAATTTAAGCACATTAAAAAATCACGCGGCTTTCGACAGAATATAAATTTCGCGAAATTGGTTAGGGTCGTAAATTCGGCTATTAAGCTCCGGCCGCGGTGCGTTCTGATTGTAGGCATTACACGAGCTTGGTGCGGAGTAGCCCGTCTTTATACTCTCATTATTTTTGTGATCTGTAATTCATAACACCGATCGTGGACGCAGTATAAGTTTTTGCAGTTGTTCAACTCGATTCTTCTTCTTGTCGTTTCACTGGTTTTTTCATGTTTTTTTTTTTTTTTTTTATGTTATACGGAGGCAAACTGGCTTACGGCCCTCCTGATGGGTAGTGGTTACCGTCGCCTATTGACATTAGCAACACCTGGAGCATTGCTAATGCGTTGCCTGCCGAACCCCTCCCCCCCTAAAGAGCTCTGGCAACCTTACTCACCGCAGGAACACAACACTATTTGAAACAAATAATGTTATTTGGCTGCGATATTCTGTAAGGCGGAGGTACCTCTCCAGGCGGGCTGCTCATATTTAGAGCGAAAAAATCTCGCTTTGCCCTACCTCCTCCGAAATATTGGTCATCCTGTCTTTGATCAGTGACCAGGTTGAGGTATAGTGGCCCTGAAAAGGGCCTATGATCGTCGATGAAAGAATCAGTGTAGTGAAATGATTAAAGTGCGCCTCTTAGAGGCTCCTTTCGTGCACATGTCACATGTCTTCGATTTTTTTAGGTTCTAGGACATGCCGGTTTCCTCACGATGTTTTCCTTCACCGTTTGAGAGCACTAGCATAGCGCACATAAATTTTCCGAATGGAAAATCCATTGGTGCACGACAGGTTTCGAACTCACGACCTGTGGATCGGAAGGCGGGGCCACTACCACCCCTCCACCAGTGCTTCAACTCGATAGAGCACATATTTTACTTTAGATATCTTCTTGGCTTGGAAGCAATAAAGCATTATTGCTTTATAGCAGCAAAAAAAAAGTGCATACATAACACCTTTTTTTATTTTAGATATCATCATCATCATCAGCCTGTAGATGTCCACTGCTGGACATAGGCCTCCCCTAAAGAGTTCCACGACGAACGGTCTTGAGCCTTCTCCATCCACCGACTTCCCGCAACCTTCACAATGTCGTCGGTCCATCGGGTGGGGGCCCTCCCACACTGCGTCGCCCGGTTCGTGGTCGCCATTCGAGAACCTTTACTCCCCAACGGTTATCGGTTCTGCGAGCTATATGGCCTGCACACTGCCACTTCAACTAGCTAATTCTGAGAGCTATGTCGGTGACCTTGGTTCTTCTACGAATCTCCTCATTTCGGATCTTATCACGTAGTGAAACTCCTAGCATAGCTCTCTCCATAGCCCGTTGTGCAACTTTGAGCTTGTGTATGAGGCCAATAGTTAACGACCAAGTCTCAGTGCCATATGTCATCACTGGCAACACGATATTTTAGATATAAAACTTCCGATATAAAACTAGCGACCGTCCTCGTGTGGTACCTTAAAAGTAGCTATGCTATTCTAGGTAAAGAACACTATCTTTTTCAAGTTTCATCCAAATCGGTTGAGCCGTTATGTTGTGATTGAACAATATACATTTCTTACAACAGTTCTTATAACTTATTAAAATTAAGTGTTCAACCTTGTAGTCCATTTCCGATGATGGAAATGCAAGTTAGCCTACTGCAAAGCAAAGTACTGTGCTATCTTTGTGATCTGTAATTTATAACAGCGAGTTGATGATGTACAGAAGGTTCGATCGACCTAGTTGTCTAAATGACGGTGTTTTTTTTTTAATTTACTCGTAATTTCGTGTGAATTATATGATGTGGAATTGGGACGGGAATTCGGTGAGATTTTTGAATTTGGTGAAAAACCGCCGGTATGAGTATGTTTTTTTGTCAACAGAAATAACCACAGTATTTTTGGTGTAGGTAAGTGGTTACCGTAGCCTATGAGCGCTTGAAATACCAGAGGCACGCACGCGTTGCCGACCCTGAACCCCCTCCCCCCTAAAGAACTCTGGCAACCTTACTCACCGCAGGAACACAACACTATTTGAAACAAATAATTTTCTGTTAGGCGGAGGTATCTCCCAAGCGGGCTGCTCCAATTCAGAACGAGACAATCTCGCTGTGCCCTACCTCCTCCATATATATAAAATAACGTAATATTTCATTTTATTTAACTTATTAGTCTGGAAATTGGAAACTGATCAACTGATTAGCCGAAATCAGTAGCCATTGAGTTTCATCATCATTCGACGTGCGAGGTAGCTCCTCCTTCCAGAAGATCGAAATAGTAATGTGTTCCTGCAATGAGTAAAGTTAGAGCTCTTTAAGGGTGGGAGGTTCGGGGTCAGCAACGAGTGCGTGATGCATCTGATATTGCAAGCGTTCATAGACTACGGTAACCACTTACCAACGGGTGGGCCATATGCTGCACAAAGTGCTCACCCATAGCTTTTCAAAGAGACTGATCTTGTGCGTTGAAGATAGTTTATCATAAATCGTTTAAGAGTAACAAGGAAGAAACCAGTGACACAAATGAATAAGACACAGACTTCAGATTTTCAACCTAGTTGACAGAGCAGCCTTCAAAATTCAAAATCTAAATAACCTAGGACTCAACCAAAAATCTCCATATTTTAACAGATCCAATTAAAAACATTACACAGTGCTCAAAAAGATTAAACAAAATGCCGTTCAATAGCGCCTTACTTATTAAGTGTTAGTTGCTATAACGTATTATTAATTTTATGCTAAAACGGAACGATTTACTTGTAAATATGGCCAATTTAGACCATAATGGGCCAATGTACGACCGTAATGGGCCGATGTAAAGCCATTACTACAGCGGTCGAGATCCGAATCGTTTATTGCAAATCATTATGATAAAGTTTATTGAGTGAGAATCGAAAGTGTTCTATAATCTTAAAAAATCATATTTTGATGCAAAATTGTCTTAAATATTTATGGCTATTTATACTATTGCTTTAGCCGTGGTGGCCCCGGCTGAAGAATAGGCCCCTGCATATCTACCTATCTGCGAATGTCGTAAGAGGCGACTAAGGGAAAAAAGCTAGGGGATGGACAGCAGCTTCCCTCATTCTAACAACGATAGCTCTAACTGCGCTCGCCAACCCGCATGCCCAGCGTGGTGAGTATGGGCAAATCCCCCCACATGATAAGGAATTCGCTGTCTGTGGGGGAGGCCATGTTCAATAGTGGACGACGTACGGCTGAAATGATGATGATGATACTACTGCTTTTTAGGAAACCGAAGTTACTCACAACTTACATCACTTTTAAAATGTAGGTAAATACATACAATATTACAAAACGGTTCATAAACAATTTCACGGATAATTATTATTATTGTCCGCGCAAAAGGCAAACTCTCTCTTGACATTATCATAATCGGATGCCATCTTCATTACTCGATTGTGTAAGTATCGATCATTAATTTAAACAGGTATCAGATGCGATCCATATCGATAAAGTATTATATTTTATATCTGTAATCGATATTTTGTATTCAGGTTACGATATCGAAATATTTTGTTTAAGCGGCAGTCTTATAAAAGCGTTTTTTGACAAGCACCTTTACAACCTACAAAGTCGCATGTCAGAAGACTCGCTTGTTACATATTGTACGTAGATTCAACAACACATCGCGTTTTCCTATTTCGTAACTCCTGTAGGCCTCCTAGAACTTTGGTTCCCAATACCATTAGAGGGCTCGCCCTATTTGAACTGAGAAAGGGAAAGGAAGAATACATCGCGTTGTCGTGAATCGAATTATCGAATAGTCGTGAATTAAAATTTTACTTTAAAATGGTGATAGAAAACATCGTGAGGACACCAGTAATCCTAAAGCGGCGATAGGCTTACAATTCGCCACGTATGGAATACTCACTACTGCAAAATGTTAGCAAGTGCCAAATATTCGAACATGCCTCTAACTACCCCTCTTATAAATCTCCTAGATCTAATCGCTTAGAGATCTGAGAGGATGTTTACCGTTCTTGGAGATAAAAGTCATGATCCTGTTTTTCTTTTTGCAAGTATAATCATTTTTCGTACGAAAACATAGCAAATTACAAAGCAAAGGAATGCCTATTTCACTTGATGTAGCGTCGCGTCACAATGTCGTGTTGTCGCGTTGTCAAGACACGTCGCTAAATAAGTTAAGGTGCATACGCCCCCGTGATATAACGATGATCGAAGGAATGCTGATAGCAAAGATAAATCGTATGTGTCATGTGAGACTGGGATTCTGGGTCTTACGATGAAGATCATGGCAATAAAGTGATCGAAATTGTCAATGGAACTTAAAATTGCAACATTTGTTTAGCAATTTTCATATACTTGTCTCATTTAAAGGATGAATCACACACATCACTTTCTAAATTAAGCGCAAAAAAAAACTCTCACTTATTCAAATAAATGATTCAACCGCGATCACTTCATCATTCGGCATTAACATAAATAAATCATCATCGCTCGAAATCGATCAAACGAATCAATTGCTCGGACTATATCGTTCAATCTCAAATGTCTCGATACCGACACGAATCGCGAGACAATCGTTGCGTATGTTATGAGTAATGTTGTGGGTTAAGGTTAAAGGTCTAACAGCATGATATACTTTTGGTTTGTTTCTTGAACTCAAAAACTGGCCCTTTATAGGATAGATTTCGGAGAATGTACGATTTTTATATATTTATCTATTTAATTCAATTAATACGGATAAACCAATTACATTTATTGAAAATATTAACAAATAAATTAGAAATCAATAATAATAATAATTAACAGAAAGTACATCACAAATTAAACAAGTCGAAATAAAATAATGGAAGGAATAATATAACAATAATAACAAAAAAAACAAGGTACAATAAATACAGATTGAACGATTGAACTCTTTGATTTAGTCCCCCATTCCCATTCCATCGTCGGACAACCAGACGTACGGAGACGCGACATCCATTCATGGTTGACATACCATCTAGCCGCACCAAGCGCTTTGCACATTATAATGCGGACAGCCAAAGAGTGGAACTCGTTGCCGGCGTCTGTATTTCTGAATACCTATAATTTGGGAGTCTTCAAGAGCAGCGTGAATAGGTTTCTTCTAGGCAAACGTGCTACACCGTAGACCACATCGTCACTTAACATCAGGTGAGATTGTAGTCAAACGTAAGCCTATTTTGTATAAAAAAAAACTGTCTCATAGTGGTTTGCCCCAAACTTAGATCGAATTGTCGGTCGTTGAGGCACAATTAAGATAAACTTTTAAAATCGCATCTTTATCATGTTCGAATAACGTTCGTTATCTGAACTTCAAAGTCATTGAAACTTTATGAAATTTGTACCTACCTAAACGTTTTTTTTTTCATTGTAAAATGTATGTGGGTACCCACTTGATTACTCAATAAATAAATTGAAATTGAAATGGCATCCCACGTTATTTTAATTTTAAAGTGTTACTATTTTTTTGTAGCGCAGAAAACATTATTTTTATTTATATTCATTTATTTCAATCAACAAATTGGATCATATGTGTTAATACCTACTATTCTATGATGGCCTAGAATATAATTTAAAATTGATTCGATACAAAACCATTGCTTTTTGGAACTGGAGCCAGAAAAAAGAGACAAAGGTCTCAACGAACAAAATACATTATACATATAAAAACCATTATAATGTACTCGTAGTCTAGAGGTTAGACCTCTTAGGTGTGCAATGATTCGCTCTCGATTATAATCGAATGATTTATTCTAAGTAATGGGTATCGATTTGTACTATGACCTTCTTGTTATTGGCAAGATCCTATTAGAATTCGATTTTGTTATCCTTGTACTCGTAAGTCTATATTAGTGGAGATTCCCCGCGTATTTTAAATGAAGTGGTATTCTTCCCTCATCTCACACTGACATTAGTTTCACAGCAATGGCTGTCAAAGACCCGTTTTTCTAAGGTCTTCCTCAAAATTGCACTCACAATGATTTATGAATACCTCCTTAGACATGGGCACAACATGAAAATATATCAATAAATTAATAGGTAATATTTATTACACTTACAATGCTTGCTAGTCATGTCACTGATTCTTTCTTGGTCATGCTGTATTAGGTCAGTGTACAGGTTGAGGTTTGGTGGCCCTGAATAGGCCTTATGACCGTTGATGAAAGAATCAGTGTTGTGAAAAGATTAAAGTGAGCCTCTTAGAAGCTTCTTTCATGCACATGCCACTTGTCTTCGAATTTTCGGTTCTAGGACATGTCGGTTTCCTGGCGATGTTTTCCTTCACCGTTCGAGAACACTAGCATAGCGCACATAAATTTTCCGAATGGCAAATCCAGTGGTTTTGAACCCACGACCTGTGGATCGGAATGTGGGGCCGCTACCACCTCTCCACCAGTGCTCTTACAATAATAATGCAGAGAACATTAACCGTTTTAATAGAGGTTAATTATTGTCATCAAAAGTCGTAAGTGTGTATGAAGTTGTCAAAGTCCAATCAACAATGGCGGAGGTTGCCCAACTGTGGGTCTTCAATAAAAATCAGTACAGTGCATTGTCTAGTTGCGCCCACGCTGGCTCCAGATAAATTATTAATACTGAATTTGTAATGAGGTGTTGAATTTGTAGATCAACTTGTGTAGAAAGGACATTTTAGGAGGAGGTAGGGCACAGCGAGATTTTGTCGCTCTAAATTGGACCTTGTATTGTACCTCCGCCTTACAGAAGTTCGCAGCCAAATATCATTAACAAGTAAGGTTGCCAAAGCTCTTTAGGGGGGAGGGGTTCGGCAGGCAACGCATTAGCAATGCTCCAGGTGTTGCTGATGTCAATAGGTGATGGTAACCATTTACCATCAGGTGGGCCGTAAGCCTGTTTGCCTCCGTACAACATTAAAAAAAAACATATATATATATATATATATATATATATATATATATATATATATAATAAAAAAAAACCAAGGATCATCGAAAAAAATGATAGGCCCCAAGCCGTGTTTGTCGCCTGATTCTTCTAGGCTTGGTCGCGAGGAACAGGCATAGCTTCACCTAGTTTCTAATTTTATTGAAATAAAAACCTTTGACTTTGACTTTGGTATAATTTCAACAAAAACCGGGCTAAAAAAAAACTTAGGCTAATGTTTGATACTGAAGTTTGAAGTTGATTTGGAATTGAAATAGCTTCAAAGTAGAATAAAATAATCAGTTTTAAGAAGTGTTCAAACGGCGTGCGATATGCCATGTAAAATATATTTCAAAATAATCCTTACATCTTCTAATTAAAACCAATTTTGGTCTATGGTCTTTTTATCACTAATTGTTACAGGAAGTTTCATAACAAGATTGTTGGGTCTGAGCTGTATTGGACCTCAAAACAGACGATTTTTGATAACGTTTTTAATGAAACATTACTAATTTCCCTAAATTTTAGATCAAGCTTTATTGCCAATTGGGTATAATTTATGCCCCTTTTGAGATAGAACACATTTTTATGAATCATCTCCTCAAAAACAAGGCCTCAACGTGGAATCAACGCACAGCCCAAACCAATGAAGCTTTAAAGCTGAAACTTTGACAGTAGCTGAACTATATGACAATCACATCCACTAAGGTGGGATTTTTAAAAAATCAACCCACAAGAGGATGAAAAGGGGTTAAAACGTTTGTATGAAAACTCACGCGTGCGAAGCTGCGGTAAATAGCTAGTCTTGTATAAAAATGGAGCATTTCACCAACTCATTTACATCGCAATTTCAGTTAAAATTTGAAAGATACGTAGAATGTAAGCATAGACGTAAATGTTTACGTTCAGATGTTTCGTAAAATTTCATCAATTGTCTTATCTACCCTTGAAATATCTTTGACGGTGAATGAATTCGGTAAGTCGTAGTTAGTCATAGCATGACAATAGTCTGGTACATACAATAGTATCGTTAGCTATCAGTTCACCATTAACATAATTCGACAAGTAACTAGCTGAGATAAATATACTGTTGTGATTTGGATTAACTAACGTAGTTGTGCACGAAAGAAGTACAAGGCGCACTTTAGTCCTTTCATCGCACTGGTTACTTTACAGTATGCAAGCTAGGTTTTATTTATACAACTAAGGTGGCAAACAAGCATACGACTCACCTGGTTGGTAAGTGGTTACCTTCAGCTATGAACGCTTGTACCAGAGTTTGATACCAGAGGTTGTGATCACGCATGCGTTGCCGACCCCGAATCCCTTAAAGAGCTCTGGCATGCTTACTCACCGTGGGAAAACAACACAATTTGAAACAAATAATATTATTTGGCTGCGATTTTCTGTAAGGCGGAGGTGCCTTCCCAGGTGGGATACTGTAATTAATAGCGAGAAGATCTCACGGTGCCCTACCTCCTCCAAAAGGCAGGGCATTTCAATCAGATGCATAGTTTATCAATGTCTAGAATTATTGCATCATCATTACCATCATTATCAGCCTGAAAAAGTCCACTACTGGACGAAGGCCTCCCACAAATTTCGCACTGTCGTCGGTGTAACGAGTGGGGGCCTTTCTTCACTGTTTTTTTTCCTCGCATCTACGTTTTAGATTTTTTTTTATACAGAGGTGGCAAACAAACTTACGGCCCACCTGATGGTAAGCGGTTACCGTAGCCTATGAGCGCTTGCAATACCAGAGGCATCACGCACGCGTTGCCGACCCCGAACCCCCTTCCCCCCTAAAGAGCTCTGGCAACCTTACTCACCGCAGGAACACAACACTATTTGAAACAAATAATGTTATTTGGCTGCGATCTTCTGTAAGGCAGAGGCACCTCCCCAGGCAGGCTGCTCCAATTCAGAACGAGAAAATCTCGCTGTGCCCTACCTCCGTGAAGTGAAAACTTAGTTAGAGCTAGAGTCAAAGTATTAAACTCTAAGTTCCGTACCTCATTTGAAAAAACGGAAGCCTTATCACTTTGTTGTCTCACTGTTTGTCTATCTGTCAAGACCCTTTTTCACAGAAAAGGCTAAAAGTATCAACTTGAATAGCAAATTTATAGCAACTATTTAAGTATATTATTCATCCAGCGTGGAAATTCCACCAGCGTCTTGGGGACACTTCCGACTGGTAGTCATCTGGATCAGTTGAGCTATCTATAGATCGTTTGTAACGGTCTTTAGATAGCTCAACTAGTGTATTTTGTAAATATTAATTTGTATTAGTTTTAAGTTTCTTTCTGTAAATAAAGATTGTTTAAATCTTTAAAAATAAAGTTTCAAGTTCAATGGATTAAAAAGATATGAACGTACCTAAGTAACTTCGTCAACGTTTTCATCTCACGTGTTGAGTAGGTACTAAGTTAATTCAAGGTAATAGATTAAACAAAATATTACTGAAACACTCCGTCTTACCGTTCGTACTTAACTCACGACCATACAATACATGTTGACAAAAATTCATTATTTACGATGCTTGTTGCTTGATTTCTTTCTCCCATAAGTCGCCATAAATTTGGCTTTTTTTCTAACATAACACAAATCTATACATACCTTATTTATGGCGCTCGCTACGCTCCCTACAAATCATAGCTTTTGTGTAACATTAATTCTGATTTTGTATTGAAAGTCGGCGATGTGTTAAGATTTATTTAAGTGGTCGTGAGCTAAATGTTTGGGGTCTGTTTTGTGTGATATTATTGTTGTTAGCGGTAAAGTCACAGTTTTATGTATCACAAAATAGTGAAGGTCGAAGTTTACAGTAATAAATAGACTTAACTATTGGTACGCCCCGAGTTGAGATCTCGCGATGTCCTTTTGGTGCTTTGTTGATCGTTTTCAGGCACAACATAATTGAAATAATCTTTAAATTTCATCAGTTCTGAATTTTCGATAGAAAATTTGCAAAAAAATTCATTACGTAAAGTTGTTTTTAACTCTGTTTACTTATTTCCAGTGAATTTTCTCAAACGCAAAAAAGCGATTAAACACAAATTTATTAAAATTTGGACAGGAAAGTGACTGTCGGGTCTGCTAGTAAAAAATAAAATAAGTTCGATATTAGTTTTTATTAAGGAGATTTCAGTTCCGATATCGATTTGAAAATTGCGGCACCTTTGACTTTATCAAAAAGAAATTGACGCTTTTACATCAAAGGAACATCATTGACAGGGGTCTTAATAAAATGTCAAAATATTTTCACCCCACCCCAGTTGGTGTAACTAGGGTAGCAAAAGTTTTGTAGTTCATTTTCTGTCTAATTTTATTTATGAGCCGTGATGTTCCTTTTTATAACCAAAAGAACACTTATAACTGTCAAACACTTATCCCAATTCCAAACAGTAACTGTAAACCAACCTTTATAACTCTAATAATAAAGTTTAAGATTAGTGTAGAAATTTTGTATTAAATGCATTTGAATTGCCTATAAATTTACATTGCTACAAAAATGTAACAATCGCCCGATTTAAGAGTATCTTATTATTGTGGGCCTCGACAAATCTATTGACAATTGGTTCAGGCCCTAAATAAGAGTTTAATAGACACCGTTGACGTTTACTACCTGGCTACCCTAGATACTTGTGTTCGTTTATGTCATGGCTACTTTAAAACACCTTTGTAGCGGAATGAGATTGAATTTCAACTCTCATCGTATTAAGTTTTGATACTATAAAAAGTCAATCTTCTGTACCGTATTCTGAATCTGTAATAGAAGCTTTTCAGAGGCATTTATCATAATTTATATCTGTAATAGCAGTTTGGAAGCTTGGTGCAGTGTTGGAAGGCCCCCCACCCGATGGACCGACTACATTGTGAAGGTTTTTGGAAGTCGGTAGATGGAAAAGTCTTAATTCAGTTCGTCGTGGAACTCTTTGGGGGATGCCTATCCAGCAGGGGTCCAGCAGTGGACTTCTACAGGCTGATGATAATAAAGATAGCAGCTTGGTTTTCAGTAATTTCATATATATAACGTTTTGCATTTTAGACGAACTACATTTTAAGTATCTGATACTTACGCATTTTGCTCTTTACCAGATGGTCTTTAGGCATTTTACTTCTTAAAAGATTTACAAGTTAGACTTTCTGATCAAGAAGCGAAATAACACGCAAACAAAGACGCGTAGTTTTCTACTAGTCATCTAAAAACTGGTAATTTCTTCAACACTGCTGACTGATGGCAGACGGTGACATAAACTTCAGGCTGTAAAACGCATCTAGGCGTATCCTGCGCGTAAGAACTGCGTATGCGCATACATAAAAGTGCGCTAACGAAGCAGCATTGTTGCTCAATGGATCTTAGCGGAATCGAACTGCGAGTATGTGGGGTTAAGGTGAAAGTTGAAGCGATTAGAACTTGTGACTGGTTTTTTCTTGGTTGTTCTGTGCTATGAATATTATGGCTTACAGTTTAAAGGCACCTTCTAGTTGAGACATGTAAACGACAAAGTTTAATCATCATCATCGGAGTACACTGCTGGGCATAGGCCTCTCCCAAAAAATACAACGACCAACGATCTAGAGCCTCCATTCAAAGAGTTTCTAACGTCGTCGGTCCACCAGGTGGGAGGTTTTCCTACGTCATCCAGTTTGTTGTCACCATTCAACAACCTGCACTCCCAACGTTTTTCGGTTCTCTGAGCTTTATGGCCTACTTACTCTATCTTTTCCAAGTTTGTCAAAAATTTGGATTTAACACTTTCAATCGGTCGTGGGTTCGCACCCGGTTATGCATCAATGAAATTTTAAGTACACATTAACACGTGCTTAAAACGGTGAAAGAAAACATCGTGAGGAAGGGTGTGAGGGTAGCTGACTTTACCGCCGTTAGATATGTTCAAGAATCTGATTTCCAGAGATCTGAGAGGAGATCTTATCAAAAACCAAGTACCGCTCGCCCTCCCATATTTCACCACAGTCAAACAAAATCCGAGCAAAATCGAAGTGCTACCAACAATGCGGCCCTCAATACCGCGACAATGGCTGCCTGCGAAGAACGATTTATAGCTTACTGTTCTTGCACTCTACACTGTGACTAAACTGTTGAAACGGTTGGGCGTACAGGGTGTTTTATGTGTTTCCTAAGCAAACGGTTGTCGTTCGCTTATGTCTTCAAGTCACATACAAACAAACAAAAAAAATTAACCTATCATGTTTATGAATATAAGTTCCGCTAAAAACAGGATATTTACCATGGTTTGTGAGTTTATTTGTTCCCCGATATTTCGGCACAGTTTCATGCGCCGAATTGTATACCTACCTAATCTTAGTATGGTTATCTTAATCATGGTAAATATCCCATTTTTAGTGAAAATGATTGAACAATTTTCGATATGAATTCCTACTTCATTGAAATCGCATTGATCATTTTAAAACGTCTTAAGTATGGTTGAATTTACGCCAGTTCTTTGCGACCAAGCCTAGAAAATATGCGAGCCAAGACATCTCTTTTGTTCAGATATTTATAAGATATAAATAAGGAAAATTAATAAAAATCCCCCTGTATATCACCCATGACCTACCCCACGGTCCAAACGACCGCGAGTGTTTCCACAATACGACATAATTGTGCGA
This sequence comes from Anticlea derivata, assembly GCA_947579855.1. Taxonomy (NCBI): domain Eukaryota; kingdom Metazoa; phylum Arthropoda; class Insecta; order Lepidoptera; family Geometridae; genus Anticlea; species Anticlea derivata. Next base: position 11,500,133 of record OX388270.1, read on the forward strand.
TATTTATCTTGTTAGGGCAGATGTAAACATAGACTGTTTGTCTATAGTTGTATTATAGTTTATCTTTGATCTATCTTTTGAATAAAAAAGCTTATAGAGTCGCAAGTTTTGATATCTTTATGATTACCTAACAGATGGTAGGTGATTTTTTTTTATTCACTATTGGATGAAATATGACAGACAGTCTCTCACATGTCCAAGTGATCAGATCCTTGAAGACGTCTGAGGTGGGTAGTCAGAAGCACGTCCGAACATTTGGCTGTGAGTATTTTATACATGCTCTATGCAAAAATCTGCTGTTTTGTGTTCAAATCAGTTCAAACTCAACGAATCAGCTGTTTAAGGTAGCAATCCTGATGCCGAACTTCACATACGTTTATCAATTAATAATAGAGATTATAAAAATACCAAAACCAACTTTGATAAAGTATGGCAAAAAAACGATAAAAAAACTAAAAAAAATATATGTTTCTTCGCTTCATCATCATCATCATCATCAACAACCTGTAGAAGTCCACTGCTGGACATAGGCCTCCCCCAAAGAGTTCCACGACGAACGGTCTTGAGCCCTTTCCATCCACCGACTTCCCGCAACCTTTACAATGTCATCGGTCCATCGGGTGGGGGGCCTTCCAACACTGCGTCGTCCGAACCGTTTCTTCGCTTAAAATTTTTCTTTTTGTTGATATAATAACCCCCTTTCGGAATAATGTACAAGTTATTAATCACCTAGTAGGAATAAAAAAAATATAATCGGTAGGTAAGTATTATGTACAAATATATATATAGCCCGAACGGTATCAGAATGAATTATTGAAACACATTAAAGCTTATTAGCACACAAGCTGGTTCCAAACAAACACACAAAAACCGTGAACAATGGACGGCCGCAGGAACAATGACAGAAAGAAATCGTTTAATCCAATTACAATGATATACATAAGAGCAAATGTTGCTTTAGTGTGGATAAGACGAATACGTGAAAAACGAAGTTCACTGCTTACTTACACATAGAATACTCGAGAACGCCTTGCCTGATATATCATAACAGTTCTATAGATTGACAAAAAAGATACAGGAGAGCCAAGCAAGCAAGTTATTCCTTTAGTATAGGCCAGCACCAACAGCATTCTGCAGGTCATTCCTAATGGGTATGACCTGCCTATAATGAAATCTTTCATTCGGGTACAGATCAAGTAGACTCCAGGGACTATTTGATCGGGATGCGAATGTAAGAACGTACTTAATATTTAAATGCTTACACCTACTCGTAAAAAATTCAGTCGCAGCTTTATTAGTAGGTACTTAGTTGTTAGTTAAATAGTTATTTAGATTAGTTTAGTATATTTAGGATTATTTCTTAAACTTAATATTCTGAATAAAAAATGCGTACCTACTAGCCGTCTTTACTAACCTAGTACCTAGATATGTAGTTATTAAGTATTACTAACCCCTATGGACCTTTGTTGCCTGAATAAATGACTTGAATTATTATTATTATTTAGTACTTCGTTAAAAATATTTATTTTACGTTTTTACACTCACACGAAGGCATTCCGTCTTAGAACACTATTTAGCCTATCTATCCAGCTGTTGATATTTACCTAATGATTATCATTTCAGCTGTAGGACGTCTTTTGCCGAACATAGTCTCACCCATAGATTTCCAGAGCAACTAATCTTGTGTGGCCTGCACCCACCGACGCGACAACTTTGAAAGGTCGCCTTTCCTTCTGAGCCGTGTAGGCCAAGTGCTTTCGTATCGTATTACTGATTCTTTCTTGGTCTTCCTGTATTACATCAGTGGCCATGTTGAAGTATGGTGGCCCTAAAGGAAGTAGAAAAAGGATTAAAGTGCGCCTCTTAGAGGCTCCTTAAGTGCACAAAGCTCTTTTCGTGGACATGGTTGGCCTAGAGGGAGAGTACCTCGACTTTCGGTAGCGCAATATAGATTTTTCAATTCAAAAAAGTTATTTCACATGTAATTATTATAAAACGTTGAAGGAAATATCGAGAGAAAACCCGTGCCTTAGCCTTAACGTATGTTTTGTTATGGATAAAGACAACTTGAATCGTCCTGTAACTGAGTGTAAAGTTCCACCAGACGCTATATAAATTATCTAGAATAGATTTTTTAAGGCCTTAACTAACATTTCTCGAATGGCGACCACGAACCGGGCGACCGACGAAGTGTTGGAAGGCCCCCCACCCGATGGACCGACGACATTGTGGAGGTTGCGGGAAGTCAGTGGATGGAGAAAGCTCAAGACGTTTGTCATAAAAATCTTTGGGGGAGGCCTATGTCCAGCAGTGGACTTCCACAGGCTGATGATGATGATGATGAACTAACAACACTTCTGTATTCATGCTTTTTCAGGATTATCCACACTGCGTATACCACTGTGTGTCCAAGTAAGATACACGGCCAGTGCGTCTCTCGCAAATGGGTGGTCCCTGTTACCGTTTCATCATCGAGACGCGGCCGATAGGCGCAGACTAATATCGCCTTTGGCGTGAGATATTGAAATCAGAATGGTTTATTTGTAAAATACGATTAAAGCTGTGTTCAAACCACTAGCGATATGTCTTTTAAAATTTATTTCAAAAAGATCTTTTCCTTTGAATAAGGCAATTTTGAGTTTCATATTTGAGGGTGTGTTCAACGATATCGCAAGCTCCTAAAAGTCAAACTCAAAATTATTTATTCAAAAGACGTATATTCATTTATATGACATGATATTTCATCTAATTTTGATCCTTTAACATTATCAAGTCTGTAGAATCCACTGCTGGACATAGGCCTCCCCCAAAGAGTGCCATGACGAACGATCTTGAGCTTTCTCCATCCACCAACTTCCCATAACCTTCACAATGTCGTCGGTCAATCGTTTGGGGGACCTTTCACAACTGCGTCTTCCAGTTAGTGGTCAATATTCGAGAACCTTTATTCCTTAACGGAATATTCCTTTCATCTTGATGCTTTGTAGTAAAATTATTTCTAACTCTTAGGAAAAGAAGTAATTTTTTGTTTGACTTTTAAGAGCTTGCGATATCATTATGCTATATCGCACACCTTCAAAATTAAATGTTAAACTCAAAACTGACTTTGTTGAGTAGATGTAAGGATCATTTTGAAACGAATTTTATAGGACATGTAAAGGACATATCGCATGCAGTTTGAACACGGTTTAAAACTGCTCAAGATACGGAACTAGGTTCAGCATTTATTGCGCGTTATCACAGGATGTGACTACTTAGATTAGATGGAAATGCAAGGAAAGAAAAAGAATTAAATAGCCTCACGACTTTTAACCCTAAGTATGGTAGACAACCTCTCAGATCTCCAGACGATTAGTACCTTAAAGATGTCTAAGGGGGTAGTCAGAGGCATATCCGAACATTTTGTCACATGCCCACTTTTAAGGTAGTCTGAAACGGAAGTCGGACGGATTTCGGATTGAACATCACAAATGTTTATCTCTTGTTTCAGAACTGGTTGAGAAAATCTGACGCTTCCGATTGGATATCATTTTTGGAGGAGGTAGGGCACAGCGTGATTTTCTCGCTCTAAATTGGAGCAACCCGCCTGGGAAGGTACCTCCGCCTTACAGAAGATTGCAGCCAAATAACATTATTTGTTTCAAATAGTGTTGTGTTCCTGCGGTGAGTAAGGTTGCTAGAGCTTTAAGGGGGGGAGGAGTTCAGCAGGTAACGCATTAGCAATGCTCCAGGTGTTGCTGATATCAATAGGCGACGGTAACCACTAACTTACCATCTGGAGGGCCGTAAGCAAGTTTGCCTCCGTATAACATTAAAAAAACCGATAATATAAAATAGCCCTGCTGAGGGGTCTTTTACTATGCTGGGGGTTACAGATACATTTTTAATGGGCTCCATTAAAAAGGAGGAGGTTATCAATTCGGTGAAGTATGTTTATTTATAATTTATGTTTGCACACCTATTACCCCGTAACGGATAGTCCGCTTTCAATGGGTTTCACCATTTTATAGAACATAGTGTTAAATATTTATCTATTATGTATATCAGTCTCTGGTACCCATAGTACATGCTATGCCTAGTTTGGGATCAGTTGACCGTGTGTGATATGTCCGGAATATTTATTTATAGTCTCGAATTGGTCCCCTATAAATTTTATCAATACCTATCGAATCAGTGATTTTTTCATAGAAGTTAAAAAACTACTATAAAAAAACAAAAGTCTCCTCGAACTAGAAGTCGGTTCTTTTTTGTTTTTAAAACCAAATTATATTTTGGGCCTGTTGTTTAAAAAATTTGGTACTTATAATCTGTGTTCATTAGCTTGTATTATGCGTCCTAACCTCGAGGCATTTTAGTACTTTGCATAAAAAATTATCATTAATTAGTTATCAGGATCCTAACCACAAACAAAAAATACGATCAATGCAAAGGTTACTCTTTCGTATTTCATCAATAATGTGGCGCAAAATCAATACTAAATAAGCAATTGAAGGCATTTTTTGCTTCATCTTTGAGGATCTAAACGTGTTAGAATTGCTTTTTATTGGGTTTGTGAATCCGGTTTATGATTCGAGAGCGAATCGGTCAATTACTTATATTAGTATCTGAATTGACTGACTATCATACATACCTACTTATTTATGTATTTATTTTTATTTAGTTTATCAAAAACATAATAAATTAAGTCAGCTGTTGTTTTTTTTAGGTCGTGATGTTGAACTTTGATGTTTTATAAAAAAGTACTTAAGTACTTAGTAAGAGACTTGCTCGTTAACTATTGGCCTCATACACAAGCTCAAAGTTGCACAACGGGCTATGGAGAGAGCTATGCTAGGAGTTTCACTACGTGATAAGATCCGAAATGAGTAAATTCGTAGAAGAACCAAGGTTACCGACATAGCTCTCAGAATTAGCAAGTTGAAGTGGCAGTGGGCAGGCCATATAGCTCGCAGAACCGATAACCGTTGGGGAGTAAAGGTTCTCGAATGGCGACCACGAACCGGGCGACGCAGTGTTGGATGGCCCCCCACCCGATGGACCGACGACATTGTGAAGGTTGCGGGAAGTCGGTGGATGGAGAAGGCTCAAGACCGTTCGTCGTGGAACTCTTTAGGGGAGGCCTATGTCCAGCAGTGGACTTCTACAGGCTGATGATGATGATGATGACTTGAATGAAAAAAATGATGATGATGATGATGATGATGATGAAAAAAAAGTGAACTAAAAATAAGATATTTATTTTCGGAAATATTTTATTTGTTGATTAAATAAGCCTATTTCGAGATAACTATCTCTAGCCTCAAAGGTTTCATCATCATCATCATCATCCACAGCCTGACTTTACCCACTGCAGGGTATAGGCCTCCCTTTGTATGTGCCATTCTCCTCTATCCTGTGCAAGTCTCATCCAGTTGCGGCCCGCGATGCTTGCGATATCGTCTGCCCATCTCGCTGCTGGACGACCAACGTTCTGATATCCAGTTCTTGGACGCCATTCAGTTAACGCCTTACTCCACCTGTCATCACCACGCCTTGCCAGGTGTCCTGCCCAACTCCATTTGAGTTCCGCTATGCGGTTGCCAACGTCTTTGAACTTCGTACGACTTCGGATCTCGACGTTGGCAACACGGTCTATAAGCTTGATACCGAGTATGGCACGCTCCATGGCTCTCTGTGCAACTCTCATCCTGTACACAGCCTCCTGCGTGAGCGTCCATGTCTTGGAACTCAAAGGTTTGCTGGAAGAAAACTCTTTATAGGGTTAAGCTCGCTTTTTCATCCCTTAAAAATAAATAAGTAAATAAATTTTTACATACCTTTCCTTCTAATATATGTATCTGATTTTTCTTGTGTACAATAAAGAATAACTAAAATATGTTGGCAACCTCTTTGCTTTTGTGCAGAAACGAGCAGCGGACCTCATCTGTTGAAGAAGGCTGGTACGATGGAAAAGAAAAAGACGGTTGCTGCTTGACGTTCGAGAAGTCAGATTAGAAGTTTAATGAAAAAGGGACCAGCTATCTAAAATTGGTGTAGACTGATTACATTCTTATTCTAACTTGAGTTCATGAGTTCTTATTATTACGCCAACAAATATATAATATTAATCATCTTGTTTATCCACCACTTCTTCTTCTTCTTGTCGTGTCACTGGTTTTTTCTTGGTCATCCTGTCTTTGATCAGTGACCAGATTGAGGTATGGTGGCCCTGAAAAGGGCCTATGACCATCGATGAAAGAATCAGTGTAGTGAAAGGATTAAAGTGCGCCTCTTAGAGGCTCCTTTCGTGCACATGGAATGTCTTCGAATTTTTAGGTTCTAGGACATGCCGGTTTCCTCACGATGTTTTCCTTCACCGTTTGAGAGCACTAGCATAGCGCACATAAATTTTCCGAATGGAAAATCCATTGGTGCACGACAGGTTTCGAACTCACGACCTGTGGATCGGAAGGCGGGGCCACTACCACCCCTCCACCAGTGCTCTCAACCACTTTATATAAAAGAATATTTTTTTTATAAGGTTGTATTTGTTTATTAAATTGTTTCAAAAATGCCACCTTAGCCTAAGCTTTCAAGATGAAGAATGTAAAGATATAAATACAAGATACTCGAAACTTTTAATACCGCTACAGTTTCATACAAATTCTATATAATAGGAGTGGAAAGGTCATCGGATATAACTCTTGTCTAGGCTTTTAGAGCATGTCAACGCATCTCGAGAGGCAGTATAAATGGCGTTGTATACATCGATATCTCAACCGTATGGTTAAAGTGAGTGCGACGAGCGAGTAGGCTTCGGATTTTTTGAAACTGTAAAGTCAAAGTGAAGAGTTGAAATAGTAAAAATAATTTGCTGGCCTCATAGCTCCGTTGGTAGTACCTCTGCCTTCTGCGATAGAGGTACTAGGTGTGTGGACTAGTTTCCGCAATTAGGCCGCAGGTGGGTCCTTTCTGCGATAGAGGCTATGCCTAGTTTAGGATCAGCTGACCGTATGTGATATGTCCGGAATATTTATTTATTTATTTATAATTGCCGTGCGCCGGCTGAAGAATAGGCCCCTCCATTACTACCCGTGTAAGTCGTAAGAGGCGACTAAGTAAAATAAAGCTAGGGGATGAAAAATTGAATTTCGTTGGTAAATTGGTTACAAAGTTATTTTAAAGGTCCGCTTCCCGCTCTAACTATTCCCAAACCCCTACGTGGGCGTCTGACCGATTTCCTCCATTGACTTACACTAATGCACGGTATCTCTACTGGTCTATTTAGTCCATTTTATGTAAGCTTTGATCGACCTGACCCCGTATTAACGTTGCGATTTCCTTTAGGTGGTGACGTAAGTTGACAGTATCAAAGATTTATGGTTCAAATTCGTGTAAACTGCTGACACGTTTGTATTTGAATGGAAATAAGACAACATGGCCATGGTGGCCCCGGCTGAAGAATAGGCCCCTCCATATCTAGCTATCCGCGGATGTCGTAAGGGCGACTATGGGAAAAAAGCTAGGGGATGGGCAGCAGCGTCCCTCATTTTAACAACGATAGCTTTAACTGCGCTCGCTAACCCGCATGCCCAGCGTTGTGAGTATGGTAAAATCCCCCCACATGATAAGGAATTTGCTCTGTCTGTTGGGGAGGCCATGTTAAGTAGTGGACGTTGCACGGCTGAAGTGATGATGATGAAGACAACATGGTAAATACACCCTAGGCAAAATTACTTTGTAAGAACACTGACAAAAGTAGATTAACAATAATAATTTAATAGGATAGCAATTTGGTGCACTCGTCCAAAAGTTTCATTTCATTTTTCTTTCTAAATTGGTATTTCGTTTGTAAAAATACCTTGACAAGATGTTACTTCGCTACCGCGACTTCTAACTTCCTCACAATCTTTCCCATTTTATTTTCTGCCACGTATTTGTTTTCTGCCGCCTATTTTACTGAGAATTATGTATGTCCTATCTGTTGTGTTATTTTTAGTCACCTCTAGAAGGTCGTGACGTTACTGCTATGGTCTCCGCTGAAAAACGCTGGGTGCACACATTAGTGTGTATCCAGCACAATGCTGAGCGGAGGCCATGTTTTCCAAGAGCTCTGCTGCGCACAATATCTTCTATCATTAAGCATTTAATTTCTTCTATTTTATTTTTATTTTATGTGTAGTAGTTCTTAAGGAAAATAAAAATATTTCTTTCTTTTTCTTTCTTTCTTCTTACTGTTTAAAGCTGCATTTTGAGCACTAATTTATTCAAGATATTATTTATACGCCTTATTACTCTGTTTATTTAGGAAGCGTACGAAATGGAGATAAGAGCGAAAATAATGGATCATCAAAATCACAGAAGTGTCAGTTTTATTGTCTTTCGTGATTGATTTACTGTGAAAATGGAATTGGTTTTATTTGATTTTAATCCTAAAATGCTAATAATTGTCTGAGAGGTGGTGCGTTCAGATTTTTTAGTTATAAATAATCTGAATTAATTAAGTTTAATCCACTATTGGCAATAAAGTTTGTTCTACAACTTAAGAAATTCGTCATTTTTCACTATGCAAAGTCTGATGATTTGGGTCAAATTCAATTATTCAGCTATTAGAATAGATGTTATAGAAGAAAAACGTTTATTTTGTTACCAACACAATACAAATAAAAACAACTGACTCGAAAAGTTATCAAAAAAAACTATGATTTATTTATTTAAAATATTATAATAGTATATTTATGCACTCCTCTAGACTTCCTAAGCACTGTTAGGTTGGTACATGATAATAATGTTTATTGGTATGTAGGTATTGCCAAGTGAAATAGCTACGCTGCTTTTTAGCCTCGCCATAAAATGTGTGCGGTCGTCACAGCGGGTTTGATCCTCGGAAGCTATCAGCTGCTTTCAAAGATCATTATATAACTCATGTAGGTACGTATTTGATTTTAATTTCTAGTATTTTTTTATATTGATAGATTAACGCCCATTCGGGAAAGTATATGAGTAACAGAAGAACAGAGTTTTTTTGTTATAGCTGAGGCAAATAGCCTTACTGCCCACTTGATGGTAAGCGGTTACCGTCGCCTACTAACATCTGCAACACCTGGATAGAGCTAATGCGTTGCCTGTCCTGGAGAAATCTTTTTGTCTAGTTGTTTGATATGTGACTTTGAATCCGTAAATCGCGTTCCATAAAATATATCGTTCCTAAAAATAGGTATATCTTAGTGCATCAAACAATTCATAAAATCAATTCGATTTCAAAATTGAATCGGTTCTAAACATCAATAAACGAATGGCAATTTAGTATGTAAATCACTGTTTTGATCGTGTTTTTAATTAATATTTCGATCGAGATTGTTATCTGAGGCTAAGCCGATCACGAGTTTGACCTAGGAAGTGTATGTGAACCCGTCCCAATAATTCAATAGGAAACATTTTGGGTTTAATATTTTGATCCACCTATTTATTTTCTGTAATAAATTAGTACTTTAATCAAAATTTAACTTTGGCTGCGAATGTTATAAAAATCTTAGTGCATTAAAAATATGTTGTGCTTAGAGCTTAGTCCTACTTCCTACTAATATAACATATAATAAGTTGAAGGATGTTTGGATGTTGAATGATTCAATCACGCTGGCTCAACCGATTTCGATGAAACTAGGAATAGGAGTTCTTTGCCTAGAATAGCACAATAAACTACTGTTTATGTAGGTTAGTACCACGCCATCAAAGCCACGGGGACGGAGGATGGAGCTAGTGTATATGAAAATAAGTTCAAAGGTAATTAAAAATATCTGGAATATATAATTTCCCACGGTGAACTATACTAAAAACACATTTTGAGGAAATTCGTTTCATTTGGTCAAAGCTTCATAATGAAATTATTAGTCTGTGAACAATTTTGTTCATTACCTTCAAAATTCTATATGCACTGACACAATCGCAGCTAAATAGTCTCGAGTACGTGTTTTACAAATAAGAGGTCAAATCGTAGGTCAAGCGGAATTTTCTAAAAGTTCTATAATGTTCATAGTGATGTCAATCAAGCGGATGATTAATATACTAAAGCCTTCTCCTTAATCTACATCATTTAGAACCTTGATTTGTAGTCTGTAGGGTTTGTTATCGCTTAAATATTTAGGCTGACCAAAACTGACTTGATTGTTGAGACGGCTCATTAAATTTATTTAAGTTATCGGTATTTGATAGCTTATTTAAATTTGATTGTGCAAGTGCAGACGATGACCGATCGAGAATTTTAACTCTGGGAATTGTAACGGATGGTTTATGTTTTGGTTGTGACCTAGAAAGTATTTACTTAAAACCTACTAGTATTTACTAAATTTAGATACCATGCGAGCGAAGCCGCGTGTAAAAGCTAGTTTTTCACAAATTTATTTATGTGAGGTAAGGCACAGTGAGATTTTCTCACTCTAAATTAGAGCAGCCCGCCTAAGACGTACCTACGCCTTACAGAAGATCGCAGTCTAACATTATTTGTTTCAAATAGGGTTTTGTTCCAGCGGTGAGTAAGGTTGCCAGAGCTCTTTAAGGGGAGGGGAGTTCGGGGTCGGCAACGCGTGCGTGATGCCTCTGGTATTGCAAGCGTTCATAGGCTACGGTGGCCATGTACCAACAGGAGGGCCTTAAGATTGTTAGCGACCTTGTTTAAAAAAAAAACATCTTAGTGTAGGCGACTGTACTTGATAAAATAATTGTGAGCAATACCCCTTTTCTAAAAGATTTGTTTCCAATAAACTTTCGACAAAATTAGACATTCTAAGCATTACTGTGCTTTACAGCGTCTATAAAACACAATTGGTCTGCAACCAAGTCGTGAACAAAAAGATCTCCCTGACATTTAACCATAAAGAAGGTGCTAATGCACTGCTACAAACAAAAATGGGTAGTAATTTTGTATCTAGTAAATCTTGTCAAAAAACGACAGTAACCGCTTATCATCAGGTGAGCCGTAAGCCTGTTTGCCTCCATATAACATAAAAAAAACCCTTCGATGGTGAGTCAGTTTGTCCATTTTCTCACTTTTGCAAGTGAAATGTGGCATAAGATGGAGCTCGCTTTCCCAGAAAGAACTAAGAAGAATAAGTTCTTTCTGGATTCTTTCTTTCCTAGATTGCATCTCGACTCAACGGAAGAGCAGTGGTTAAAAACTGAGCATGATGAAAAATATATTTATTAACTAAAAAATATATAGTGATCGAATTAAACGAGCTACTACCAAAAATTAAAAGTTATAATTTTTCAAACTATCATGGTTAGGATAAAAATTATAAACACTGAAAGCATCGCAACATTTTGTAAAGCTTTTCAGAGCAACAAACATCTATTGTAACTACAGTAATAAACTGTAACATCAGAAATAATTACAACACCTTTTTGTATCACAAGTACATTTCGCGGAAAGTACAGTTAAGGCGACAGGTGTTGGGTAAATAAAATTGCTTTCACAATTTTATTAGAACAATTAGCGGGCCATAAACCACGGCGACAAATCAATTTTATACGAATCTATAGGCGAAGTGACAATTATATCCCTTTATAGCAAGCAATGTCACGGTACAATACTAGTACTCGGTTACCAACTTAAACTTTCGTGCGGCAAAACAAAAAACCAGCTTTTATTAGAACGTTGACGGTAATTTTTGTACTATGACACCGTTTTTGATGGTAGAGCTAACGTGGTTCGTTCTCTATTATGATTTGATTGCAGTTATTAAATAAACTTTTATGGTTTTAGTGAGACAATAGGGAATTTTTGGTGGTTATGCATGCACGCGATTCTACGCTGGGGTGTTACCATGGCTCAAACTGAGCGTGGTTTAATTCCTGACCTCACACCAAGACTCCGTGTCTTGGTTATCAATAACTAACCATGCTACCACAACACCTAGACCTAGAACGAACCCCGCGGTGAATTTACAAGTCAATTTTTTATAAGCTTTTATTTCATACCTGATTATTTTTATTTTGAGCCTCACTTAGTTGGATCGGCACCACACAGAAGCACTATGAAAATATTCTATAAATAAATAAATAGGTTTAAAAAATAAGGTTTTTTCTGGAACAAAATTAAATTCCCTGAAGAATCCTAACTTAAGAAAATAAAAAACAAGTTCCTCGAACTTGGTGTCGCTTTTTTTAATTTCTAAAACGATATTGTATCGATAGTCAATGTATTGTGGAATCTATCTAAATGAAGGATATATCCAATGGATCATTCAAATCCATCAACCACAGATCAAGGCTGGTCTAATAGCAAAATCATAACATTCACATCATTGTAACACCGCAAATAGGAACCTACATATCTGAACTGATTCACCATGATTTTATCACAGCGTGAAACTATTATGAGACTAAGAAAAAAAATTTACCTATAGGTAATTAAAAGCTTGTTGTACTGTGGCAATTTATTAGCATCATAACTTTTTTGGGAGATATTGTGCAGTAGTTTCCCCTTTTATATCCGGTCAAGAATAACCTCAAAAATAACCAGAACAACTTCAAGAATAACCCTATAAAATACCTCCCTCCTTTCCCTTCTAGAAATCCCTTCCCTTTTTATATTACTGAAGTGGCAAACATGCATACGGCCCACCTTTTGGTAAGCGGTTACCGTAGCCTATGAGCGCTTGCAATACCAGAGGCATCACGCACACGTTGCCGACCCCGAACCCCCTCCTAAAGAGCTCTAGCAACCTTACTCATCGCAGGAACACAACACTATTTGAAACAAATAATGTTATTTGGCTGCGATCTTTTGTAAGGCGGAGGTACCTCTCCAAGCGTGCTGCTCCAATTCAGAACGAGAAAATCTCGCTGTGCCCTACCTCCTCCTAGAAGCCTTCTGCAAGTACCGTTACGGCACTGAAATTTGATTGCTATTGGTTTCATACATAAACACAAAGTCATGCAACAACGGGCTATGGAGAGAGCTATGCTTCCAGTTACACTACGTGGCATAATCTGAAATGAGGGAATCCATAATAGAACCTATGTCACCGACATAGCTCTCAGTATTAGTAAGTTGTTTGTTTTATAATATACTGCCGGAGTGCTTGACAAGTTTGAACGAGAAAGCATTTAAAAAGAAACTCCGAGAAATTCTGACGAAAAAACCTACTATAAGATTGACGATTTTATTAAAGACAAAATGGCGGGAGGAATTTGAATTTGTAGTTTATGTAGGTAGCCTGTTTAGTTATTGTGTGACATTTATTATTTAATTTTATTGACATTTATGACATGATTTATTTAATTTTCTTTTAATGAATGTCGTGTTATTTTATTTTTGTTATATTATTGTGTTTGATTATTATGTTTGACGTTCATAAGTGTACTACAATCTATTATTTAATAATGTTTGAAAATGTACCCAATTGGAATAATAAATGAATTGAATTGAATTGAATTGTTGAAGTGGCCGTGGGCAGGCCATTATATCGCGCAGAACTGATAACGGCTGGGGAATAAAGATCCTCGAATGGGGACCACGAACCTGGCGACGCAGTTTTTAAATAAAAATTGCGAATAATGGTCACCACAACCAATGACATCGCAGTGCTAATGTCGGCATTAAGATTAAGGACACGTCTAGTTGCTTTACCGGAGATTGTGTTTTTTATGTCACTATTATTGTTTCAATTGACTACGCAGGAGCTATGAAATGTGAGTTATGGCTTCATTAATGGATAAGCTACACAAAAATTATAAGGATTAAATGTATTCTCAAAAAGACATACAATCACTAACATGAGAATAGTTAATTAGCTTAAAGTACCTAATGATAATCATAATTCCAGCCGTTTGACGTCCACTGCAGATTCCTTATCATGTGGTGGGATTTGCCCATACCACGCTGGGCATGCGGGTTGGCGAGCCAAAGTAAAGTAATGATAATAAATGCCAAGGCTACCACGGCCAATGGTGGACACCCGTGGAGATCGTAAGAGGCGACTAAGGAAAAAAAACTTAGGGGATGGACGGCAGTGTCCCCTATTTTAACAGAGACAGCTCTAACTGCGCTCGCCAACCTGCGTGCCCAGTGCAAATCCCCCAAGATAGGAATTTGCTCTGGAAATCTGTGGGGTAGGCGATGTTTAGCAGTGTACGTCCTCCGGCTGAAATGATGATGATGATGATTCGTTGGTAATAAATATAACATATCCATAAATTCCCCGCTGCAAGTCAACACAATCATTACAGAGCTTCGCTTACAATCGGTCACCTTGACTTTTCCCTATCGGTATGAAATAATTTGACATAATACCGCATCTAGCTGTCATTACTGTCATTACGCTTGCGCAATCTTGGCTTGAATTAGTTTTGTTTTTTTAAAATGGCCTAACTACATTATAGTATGTAAGATACAGCCAATATACAAACATACAACACCGATTCGTCGAAGTACTTGGAGAGATTTTCGAGATTTGTTTCAAATAGTGCTGTGTTCCTGCGCTGAGTAAAAGGCTACGGTAACCACTTACCAACTGGTGGTATGCTTCTTTTCCACCTAAGTTGTATTTAAGAAAACCTGTGGCCATACGTACTTCCTCGTATAAAGTTTTGACTCTCGACCATTCCCCATTTACGGCGCGCACTGTTTTAAGTGTCAGATGTCATCAAAAATCACGCGATCTTGCGAGCAGAAAAAACGCCCTATATGTAATGCAACTAAAAGTCACGAGCTATCAACAATGCCCTCCAACCTTAGCAAATTGCAACAAACAATTCGATCGAGCCGTCCTCACGTGTAGTATGATTGATGCGTCTGATTTCATTTGCCCATGTGAATGAGACCTGGGGTCGAGGGATCGTGGGAGGCGAGTGTGGTACAGGGTATATTGTTCGGCCTTCGTAGTGTCGACCTGTGTAAGCTGAGCTGCAGTTTTGTTGGTTTAATTAATAAAGTAATTATAATGCTGACCCTTAGCCATGGAATAGGGACTTAAGGTACACGTTGATTGACCCGCACCGGCCGCACCAAACGCAAGGTTAGCAACGGATTTTGGTTTGTTTTGTATGAATTCGTATAGCCCTGCGTCCATTCTGGCATCGCCCGCACTAAATGCTGGCATTTATGAACAAGAAATGCCACCATCAGTGGTTGGATGACAGCTGAAGACGTCAACTACGAAACTAACAAAGGTCAACTGGGGTAAATATTTCGTGTTTCTCGCAAACTGAAACTTATAATGCAGGGAATTTCTTAAGAAATCGGAGTAAACTTTTTATCAGAGGGAATAGTTATAAAATATTGCTTTGTTCCGAAGTAAGAAATCCAGAATATACGAATAGGTTACTTTATTTACAGAAAGAAACTTAAAACTAATACAAGTTAATAATTACAAAATACACAAGAAACAGTTGAGCCGTCTAAAGACCGTTACAAACGATCTATAGATAGCTCAACGAATAGGTACAGTGAACGCATGCCACAGACATTTCAATCCCTTGCGTGCGGTGGGGCCGGTGCAGGCCAATGAACGCATGCCTTTATAATATGTAGTATTAACGTAATTTGACACTTTCGTTATTTATGAAATTTCGTTATTTTTGACACTTTCAATAAAAACGATTAGCGTAGGAGTGGGCTATGGTCGTCTGACGATCATATTAAGCTTGTAATATATGGTAACAAAATATAAAAATTCGAAAGGATCGCAGTTTCCGGTCTTGTTAGAATCTTCCCTTTTATTAACAATCCAAATTGTGATCAGTCTATCAATCAAAAATATAATTTTTTGACGCCTCATAGTCTGACAGCTCTTAACCCATTGGCGAACGTGCACAATATTATAAAGACAAGAGGGATGGCACTAGTTTCTGACACCAACAAAGTAGAAAGAACAAAAACGTCAAATACAAAAAAAATGCCAAGTCTCTTTGCTGTTGAAGTCAATAGATAGACCAGTAATGGATTTTTAGAGTCCAAATTATCAATGAAAACTAACTAGCTTCAATTGAATTTGCATATTTTCTCACAACACGACAATTGCGTAAGCGTAATGGCAATGGAGTTCGTAATTTTGAGCGTAATTTTAACAATCTAAACCACATTCAAAACGTTCCAAACTTGACAAGGGAAAACTTAAAGACCTTAGCTTCCTTTTCATGTTTGAAAAACTTTAGATGTCGCTAAAATTGATAAAATTATCCATATAATTGCGATCTTCATTACCATTTTGCTTACGCAATAGCCTGGCAGGCCTAGAGAACCAGGCAAAGACCTAAGGCCGTGTTATTACGGCCTGTGATATATTTTCATCTGAAATTTATTTCAAAATGATGAACAGGCGTAGCTGCACCTAGTTTCTAAGACGTTTCAAAGTGATCTATTGACCAACTTTAGACTTTGATCCTTACGTCTACCGAATAAAGTCAAGTGTGAGTTTCTTTTAGGGGATTTCGATATCGTTGAGCTTATTGTATGACCTCAAATTTCATCAGGGATCATTTTGAAATAAATGTTAACCATAATAGACTATATATGACAAATCTCGATTCTTCTTTGAAATCAATATCATATTTTCTTCTTTTGCAGCCTACAACAAACGGCTCCAAACAACCTATCCATCTTTCCAGTTAGTGGGGGGCCATCCTACGCTGCTCTTTCCAGTCAGTAGTTTCCTAGCCCAGTTAGTATTTGAGGCGGACTCGCTAGCAATTTGATAAAGTCCAAACTGGTGCTTAGGGCCCTCTGGGAGGTCTAATTCTGACCCTCATTCGAGCTAATAGAAGCAAAGGTCATGCACAATTGACGTGATATAAGTGATGTGCGGAAAATGTGACCATCACGGAGTTTTGAGTTCATCACGGAACACGATCTGAATTTACTGCCAGAACTTAATACTCGTTGAATTAATTATGGATATAATTGTTTGATTGACGTGTGAGGATCAAAGCAAATAATTAGTTAATACATAATAAATAAACTTAGTTTGTATGCACCGAAAGAAGATTAAAACTATTACAAATAAATGTTACAAGAAACGGTTGAGCTAGCTGAAGGCCGTTAAAAACGATCTATATATAGCTCAATTGATCCAGATCACTTCAGTAGGAAGCGTCGCACAGACGCTGGCGGAATTGCCACGCTGGATGGCAATCTCAATCCGTTGGGCCAAATAGGAGCCAGCTCTCGGGAAACACGTCACTTCGATCAAACGCGTTAATATTGTTTAAAAACTCGGAAGGCCCCTGAGACCCAGGGTCTCAACCCCAAAAGGCTCATGCCCAGCAGAGATCTTCTACCGGCTGATGATGATGATGATGGTGAATCAGGAAACTGCAGCCTGTATAGAGGGCGTACAGTTCGGCGCATCTTATGCCCTTTCCCAGAGCGGCGCGTGGGCAGTCCCGCCATCGCTAATGTATATCGTATGGAGCTATGAAACTTTAGAGAACCCTAGGCTTATTATGTTATTCTAGAGAATATGTACGTTGTAACGTTCATCTAATTGTAATTTTGTCGACCAAGGTGTCAAAGGCACTGAGAGTTTTTTTTATTGATCGATCTCTCAAACAAGAACGTTTTTTTGTATATTAGATGATAACTTTTGAACCGTCAATATGATCTACATGGAATTTAGTAAATCATTAGGTTATACTGGCGTAATTTACTGTGAAGAATATGAGTTAAATCGGCCAACTCTAGGCCGATTCACTATTAAACTAGTTTTATCTCGACTGGCCTCATAGCTCACTTAGTAGTAACTCTGCCTTCTTCGCGGGTTCGATCCCCACACTGGACAAACATTTGTGTTATAAACACAGATGTTTTTCTGTTTGTTTGCTAAATATGTATCTATTATAAACAAGGTGATTCATAACATGTATACCATCCCGAAAGGGGATTATTCTATCAACGAAAATAAATACTATTAGCGAAAAAAAAACATCAATATTTTTATTTTTATTCTCAAACTTCTCAAATTAGCAGTTTTTTTGTATTTTTATCATCTTTAGAACTAATAACTAAACTAACAAGAAGTTCGGAATCAAGATTGCTACCGAAAACAGCTGATTCATTGAGTTTGACCTGATTTGACCCCAAAACAGCTGATTTTCGCATAGAGTTTTTTCAATGAAAAATATCGAGTTTCCAAAAGTCGTAGAACAAAATTTATTGCCAATTGGGTGCCCCTTTCGGGATGGAATACATATTATGAATCACCTTGTATATCAGTCTCTGGTACCCATAGTACAGGCTATGCCTAGTTTGGGATCAGTTGACCGTGTGAATATGTCCGGAATATTTTTTTATTATTATTATTATCAATTTTTTCGTAGCTCTACAATCATCAGTGTACAGAATATGAACTCAAAATAGGTTCAGAGTATTCTAGATGCCGGAGCCGTACAGACAAAATTGAAGATAACCTTTGAGCTAAACAGTACGTGCACGAAACGGTCGACTTTATGTAAATGCGTGACGAACTACCTGGGAGATCTACCTGATAGCATATAGAAGAAGTATTATTGCTGTGAAAGATTGGACGTAATTTCGGACATTTAAGACCTTTTTGATAGTTTTCGACAGATTCCATAACGCGTGTTGATCAGCTTCCAATAAAGCGGGATTGACTTACATTTTCTGATACAAGTAGTCAATAATTTAGTAACATGCTCACAAGCAACACGATAACGTCAAAAGCTAGTGCTATCAGCAACTGTTATAATTCACTGTCATACAATCCGATTAAGTTCACACAGAGACATTTTTATACAGTACAGTAACAAATTTCATTCAAAGGGTACACAGCATAACACTTATACTACTGGTCCAAATTGATGGGCTCTCCGACTGGACACACGCATTATTGTCACCCTTTCGAGCAGGAGTCCTTTAATAGGGAGACCATAGCTTTTCAGGATTGAGGGTCTGTTAAAGAAATAAACTGAATTATTTATTAATTTACAATGTTAATAATTAAAAAGAAAATAAATAATTCAATTTGTAAAAGACTCCCGATCGAAAGAGTGACATTAATGCGTAAAAAAAAATCGGTGATTATCAAAAATTCTGTTCATCCTATGATAGTTAAATGAGATTGAACATCGCCATGGCCATGTTTCAAACTGCAATTTTGCCCGATATTTCGTCAAAACTGGGGTTCAGAGCTGATGAATACCATCAAAACATTGAGACAGCTGTACGGTTTCTACCAAAAATAAAAACATTAAATTTTTGTCCTTAATAATCACAACTTATAGCTACTCTACTAATAAATAGCCTGAATCCTTGCACAAGACTATCCGTAATGGGAGAGATACGTACGCCTCGCGATAACACCCACCGCGGTTCGATATTACGCTATTATGAAGCACACGTGGCGTAGCATGCTACGGACTGAAAAAAAGGTTCAGAATAGGATGGGTGACTATTAGCAATTTCGTGCTCTGTTTTTTACTATAACTTTTTAGATTCTTCTGTTATATTGTTGGTAGGTACCTCATCATCAGCCCACATTAGTCCACTGCTGGACATAGGCCTCTCCCAATGCACGCCAGTGAGCCCGGTGTTCGGCCCTTCTAATTCTAATTCTAATCGGGGGTGGTTAGACCTGCACTGACTTCCCGCTGTGGGGTGTTTTGTGCATTGTCCCCCTATGCTAACCCTACCCCAGCCAGCCCAGCTCCTTAAAATAGCGAAGCAGGACTTTGGGTCGTTGGTAACATTCTCTCAGTACCCCTGTATGCGGCGGTGTCTGGGAGCCGCTTCCGAGCACGGCCCGCATCACTCATCCACCTGCCCTTACTGCCTGCCGCCTTTCGTAGGTCAATATAATAATATAATAAGTAGGTACCTATTTTGTTAAGATAAGAACTAATTTTACCTACTAAATTTTTTTCTACTACCTATTATTTTTGTTGAATAAACTTATTTTCTTGCTTTCTTTCATAATACAAAAAAAAATAAAAAAATGGACCAACGACATTATAAAGATCGCGGGAAGTCAGTTTATGGAGACCTGACCCCAAACAGCAGATTTGTCAATATAAATGTTTTTCCATTGAAAATGTCGATTTCCTAAAAGGCGTAGAACAAAGTTTATTAATAATAATAATATAAATTTTATTTCAGGTAACTTAAGAATATTACAGATGTTAAAAACTAAATTCTAGGACCCATTGAAATATATACCTTAACCTAAGATATATATAAATTTATTGCTAATTGGGTGTAGAATAAGCCCCTTTCAGGATAGATACATATTATTAATGACCTTGTTTAAACGCAACCAATTAAATCTAAATAAATAGCATCGTAAAAGTATTATAGCGTGCATATTTATCTAAACGCACCACCTTAAATGAGCCATATTAATAGTACTAAGTGCAAAAACTGTTTCACCAATTAAAACTAACGATTATCATTTAAATGCTAGATTAAAATGACCATTTGCCATTTAAACATAAATGTTTCTTTAATGCAGAGGTGGCAAAATAACATACACCACACTTCAAGCAGATAAAGTTATGGAAATTTGAACTTTGCTTGCTTGTCGTGTCACTGATTCTTTCTTGGTCATCCTGTATTAGGTCAGTAAGCAGGTTGAGATATGGTGGGCCTGAAAAAGGCCCTGTGACCGTCGATGAAAGAATTAGTGTAGTAAATGGATTAAAGTGCGCCTCTTAGAGGCTCATTTCGTGTACATGTCATGTCTTCGAATTTTTCACCGTTTGAGAGCACTGGCAAAGCGCACATAAATTTTTCTCATGAAAAATCCATTGGTGCATAACAGATTGCTACGATGAACGGTCATCAGCTTTATTTATCCAAATGCTTCAGGGCCACCATACCTCAATCTGCATGCCTGTTGCGTATGCGTAATGGCAATGAAGGTCGTATCTTTGAGGGTGATTTTAACAATCTTAGCAACATTTAAAACGTTCCAAACTTGACAAGGGAAAACTTCAAGATCTTAGCTTCTTCCTTTTCATGTTTGAAAATCTTCACGAAAAAAATGAATTTACGAAAGTTATTACCATTACGCTTACACAATTGCACCCCGGGTCACTGACCTAATATATTAATATGGATGACCAAGATAGAATCAGTGACAAGACAAGAAGAAGAATCATGGCAATCTGCTTGCTGCTCCAGGTTGATGCTGGAAACAAAATCCCAAGTTATTAAACTACAGTCATGCCCATAACCTATCGCGACATGGAACTGTGAAACGTGGGTCCAATTACGTCGACCCATAGACAGAAGACAAAATAATGTCAATGGAATATATTGTTATGCAATTTTTCAATATAATTTAATATTCGCTTAATAAGACATTCTTGAAGGCGAGACTGGCGTTATCACGATTGTAAGGGTGTGTGCATAAGAGCCTCGGAATGCATTATTTCTTACGATCTTAAATCCTGTTAAATTTATGCTTAGTTACATTACTTACTTACAAATATTAAACAACAAAAAGTCAATACATTCATATAATTTTTAAAGGCCTTCACGATACAGGCTTGGCCTAGTGTGAAGACCGCTGTTTAATTGCTTTCTACGTCATAAGCCCTCTCAACATTTTGCACCTTCATTTTGTACTAGCCAACCTATCTAATTACCTTAATTTTATAATACTTACAAATGTAAAGGTGTCTTTTGTATTATTTTTCATTATTTTAATTTTTCATTAATTAATTTATTTATTTATTTAGAATACAGTATAACATCTTATCAGGTTTTTTTTATATCTAAGGCGATGCTATATGTTATTAGTATATACATTTTAATAAGAAGGTACAATTAGATAGGTACTAATCTAGACATTTCGTTTCTATAACTACCTGTGCAAGTTGTAGGAGTTTCGGTAGCTGATTGAAAAAAATAATTGCGAAGTCAAATCATCATCATCTCCAGCCTGAGGAAGTTCACTGCTGGAGATAGGGCTTCCCAAAGAGTACCAAGATGAATGATGCTTCCAACACTGCGTTAGCATAGGTCTTCCCATAGCTCGTTATGTGACTTTGAGCTGGTGTAAGAGGCCAATAGTTAGCAATCAAGTCTCAGTGCCATATGTCAGCACCTTCAGTACCTTCAGTATGATACCTTGTATAAATTATTTCCTTCAACCTGACTTCCATAATACATTGTGCACTTGCCCTTATAGCGAAGTGTTCCTCATCCTTTCGCATTCCCATCGTAATTTGAATTCGATATTTGAACGTCGCTCTGTCAACGCGAGCATAGGAATTTTAGGCGAGCTTTAAACGATCGTTTTTCTCGAGTTTAATTGTAGAAAATATATCATTATTTCAGCCATTATGATGTCCACTTCTCAACATAAACCTCCCCATAGATTTGCATAGTGACTTTCTATCATGTGAGACACGTGGGTTAGTGGGCGCAGTTAGAGATATTGTGGTTAAAATAGGGGACGCTGCTGGCCATCCGCTAGCTTTTTCCCTTACCGACATCTACGGGTAGGAAGATATGGAGGGGTACCACAACCAGAAAACTGTCAGAAAATATATACATCTTCTTCGTTATCTTACCCGTTCGTCTGTATTCAGCTTGTCATGTCGCTTTCTCAGATTTTTGTGAAAGGTCCCATAATTGATGTCAATCTCAAGATAGCTAAAAAACGCCTGTGAAACGCCACGTCTATACCCAGCATATGCAAACTGTCGTGCCGCCTTAGATAGCGACGAGAATCGTGGCAACATCCCGCGGCCCGCGTTATAACTCATGAATGTTTGAATAAGGTAACAGACATAATTTATTTACCTTCCGTTTGTCGCGAGAATGAAATGGGAGTCATTTCGCTGCGTTTAGTGAGAGCCTTTTTGATAAATGCTAATGTGCATTGCTTTCGCGGGAATATTTTTATATAGTAACAACGAAATCAGATCTTTTATCTTGTAGGTTATAAAATAGAAGTACGTAAGAATTGTATTTTTTTTATGTAAACTGAAAGAGGCTTTGAATTCAAGACGCCGTCGTTCTTTAATAAATGGTCCTGAGCCACCTCTATCTATCTAAAACAACTCAATTCTATAATTAAAAATAAAGCATGGCATGATTAAAAAAAACATAACTTTTTCAGTTTTTTTCCCGAACTTTTCAAATCAGCACAACTTTTAAAATAAGTAATTTTTAGGTATAAAATAATCCCTTTTTGGGACTCTATACTATAAATATAATATGTATCACTTTGTAGTGACCAAGAAGGTTCAAAGAAATAATCTGAAATAATAAAATACCTATCTCTGTAATTTACACAACGGTCTACAAAATTACCGAAACAACTCAATTTCACAATCATAACTGTTGCTCTACCAAATAATCTTATAACAAAACTCATATCAAAAAACAATGACAATGTAGAGTTCCCAGTTCGAAGTGTTATAATTTCTATAATGATAGACTGGATCAAAACCACCAGTTATAAACTCATCATTGGTGATGGTGTGAAGCCGGAAAGGGGTCAATGACGATTGTTTTTGATGGCACCTGGCTGATTGTTAGGGTTCCGTGCTTATTTCTCAATCATAGCTCATAGCTCAGTTGGTAGTAACTCTGCCTTCTGCGCTAGAGGTCGCGGGTTCGATCCCCGCACTGGACAAACATTTGTGTGATAAACACAGATGTTTGTTCTGTGTCTGGGTGTTAAATATTAATCTATTATATATATCAGTCTCTGGTACCCATAGTACAGGCTATGCCTAGTTTGGGATCAGTTGACCGTGTGAATATGTCCGAAATATTTATATTTTATATTTATTTATTTAATCGCTCGGGCAGTTTATAAAGTTTCTCAAATGCTGCCTCTCAAATGAGTTGAGGACGCAGTGATGGCTACTTAGCCGATGGAGCGACGGATAGAGGTGGCTCAGGACCATTTGTTAAAGAACGACGGCGTCTTGAATTCATGTTTCGTAATTTCACTATGCCAAATATATATAATTTGCATAAAGATATACGACATAGCTTTCAGAATTAGCAGGTTGAAGTGGCAGTGGGCCGGCCATATAGCTCGCAGAACCGACAACCGTTGGGGAACAAAGGTTCTCGAGTGGCGACCACGAACCGGACGATGCAGTGTTGGAAGGCCCCCCACCCGATGGACCGACGACATTGTTAAGGTTGCGGGAAGTCGGTGGATGGAAAAGGCTCAAGACCGTTCGTCATGGAACTCTTTGGGGGAGGCCTATGTTCAGCAGTGGACTTCATCAGGCTGTTGATGATGATGATGATGATAAAAACAAAGACGTCTGCTTTCTACCAGACATTTTTAGATATTTTCAAGACATCTGGTCGCGTGGAGATCTGAGAAGAAGGAGTGTTTACCAATCTTTTCATTTTCAATTATTTTTCCCATTTAAATTTGGACTCTCGAGTTAATACAGCTACTGCCACTTGTCCAATAATTTGGCAGGTGATTTAGGAGCAATGAAATGTCAATGTCATTATTGCCGTCATGGGAACGTCACTTGCAATATCCTAACCTTACTACATCCGGTGCTTGTGGCACAAAGCCGAGTACAATAAAATTTTGAAGCAAAATTAATCCCATCCATGTTAAGGCAGACATCCCAGTGAGCAGATTAAAGCAGGCAGCGCCACTGGGGAGGAGGGATTGTACTCCTTTCCAGTTACGCTGCTTGCTTGGGCGGCCAATGGGGTAGTCGGGGAGTCATAGAACTTGGAGGTGCACTTGAAACCTAAAGACATACTGTCTATAGGTTTCAAATTCACCAACTTATTTTTAATTGATGGCAATTTTTTCTTTTGTCTGGCTCATTTTCTCCCTCATTTTCCTCGTTTTCCTTCTACCTTTCCTTCAATGATGTTCTTTAAGAAGCTGTCATGTCCAATCATTTTTCTTCGTCTGTTTTGTATGGTCTTAATCAAAACCCTTTTCTCCTATACTCGTTTTAGAACTTCCTCATTCGCAACTTTCTCCGTCCAGCTGATCCTCTCTATCCTCCGCCAACAGTATCTCCTATTCCCCTGTGTCATCGTCCACTTCTCACAGCCAAATAACGCTAAGCTCCATACATAATGTTTTTATAAATTCCTCTTTTACTCATGATATTCTAGATATAAATATATATTTTATGTGCATAAAATACGTGTTCTTATATAGGTACCTGCACCGGATATGGCGCACAGTTCCCATGACAATGCTATCAGTCGCAATGGGAGCTGCGCGTCCGCGTCGTGCAAAGATGCGCAGACGCAAGCTATCGCGCCCACGCAGTTTTCAACGATAAAAGAGCATGGATAATATCCCATTTCAGAGAACTGCTAAGTGGAAATACTTTAATCAAATCAAAAAAACCAAGTGCAGAAGACAGAACTCTATCAAAAATTTTGGAAAGAAAATTTTCCATGAAAGAAAGTTTGTGTATTAATGTACTATTACCAAAAAATCCACAATACAACTTTTGAAAGTGTTTCGCTTACACACGGCTGATGCCTGCAAGTATGCCTGTCCGGACCATTTTTATTTACTGTGATCCTTTTAGGGTGAGCCATTCATTTCATTGTATAGATGCAACCAAAAACAAAATGAATAATTGTTTGACAAAAGATATAAATAATATATATGTATGTATGTATAATATCTTTAAGATAACGCATTTACGAAAGCAAGGTAATATTAAGCGATATATAATCAATTCACGCAAAATACACCTTTATGGTGGTAAGTCGGAACATTTGTGATAGAACATATCCGTGACGGAAGACATAAGGTGGCATTCTCCCGTGAAGACTTCCGATAGACTGTTCATATGAATTATTATTATTATTTTTATACAACTAAGGTGGCAAACCATCATACGGCCCATCAGTTGGTAAGTAGTTACCGTAGCCTATGAGCACTTGCAATACCAGAGGCATCACGCACGCGTTGCGAGCTCTGGCAACCTTACTCACCGCAGGAACACAACACTATTTGAAACAAATAATTTTATTTGGCTGCGATCTTCTGTAAGGCGGAGGTTCCTCTCCAGACATACTCCGTCTGGAGAGGAACCTCCGCCTATATTGTTATTCTTAATGTATTTTTTTTATTTTTTTATACAACAGAGGTGGCAAACAAGCTACGGCCCCCATGATGGTAAGCGGTTACCGTAGCCTATGAGCGCTTGCAATACCAGAGGCATCACGCACGCGTTGCCGACCCCGAACCCTCTTCCCTCCTAAAGAGCTCTGGCAACCTTACTCACCGCAGAAACACAACACTATTTGAAACAAATAATGTTATTTGGCTGCGATCTTCTGTAAGGCGGAGGTACCTCCCCAGGCGGGCTGCTCCAATTCAGAACGAGAAAATCTCGCTGAGCCCTACCTCCTCCTAACCATACTAACCTCGTATTATCCATACTAACCTCTCGTGGTCCATATACCGTGAGTTGGATAGCAATCTATCAGGGCGCGTTGCGCATGCTCCGCGCAAGAACATTTTATTGCCATTCACATTAGCTGCATCAAATCTCAACTACCTCCCTACATACCTATCTAGATAACTGCCTACTTACTACCTACAGCTTGATTTGGGAATTGCAACGTTCATATGCCGGGATATAGATTATTTTTGATCAAAATTCTTCGGACGTTTCAGCGAGATACTAGCTAAATAACATACATACTCCTGACCCACTAGGATTCCCTGTGTCGTAGGTATCAGAAATTACGAGCACCACGACACCCAGATCCGGAACAAATATTTGCAGATCATGCAATTGAACCCGCACCCCTTGCGTCTCAGATGGGCACTAGCCTGCTGTGCCACCAAGGTTGTCAAATATAACATTTTTTTTAATTATGAATCTACATGTTTATCAGGATGGGCATTTAGGTAGCTCAAACTAACATTTACGAAAGTGTACCTACCTAATAAAAAAACCCGTTATTTATAATGAATGAACATTCCCATTCATGATTTTATCCACCCGCCCTAAACTCTTCTCAAAATTATATCACTTATTAAACTGATAAGGATCTGAGCGATTAATTTCGGGCACCCACACAACACGGCCTACGAAGATTTATAGCTATAACCGTGAACTAGATAAGGCATCGCATCGCGAACTCTGCTCTTGCTGCACCGCGCCCACGCCCACGCGTGCCCACAGTCCGGGTAGAACAGTCTTATCACCGTCAGTGTAAAAAATGCGCGCTATACAAAGTGCTCATATTTATTCACCGCTTAGTCCTAGAGATTACTAAGTCTCTCTATTAATTTAAAATCTACCAAGTTGAAATATTCAAACTGTGTTTAGATATCATACTTCTGCACAAATTGTATGTTCAATAAAGACCTATTAAAACAAAACAAAACAGTCCTATCACAACACAGCAGACAGCGGTGCAGGTACCGTTTTTTTTAATAAAAATACAGCACACCTCTTGATCGATTTTGTTGCTGATTTTTTAGGCCTCTGAGGTGTAAAACGTAGCATACGCCCCACCTGCTGGTAAGTTGTTACCGTAGCATATGCACGCTTGCACTACCAGAGGCATCACGCTCGCGAATTCGCGTTTCAGAGCTCTTTAGATCTCTGGCAACCTTACTAACCGGAGGAACACACCACTATATTGAAAAAAAAATTGCCCTACCTTCTACAGTAGTTTCATTATCCTAACTAAATTAATCTGTTAATTCTAAAATTATCATCGTCCTTATTTATGGCAGCAACATTTTTTGTTTTCTCACAACCTTTATAATATCGTCATTTCATCGGGTAGGGGCCTTCCAATGGTGTAAATCAAAACCATCAAACAAATACAAGTAAGCAAATAACATGTTTATGTAGCTACAGTGTAATGCTGTTACAAACACTGCTCACGCGCATACAGATTAATGGGATTTTGACCTGAACTACAAAAAACTCTGAAGTGAACTAGCTGTCCTATGCCTAAACTTACGATCTTATTGTGGTTGTTTCGTGAATTTGTGGAAATATTAATTTGAGATGAGTCAGTAAGAAATAGATTTTATAATTTTTGTTATGGTTGTTCCCGGATGTCCGTTTATCGCATCTATGTGCAGTCATCGCTATTAAAACTTAAACTCTTCTTCTTTTTACCAACCATTTAAATGATTTAAGAGAGAACATCGTGTTGAAACCAGGCAGTATTCTTATAAGCGGCGATGGTTTCCAACCTGTCACATACGGAAAAGGTACTCCATATGTGACAGTACACTCCTGAAAAATGTGGGTATGAACTGAAATTTTTAGACTTTTAATTTATAGATTTTTTTGAATTGTTTTGCCTCTGACTACCCCCTGGACTACCATCTGGAGATCTGAGAGGTTGGCTACCATGCTTGGGCATAAAACTCGTGAGAATTGTATTGTATTTGACTTTAAACATTAAGTCAATTAATTAATTTATTTATTTATTTAGAATACAGTATAACATCATAACAGGTTTTTTTTTATCCCTAAGGCGATGCCATATGTTATTAGTAGGTACATTATAATAAATAGGTAGAATTAAATAGGTACTAATCGAAACATTTCGTTTCTATCACTATCTGTGCAAGTTGTAGGAGTTTCGGTTAATGATTGGTTCGAACCGACTACCTTCGGACCGAAGGTCAGGGAACCTCCCACTACGCGAAGACGGATTTAAATAAACCTAATAGCCTATCCTTCTAATATTATAAATGAGAAACTTGAGAAAGTTTGTGAGGATGTTTAGATGTTTAGATGTTTGTTGTTCAATCACGCCGTAACGGCTCAACCGATTTCGATAAAACTTGGAATATATAGAGTTCTTTACTTAAAATAGCATATAAGATTTTTATGTAGGTACCACGTGAGTGAAGCCACGGGCGAAAGCTAGGAATTTAATAATACACATTATGCACATACCGCCTGATAATAACTTTGAGTGCATCTGTTATAGGTCACATAATTCTCGTCAGATCCATTCATTCCGCATCAATCAGATTATATCGAATGCCTGTATGCCTAGTTTTATGTGGGTTATAAGATACAGAAACCATCTCGGTTCTTAAAAACAGCAGTAGCTAAATATATTGGTGTTTTTAGGCTGAGCACGGTTGGAAACCATATGTTTTTTTATTTTTATTGCATGCATTGTAATTAAATTAAGTAAGCCGGTACTTAAATAAATATTTTACATACATACATACATAAAATCACGCCTGTTTCCCAGAGGGGTAGGCAGAGACCATGGTTTTCCACTTGCTATGATCCTGACATACCTCTTTTGCTTCATTCACTCTCATCACATTCCTCATACATGCTCGTCGGCTTAGGGTACTCATGACTTTAAAACTCTTTATTGGTTTTTTGAAGACGGAAACAAGCTAAAAGTACCGAAGTAACGTCTAATGTAAATTACCCCAGAATAAGCAAGAAGCAAGCAAGCAGAAGAAGCAGCAAGAATTAGCAGAAATAAATAGCAATACTCGATAAAAAGCCGGCCCGAGATCACTCTTTATCTTCCGTTCCACACTGTAATTTTTATTAACTTGTTATAAATAGATAGGATATTCAAACCATGGTCTACTACCATTTTATAGCACCAAATAAGTTACCATTTAAAATAAACTGAACAAGGCGTTCTCAAATACCTCTTTGGTTGGTCAAACATGATTAGCCAATGACATGAATGCCCGGATAGGGTGCTTTACGGTGTTTGTTGCAGGGAATATTGATATTTCAGACTGAAATATTTATGGTTTCGATAAACCAAACCTTATTTTATGAAATATATACCTTATGAAAAAAATACACTATCCTTCTATGCCTTTCGGTTCTATCTTGCCGTAACACACAGGTGGTACACTATCGTGGGATCCAGCTCGCAGTGACTCATTCAGTAATACAGTGATCACGAATTTGTGTGTTTCAAGGTGTTGAATGAAATAGTCTATTGATAATTTGTGTAGGCGTACTATAAGTAAAAAAACTGTAAGTGCGGCTGGTAGCCAAGAGTACCAAATAATAAAAGAAACTAATTATTATTATACTTATTGTTCTTTAGTAATAACTAAATTAATGTGCAGCGTCGGAAGGCCCCCCACCCGATGGTCCGTCGACATTGTGAAGGTTGCGGTAAGTCGGTGGATGGAGAAGGCTCAAGACCGTTTGTCATGGCTTTGAGGGAGGCCTATGTTCAGCAGTGGACTTCATCAGGTGATGATGATGATTAAATTAATGTGTAGTGGAAAATGTAACGACTATGAGAGTAGAGAGTTAACGAAAGAAGATTCATGAAACAGGTGTATGAGGCGAGTTTGAATGGGACCGTTGTTGGAAGGGAAATACCTCGACGTACCTACGTTTAGTGACCAAATCGGTAACGTTTTGGAAAAAGGCCAGGTCAAGATAACCTAAACCGACGAGCATGCATGGGGAATGATGAGAGTGAATGAAGCAAAAGAGATGTCAGGATCGTAGCAAATGGAAAGCCGTGGTCTCTGCCTTACCCACTGGGAAACAGGAGTGATTTTATGTATGTATATGAGTAGGGCCGTTTTTCGTTAGTGGTTTTCTGGTAGTTTAAGATGTTGAATCTGGTGGAGAGTTAGTTTAACTGTTGGCGACGTGAATAACAAAAAATCTTCACACCTTTTTAAACTTCTGGTCTATTATAGTCGAAAGTAAGATATCATAGTTAAATTGTTACGGGACAGAGCGTGAGTCCAAGTCGCACTTGACTTCTTTACTTAATTTCCCTTGACTCGTCGAATGTTACTCGTAGCTTGCGTACCGTGTCACTGATTCTTTTTTGGTCAACCTGTATTAGGTCAGTGTACTCGTAGCTACTAAACAGTCGCGCATTCTGAATAGAAGTTCTGCATTGCCTGCGTATTGTCTACCTTCGCAGTGCTTGTACAAGTTGACTTTGAAGATGTGCTATAGAGCTGCTAAATCACCAACAATTATTCTGAAATTGCCAGCCTTTTGACCATTAAATGCTAAATTTCATTTCATTTCGTCCAGTGGTTGTGGCATGAAAGTGTAACAAATCCTCACATCTCCCATCATTGCAGATTTTCGCATTTATAATAATTTAGTGGGAAATGGGATGAAATGAAATGAAATGAAATCAGTTTATTTGCTAAAACATGGTAGTCGAATATAATGCTGTTCTTATGCAGTAAGCGGGCGCACATGTTTTTGCTACACAAGCATGCAAATGTTTTATTTAGTATAGTAGGATTACAATAATTTAACAAAAAATACCAAAATTTTAAAATTAAAAAACAATGTCGTTATTATTACAAATTAAGATACGATTATATAAGATTAGAGTCATAGTTAAAAACAGACAATATTATAAGCTATATTTATATTAGTTGCACAATCTACATTAATTAAATTGGATTTTAGCAATAAGTACCTAGGTAATCATTAGTCAAATTTACAGTCTAAAAATTCAGCAATAGAATAAAAACATTTATCTGCCAGCCATTTATGTAGTTTTATTTTTAGTAGGTTGCCAGATAATTCTCTAA
Source organism: Anticlea derivata (assembly GCA_947579855.1). Classification (NCBI taxonomy): domain Eukaryota; kingdom Metazoa; phylum Arthropoda; class Insecta; order Lepidoptera; family Geometridae; genus Anticlea; species Anticlea derivata. Next base: position 11,531,596 of record OX388270.1, read on the forward strand.
GTCCTTGGATAGTAGAGTGAACTCATTAGGTATATGGAAATGCCTTTGATAATGGAAAAGAATGTGGTCGAGGTAAGGGCAGGTTATTCTCAGCGGATTTTTTTCTTCACTCCCCTTACATGCTGAAATTGTTTGTAACGCAAGCGTTGTTAAAGTAACTATGGAGACACACAGACCTACAAGTCGGCCATTTTGAAAAAAATCAAAATAGTAGCCTCTCATCAAACTTCAATGAATTGATAGAGGTCACACGTTAATAAATCGATCGATAGAGAAATTCTTGATCAAAAATTTTATTATCAATGATGATAACTAACTGATTTCATCCAAAATTACGCGAATTGCCCTGGTTTTATGAGAGGTTATATAATGAGAGTTCATTTATGGAGAGTTATCGCGATCATTGAGGTACATGTGGTTAATAATTTGGGTGACCGACACTATTGAGGCCCATTTTCTATACTCGTATCTTTTCTTTATTAGCCAGCAGAAACCTGTCATAGAGTCACAAAATCATACAAAAATGATACTGTCACACTAGAAACCAACACCATAAATAACCAAATGAACTCAAGTATTTCACATCGCAAACTACCCTTGCAAATCCAACCCTCTACTTAAAGTATAAGACTCAAAACGCCTTGCACAAAACCTGTGATATTAAAAATTGAGCATCAGCAGTCCATGAGAAGAAGCTACGAACGGACAAATCTCTAATTTACATATAACAAATACTGAAGTCACGTTTTCAGTAAAAATTTAATGTTGAATGAAACGATAGAACGAGGAACGTGCATGTCTTTTCGAATATGGCCTTTATTTTGCAACGCATATTTCTCGCCTGGCCATTCGTAGCAGATCAACTTGATTAAGCTACGTTCAGCACGATCGATATTAGGATGGGTGACTGGCAGTGTTGCCAGCCGGGTTTGTCAAAAGTTACCTGAAATGCTTATGAAAAGTAACCTTTTATTGTGAAAAGTAACCCTTCATATTTTTTCCAGTATTTGAATTAAAAATTGACAGACAGAATATGTAGCTTGTATTAGCTTACAGAAATATGGATCATTTAGTAATGTTTTCGATTTTAAATTGCATATGCGAGCTACTTTTTATAAACAGCTGAAATAAAAATAAGTAACCTTTCGAGTCATAGCAGCAACCTGAAGTAAAAAATCACCTAAAAGGTTACAAAATTAACCTTCTGGCAACGCTCTTACTGGTGCTGATAAAAACTATTGCACTTTTGTGTTTCGTGAGGTGTGGAAAGTTGCCACTTTTGGCTGTAAAATAATAGTTTTATGAAAGAGCGTGATTAAAAAAAAATAAGCCTTTTCTATTCCGCGCTTGCCACACGCGCCTGTTTTACTAGCGCTTGAAGCTTTCAAAATCTGTGTGTGATCGACGCATTAGCGATGGATGCCAAGCAACCTATGAACTGGGTTACTGTAGTACTTCAAATTAAAATTAGCGTTTAATTGATGTTTAAAAAAGTTTACATATGAATTTCGAATCAACATTAATTGTGATTCGAAATTTGAATGTTCATTCGGCATTTGAAAATGCTGAAACATTAAATCAACAAGTTTCGAATCGAAATCCGTAAGTCAAATCAATGTTTGAATTCCGAATCTACATTCGAGTTTCGAATTAACATTTGTGTTGTCAAAATAAACGTAAAAATAATCTCTAGCTCATGTTATTGTTGTATGCTCGTCATAAGGTATGTGTACATCATTGTAAAACTCAAGTATCCAGCGATCCACAGGTCACGTAAGGTAATACAAAATATTTCACAAACTCACAATAGCCCTTACGGTCCATAATCCACCTCACATTGATCCCTACACCATCCCATTATACTCCTTATTACTGGCTAATAGGGTCCATAAATATCGAGATTTAAATTGGATGGTGGTATGCAATGATAACATATCCTAGCGCGTGGCAATTAACGCATAAACCCATCCGAGACTGCGGTATTATTTAGATGTGTTCGCGAAAATTTACATGTCTATAAATGGCGAAATAATTTTGAGAGTGAAGTGGGGAACGTTGAACTGTGCTGATTGCCCGCTGTGAGATTTGTGGAATATCTCCTCTAGGCCACTGTGCACCAGCACTTAACCGATCTTTTAACGACTGTTTAGTTTCAGGAAGTCGTTAATATTCTCGATCATACTCTTGATATTACAAATAAAATATTTTACAAAAAAAGCCGTGTTGTGAAAAAGTGGGAGGTTCTCTGACTATCGATCCGAACGTCGTGGGTTCGAGCCCGATCATTCACTAATGAATTTTTCTATTCGAAATGACCAAGCGCGCATTAACACGTGCTTAAAACGGTGGATGAAAACATCGTGAGGAAACCAGTAAGTATTCTTACAAGCGGCTAGTAAAATGTTGTCACGTGCCAAATATTTTGGACGTGCCTCTTACTAACCCCCTTAGACATCTTCATGGATCGGACCCCCTGGAGATCTGAGAGGATGTCTAATATTCTCTGGTATGACTCGCGAGCTTTTTTTTTTCTTATCATGTTTTCCAGTTATTATAACCGATGGTTAGAGTAAACGCTCGTTTATGTGTTAGTGAGAGTAGGCATAGTGTAATAATGTCTCCCTGAACGTGTTCATTTCAAGAACAGTATGAGCCTTAGAATCGTTTCTCACGAACAATAACAATGGGGAAGCACTATTTTCGACGTCATTCGATTGCTAGAGAGTCATTCGCAGACAATTAATCGAGAAAGCAAAGCTAGCGAAGAACTCTCAAAGAGCTTGGACGATTTGGCTATGTAACATGTTAAAGTACAACTTTCAAACCGCTCATCCGATCTGCATGGAATTCGGTAAGTCGACAATTTGTACTATCAACTTTTGATTAAACGAAAATTGGAGTTAATCGACCAAGGGGTTGTTAAGAAATCGGGGTCCAAAAGGAGGAATAATAATTTAATCATCTTCGAGATCCGTGAATAATGCATTTTTTTTATTCATCAAAGTCTCACCAGTTGGTAAGTGGTTTCCGTAGCCTATGAACGCTTGCAATATCCGAGGCATCACGCGTTCCCGACCCCGAACCCCCCTCCCCTTAAAGAGCTGTACTTACTCACCACAGGAACACAACACTATTTGAAACAAATAATACTACTTGGCTGCGATCTTTTATAAGGCGGTGGTACCTCCCAGGCGGGCTGCTTTAGAGCTAATTTAGAGCGAGAAAATTTCGCTAAGAATACTATTGAACATTACCATGTAGGCGCGTTATTATTAACTTTACCGTCCTACACAGCCCAACTAAAGAGCAAAGTCATTTCTATGTCAATTTACACAATTTCACATTAAACTTTTTTTTTCATCTTCTTTGACAAGTGTCATCTTATTCATTATGCCTTACCTCACTTGACATAAAGAGCAAGTACAAACCCACCTACCTCAGTCAAATGCTTTGTACGATCGAACAGTTGTACCAATTAAATTATTACTGAACACTTAACCTTCGTACATAATTCGAATTACTTCGTACATTCTGATTTCAGATTAATTATTGCTATTGTGGATAGAACGGTGGTGTGCCAAATTAATTGTGCACTTGTGCTGTTTGAATTTAGTCTTTATTGTTTTGTAGTAAGGTTATTTTTAAGCGCATAGTAAATTAAGTAATTGTTAATCCAATAACGCAAGGCGGACGCGCCTGTCAAAACCTTAGTTCGTTTTAGGGTTCCGTTAGAGTAATTTTAAAGAACTCATGATTTAACTCACAATTTTAATATGACGTAACTAGTAGTTCATTATTTGTTATTTAACTATGGGATGGGATGGATTTTGTCCTATAAAACCTATAAATTATGAATTTTTCGTTCTTTTGTTTCCTAAACAATATTTTGAAAAATGTTGCTGCTATGCACATCTAGCGCATACATTCGCCTTTATTGTGGAGACGATATTGGCTTTCTCTAAATAAAATCTTATACGTAGTATAAGTGAGGCCTATATTATTATGCTTAAAGATTACACTTAAACCTACCTTATACAACCTACATTATCTGTTCAGTGTTGCGAGATAAAGGTTCTTGTAGTGAAATGCCAATTTTAGCATCTAGCTGTTATTATGTTAAAAAGTATTTGGATTAGGTATTAAAAAGTCATTATTATTGAAAACTAGCTTCGCATCACTACGAGGATGAAAATCTATTGCGTGCTATTCCAGACTATAATCTATCTTTGTGCCAAATTTCATCCAGATCCTTTCAGTCGTTCCGGTGTAATTGAGCAACAAACAACCATCCACTAAACTTTCGCATTTATAATACGAGTTGTAGTGGATAATAATTGTACGGAACCTTTTAATTCAAATAGCGTTCTATTCTTGATCATAAACGTCAAAAAGACTACCCCACATTTATAAAGAGCACTCAAGAGGTGCTTGCGTCCGTATTGTCGAGTTACCGTGTGGGTGTGCTTTAAGTGTAGGCTTTATATCGACAAAGCAATGGCAAAACTAGATAAGTTGTATGCTTTCATTAGTTCATCATCATCATCATCAGCCTGTAGAAGTCCACTGCTGGACATAGGCCTCCCCTAAAGAGTTCCACGACGAACGGTCTTGAGCCTTCTCCATCCACCGACTTCCCGCAACCTTCACAATGTCGTCTTTCATTAGTATTAAATCTTCTTCTTCTTGTCGTGTCACTGAAAATTTCTTGGTCATCCCGTATTAGGTCGGTGACCAGGTTGAGGTATGGTGGCTCTGAAAAGGGCCTATGACCGTCGGTGAAAGAATCAGTGTAGTGAAAGGATTAAAGTGCGCCTCTTAGAGGCTCCTTTCGTGCACAAGTATTAAATCAAAACAATAACACTACTCATATTCTTATAGGAAAATTTTGATAGTAAATCCTGTGATGCTACTATGTAAACTAAATGAGAATGATATTCGCAACAATTATTTTAAAAATTTTAACGTCAACTGTGACTGTGTGTGAAAAAAAAAAAAATATATATTTTTTTTGCTTATATTGTTAAAATCACCCTCAAAGTTTCGAACGCCATTCCCGGCTTCGCGGCAACAAACATACAAAAACTTTCGCAAGAGCTTTATTATTATAGCTTACCCAACAGATTAGTAATGCCATCCAGCGTGGCAATTCCGCCAGTGTCTTGGGGACGCTTCTGACTGGTAGTGATCTGGATCAATTGAGCTATCTATACATCGTTTGTCGATGGTCGAACGGTCTTTAGATAGCTGAACTATTTATTGTGTATTTTGTAAATATTAACTTGTATTAGTTTTAATTTTAATTCTGTAAATAAAGTATCTAAATTTATTATAGCTCCAGACAAAAGATCTGTCTAAGGAAAATGAAGGCCTCGCACTGATTAGTGGAGTAATGAGCTAGAATCAAATGTGGGCGCCCTGTGATTCATACAGCACATTGTTTTTGCAAAGTGACTGTGAGATGGCCTTACAGAGATAATCCGTATTGTTTTTTAAATCAACGCCTAGGATCAAGATAATGAAGTTACAATGTGTTTAAAATGCTTTGTTTTGTTTAATTGTTTAAAGTGCAAAAAGTTTTAAAAAATTATTGTTAAATAAATCAATAGAGGATCTTATTATTTCGGCTGTAATTTTTTTTTTTATATTACTGAGGTGGCAAACAAGCTTACGGCCCACCTGTTGGTAAGCGGTTACCGTAGCCTATGAGCGCTTGCAATACCAGAGGCATCACGCACGCGTTGCCGACCCCGAACCCCCTTCCCCCCTAAAGAGCTCTGGCAACCTTACTCATCGCAGGAACACAACACTATTTGAAACAAATAACGTTATTTGGCTGCGATCTTCTGTAAGGCGGAGGTACCTCCCCAGGCGGGCTGCTCCAATTCAGAACGAGAAAATCTCGCTGTGCCCTACCTCCTCCTAAACCAATGTTTTGTAACACAGCAAGATACACCAAAGGAGCCTCTAAGAGACGCACTTTAGTCCTTTCACTACACTAATTCTTTCACCGACGGTCATAGGCCCTTTTCAGGGCCACCATACCCCAACCTGATCACATACCTAATACAAAATGACCATGAAAGGATCAGTCACACGACATGCAAGCAATACAAGCGCAACGGGCTATGGAGAGACCTATGCTCGGAGATGCACTACGTGATAAGATCCGAAATGAGGAAATCTGTAGAACCAAGGACACCGACATAGATCTCAGAATTAGCAAGTTGAAGTGGCAGTGGGCAGGCCATCTCTCATCATCATCTCTGTTGAATAAAAAAACAAAGAATGCCTTCCCACCCGATGGACCGATGACATTGATAAAGTTGCGGGAACTCGGTGGATGGAAAAGGCTCACAACCGCTCCTCATGGTACTCTTTGGGGGACGCTTATGTCCAGCATAGTACTTCTACAGGCTGATGATGATGATGATGAATCAATTAAGAGCTCTCGGTGGCGCAGCAGGTGAATGTCCGTCTGAGACGCAGGGGGTTTGGGTTCGATTCCCGCCGACAAAATGTTTGTCTTATCTGCAAATATTTGTTTCGTGTCTGTGGTACCATGGATTGGTACCCGTAGTTTCTGATTCACCTGACACGATGTGACTTTAGCATGTTGTTTATTTATTATTTCGGCGGCTTCGATTATAGTAACTTCGAACGAAAAGTTTTTTAAATTAAAAATATGAAAAGAATGCAGTCATTTGTTTGTTAAAAAACTTTTTACAAATAATACTGTAATCAGAAAGCACCCGCAAGGAAAGCAGTTTAAAAAAATCTTGTATTCGAAATACAAATAATTATCATGTTTACGAATGCAGTGCTACAAATTATTTCGTAAAATCATTTTGCACCTTATTTTCTTCAACAATAGGTAAATTTTCGCATGCATGTTTTAAAATGTGTGTGGCTTTAATTTTGATGTGAACAAGCGCCATTTTTTTTTGTAAGTAACTGTAACGGTTTGAAAATTTCGATGATTGCTTAATTGTTTGTGTGTACGACTGTAATTTAAAACTGACATGTTAAAAGGAAGCAGGTACTTGACTCACGAAGTTTGCTTTACCTGTATTGGTGTTGCTTCTTGAAAATAATTATTTTAACAGTTAAGTAAATAAATAAACAGGGAGCAAAGAATTAATTATAACCTACTTTTATTTTTGTTAAAACGTAATCTAGGTAGGTATATAATTAATTAAGGTTATAACTATTAAGGATATAATTAATAACTTTCCTATAATCATTTTTCGCAACAGATATTTTACTTCGTCCAAAATATTAAAAAAAACAGTGTCAGCAGTATGCGAGACACAAACTGATGACGTACGCAACGTATGCAACGCATTATGACATCTAGACCCTTGAATTTGTATGACTAGCAACACACCAATCGCATGCAACGCTACACGCCATTATCGTATGCAACGTTGCATACAATAAGTGTGTTCCTAGTCTTACAAATTCAGTTTGTCTCTAGCGTTATACTCTCGAAAAAACCGAACGACATTGTCCAAATAATTTTAAAATTAGAACATGCTTGTACACCGATGCACAGCTTAGGCACGTTTACACGCCCATTCCTTGTATTTCGATCGGCGAAAAAACCATCTATTAGTTGTTGTAATGATTTTTTATTAAAGTCGTGAGACCGGAAACTATAATTTTGTTTCAATTGATATTTAGAAGAGGCGCAATGAAAAGGTTTAATGGCCCAATAATGGGCAAAGGTCATGATCGTTTGAAAGTGTTACGCTAAATCGTAACGGATTTTTTACTATGAACTACAAGCTTCCACCAATTGCGTGCTGATAAAAAGTAGCTTGTACTAAATTCTAGGAGATAGAACACTATCTGGCCGTGGTGGCCCCGGCTAAAGAATAGGCCCCTCCATATCTACCTATCCGCGGATTTCGTAAGAGGCGACTAAGGGAAATAAGCTAGGGGATGGGCAGCAGCGTCCCTCATTTTAACAACGATAGCTCTAACTGCGCTCGCCAACCCGCATGCCCAGCGTGGTGAGTATGGGCGAATACCCCCACATGATAAGGAATTTGCTCTGTCTGTGGGGGAGGCCATGTTCAGCAGTGGACGTCGGATGGCTGAAACGAAGAACACTATCTATTCCCAGTTTCATCAAAATCGGATGAGCCTCATAAAACTTTCGCATCTATATTAGTAAGATAGTAGGATTGGGTTCCTATCTTTTATTTTTTCTCTGTGTCATCATTTTTTTTGTAGCTATCTTTGCAAACTTATACCTAATTTGCGTGAACCATTGCTGCGTTTCAGTTATTATTGCGCATTACCGTGCGGTCACATTGCGCGTCGTCATTTCAATGTGAGTTATCTTCACCGCAGGTTGGTATAACCCTGGAGTTACGAAAATACTTCGGTGGCGTAGCGGGCGAGTGCCCTTCTGAGATGCAAGGGATTCATTCCCGTTGCGGGACAACATTTGCATGATCTGCAAATATTTGTCCCGGGTCTGGATAATTCCTACCATGGTAGATATGGTTTTGCAATTTTTATGTGAAGATCCATAAGAACCCACATAGGTGGGTACCTACTATGGGAGGCCTATACCCTTAAGTGGGTAAAGTCAGACTAAGGATGATGATGATGAGATCCCTAGCATCAATAGTTTCAAAAACTTATCATTTAAATCGGTTCAAACATAAAGGTATGACTGAACCACAGACCTGCAAACATCCTACTGTTTAAAACGACGTTGATCCAAAAGCATAGCATTCAATCGCATTTCAGTTTTTTTTTGTTTTTATTCCGGGCTTATTACACACGGTCAACTGATCCCAAACTAGGCATAGCCTGTACTGTGGGTACCAGAGACTGATATCAGTATATACTTAATAGATTAATATTAAACACCCAGACACAGAAGAAATATCGGTATTCATCACACAAATGTTTGTCCAGTGTGGGAATCGAACCCGCGACCTCTAGCGTAGAAAGCAGAATTACTACCAACTGAGCTATGAGGCCAGTCTTTTCAGTTATTACAGAGTTAGTATAGTATAATAATAATAATACGTTTTTTTTAAATAGTCCTTAAGGTGTTGGGTAATTTAAGAAACTAGCAGAGTGTGTGTGTTTTCTATTCTATTCTTTTCTATTAAAAAAAGGGTAGAGTGACCTACGTTGGAACAACATACTTTCATGCAAAACTTTATTCGTACCTCTATGTTTGAGTTTAAGTTTTTGCTCTGACATTATTGGCGTGTTTGTGGGGAGAGCTGCGGTCAAAGTTAAGTAGTTACTACGCTGTTTGTTTTTGCTCACCATTGTACGGCATGTTCCTTTATTGAGTTTTATAGTGCAAAAAATGTGCTGAATGTATAACATCGGCTTAGATGTTTATTTGATAGGTACTTACTTTTTGCGGCTCTGACTGGCCGAGAGGGAGAGACCGCCTTACAGAAGATCGCAGCCAAATAACATTATTTGTTTCAAATAGAGTGGTGTTACTGTGGTGAGTAAGGTTGCCAGAGTTCTTTAGGGGTGGCTTTTAGGCGTGATGTTTCTGGTATTGCAAGCATGCATTACGGCTACGGTAACAACATACCAACAGGTGAGCCGTAAGCTAGAAAAATAGTTATTTTTTAAACCACGTACTTATGAAGCGTACGTAAAAATACTTACAAACATCATCATCATTTCAGTCGTAGGATGTCCACTGCTGAACATAAAAAGATGTCCACTGCTAAACATAATAATTGATCTAACACTGTGTATTCAAATAAGAACAATAAAATCAAGAAACGAGTGGATTCTGAATCAGTAGAGTTGTGTTGAACAAGAATAAAATGGATTGATAAAATCTTGAGATAAATGATTTTGAAGGAAAGATGATGATTATTTTAAAGAAGAGTCTTGCATATTTCCAAAATGCAGGTCCATTAAAAACAATAAGAGGGCGTCGTAAGCGTAATCACTGTATTTAAATTAATTTAAGATTTCACAAGCCGTTATAGGGGTTAATCAGACTAGCTGATCTAAAGTTATGTAAAGGTATGTTCATGAATTTTAATACCTAGCTAAATTGAAATGTCAGAGAAATTGATTTTAAAAAGTCATCTCTGTCATTACGAAACTGCGTTTAGTCCAGGTCTAACTAAACCCTGGTATTGTGACGTGTCATTAAATACGTTTGATATTATGACATTTAAATGGATGGATGTAGGAGTAGAGGTAGGCCAAAGAAAAGATGGATGAACTGTGTGAAAGTGGATATGGTGAAGAAAGGAGTGAGTGTTGAGATGACGACTGATAGAGGGAAATGGAAGAAGAATACATGTTGTGCCGACCCCACATGATGTGGGATAAGGGCAAGAAGATGATGATGATTATGACATTTAAAGCAACTAGGTAGGTATATGAAATAACACGTCACAGGACCAGTGTTTAGTTAGACTTCGTTTAAACCACGTTTCATAATGCAGCACCGGTACCCGGTTACCGGTAACCGGTCGCAGCACATATGACGTGTCACACGTCACCGATGCTACGTGGTAGTAAATAGGTTTATTTTATACTAGTTGTCCCGCTCGCGACTTCGTCCGCGTTTGTTTACCTACCTAGACTATTTTCCATTATCCTTACCAAAGTACCTACTAACACTTATTATGCAGCTATTTACCTACTTCTACCTACCATCACCGTCACCGTAATCGTAACGTTAACTGTAACCGTAACTGCCACCGTCACTGTCACCGTCCCGTTACCGTCACCGTCCCGTCACCACCTTCGTCACCGTCACCATCATGGTTAAGGAAGGCCCCCCACCCGATGGACCGACGATATTGTGAATGTTGCGGGAAGTCGGTGGATGGAAAAGGCTCAAAACCGTTCGTCGTGGAACTCTTTGGGGAGGCCTATGTCCAGCAGTGGACTTATACAGGTTGATGATGATGATTATTATTAACACTAAAAGCCTGCTTTTCATAAAACTCATATACAGATATCTTATTATAGCTCTTAACCTGAATAACGATTATTTTGTCTGTAACTTCAAAAACATAGGACTTTTCAACCCCCATTTCATTCCCTTCGGGGGTGATTTTTCGTAAAATTATTTCTTTACAAATGTTAACTCTCTATAAGGAACCTGCGTGCTAAATTTCAATTGTATAGGCATAATAGATAAAGAATTCCCGTACAAACTTTCATCCCCTATTTACACACCCTCAGGGTAGGTTTTCCAAAAAAACGTATATAGGTATTTTATTATTTTGAACTATCTACCTGATAACAAATTTTGATGTCTCTAACTTCAAAAACATAGGACTTCCCATACAAACTTTCATCCCCTTGGTTTTCAAAAAACCTTATTTAGGCATTTCATTATTTTGAATTATTTACCTGATAACCGATTTTGATGTGTCTAACTTCAAAAACATAGGACATAAACATAGGAAAATATAGTTCATACAACCGTTCAACCCCCCATTTCACCCCTTTAGGAATTTAATTTTGCAAAATCCGTTCTTATTGCTCGGTAACATCTTTTAAAGAATGTCTGTGTCAAATTTCAGACTCCTCGGTCCAGTAGTTTCCGAGCTTTCGTGATGAGTCTGTCAGTAAAAGGGTTAAAATTTTCTCGTTCTAAATTGGAGCAGCCCACCTGGAGAGGTGGAAGTTGTTCGCAGCCAATAACAATATATTTTGCAAATAATGTTGTGTTCCTGCGGTGAGTAAGGTGGCCAAAGCTCTTTAGGGGAGAGGTCTCGGGGTCGGGAAGGCGTGCGTGATGCCTCGGTATTGCAAGCGCTCATAGGCTATGGTAACCGCTTACCAACAGGTGGGCCGTAAGCTTTTTTGCCACCTTAGTTGTATAAAAAATACATACATTTATTCTTTGTTCTGAATACACTCTTATGCGATGAGTCTGACCTTTACCCTCCAACGTCCCGCTTCCGAAGTTTATAAATATGACCATTATATGAAATTAGCGCAATTTGTTATATACGGACATGCGGCCGGGCCCTAAGGGGGTCTATTAGGGCTTATGGGCGAAGGAATTGTTTTGCACGCGTGTGGTTGAGATAATATTTAGGATAAGACTAGCTTTAGAAACCAGAATAGATTCAATGGCGTGGCAATGGAAAGTTCCTAAGATTTTTAGAAGCCATTTATGTAATTGTCACTCTTACTACATTTTTACTTATTCCGCCCAATCCCCTTCTTTTATAACTAACAATACTTATACTACTTAATAAGTTACTAACAAATTTAAAGTGATCCTAGTGATTTTATTGAAATAAATGCCTTTAAAAAAAAAAAAAAAAAAAAAAAAATTATGGATCTAAGTAGTCCGAAATAAAATAATTTAATTTATTTTATTTCACGGGTTCACTCGCGTGGTACCTACATAAAAAGTAGCCTATATGCTATTCCAGACTATAATCTATGTCTGTATCGAATTTCAAAATCCGTTCGGCCGTTTAACCGCGATTGAACCAGAAACATCTAATCATCCAAACATCCTCACAAACTTTCGCATTTATAATATTATTAGTAGGATAAGAAAATGAACTATGAAAGTTAAGTCACCAACTTAACTCTAATTGACTGTGCAATTTATCAGACCGAAGCAAACAGAAGCTTCAGAAGCTAGCGGATCTCTCTCATAGGTGCTAGGCAGTACTCAGTGTTTTTTTGATTTTCCAACATTTTGATCCTCCTCCTTCTCCTCGCTTCGACTTCCTCATGACTAAGGGTCGAAAGGGAATTTTCTGAAAGTTCACTGCTACCGTCAAGAGATACATACATTCATAAAATGATGCCTGTTTTCTAGAGGGGTAGGCAGAGACTACGGCTACATCCTCTCACCTCTTGCTCATACCAGCCTCGATCTGCCAGCGTCTGTTTTCCCGGATGAGTACAATCTAGGTGTCTTCAAATCTAGAGTGAATAAGTTCCTTCTGGTAAAGCGTGCTCCATCTTAGGCCACATCTCACTTGCAAAAGTGAGATGGTGGTCAAACGCCTAACCATCACCAATAAAAAAAAAAAACCTCTTTTGCTTCATTCCCTCTCATGACATTCCTCATACATGCTCGTCAGTTTAGGGTACTCTTGACGGCCTTTAGATACATTGTTTTTATATTTGTTTCCTTGTCAAGTCACGCCGTAATAAGTAAATATCGTGCGAACTAGCTGTATCATTGCGGCTACTATAATACTTCAGTAATTTAATAACGATGACTTAAGGCGAGGCTGGTAAGAAAAATTCAGTGTTTCACTTTGAAGAAGCTTGCATATCATGTCTCTGATTCGATCTTGTAGACATCTTTTCAGATCTCCAGGCGATCCTTGAAAATTTATAAGGGGGTAGTCAGAGGCATGTTCAAACATAAGGCACTTGCCTGCATTTTACAGTAGTGAGTATTCCATATGTGACAGATTGCAAGCCCTTTGCCGCTTTAAGAATACTTATTAGTTTTCTTACGATGGTTTCCTTTACCATTAAAAGCACGTGTTAATGCGCACTTAAATTTTTCTAAGAAAAAAATAATTGGTGCACGACCGGATTCGAACCAGCGACCTTCGGATCAAAAGGCAATAAACCTCTATCTAGCTAGGCCGATATGGCTCTTATTTAGATTAAATGTTACTTCATAAGAAATAAATTTTTCCAGTTAAATTTTTTGTTTAAAAATCTTAGTTCTTCCCCTTAACATGGATGATTCGAATAAGCTCAAAGCAGTGAGACGATTGAACAGAAGCCGCCGTCCCAATTATTACGGACATTATTAAATAATAATAAAAAATAATATAATTCAGTTTAGTCAAGTAGACGAAATGATTACTTTGTGCGGAATCCCTCTGACTAGGGATGTGAAATAGGGGGCTATTGATATTCTCTTTATTATTTTCGATATCAATATTTTTATTTCCTTTATTATTTTTTATCAAGGTAAACATTTGGCAGGTCAAATAATTTCCACCTAATAATATCTTTAGTGTCTTTAGATGGCTCAACTGTTTTTGTGTATTTTGTAAATATGAACTTGTATTAGTTTTAAGTTTTTTTCTGTAAATAAAGTTATCTATATAGATTATAATATACAGTACGATAATACCAATATAGTTAGTTGGCATCTATTGTTACCACTGTTAGAATATAAACTATAACTCCAACGATATTTTTATATTGAAAGATAAACTAAAATGACACTACCTAAATTAAAAAGTCTTTAAAAAATCATACAATAGGAGAGCTTTTATATTTACTTCGAAATCTGTCGAAATCCTAAAATAATGAAACAAAATAAACTCTTTTATGTAATTATTGCTATTTTAGCTTCTATGGTGTAGGCCTACTAAAGTATGAGCAATGGCTGATGTCAAATAAAACGTAAAAGCAAGGACACAAAATTAAATGACCTTTCTCGTAGAGCTGAAACTTAAGAATAGAATAGAATATAATAATTAATTATATAATATAATAATTTATAATATAATAATAAAGTTGATGCACACTGGTTAATACTAATGCTAAGTGAACAAACTCTATTTCGTCATGCATATATTCATTAACATTAGGTACCTACCTAAGTAAGTAAAATCTACGCTGCAAAGTGACGTTATAATCTAACCACCTATTCCAACTCCAACTGCACTAGTGAAGTAAAAGCAGACGCATGTTCTAATAAAACTACGAGTATCAATCTCGCTTATCGCTTAAACTATTATATGTTATGAACGTTACAGATATGTTATGATCGTTATCGATAGTTGTTACGTCCCAACACTATTCCATTACGGAGGCGCCGTCTGTAATCCGGTCTCGTTTTATTTCGCGAATCAGTTGCGGTCGGCTTAGATTGCACAGTAGCCACGATTCATATAATAATGTAGATTGATTTATATGGGCCCTCGTGCTTTTGTGAGAGCCGTGTTGGTAGTGGTAGGGTAGGTGCTTCGACTTTTGATCGTGGATTTGAATCCCGGTCAAGCACCAAAGGATTTTAAATAAAAAAGAAAAGACTTATCCACAATAATGTTAGGCATCCTCTCAGAACTGGAGGCGAACAGATCCTTGAAGATGTTTAAAGGGGGTAGTCAAAGGCGCGTTCAAACATTTGGCACATGCTCAAAAATTCACTGGTACACGAACCAAACCCACGGTTCAAACCCATGAAATTCAGATCGGAAGTCGGGGAACCTCCTAAAAAACAAATAAATTAAAAGGCACAAAAAAAAAAGACCAAGAAAGAACGCAACAAATAAGCTCTGTGTAGTAAAGCCTGCCGCACCGAAGCAATTTAACCCTTGGAACAACTGGAGTGAATTTCAATTACTTCTAGCAATGAACTTCATAATTACACAATTACAATTCCATAGCAAAACCTGCTAATTACAAACAAAATAAAGGATCACCTCAAAGCTAATTACATAATTAAGCATAACTCTAGTACAGCTAAATTCGTTATACCCTCAGAGTAATGCTGAGCATACTGCAGAACACACGTTAGGTATTGGGTATGAACACAATGGTTACATAAAATAAAATAAAAATAAATATTCCGGACATATCACACATTGTCAACTGATCCCAAACTAGGCATAGCCTGTACTATGGGTACCACAGACTGATATACATAAAAGATATATATTTAACACCCAGACACAGAACAATCATCTGTGTTAGTCACAAATGTTTGTCCAGTGCGGGAATCGAACCCGCGACCTCTAGCGCAGAAGGCAGAGTTACTACCAACTGAGCTATGAGGCCTGTCAAATATAATTTAATTTATGTTATATAATTTATGCAAGCGTTATAATATTACGTATTAGTACATACATATTTAATTAATAGAGATTCACAGATCCCTACGCTGCGATTAAGAATAGAATAGAAACATATTTATCTTGCGTCACAAGAAACGTTGAATAAATTGAACGTCGGCTTAAATATTAGACCTAAAATTTAAATGACACAAAAACGGTCATCACTTAGCTGTGTGCCGCAGATCACGGTGGAGAACTGCGGCGCTGGTTTTCTGTGGTGCCAGCATTGAGGTGGTAATTGCAATACACATGGGTACAACTTTCAACTTTGACAGCATAAAAATTATCACAGTTCATACCCACAAACTGCCTACTATCGACAAGAGAGAGTGAATACCCCTCTCGCACAGTGTCGTATTCCCATGCACCCATAGGGATGTACCATCGTAATTAATACCCGCCCACATTTATCGACGCCCGACGTGTGAGTGTAATTTTGTTGCGCGGAATTTATTCGATATACACTTCCTAGTTGGATATTGTTTGGGAAAACAATTTATACGTTGCCTTGTGGAGTTTTGAAAATTATTCTCTGCTACGACGCAGTTGCGTCTTTTTATTAGGGTCCGTACCTCATTTGGAAAAACAGAACCCTTATAGGATAGGATCACTTTGTTGTCCTCAGTAACGGCTAAAGATATCTACTTGAAATTTATACCACCTATTAAGGTCTGTGGGCTTATGGTGCCGTATAAAAATCAAAGCTCTAGCTTAATGCATTAAAAAGATATGGCAATTAATGTATAATTTTTTAAAAGAAATGAAAAAATGAAAAACCTCGGTACTTCCAGTTACCTCACAATTCTGAAATTTGGAATGCTAGGAGCTTTTGTAACACATTTCAGCATATTACGCATTATCTGAAAGTACGTGACAAAATATTGACGCAATAACACTTCATAGCTTTCGCTCGCTTCATCCGTTTCAACACGACGCTGATAAAAACATAAAACAATCTATCGATAAAAAAAACATGAACAAACAGAACACAAATTCGTGCGCTCTCTCATAAGTTTAATTAAATATTTATTCGTGTAGGGCGGGGCGGCCCGCCCTCTGCAGATATCGATATTATTTTACTAATAATAATATGGGGTTATGGGGTACATTCTTAGTATTAGCGAGATGCCTGGGCGAAAATCTACTCCGATCTAAATATGATAGAGCGTACAACATATTCGCTGTCTCTGAATACTTTGAATGAGTTATTTAAATAATAAACGGTTTTTTGTAATGAAAACAAGCTTCTTGTTGTGGCTTATAATCTTAGATATTTCTACAATATATTGATAACTAAGTATAGGATATTTTCCGTACAGCTTAAAAACTGAAAAACTCGCGATAAAACTACATGAAAAAAAACGGAAGTAATCATTTTCAGGAGGGTTATTCAAAATAAAAATAAGCTGATTAGTTCATTTAAACTAGATCGACTACTGACTTTAAAAATGTATCCATGCCTAAGACCTGCTGGACCAAGGTATACTGCATAGCAGCACAAAATCGCTATGTCCGTGGCCACAACTCGTCACGACCTATGTAAGTACCAAACCGCATCCATCACCTAAAGGTCAGGTGCGCGATCACTTATCGATTTTTATGATGTCAGCGAAACCAAAAGTGACTCACTTCTATTTTTACTTGTTACCTTTTTGCTCGCGCTTGTACCTTTACCAGTTTACTAAGGATGTGGTAAAAGTACGAGGCTAAAGTTCGGTAAACGTGCGGAATTGCGCAGCACTCGTTGGAGTCAGGACTATGTATGTATTGTGATTATTATTCCTAGATATCAAGGGCGCCATTATTTGACAGAATTTCTCCATACCGGCGGCGCCGTCACAACCGACGCGATCATGGTGGTTTCTCTACGGACTGCACTGTTATAAAAATATTTTTTATTATTTCGCAACAATAATTTAAGCAAAATAACATTTGTAAATGAGAATTCCAGGCCTGGTCGCGCGGAACAGGCATACTGTCGCCAGTTTCTGAGTGATCCTTGTGATTTTATTTAAATAAACACATTTGATTTTGAGCAATAAGAGACTGGCTTCTGACTGTGGCTGAATTAAGAAGAAACAAGATGCTAGTGACTAGACTAGCATAGTGGGAACGGAGGGGAATACCGCTTACCAACAGGTGGGCCGTATGTCTGTTTGCCACCTAAGTAGTATAAAAAAAAAAAAAAAAAAAAAAAAAAAAAAACAAATTAGAGAGATTAAAATGCGTGGCGTAGTGGTTGCACGAAAATTAAAGCGTCCGTTTAACGCAGACTGAGGCAAAATGAAAAGAATAATATAAACCAAAAAAAATCGCCTCCTTATCAGAACGGCCTTACTTGATTTTTGTTTTATAGCTCTTACAAAAACTAAAAATATTTTCGTAGTTCCATCATGGTCACATGTTATTTTATTTTCTGAACGCGTTTTATATGAAATTGATAAATTGAAAAGCATAAATATGTTTTAACTCCACATAATAAGTAGTGATGTAACACTTAGTGGATGACATTAATTTTGTCGATTCAAAACATCGAATTTGCATAAATCATAATTGTTTATTTTATTACATGCTACATGATTAATACTGCTTATATGGAAACTGCAAATATGAAATCGATTATTGTAACAATGAAATCAATCAATTTTAGAAGCTGCACCTTGAATATATTTCTAACTCATATTATTTTTTTGTTTTTATATGGATTGATATAAATCGAATCTCGTCTCACCTTCAACTGCTATGCTTGAAAAGCCTTTGAAGTGCCACGATGAAAGGTATCCGCTTTTAATCCTGTAACTGCTACATATGTTGGTCCATCGGGTACATGGCCATCTTACTCTGCATGTGGTATTATAGTCCTAAAGAACCCTTAAAAATACGCCATCTGGCGTCACCCATAAACTTTAAAAATACCTTTGTAAATACAGCATCGTGAGGAAGAATCTTTACTATAAAAAATATATAATTGTACACAAATAAATCTTACTGACTAATTATAACTAATTATGATAAAATAAATTTTTATCGCAATTAGAATCCAATTATTTGTCGAAACTGCGAATGACTATCACTTACGTGAATAGTGGAACACTTAACGACTATCGATAAATCGATAACGACTGTACAGATTCATCGATAATATTTTATTATCGATGAATCTGTACAAATTAATAAGTCCTATTGTTTCGTACACTTTCTCCTAAACAAATTATATGACATAAAATTAGACACTTACAGTCTTACCACTAGACGCTGTCTAAAGTAAATATTTTTTTTAACTTTGTAACTTTTTTGATCGTGGGATAATGAGTGTTTTTACACATCGGTCGTGTTTGACAGTGCCTTATGGTAAGGTAGTACATAAAACTTTTGTAATGACTTCTTTTAGCGTGCGTGACTCGAATGATAAATGCTTTGTTACGGATAATTATTTATTGTATATTTATAGTACCTTGAATGATTCGATAATGCGCAGTCAATACGTTTCTTTTTAATATTTTTTTTTATATCCGCTTACACTCCCATGGTCAATGACTTGTGATTTCACAGTGACGTCTTCAATATCCGTTATGTGTAAATTACTTGTCAATATACTTTATAATCATCATCATCATTTCAGCCGTACGACGTACACTGCTGAACATGGCCTCCCCCACAGACAGAGTGAATTCCTTATCATGTAGGGGGATTTGCCCATATTCACTACGCTGGGCATGCGGGTTGGCGAGCGCAGTTAGAGCTATCGTTGTTAAAATGAGGGACGCTGCTGCCCATCCCTAGATTTTTTCCCTTAGTCGCCTCTTACGACATCCGCGGATAGATAGATATGGAGGGGCCTATTCTTCAGCCGGGGCCACCACGGCCAATACTTTATAATTTAAATTAGTAAATACATTTGTGTCAAATTGAAATGCTTGTTTTCCCCGGTAGCGTAGTTGGCTGAGTTGCATGGAGTCCCGGTTTGATCCCCGCGGAAAAAACGTTTGCATGACCAGCAAATATATGTTCTGGGTCTAGGGTGCTAGGTACCCATATCCACCTACCCATAGATGTCGTAAGAGGTGACTCAAGGTAAAAAGCTAGGGAATAGGCCGCAGCGTCCCCTATTTAACAACAATAGCTCTAACTGCAATCGGCAACCCGCATGCCCAGCGTGGTGAGTATGGGCAAATTCCACCCACATGATGGAAAGTCGCACTAAAAATCTGCGGGGAGGCCTATTTTCAGCAATGGGCATTCTATGCTTGATGGTATGATGACTTGGACGCAGTTAAGACATCGATGTCTTTGAAGACAAAACAATATTTGATTACGCTAATCAAATGGTTCGCTATCTAGGTCAAAATCATTTCATAGAAAGCCTTTGACAATACAATAAAATAATAAGCCATGGTGTATAACAAAACCATTAAATCAATATTATTCTTCGCAGCAAATTCTCGAGAGCGACTCGCCAGCGCCCTATTCGAAGAACAAATCCTCTACGAGTAGATTAATCAAGTGACTTCTTATATTGTCAATTTTTGTTTGTAAATGCCAGTTACTTCGTAATTTTTTTCTATAAATAAACACTCCATTTGCGATTTTTAAAATAAATACCTAACTCATTCTTGACACCACCCTGTGTCATGGATATCAAAAACTAAGAGTACCATGGGACCACAACACCCAGACCCGGAACAAGGTATTTGCACATGATGCATATTTTTGACCCTCTTCGCGGGGATCGAACCTGCACCTCTTGCTCTCAGCCCACCACGCCCAAGGTTGTTACTGATTATAATAAGCTGCCCGTTTTAAAGAGTTTGTCTTCAACGTTTAGTATAAGAGGCTACCACAGATAAGTTTGTACGAGGACAATGGATTCAAAGTATTCATTTCAATAAAATCATAAGGATCGTAAAGTGAACCTACGCTTATTCCTTGATTTAAAAAGTTTTTAGAATCTATAAAAACAAAACTGCAGTTTTTAGAAGCTATAAAAACAAAACACTTGATTTGAAACCTCAACCTTTCTATCAGAGGACAAGCGTCTGCGATGAAGACGCAGAGTAAAGGCTGTTAAGTTACCTTTCTTCGAATAGGCCCACCACTAAGCGCACAGTGTCATATAACATTCAAAGGTAACCATAAACAATCGGATAAAAGATTAAAGACCGTTAGTAATGGGTCGAGTAACATCACATAGGTACAGCTCTGATGAGAACAACTAGATCACTCCAAAACGTTTATTTTAATTTAATAAAAATATATTAGTATTTGGAATTTTTTATCTGACTGCGCAAAATATGGATTTATTGTGCCGAATGTCACGTTTGGTTGTGCCTCAGTCTATTCCAGCTAATCTCTTTAATCTAAACTCTACATTCTAGAGTATAATGCTTTGAAAAGACAATAACAGATTAATTTAAAAAAACATAGTTGGTTTATATGTGTAACTAATCAGGCTTACAAACGGCAAAGAAAAAAATCCTCAAGAAATTGGCATTTGAATTACAGAAATTTAAATACACGTCACATGGTTCACTTATGGAGAAAAAGTGTAAAGATACACTCTTTTTTCATCAGTTACATGAAACACGAAGTGATACAGCTTTCCACATCGCGACTGCGCCACCGGCAAAGATTATAAAACAAATAGAATTTCGTAAGCTACGAATTAATTATACACTCGGGTTTGTTCAGCTCTCGACTCGTCGATGCATTCAATTGTAATGCTAATGAGTGAAATTTAAGACGGACTATCGAAATCGATGATGACATTATTTCACATCACTAGGATAAAAATATGGATGAAAAAAACTGTAAATACTTCTAATGTGAAGAGATTTTCACAACACCTTGATTAGTTAATATTCAGTGTTTTTCTATTTATGTAAAATAAATTTGTATTTATAAATAATTTTTTTTTAATCAATTTTTTTTTCCGATTTTTTTCAAATTAGCTGTAAATATAAAAAAAATAAGTAACACCAAATAGTCACTTATTAGTCCTGTCTCCACACTAGGATTCCGTGTCGTGGGTTTCAGAAACTGCGAGTACCATGGTACCTACCACAACACCCAGACCCGTAACAAATATTTGCAGATCATGCAAACATTGGTCCCTCAGCGGGAATCGAACCCGCACTACTTGCGTCTCAGACAGGCACTCGCCCGCATCGCCACCGAGGTCGTGAATAAAAAAAAATGGAATTTTCGTAGAACAAACTTTATTGCCGATACTGAAAAGGGCTTATTCTGGCTATAATGAACCCCCTTGTATAATCGCTAGCAAGTAGGTCCCGATCGTGACCAAAGACTTTACTGACCTACGCTATATTTCTGACATAGGAGTTCCCACAGGCTGGATATTTTCATATATTACTGCATAGCAACGTGCACTGAAGACGCAAGGTCGTAACATTAGTACCGCTAGGTCCAAGTGGCTTACCTCCTTGGTACTATCGAGAGCAGAACCCTTTCATAAAATAAAGTATTTTGTTTATTTGTAGAAAAGTGCACGACAGTATATAGATTAAAATAAATATGCCGGTTTCCTCATGTTTTCATTCACCGTTTGAGAGAACTAGTAAAGCGCACATACAATTTCCGAATCGAAAATCCATTTGTGTACGACTGAGAATCAAACTCACGGCCTGTAGATTGGAAGGCGGGGCCAGTACCACCACCACCACTCCACCAGAGCTCTCAACCTCTTCACTGTGTTTGTGTTATCACTTTATTATTCGTTGTTTTCCGGCCATCCATCTATCAAACAATTTCATCATCATTTCAGCTATTGTATGTCCACTGCTGAACATAAGCCTCCCCCACAGATTTCCAGAAGATCCCTATAGTGTGAGGGAAATTACCCATACTCACTGCGCTGGGCATGCGGGTTGGCAGGCGTAGTTAGAGCAGGCGAAGCAAAAAACACTAAGCACCAAGTTATTTGTGCCGTTGACTGTACCACGCGTGAACATAGTAATTAGAATGCTTTTAGAACACAAACTCGTACATCTCTGGTATGTGCCAAGCACGTGTCAAGCGATCAGTAATTTCACTTAGATCATTGTAGCGTATTTCACAAGTACTGGATATGTACGCCACAATGCGGCCCTTTCAATCATTTCCTCGGTTCTTTTGTTGGGGTTGCTTTGTTTGAAACAACTTTACAAGTTGCAGACTTGTGAAATCAGGGATGGGGCCAATTATCTTACCCCTGATTGAGAAAAAGACTACTCGATTCTGAAGACAAGTCGATCCATTTGGTGACTGCACTTTTGACAACTTTGTCAACTCAACTCATTCATTTATTCATTTGGGTACATATTCAAACACAATTTTCTTTGTAGGAGGTAGATCACAGCAAAGTTTACTCGCTCTAAATTGGATCAGCCCGTCTGGGAATTAACCTCACCTTACAGAAGATCGCAACCAAATAACATAATTTTTTAAATAGTGTTGTGTTCTGGTGAGTAATGTTGCCAGAGCTCTTTAAGGTAGGGGGGAGTTCGGGATCGGCAACGCGTGCGTGGTGCCTCTGGCATTGCAAGCGTCCATAGGCTACGGTAACTACTTACCAACAGTAATGCATGTTTGCCACATAATTAGTTGTATAAAAAATTATTGTCGAGAGTGCTCGGCATGGGAGGAACTCGTCTCATTACATAGGCTAGATAGTTAAAACAATGTTTAAGTTGAACTTTAGGATTTGTACCATTCATAAACTTACCTAATAAGGTACTATTCAAAGTTGTTACATTCAAATTCAAGTTAGACGTAAGAACGTAAAACGGTTATGAGCTTTTGCAAGTTTAACATTTGCTGACTCTGTTTTATGAGGCTTTGGAGCTTGCTTATAGGGTACGACACGATTTTTTTATGCCAAGCCATCTTTTCCACTTCGTGTTATTGTTTTTATTTTTAAGTGTTAACCGCATCAAAGTAGGTTTGTGTTAGATTTTATTAGGATTGGAAAAAATACCAACTTTACGTTAGTCCAGAAAGGTATAGTGACCGACGGTGAAAGAACCAATGATGTCAACTTTTTTACATATTTACATGGGATATGCTTGCCCATCACCTATACCATCCAAACAGCCTAGATGGCGTTAACAACAGGAAATACATGGTCAATACGTGCAGAGCTGGCAAAAACAACGGGTTTTTTTTTATATACAAAATAGGCTAACGTTTGACCGCAATATCAACTGATGTTAAGTGACGACGGGGTTTATAGTGATCCTCACGATAATCCCTTCCTTAGCAAGCATGAATAAACACATACATTTTTCGAACAGAAAAATCTATTGGTGCACGAAACTACAACCTGTGGATTGCAAGTCGAGATACCTCCCGCCGACACGGGCTAGAACTAGAAAGGCTGTAGAAAAATGCCTATTTTTTATCTTAAAGTATAAAGAGCCCTACACACATGTCATTACAGTCCAGTCCACATAATATGTGGTTGAATATAAAACAGACGAGGACATAGCGCTAACCCGGTGATACAAACTGTAGTTTACGGGCCTGCCATGCCAGTCGTAACATGTTGAAATACGATGAGAATGAATTGAATGTTACACATGGAAATATTATTCTGGATAAATACTAAAATTATTATTGGATGAGGAATACTGCACTATTTACCAAATAAACATATTTTTTACCGTATCGTGGTGACTCCGACTGAAAAATAGACTATGGAAAAATAGCTAGAGGATGAGCAGCAGCGGCCCCTATTTTTACAAAAACACCCAACAGTGACATACATATTCCTGACCCCACTCTAGGATTCACTGTTTGGTATCAGAAACTACATACCAAAACGCGTCCTTAACTCCCTGCATCACTACCAAAGAGAAAGGGTAAAGAAAACATCGTGAGAAAACCGGCATGTCCTAGCTA
The DNA here is from genome assembly GCA_947579855.1 of Anticlea derivata. Classification (NCBI taxonomy): domain Eukaryota; kingdom Metazoa; phylum Arthropoda; class Insecta; order Lepidoptera; family Geometridae; genus Anticlea; species Anticlea derivata. The sequence continues at coordinate 11,556,297 of OX388270.1, forward strand.
GAACCTAAAAAATCGAAGACATGTGACTAAAAGAGCCCTAAAGAGGCACACTTTAATCCTTTTACTACACTAATTCTTTCATCGACGGTCATAGGCCCTTTTCAGGGCCACCGTACCATAACCTGGTCACTATAAATAATAATAATAAATATTTATACATTATAAATAAATATTCCGGACATATTCACACGGTCAACTGATCCCAAACTAGGCATAGCCTGTACTACGGGTACCAGAGACTGATATATATAATAGATAAGTATTTAACACCCAGACACAGAACAAACATCTGTGTTTATCACACAAATGTTTGTCCAGTGCGGGGATCGAACCCGCGACCTCTAGCGCAGAAGGCAGAGTAACTACTAGCTGAGCTATGAGGCCAGTCACTGAGCATTCATTACCTTAGTGCTAAGATTTACATTGCGGATTATAATCTAATTAAAGGTAAAAAAAACTGACCTAATACAGGATGACCAAGAAAGAATCAGTAACACGACAAGAAGAAGAACACTACCAAAGGGTACAATAACAAGTTTGGACCATAAATCGCAAGGTTGGGGTCGCGGGGTACAATTAATAAATTAAGCGGTGGTACGTTAACAGTAGAATATTCATGGCGTATAATGCATGATAAATGTAGCTCATGCGTATGCACAATGCAGGATGCTGGCCGGTGGATAGACGCAGAACACATAGATGGTATTGCGACGCGATTTTCGGTAAAACTTACGGTACTTTTTTTTTTATAAATACGGACATAAAACACACGGTCAACTGATCCTGTCAACTTGTCTCATAATTTTGCTGAGATGATTTGGCTATAAATAGATAGCTCTTTATTGCACAGATCAAAAACAGGTAGTTGGGAGAGTTTTTTCCAGCTAACTTTTGAGTACATCCTGTCAACAATTCCTGGCAACCACAACCTCGCTACATAAAAAGCGAGAGTTTTAAACGAGCGTATTACTTTTTTTAAATCTTTATATATTAGTAAGGGTTTAACTAACATGATTATGCCACCCTTGGAAAGTCACTAATAACATAAATTTTACCTATATTCTAAGTCTGATGCCTGCTTTAACAAGTTTTAATAAAGCCTTGGCCTTATTAAAACTAAAGTTCTGTTAAGGGGAAAGCTGAGACATTATTGCACCTGCCAATCATTGACAAATCATCAGTTTCAGTTTATTTATTCAAAAACAATTTACATAGTGTGTGAATATAAGGTATATAATTAAATTAAATTAATAGCATGTAGTTACATATTTATACATTCATCTTTGTTACTAAACATCATAATTATTTTCGTGTGATAAACTCGTCAATTGTGTAAAAACACTCCTTCAGCAAAGGTTTTCATAAATTATTCTTGAAAATATTTGGATTGTCAATTGCTTTCATTTCAGTAGGTTAAAACTACTACTACGTATTTAGTACTTGATTTAAGTCAAAATATGTAGGCACATCTTAATTTTTTTCATTAATATGCCTTACTCTAATATCGTCACTATGTAACTATGCCTAATGTTTAATTGGCTTGGCGGAGGGCATTGGTATGCCATAACACAGGCAATCCTAGTTTGGGTACCAATGTTGTCCAACCAGGAATATTCGATTATTTGTTTTATTCTAGCTTTAACTAGCTTACTAAGTTAACGTTGTATGTAACAGTCAAGTTTGTTGTATAATAAAATTTTCATTTCATTTCATTTCGATGATTAATGGATGTCATACTTAAAAAACTTAAAACATTAAAAAAAAATACTGCCTGATACCTACTGCCATGGTTATAGTTCCTGTTTCGTTCAAAAAAAAAACGCGTGGTTCCTCTCCACGGATGCTAGACTTGGCCTTACCCAGCGGCACTGACCGCTCATCTGCATTGTCTCTAGTTCAGTATTGTTTAAGGTTATTATCTAGTACCTATTGACTGGAGCAGAATGCGTTAAGGAATTTGTATTGTTGTAGATATTGATAGGAAGGTGAAGATGCCAAGCGTTTCCGTGTGATGATGTTGGTCAGTGTGCCCTTTACACGTTAATTTCAACACTAAGAAACATAACAAAAAACTTAAAACATAACATAAACAGTGTCTTTAGTGGTTTTTCTTGCCTTATATTTTATTTAAGTATTATTTTTAAAAGCACTAGCTAAATATTTCATCAAGTGTAGCGTGTTTTAGAACATTTTCTTGAAGCTCCCCATTTGTTATTTTTTCATTTCCTCATTAACAATTACATATTTTTGTATAGTTTATAATAAAGTTATGTGTAAATATTTTTGCAGCCTAATTTTGCTTTAGAAATAATTTGTATATGTCATCTTTTCCTTTCATCATTTTGCAACTTACAGTGACGAACGATTTTATAAACAAATCTAGTGAAAATCTTTCAAACAAAACTTTGACATGAAGTTGACATCACGGCACATTTCAATCTACAGAATTGTCACAAAACAAACAGACAGTTGAACCGTATAATTCTGTTTATTATTAGAGCTCTGGTCTTACACGTCGCATTTCAATCGGCTTTCTATGATAACAGTGTACCCACGCGTGTACTTACCGAATTTATTTGGGACTTTCATCTCGAAAGAATTGGATAAGGCATCTCACAGTTATCAAATCAAAATGTGTTTATTTCAATAAAATCACTAGGATCACTTTGAAACGTCTTAGAAACTAGGTGAAGCTACTTCCTGTTCAGAATCAGGCAACAAACACGGCTTGGTGCCTATCAATCTGTAGTGCGTGTTATAGTGTCACTGGTTCTATCTTGATCATCATGCATTAGATCAGTGATCGGTTGAGGTATAGTGGCCTTAAAATTACCGGTAACTACTGGTGAAAAAACCAGGGTGGAGAAAGGATTAAGGTGCGCCTCGTAGAGGATCCATTCGTGCACAGGATTTAAAATTTCTAGGTTCTAAGTCATGCCTTTTATTCGCAAAGATTTCCTTCCCCGTTTGAGAAATTTGTGTTAATTGAGCGTAAAAAACGTATTAAATCACTCTGTAGATAAATTAGAAAAAAATGCAGACGAGAAAAGTGTTAGATTGGCATGTTCATGTAAATTATGTCTGGATTGCATGAATTTTTTTTCATTATAATAATAAGCTGAAGTATTTGCAACAATTTGGTGAATTAAATTGAACTACGAGTATCTATAGATCGTTAGGAAAAACGCTGGGTACGCGCGATTGGCGAGCGCAGTTAGAATACATAGTTTAAATAGGGGTAGCGTATTACCCCGTATCAATTTGCTCTCAGAAATTGAAAGCAATATTTTTTTTTACTACATGAAGTCACCGTAATCCAAGTCGGAATATTGACATACGGAACCATTTGTTTGCCTATCGCACACTTCTGATTTGAGGGCACTCAACCAAATCATCGGTCTGCTCATTTCCGAAAATCATCTCGAAGTACTTTGAGGTATTTGAGTTTCGGAGTAACGCTTCTGTTTCCCAAAAAGCGGGGGAAGGCATATAATGGCCGTTAATTAGTTAGAAAATAATTTTATTTGTAACATACAAAGTCAGGTATCGGCATAACATCGATTACCAAAAACAACAAAATTAAACTATACTATAAAATACCAACTCATATGCTCCAAACTAGACACAGAGACGGAGTTGTCAGAGACACGTTGAGACATTATTCAGAATCATCATCATTTCAGCCGTGGGACGTTCACTGCTGAACATAAGCCTCACACATAGATTTCCAGCGCGATCAACCTTGTACGACTTATCAACAATTTGAGGGGATTCGCCCATACACCCCTCGCTAGGCATGCGGGTTGGCGAGCACAGATAAAGCTATTGTTTATAGGGAACACTGCTAGCCATCCCCATATTCGCCTCTTACGACACGGCAGATGGGTAGTAATGGAGGGGGATGTACCAAATGTCCGGATATGCCTTTGATTACCCCCTTAGACATGTTCAAGAATCTGATCGCCAGCAAATCTGAGATGATGTCTAACATTATTGTGGATACAAGCGTCGTGACCCGAGAGCTGGCTCTTATTTGGCCCAGCGAATTAGCATTGCCATCAAGCGTGGCAATTCCGCCAGCGTCTTGGGGACGCTTCCGACTGGTAGTGATCTGGATCAGTTGAGCTATCTGTAGATCGTTTGTAACGGTCCTTAGATGGCTCAACTGTTTCTTGTGTATTTTGTGAATATTAACTTGTATTAGTTTTAAGTTTTTTTCTGTAAATAAAGCGTCGTCTACCTATTTTTTTTTTCAGTATCTCCTATAGCTGTATGCATTGCCGTTACCGCTTTTACTGGAACCAAACTCTAGCGACTCAATTGTTTCTAAGTTGTTTGTGTTTAGTAGTAACGGATTAGGATTCTTTGTTTTATCAAGAGCGTTTCGTGTGAGCATTAAATATGTGGAAAAAAAATAAAAATAAATAGGCTCATGACTTTTATTCCCAAGAATGGTAGACATCCGCCCAGAAGTCCGGAACATCAGATCGTTGAGGGGTTCTTGTCAAAGGAACGCCCAAACAATTAGCACATGCCCACATTTTGCATTACTGAGTATTCCAAAGCAGTGTTTGAAGGCCCCCTCTCTACTCACTCAATGGACCGACAACATTGTGAAAGTTGCGGGAAGTCGTTGGATGGAAAAAGTAAAATAGAAAAGTATTTTTGAAAAAATGGATGAACTTAAAATCTACTTTTTTAAGAGTATATTTTCGGTAATATAACAAACAATCATCGTATTTTCTAAAATCTTCATTTATTTCACACTCACACCAAAAATGACAAGCTTAAGCGCTTAAGCTTAACTTTTTTTCTTAGCAATAGTTTCTTAAAAGGACCTCAACATTATATCTAAATATTAATCGATTTCCCTTCTCAGTGAAAAGATAGTTAATTAAATTAAAACTTATCGCAAAATTTCAATCAACAGCATCATAAAGAACCGTAAGCCACGAATTCACTATTATTTATAGATAATATTAGTAAATTAATAATTTATGGCCTCTTAGATCCATATCTGGATCACGCGAGACAATAGTGTCTTTAACTGGATCAAGTATCGACCCAAATTGATTAAGATGGGTACTTACATATTGGTCTAGGATTTTTTAATTAATAGCTACTACCGACAATAAGTACCTACTTGTGAAAGCCCCCGCGATGGGCCACCAACGCCACCTGACGACCATGAATTTAAAAAGTATTCAAGATGGAAGGCCTTATGATATCTATTCTAGATGATATAAAGAGCTTTTCAGATGGAACTTTTACTGCTGTAGTAGGTACCTGGGACATCTACGTGTGGAGCTGACTAAGCCGCAACTTTCCTCACAATGTTTTCTTTCACCGTTACGAGCACGTGTTAATCATCATCATCATTTCAGCCGTTCGACGTCCACTGCTGAACATGGCCTCCCCCATAGACAGAGCAAATTCCTTATCATGTGGGGGGATTTGCCCATACTAACCACGCTGGGCATGCGGGTTGGCGATCGCAGTTAGAGCTATCGATGTTAAAATGAGGGACGCTGCTGCCCATCCTTTAGCTTTTTTCCCTTAGTCGCCTCTTACGACATCCACGTAGGAAGATATGGAGGGGCCTATTCTTCAGCCGGGGCCACCACATGTTAATGCGCACATACATTTATCGGATAGAAAATAAAGATCGAAAGTCGCGGTCTCGAGGTTCTCCCACTTGAAAGAAAGAAAGAAGAAAGAAATATTATTTATTTGTCCCCAAAAACAACATAGATAAGAAGACAAAAGTTTAAAAAAAAAAAAAGCAAGTATACAAAATAGCTAAAAATAAAAATAAAAACATGATAAAATATAAAATTAAATTAAAACACTTGGGCAACATGCCTTTTTAAAAAGTATTTAGGTCTCATTATTAGATGATTTCATTACTTAGTATACTTCTTAAGCCAAGAGTAAGTGAGTCAGTGATGTAAATAGTAAACTATTTCAAGTGATTAATAAGGAATCGTGCGCTGGCTTCACTTGGCCCGTTTCTCACACTTCCTTCTATATCGCCCAACAGAGCTTACAATATTCAGAACTGAACGGCCTGCGTGAGATTTTACTTATTATGGAATATCTACCCCTTATGGATGTCGGATATTTTCGGAGTAGGTAGGGCACAGCGAGATTTTCTCATCCTAAATCGGAACAGCCCACCTGGGGTGGTACCTCCGCCTTACAGAAGATTGCAGCCATTAAACATTATTTGTTTCAAATAGTGTTGTGTTCCTGTGGTGAGTAAGTTTGCCAGAGCTCTTTAGGGGGGAGGGGGTTCGGGGTCGGCAACGCGTGCGTGATGCCTCTGGTATTGCAAGCGCTCATAGGCTACGGTAACCGCTTACCAACAGGTGGGTCGTATGATTGATTGCCACTTCAGTTCACTTCAGTTGTATAAAAAAACGTAAAAGCGATAAGGGTAAAAGCTAGAAGTCAGTTTCACCAGTGGACAACCTACAGCTGAAATTATGATGATGAGTTATATACGTATAAGTAGGTATTAAAATATAATGGCGTTCGGCCAATTTTAGACTGAGTGGTGATATCTACCAGACACGCACATTCACGTAATCTGAACGCGGTTTTTTATGTTCTCCCAAATAAAGCTAAAAAACAAAGATTCAAGTTCTGTCTAAATACTTATAGCTCTATCAATTGCATTGGTCATAATGGCACAGCACAATGCCCATGTCTATAAAATTAGATCATCGTTACTCAAAAGCACGATAACTGCATGCCGTCATTCTCCGCAACAGATACCGGTTGTTTCTTGGTCACCCCGCTTTAGATCTGGAATAAGCTGGTATTAAACCCTTAGATGTTGTAAGAGGCAACTAAGGGGAAAATGATAGTCAAATCTAGAGCTTGGCAGAACTTGGCACCCATTTAGATCTCAATTCTTTTTCAGTTAAGTCAACAATCACGCATATACGCACATATCGACTGGCCTCATAGCTCAGTTGGTAGTAACTCTGCCTTCTGCGCTAGAGGTTGCGGGTTCGATTCCCGCACTGGACAAACATTTGTGTGATGAACACAGATGTTTGTTCTGTGTCTGGGTGTTAAATATTTATCTATTATGTATATCAGTCACTGGTACCCATAGTACAGTGATTTTTTGTGAAAAAGGGTCATCGAAAAAAATGATAGGCACGCGCGCCGTGTTTGTTGCCTGATTCTTCTAGACTTGGTCGCGAGGAACAGGCATAGCTTCACCTAGTTTCTAAGACGTTTCAAAGTGATCCTAGTGATTTTATTGAAATAAATGCCTTTTGACTTTTGACTTTGACTTTGACAGGCTATGCCTAATTTGGGATCAGTTGACCGTGTGTGATATTATGTCCGGAATATTTATTTATTTATTTATTATTATTATTACATACTTCACTTTGAAATTGGGGAACCAATTTCACATTTATGTTTTTGATGGGATATAACATCTCTTCAAACACGCAAAGGGTGCAACCTGGTGCAACTAACTGTACGTAAATAAATTATGTACCCCACCCGATGGACCGAAATTGTGAAGGTTGCTAGAAGTCGGTGGATGGAGAAGGCTCAAAACCATTCGACATGGCACTCTTTGGGGGAGGCCTATGTTCAGCAGTGGACTTCATCAGGCTGATGATGATAATGAAATAAATTATGTATGTTAATAGTTCAGTATCATCGTAATCGATATCGCTACACTTGTTTAATTACGTCACAGCACTAGTTAGATTACAATCGATACGCATGCGCAGCACGTCACTACGGCGCCCACGCTTGTAGGATGATACATTAAACAATCATAGAATTCTTTGTTTGGCGCAGTTAGTTGCCTACGGATGGTAAACTTCAGTGAAGACAAAGAAGACTTGGTAAGAAATAACAAATGAAAAAAGGCTCACGAATTAAATACTGAGTAATTATAGACATTTTAAGATTAAATTTATATGCTTCCCGAAATTTTTGAACAAGTGGGATTCGAACCCGCATCTTCACCTAGAATCGACGATGTGATACTAAGTCAGCCGTTGAAAGAGTGACGACAAAAATCTTGGGCAGCATTTACAGATCTCATTTCGCTCAAAGATTTTTGAGGATGTCTTAAGAAAGTAGACAGAGGTACGTCAGAGGTATAACATTTGGGATATGCCCACATTTTCCCCTTCCCAACGTCGTCGATTATAAGAATACTAAGACAAAAATAAATGAATAAGAAAATGGATTATTTTTAATTAATGTGATTTGTTTTTAAGTAGTTATTTATTTTTAAATAGGTAGTTATTTATGTCACCTACCTTTTCTTTAAACCTCATTGTCATAACCAAAAATTTATAAACATTGATAGGGATATCATCGTTCATCGAATGTATCATCTGCAACTGATAGACTTTACTCTTTGCCGTACTCATTGTTTAAGCTATGAATCGATGACACGTTTCCAAGAATAGATCGCTCGATCCAAATCAAATGCGCAGGAAATTAAACTATACTTGTAGATAGACCTAGGGTCACCAGATTGATGGAGAAAATTTGGGATATTTTCTATTTATTTAAGTGCCTGAATTTTGACATGCGGCACCTGCTTTCCTGCCCACTGTGCACGACCACCTGCACACACCAAGTACCAAGTACCACACCAAGTACGACCCCCTGCACTTGAGAGGATCTAAACGATGCAACAGATAGGGCCATTGAGGTTATTGGTCGACTAGAGTTTGAAGGAGTCTTTGACTCGAGGAGAAGAAGAAGAAGAAGAAGTGCCTGGAAAGGAACCAATCGTTTCTTCTGCGTTGGCCTTTACGTCTCTTACAGTGTAAATAGTTCCTGATTTGGGTCGGGTGAATTTTACCTGACTGTGTAATTATGAACTAAGGTCACCGACATAGCTCTCAGAATTAGCAAGTTGAAGTGCCAGTGGGCAGGCCATATAGCTCGCAGAACCGACAACCGTTGGGGAGTAAAGATTCTCGAATGGCGACCACGAACCGGGCGACGCAGTGTTGGAAGGCCCCCCACCCGATGGACCGACGACATTGTGAAGGTTGCGGGAAGTCGGTGGATGGAGAAGGACCGTTCGTCATGGAACTCTTTGGGGGAGGCTTATGTCCAGCAGTGGACTTCTACAGGCTGATGATGATGATGATGTATAATTATGATTACTTGTTAATTTATTTCATGGATATGATCGCCTAGAGATCTTAGAGGTTGTCTACCAAACTTGGGAATAAATGTTGTGAAACCTTTTTTATTTTTTAATTACTGTTACCCGCGACTTCATCCGCAATTTCAGGAAAGCTGGTACCTCATAATTTTAATCCCCTATATGGCTCCTTAACGGATGATTTTAAAAGAATGTTGAAACACGAAATTCTTTATTTCTTTTCAAAAGCCTAAACATGAATCTTCAGATCCCAGACTTGAACTTGAGGTAACTTTGAACCCTAATATTTTTGAGACAAAAGATAGCATATGTCCTTTCCTAGGATATAATCTCTCTCCTTGCTAAATTTAATTACGATCCGTTCAGCCATCATCCGTTAAAAGGTAAAAAACTAATAAATAGAGTTAATTTCTCATTTATAATGCCATGTATGGATTTCGGCCTATTAATCCTGCCGTGGTGGCTCCGGTTAAAGAATAGGCCCCTCCGGCCCCTTTCTACCCTTGGATATCGTATGCGGCGACTAAGGGAAATAAATCTAGGGGATGGGCAGCAGCGTTCCCTATTAACAACAAGAGCTTTATCTGCGCTCGCCAACCCGCATGCCCAGCGTGGCGAGTATGGGCAAATCCCTCCGAATGATTGTTTCTGGTAATCTATGAGGGAGGCTTATGTTCAGCAGTGGATATGTCCTACGAAATGATGATGATGATGAATCCTGCCCAAGAAAACCCAACATGATTGGCACCTTTTGACGCGCTAACAGTAATACTAATCAGTCGATTCGGATCACAAGGATCATTTAAAATGTTAATGTTACTGATCTAATGAGCTCAGCTAACGCGCACTTTCTTGTAACTACGCTACTTGCATACATTTACTTACATTGCTGGATCTTGGATTAGAATCAGACATAGTTGCTACAGAACGCACTTACTGTTTTTGAGACTTTCAGCTAACGTATTCTAACAGTTTACAAATTTGTTTACATTAGTTTACGAGAGTTAAACTTGCAAAGGTGAACGCTGGCTGATTATTAAAAAAAACCATTTTATTCTTATTTCAAAAGTCCCGCGTTAATATGATTCAGAGTTCAGTAGAAATTAGCGATAGGACAATAAAGCAGACGCCGGAAATCCCGTACATAAAGATCCCATCTTTTACTGTGATACTACATTTAAATAAGTTTTAGATTTTTATTTGACCCAAGACTTAAAGTACAGAAGCGACACGTATTTTATGCCTACATAGACTAAGCACACAACATAAAAAACATGATCTTCATACAAAAGACATCAACGCGCTTCGCTCCAAATGGTAATATCCATATTATAGGTTTTATGTAGGTAAATATTATTTTATTTGTTTAAAGTGTTTTTTAGCCGTATAAATACATTAAATTGTAGCGTAACTAACTGACAGTCAACGCACAGCCTAAAAACAACAAGAATTCTTAAAACTTAGCCTGCTAAGCAGGGGTAGAAGTTTTTATGAAAATTTTACACCCGACTATAGTAATTATTATCAATCAATTACTATTACATAGTTATTGATTGATTATAGCTTCACTTAATTTCTAAGACGTTACAAAGAGATCATAGTGATTTTATTGAAATAAACGCCTTTTGACATTGATTATGACGAGGTACCATGGGCTGCTCTAAATTCTGGGATTTTAGCTCTTATCTATTCCACTATCCTTACTCTATGCTACCACCAACTGTTTATAATTCAATAACCGTGCTCCCGCTCGTGTACAGCTCGTATATAGATCATCGTATTGTTCTGTATTTAACGTACGCCCTGTATCGCCGGCGAGGCTCGCGCTGCATCGCAATTAGATCGCTTTAGCGTCGTCCGTGAATTAGAATCTTTTATTATGTTTCGGTAATGGTTAGTATGACTACTTGTCGGGGGTTTTGTGGTTTGTACTCGAAGTTTGTTCATGGAAGATGTCATCATCATCATCATCAACAACATGTAGAAATCCACTGCTGGACATAGGACTCCCCCAAAGAGTTCCACGACGAACGGTCTTGAGCCCTTTCCATCCACCGACTTCCCGCAACCTTTACAATGTCATCGCTCCATCGGGTGGGGGGCCTTCCAACACTGCGTCGCCCGGTTCGTGGTCGCCATTCGAGAACCTTTACTCCCCAACGAAGATGTGGATACATGGAAGATGTGGTTTGTTAATATTACATTAAATTTTGCAATGGTGGCCCTAACTGGCCACCGTCCACAGGCCAGTCGAGACATGGATGCCGTAAGCGGCGACTAAGAGAAAAAGCATGCGAGGTAGAGTATAGTGAGATTTACTCGCTCTAAATTGGAGCTGCCTGCCGGGAAAGATACCTCCGCATTTAAGATGGTCACAGCCAAATAATATTATTTGTTTCACATAGTGTTGTGTTCTTGTGGCGAGTAAAGTTGCCGGAGCTCTTCCGGGGGCGGGGTGGTTCAGGGTAGGCAACGCGTGCATGATGCCTCTGGCATTGCAGGCATTTATAGGCTACAGTAACTTACCAACAGATGGGCCGTAAGCTTGTTTGCCACAGTATAAAAAAACCCAGAACCTTCGTATCGAAAGTCAACCTCCCACTAGACCAACATGGCTACTTCAAAGTGATCCTAGTGATTTTATTGAAATAAACGCCTTGACTTTTCTTGGATGAGTTAGTCTTGATGTAGTATTTTCTGCATAAGTACTTATCGTGCAACTTGCAAGTGACTCCCGAGTACCAACGGTCGGCACGTTCCAAGCGATGAAGTCATCTGTCAACGGCCAATCACGCACGTGATACATATCCACAAGTGGTTTATAAATCAATCAGTTGACTGGCCACTTGGAATATGTTAGTGTATCTAGACCCTTATATTTTTACATAGGTAGAGCGAAGGAAGAAGAAGTCCTCTTGCCGAAATCAGTGCGGCACCGCCGTACGGAATGAGCAGAACCAGGCATACTGGCTCAGACCCGAGGTGCCCACCACTCAAATGTACGTGTCGCGCGTACATTACGCAGTGACGGCTGAAGGGATGGTGGCGTATCTCAATCAGAAGACCGGCCTCACTATGAGGGTCGAGAAGTTGGAGTCTCGCTATAATGTGATTTTTAATTCCTTTATGGTGAGAGTACCTACTGATCGCTTGTCGATTTTCATGAGTGGGGAGATGTGGCCTAAAGGTGTCAAATTCAGGAGGTTCATTGGACGCCTGCCACGAGACACCGGAGGCGCCGCCACCGGGCAGTTACGTCCCACGTCGTTGCCTATGCGTGTGCAATTATTAAATAATTAATTAATAGGTTTTTTATATATTTTAGATTAAGGTATATATTTCTATGGGTCCTAGAATTTAGTTTTTAACATCTGTACTATTCTTAAGATATCTGAAATAAAATTTATATTATTATTATTATTATATACCCTTGCTTGTTGCACGAGCCTCTAAGATAGAGGCGCACTTTAATCCTTTAAATACACTGATTCTTTCACCGACGGTCATAGGCCCTTTTCAGGGCCACCATACCTCAACCTGGTCACTGACCTAATACAGGATAACCAATAAAGAATCAGTGACATGAAAAGCAAGCATCTGGACCTTGAATTGCCTATTCTAAATTCCAATAACTATTTCAGTTTTTTAGTTACAGGGATTTTTATATGAACAGAAAAAGCCTAAATTCTTGAATTCACTAGTTGAATGCGAGCGGCGATTGGCTTGCAACCTGTCATATAATGGCATACCCATTCTGTAAAATGTGGGCATGTGCCAAATGTTCGGACATGCTTCTGACACGAATGTCTTTGTCTACCATTCTTGGGGATAAAAGCCTATTTTTTTTCGTTTTTATTTGAAAAGATAGGTAAGACCTCTGTGGCGCAGCGAGCGATGTCTGACTGAAACCCAAGGGGTGTGGGTTCGATTCCCGCTGCTGGACAAAATATGTTTGCATGATCTGCAAATATTTGCTGCAGGGAATCCTAGTGTTGAATCAGGACTATGTGATGTATGAGACTTAAAAAAATACCGTCGCGGTACTCTTTGGAAGAAGCCTATGTCCAGCAGTGGACTATATAACATAGTAGCTATGTTTGTTTTTATTGACAAGGATGAATTATTGATCACGAGACAGAAAAAAATAAAGTTTTTTTTGTAATCCGAATAATATCTCAATTAATATTACACCCGTTGCACGAACGAAAATCAAAAATAAATACGCCCGTGTCAAAAAACCGATTGCGAACATCACAAAACAAAAATGGCCGTCGCGCGCTCGGAATACAAGTCACCCATTTATCAACGGTACCCTATGAGGTGGGACTGCATAATGTTGCCTTCGTCGGCCTATCTCTCTACCATCAATCAAAACACAGGATACATATACTTTTAGAAAAAAAAAGTAAAAAAAAAAACGAATGTAAAAGCGCGCGATTACTGATTCGTTGTACGCATGCGCCGGCCGGAAACCGCACGTAACGGAAACGTCAGGACGCGATACGATTTCGAATTTCGAATTTGGAATGGGATTCGAACGCGGGATGTAGGCTCGCTGTTAGTCTGTCTACTCTGGTTTTTTATAGGTCTTAGGTGGTAGTAGGTGCCCGTCATTTTTATAAATTGCCTTTTCCTTTTTTTTCCCCTTTCGGGCTGACTATGGAATCTTAGGCCTTACCGCTTAATTAGAAAGAAGTGATACATAAAAAGCACAAAACATACACGTAAGACTTGGCGGTAAGACCTAAGATGCCATAGCTAGATCGAAAAGTAAAAAACATTGAAAAAAAATATCGTTTCTCGATAAAGTAGATTCTGACACATACTGTTAGCACAATATTACGGCGGGTATAAGGTGCACCATACGAGGAAGCGCGTGTGAACTGCACAGCACCATCAATACCGCTCAAGCACTCAATAACCAATGTAAATTGGTTCTCTGCGTCATATAAGAGGTTTTTCCACTGGTGAGATGTTTTTGTACGTGGTAGTCTCAGTTTCTGGTGAAGAAATATGTCCTGGCTTCTATTGAACGCCCGAAATGTCGACCGCGCATTGGCTTGGGACGGGCTTACTGACACTATAGCCTATGTACTCGTAAATCAGACCATTTAGACGTATCACTTGACACCTCATTCATTAAACTATGTGTATTTTAGAAAGGCACAAATTAATATACACAATTTTCCCGACTACTACTGTACTAAAGCTATAGATTTTGTCAGCATTTTCAGTGACAGTAATATCAGTGTGACGTCAGGTTCAGAGAACAATACCAGGTATGTCTCAAAATAACACGCAACAGTCACATACATAGTCCTGACCCCACACTAGGATTCCCTGTGTCGTGGGTATCAGAAATTACGATTACCATGGTACCACAACTCCCAGACCTAAAACAAAATATTTGCTAAACATGTTAACTTTGGTCCCGCAGCGGGAATCAAACAAACAACAAAACAAAAAGCTATTTATTGACATAAAATATTGGACAAGTAAATGAATCCATAGGCTCCCGAACTAGTAAAAACTGTGTTTCAGGAGCCGGTGGCTTCTCCATGATATCGATTTTACAATACGTATTATGTCTTCACGTGAGCATTGATACAAACGTTTTTATTACTTATTATAAATTTTGAAACAATATAAACTTAATAAAAAATATACCTATATGAAAAAAGAAAAAAAAAACTTTACCCATTAATTAATTATTTAGTAAACCTAAAAAATATGTATTATCTTAGTATGTAAGAAAATTCTCTCCTTAATTGTGTGTTATGTATTAAAAAAAAAATGTGTATGTAAACAAATTTTGTTGATGTAATTTTATTTAGATGCATAAAAAGATAAGAAAGGAATTATATTCGGAACTCGCTGAGCATATTCTCAACGGCTTCGTAATCAAATTCATTTAGCCAGTTAATTATTATCTTTTTTATTTCATTATTACTGAAGTTTTTAATCTTATATTTTTTATTCAGTTTATTATAAAGGTGCGGAACCAATACATTTGATTGCTTCTGAGCGAATGAAGTTTTGACTCTGGGTATGGGACAGTTGTCGACTCTTTTAGACGTAAGTGGTAAGAGTGGAACGACTTTTCTATGGTAGCGTCTAAGACTCTCGTAAATGAACAGCTTTCTTACACTTAGAACATTCGCTTCCTCATAGACAGCTGTTGTAGGGTACCTGTAGGGTCGGAAGAGAAACACCTTCAGAATAGCACGTTGTGCACGTTCAATAGCAATTAGGTGAGTTTTGGCTGCCGTACCCCATGCACATATGCAGTACCTAATAATGCACTCACCTAACGCTTTGTATGTCTGAACAATTAATTTGTGACCAGCAACAGTTCTAAGGTTTTTAAAAACATAGATGAGCTTTCTCACCCTGGATACCAATGACGTAATATGGGTATTCCATTTGAGCTCTTTATCTATAAGTACCCCCAGATATTTAATAGAGTCAACTCGGGTCAGCGTGGAGCAGTCACACAGGGCATAGCTGCAACTGCGGTTACACGGATAGGTGTGGATTTTGACTTTTACATCGAGTCCAGCGCTCCCCGCAGCCGACAAACTATAACACATGTACTTCGTTTTATCAGTGTTTAGGGATAAGAGACTATTTTCGAGCCACTGTGTTACTACTGAAAGACAGCTCTCGACCAACGCTGCAGCCTTTTGCCAAGTTTTTTCATGTAATAGAAGTACAGTGTCATCAGCAAACATCAGTAGATCAAGACCAGGCAAGGCAGTACTGCAAAGATCGTTTATGTATATTAGGAAAAGTGTAGGTCCTAGAGTACTACCTTGTGGCACGCCATACGTGCACACTGCGCTATCACTTTCATGACCCTCAACCCGAACTCGCTGCGATCTTCCAGTTAGGTAGTCATTAAACCAGTCTAGAGGCAATCCCCTTATCCCCAAGTTTTCCAATCTCACTAATAGAATTGGGATGGAGACAGTATCAAACGCTTTCTGTAGATCCAAAAAGACGCCTATACACTTGTCACCAGCATCCAAGTACGAGGTGATTTTAGAAGTAAGCGTTAGTACAGCATCCTCAGTAGATTTTCGTTCTCTAAATCCGTATTGGTTATCACTCAGCAGATTATTATTCTCTAAGTAACTCATCACTCGCTTCTTCATTAATTTTTCCAATATTTTAGAAAGAGTTGATAGTAGAGAGATGGGTCTATAATTAGACGGATTTATTTTATCTCCTGCTTTATAAACAGGACACACAACTGCTGTTTTGAAAGCGGCTGGGAAAGTGCCTGTTTCAAAGCTCAAGTTGCACAAAAATGCTAGAGGGACAGCTAAGAACGCAATAAATTTCTTCAATAGGATTGCCGTGATTTTATCCCAGCCAGGTGCACTATGTGACCTAAGACCGAATACTACACTTTTGACTTCTACTGGATCAGTAGGTAGGAGTGACATTGAATTGACTGTCTGAACTGGTTTTTTGGCAAGAGATGCAAGTTCATTTTCTGTTATTTGCATGTTTTGTAGCGTTTTGTTTGCAAGATTTCCGCCAATGGAGGTAAAGTAGGTATTCACTTTATTTAATGATTCGATTGGGTCATTAGTAATCTGTAGCAATTCACGTGTTGGTATTTTAGCTTTGGTAAAATTGCACACTTCTTTTATAATTTTCCAAGTTTCTTTTATGTTTCCCTGATTTTTAATTAGTTTATCTGTATAATATTCCTTCTTTAAGTTTCTTATAATTCTGTTACAAATATTTCTGTACCTCATATATCTTTCCCTAAGCATGTCATCGTTAGGCGCCTTTTTAGTTTTCATATGTAATCTATCCCTTTTCCTAATAGATCGTACAACGCTTTTTGTGATCCAAGGCTTTAAGGGTTGATTTCTTTTAGAGATTGCCTTGATCTGAGAATTTTGATTCAGGACGGAAATTAATTTAGAAGTAAATAGTTCAGTAGCTGTATCTGCATTACTTTTTGAAAATAGATCCTTCCAAGATTCTTCTATTAAAAATTGTTCTATACCTTCATAATTCACCGTTACTTTATTAAAAGTAGTTATGCTTTTCGTAACATCAGCTTTGTTGATGTAGAGCAAGATAGGGGAATGGTCAGTAAGCGGCTGCTCAAAAACTAAAGTTTTCCAGGAGCCACTAGTTTTAACCATGAAGTGGTCTAAGCACGTAATGACTCTCGTTGGAATATCAATGCCTTGCCTAAGCCCATACATTGCCATTAAATTTAAATATTCCTGGGAATAAAGATTATTTGATAAATTATCTGACAAAATATCCAAGTTGATATCCCCCGTAAATATTATGTTTTTGGTAGAGATGCTCGCTAAAACGGTTTCAACTGATTCTAAATATTTACTGGGGACCCGGAAACATGGTGGGCGGTAGGAGCATATCATCGTATAGTCCGGAGAAATATTAACTACAAGACAGTTACCACCATGAAATGGCGGTTCGTACGCCGAAGCTTCTATTTCGCATCCAATGTATACAACCACGCCATCATTTTGGTTCAACTTGTTTTTCGACCAGAACATATTATAATTATCTATGGTAGGAGGCGGATTTAGGTGGCTTGTTCGGCATTCCGTTAGCACAAATATATCAACAGGTACGTCGAGGCTAGTTATAAATGCCAGAAACATATCCAGATTAGCGTTGACGCTACGTATGTTCTGCGATACAATTGTGAGTGTATTTTTGCTGTTTGAGGAAGGATTAATAAATTTAAGGCAGCTATTGGAAGTGCTAAGTGAATGACACTCTAATTTGGCTGTGTTATCAACTTCTGTAATTATAAAAGAGTTATCATCCATTACAGAAAGACAAAGTAAGCAGGTGCAATATTTTTTTTGCAATATAAATATACCTGTTGCATATGCCTAGGTACATTGTAGAAGCATATATACAGTGTGTTATTGAAAATCTTTCACTTGAAAAATTACATAGAAAACAAGACAATGGTAGTTTAGCATTTTTGATGATTAGTTGTAAATGTGGAGTTGTTGTGTGGTAATATTTATGTGTGTATAGGATTTTAAATGCATGTGGAGAGAGTTTATAGGTAAAGCCGATAAAAAACACTTGTAAACAATTTGTATAGCTAACATAAAGTAAATCTAAAATAAAAAAACTAGAGATGAGAATTAAACAGCAGAACAAAGCTAGTCACTTCATCTTGTGAATTTCCAAATCGCTCTCGCTATTGACTTTAATGAGCGGTGCTCCTTCTGACCTTCTTAGGTATACTTTGCCTCGTGAGGCCCAGCAGAATCTGTAGTCATTACCTTTGGCTATTTCCCTTGCCAAAAAGAACAGTTTCTTAGTCTGTGGAGAAAGACTCTCTGAAATGTAGATAGGCTTCGATGGACCTGCAATTTTGAGGTTTGATGTGCTGAATTTAGAAGTCGTATATTTTTTATTGTACGCCTTGACAGTATTGACAATTTTGTCTCTTAGGATCACACTCGAAAATTCTGCAACAATTGGCTGGTTGGTCTCGTTCTTCGTGTTAATGCGGTACACATCACGGACCTCAGTTTGTTGTAGAGGTACACTCAGCGCGGTACCGACTTTTTTTACCAAGTTAAGTAGATCCTCTTTGGTTTCGCCAGTTATTTTGGGTACGTTACGAACCTCAATACTGGAGCTGCGAAGACTTCGGTCCATTTGATCCACCCTAGATTCAAGGGACTGGATATATTTCCGATCCGCAGATTTTTCCCGCTCTAGTGACTCAATTCTAGAAACCATTTCGTCATACTTTTTCCCTAGGAAGTCAATTGATTTTGAAATATCTTTATTTTGCTCCGAATGCAAGTCTATCCCAATCTGTACCTTTTTCATGAGGGCAGAAAAGCGCTCATCCTGCTCCTTTTTGAGTATGGTAAACATATCCAGAACTTCTTCCCTGCTAATTTCTTCTCTCTTGCGTTTTCGCATGATGTTAGGATCGCTCGTAGCATCTCGTGTGAGTGCAGGGACGGTAATGGTGGCAGGTGTAGGCGAGCCAGCAAGATTAGAGTCCGACTTACAATGTGTTAACGGCGGTAGCAGCGGTGCATGCTGTGAGGATGCGGGCGCGGGCGGTGAGTTGCGTCTCGTACGCGGCATCGCAGAGATGGTACCAGGCTAGCAGAACGCACCAAGCGGTGTACTCGTCAGACAGCGGGCGGATCACACTTACGCGCTGTGCGTGTGTGTGTGCAGGCGCGATAAGCGAGTGCAGGCAGTGTATATGATGCAGTGAGCGCGGTGTGCGTAAGTGGTGTGGAGATACACTCACCGAATGCACACAGCTGTAAGCGCCTGGTCCGTTTGCGTCAAGCTTCTCAAACTTATGCTCTCCTATTATTTAGGACAGATTTACTAGCGCAAAACTTAATTAAAATTAAATTTTAAATGAAATGGAGTCTGGTTAAACACGTCTGTACTGTACAGGGGTCCGGGGGAGAAGGATCTCGAAGGAAGGAAGGAATCGAACACAATGGTGCGTGTGAAGACCTCTTTACCGCTCTATGGTGTTA
The DNA here is from genome assembly GCA_947579855.1 of Anticlea derivata. NCBI lineage: Eukaryota > Metazoa > Arthropoda > Insecta > Lepidoptera > Geometridae > Anticlea > Anticlea derivata. The sequence goes on from OX388270.1 coordinate 11,576,001, forward strand.
TAAGATGAATGATTCGAGGTCCAGAGCTCGGAGCACAGTTTGCTTGTACCAATAGCTTGCTGTTGACGAATTGCTGCAAAATTAATGTTTTGACGCGAAGATAGGCTTCAACTTGCACTATTTGTTTCTCTAAGCCGACTACAGCTAACCAAAGCAGGTAATAACATTTTGTTTACAGGATAAGTTGTTTATTTCTACCAGAAAACGACATTTAAAATTTATCCTTATGATTATATTACACTTTTTTTATAACTTAGTTGGCAAACAAGCTTACGGCGCCCACCTGTTGGTAAGCCTATGAACGCTTGCAATACCAAAGGCGTCACGCACGCGTTGCCGACCCCGAACCCCCCTCCCCTTAAATAGCTCTGGTAACCTATCTCACCGCAGAAACACAACACTATTACAAATAATGTTATTGGGCTGCGATCTTCTTCAAGGCTTCAGGCGGGCTGCTCCAATTTAGAGCGAGAAAATCTCGTTGTGCTCTACCCCGCATCATACATTCATATTTACCAATATAATCAACTTTTTACACGTTCAGAAACCAAGGAAGCACTAAAATTGTAAACAAAAACTAGTAATGCACATTGCAACATCGATGAATTCACAAAAACGTAACCACAGGTAGTACACCGGTAGCACGAACTCTAATGATCCAAATTATAAAACACTTTTTAGCTTTGAAATCCGTGATTACTTTGATCGAGTTATAATTTTTTGTTTTTTTTATGGGTCCGAATGGCAGTGGTTTTCCAGAGCTACCGTAATTTAGGTGAACCTAAAATTAGCGAATTGAATTTTGTTATGCAGTGTTGAACTCAGTTTTATATTATTTGTGACCTAGCTAGAGTTCCATAACATTGAGTTAGAAAAATATAATATACTCTCATAATCATCAATCGCAGAAGCCAAAATGCTCTGATAATATTCAGCTTTTTAGTCGATGTCATTTATTTGTATACTTTTATTATTTACTAGCTTCCGTCGGCGGCTTCGTTCGCGTGGTACATAAATCTACATAAAACGTAGCCTGTATGCTATTCTAGGTAAAGAACTTTATATAATCCAAGTTTCAAAGTTTATATTATAACTTTTGTAGCGTCTGAATGTCACACATTTTTTGAAACATTGAGTTTTTAATGACAAAAATAATTATAAAACCGCTTATCTTGAGTAGTTACTTACCTATTTCATCACGTCAAATTATCAAGTTTTTGTACTGAACCCTTTGAATAACCCTTCTATTCAACATTTTTTACTTCAAACTTGACCAAAAAACTCAACCTTTTCGATTTGGCACAAGTCTGCCAAATTGATTTTTTCGCTCAATCCTGCTGCATCTCGCAAAAAACTAATTGCATTTTATTTTTGTATTATTTTCGTGCTTTTGCAATTAGACCTAAAAACCTAAATGTTTTTGGATGTCATGATTTTGGACGAGTTCTTGGTAATTTGGATTCACCATGATCCAAAACCGTCCAATTCGGCAGCCTTAGCCTGCAGGCCTTTGATTGTTAAGTAAATCGCTTGCTTGTCATGGCAATGATTCTTTCTTGGTCACCTGTAGGTTAGCGACTAGTTTGAGGTATGGTGGCCCTAAGAGAAGGAGCCTCTAGGAGGCGCACTTTACTACACTGATTCTTTCACTGACTGACATAGGATTTTTTTCAGGGCCACTATACCCCAACCGGGTCGTGAACATGAAACATGAACATGATACATGAACATGATACATGAACATGATACATGAACATGATACATGAACATGATACATGAACATGATACATGAACATGATACATGAACATGATACATGAACATGATACATGAACATGATACATGAACATGATACATGAACATGATACATGAACATGATACATGAACATGATACATGAACATGATACATGAACATGATACATGAACATGATACATGAACATGATACATGAACATGATACATGAACATGATACATGAACATGATACATGAACATGATACATGAACATGATACATGAACATGATACATGAACATGATACATGAACATGATACATGAACATGATACATGAACATGATACATGAACATGATACATGAACATGGTACATGAACATGAAAGAATCAGTGACACGTCAAGCAAGCAAGCGGTCTCGTATCGTTTCATGAGATGATGTCAGGTGTAATCAAAATAGGTCAAATCGACCTTTAATTTGGATCTAAATGCGTGGGTTTGAAGAACAAACTTAATAAACGGAAGTTGATTTGATGAACATTAATTTTGTGTTTTTGTTACGTTACGGGGATGAGTCAGCGATAGATCAAAATCTAAATTTGACACTTGAATGTATCAAATTTGATGTTTATCAACTAGTTTGTTGTTATTGGAGGGTCCTATAACTATGTGGTAATTAAGGTCACCTCAGCGTTCAAATGGCGCACGATATGCCACCTATATCCTCCTATTCTATTTCTATTTTCAGCCGTTTTTATCCCACTGCTGGGCAAAGGCCAGCGTCCCCCCATTCCCTCCACACTTCACGATCCTGTGCAACGTCAACCCAGTCTATCAGAATATCCTCCATCTAATATTTTAAAATGATCCTTACTTCTACTGTTTAAAGTCAATTTTGAGTTTGATAGTTTTATAGTAATTAGTTGGCGAAGAGTACCCTAAACCGACGAGCATGTAAGAGGAATGTGATGAGAGTATATGATGTAAAAGAGATATGTCTGGAACGTAGCGTATGCTAGTGAAAAGCCGTGGTCTCTGCCTACCCCTCAGGGAAATAGGCGTGATTTTATGTATGTAGGTATGCATTGAGTCGGAGAGTTCTAACAAAATCGTAAGTTCTGCGCCAACATCAGACATATTCTCTCTAAAATGTCGTAGAGAACGAGCCCAGATGTCATGTAATTTTTATGACATTGAACCAACGTTCTGAACAAGAAATAAGCGTTTAATTTATAATTTTGTATCATCAAAGTTCTCTGCAGCATCAATGGTTTTTACTGCTTCCTTCTTACTAAAGACACAACCACTATAAACAGACCTCTGCTCCTCGACCACACATCTCACACAAAATCTTATATTCTGCTTTGAACAATGACTAAAGCCTTGTTCAAACGGTGTGCGATATGTTATTCAAAATGTATTCAAATAGGTACATTCATTGATAAGGTCACCGACATAGCTTTCAGAGTTAGCAAGTTGAAGTGGCAGTGAGCTCGCAGAACCGACAACCGTTGGGGAGTAAAAAATGTAAAAGTAAAGGTTCTTAAATGGTGACTACGAACCGGGTGACGACGCAGTGTTGGAAGGCCTCCCACCAGATGGCCCGACGACATTGTAAAGGTTACGGGAAGTAGGTGGATGGAAAAGGCTCAAGACCGTTCGTCGTGGAACTATTCGGCGGAGGTCTATGTCCAGCAGTGGACTTCTACAGGCTGATGATGATAATGGAATACATTTTATATGACATAATAGATTGCGCCCTCGGCTTCGCTCGCGTGGTACCTTGGTAAAAAGTAGGCTGTATGCTGCTTATTCTAAGTAAAGAACTCTCTGTATTTCGAGTTGCATCGAAGTCGGTAGAGCCGTTATGGCGTTATTAAACAACAAACATCCAAATATCTAACTATCCAGCAATTATATATTAAACAACAAACATCTTATATTTGTCCTTTTTATTTGGTAGTAGGTACCTATTTGTTAATTTTATTTTTCATTTTTACTGTTTTTCAATAACCTGTGTACCTATTTTAAAATATTATTTTAGTCTTTGTTGAAAAAATAACTTATTTTGTTTTGTTTTTTTCTTTCTTTCAAACATCGTCACAAACTTTAGCATTTCTATTATTAGTAGGCTATTAGGATCGCACCCCGTTTGAACGCGGTTTGAAGAAACTGATGCTATTGCCTCTATTAGACAGGTTTTTAGCTGCTTTATGCTGGAGTACGCGATATTATCTAGGCTGACCTCTCGAAGGGTCTTCGTATTTCGGTAATGGAATCATTGTGCTAACAAATGTATCGGGCTGTGCCTGTCATTAATCTGGTTAGCACCGCGTTTTTCCCGTGTGAGCGCTGTCAAAAAGGTCAACGTATCTTGAAGAATTTTGGTAAATCTAAATGTTGGTGCCATATTATTTATTTGAATGAGATCGATTTCTTTTTTAACCAATTTTTTTTATAAAATAATTATTATTTATGAATAAAATATATGGGACCACCTCGGGATAATTTTACATATACCAGCGAGAGAATCACCAAAATCGGTTAACAATTTGCGTAGATCAAGTAAAAAAACACACAAATTGAGTACCTCCTCCTCATATTGAAGTCGGTTAAAAGTGTACCTAACAGGGCAAACAATTTTTTTTGCCTATAATACTTTGATTTTATAACCATTGCGTCATCACTCGACTGCCAATAGCTGTACCACCGCACAATGAATACCAGGCACGCGGTTGCCTAAGCACTGAGCATGAACCGAATTACACCCAAATCATTGCTGCTTCTCAGTTCCACTATACCTACCTTAATCTCACTGACCGGCACCGCACTGAAGCTCTACATTCCATTTTGTGAAAAAGGATCATCGAAAGGTGATAGAAATCTAGTGAATCTAGTGAATAAATTTGTTCTGGTAAAGCGTGTTTCATCTTAGGCCACATTTCACATGCAGAAGTGCGATGGTGGTCAAACGCCAACTATAATCTATATATATATATAACTATAATAAAAATATAAAAAAAAATAATTAAAAAAGACACAAAGTTGTTGCCTGATTCTTCCAGACTTGGTCGCGAGGAACAGGCCTAGCTTCACATAGTTTCTAATACGTTTTAAAGTGATCCTAGTGACTTATTGAAATGAATCGAATACGGCTTCAAACTGTTATCAGACTCAAGAATATAAATAAATAAATAAATATTCCGGACATATCACACACGGTCAACTGATCCCAAACTAGGCATAGCCTGTACTATGGGTACCAAAGACTGATATATGTAATAGATAAATATTTAACACCCAGACACAGAACAAACATCTGTGTTTATCACACAAATGTTTGTCCAGTGCGGGGATCGAACCCGCGACCTCTAGCGCAGAAGGCAGAGTTACTACTAACCGAGCTATGAGGCCAGTCAATAAGCCTCTTTAGCGAGTCGAAAGCGTCAGGAACGGGTGCCGTAGCTACAGTTAGGTAGCCATAACTCTGGCTAGGGGTCAGGCAGCGTGATTGCTACCGCGCATGCGCGCAATTAGCCGCGTCAAAGATCGTGGGACGCGGGTCGTTATCGCTTTTCAGCTGCTGATTTTGTGGGTGAATCGCTTTTTAATGATTATTAATTGTACCTACTTATGTCAATCTGATATCTCAGGGCGTCTGATCGAAGCGACGCGTGACCAGAGAGCTGGCTCCTATTTGGCCCAACGGATTAACATTGCCATCCAGCGTGGCAATTCCGCCAGCGTCTTGGGCACGCTTCCGACTGGTAGTCATCATCATCATTTCAGCCGTTCGACGTGCACTGCTGAACATGGCCTCCCCCACAGACAGAGCAAATTCCTTATCATGTGGGGGGATTTGTCCATACTCACCACGCTGGGCATGCGGGTTGGCGAGCTCAGTTAGAGCTATCGTTGTTAAAATGAGGGACGCTGCTGACTGGTAGTGATCTGGATTAATTGAGCTATCTACAAGGTGATTCATAATATGTATGCCATCCCGAAAGGGGCTTATTCTACACCCAATTGGCAACAAAGTTTGTTCTACGACTTTTGGAAATTGGACATTTTTCATTGAAAAAACTCTATGTGAAAATCAGCTGTTTTGGGGTCAAATCAGAACAAACTCAATGAATCAGCTGTTTTAGGTAGCAATCTTGATTCCGAACTTATTGTAAGTTTAGTTATTAATTCTAAAGATGATAAAAACACCAAAACAACTGATTTGAGAAAGATTGTGAAAAAAAATGAATATATTGATGTTTTTTTCCGCTAAAATTATTTATTTTCGTTGACAGAATAACCCCCTTTCGAGATGGTATACATGTTATGAATCACCTTGTATAGATCCAGATCACCATCTAAAGAGATGGCTCAACTCAACCATGTATTTAAGTTAGCCCTAAATAGCATTTAAATTTAGCTTATAGGCTACAGATTTTGAGTTCATTAATTTGAATATTCATAAGTACCAACTTTAATATTAATGTTAGCCTTTTAACGCCTGGGACACAGGTTTTCCTAGTTCAGGCATCGTTTAATTTGTTACCCTTAATTAGATATTAATTCTCAATGTTATTCGTAGCACTAAGGTAATGAATAAAGATTTATTTATTTATTTATTTAACTGTTGCTTGTGTATTTTGTAACTTGTTTATTTAAGTGTGTTAAGTTTATTTCTGTAAATAAAGTATATTGTCAATGAGTGAACATTAGTGCAGTATTAACTACGGAACTTAGACAGACTCTCCTCATGTCAACAAGGCCCAGTCTGAAAACCAGTGCTGCATCTTAAATGCAAGTTTGGTGCAGTTTATGCTGAGACATCGACCTATTTGACAACTTATATACCTACCTATAATTTATTTCTTGGACCTTCTTATGTATCTCTTTGTCTATTACAAGTTTATTTTAACGCAATTTTTTATGTTTACATGTTGCCGGTGTTAGAGATAAACACAATAGTAATGTCAATCTCTTTAGTGAAACGGTCGTCTGTGACGTAATAGCAAAACTCTCTGGTTTTTTTGACTCTTGCTACGCTGACTTTGCCGTGTGCTGTGCATCCTGAATAAATCTCTGTACATCTACTGAAATACGATGTTTCTCTGCTGAAATCCTTCAGCCGGTAGGTACTTACAAAACTTAATTTTCTTCTTTTCTAATTTTTTATAAATTTCATTTATTTATCAATCAACTTAGGATCATCAGACACGCATAAATTTTAAATACACTTACAAATCCAAAAATAATTACAATTAATATAGGTAATAATAATAATAATTATATATAATGTAAAGTATACCTGTAGTGAACTTGTGGGACAAATAAATAGTTTTTATTGCTTTCTTCTTTCTTTCAGAAACAGTGCCAAGCCTCCATCGTAAAAAAATGCTTTTGGCTGGATTGGAACCCACGATCTCCAAAAAGTTGCATATGTCCTTTCCGCTAGTCTAACACGACCGTTTGAGTTCACGTAATTTTAAAGCGGCTTTCTTGTCTAGTAACAGAAAACTGTTTATATTTTACAATAGCAAACACTTTACTAGACAAACCGCTAAACCACATTATCTAGTTCTGGGTATCATTACACGGGGAGGGGGTAGGCAGAGTGGCACGACAAATGTTTAAAATAGATTACATTTTTACACTTCCGCGGTCGTACGCTAATGTACCCGCAATGAGATTGCGAGAGCGAGGGTAAGCATTTTTGATACTTTCAAGCCTTCGATTCAGTAAGAGACAAATGGAGCAACTTTCTGGAGGGACTTGAATAATCAGAATAAGCAGAATAATCAATTTATTGGTAAAATTAGTATTTACACGTCAGTACATTAAGTAGATATAACACATAAAATAAAATATTTTAATTTAAATGAATTAAGACTATATTATGAAAATAATAAAATTTACTTATTGCATTTCGCAAATGAAGTCTTCGACTTTATAGAACGCCATCTCGACGAGCCATAATTTTATAACGCGGGACATCTACGGGACATATACTACTAAATGTCCTGGGAACTATGACCCTGACAAAATAGCTAGCACACACTATCAGTGTCGCGGAAATGTCACCCGAGGTATGATCTCGTTTCACCACACTTTTACTCTAGAATGTTATAGTTATATCAATATAACTATCTAATCAGAGGTTCTATACAACTCTTTGGGGGAGGCCTATGTCCAGCAGTGGACTTCTACAGGCTGATGATGAATCAGAGGTATATCTACCTCATTTTCAGCAAGTCATTCTTTCTGATCTCCTACCTATTAATTCCAGTGATTTGCGACTAATTTTACGAATTTAATTTTATTTTCAAAGAATAATAGAAATTTCGCAAGAGGTGTTTTAAAACCCGCGGCGGGACAAATGCTTGCATCATCTGCAAATATTTTTCTATATCTTGCTTTATACGGTACCATATAACTCGTAGTGTCTGATATCCTCGACAAAGATAATTCTCTCTTACGAAGCTTCATGACAATAAATTACGCCTTGAAACTCACTGAAATGTTCAAGATCCAAGTTGTCAATCACCTAAAAGTATCAAGAGACACCATTCCTTCATACCATAAGTTAAACAGTTTGTTGTCAACTAACCACAGACTAGTTACACAAATACCTCTGTACTCTACGCGTACCGTTAAAATTAAATTAACTTGTTCGTAGCAACTGCGTTTGACGCGCTGTAGAAATAAGGAGGAAATTGTTTGCAAAGGACATTGGACGGTTTTCTACTTAATCTACTAACAAATCGCAACCCTTTCATTAAGAAATAACACGAGAACCTTGACTCTTCTGAGACAGACATAAAGTTGACAGTTCCATTGATTATTTTTTACAAGATCATGACAGCTAAAAGCTACTATTTTTGACAGATTATGGAATATTTATGACTCATTATGCGGTTTTAACATAAACTATGAGGCGCGGCGGGAGATCAACTTTAAAATGACAGAACCTTATTGTACAGCGTGTTTTTATGTTGCGTTAAAATCCATCCATCCATCTAGCCCGGGTATACAAATACAATCGTTTATTTGCTAGAATACATACATAATTTACATGTTATGGTCTTAAAGCTTCCTATGCTAGTCAATGGTTGCCTTTTGGTTGCTCCACATTTTTTAACCCCCATTTAGACACCGTCTTCAACCATTGGTCGCCTTCCCTTCTAGCCTACTGTCGCACTCATCGGCACATACAAATTGTCACAAAAAAAATGTTTTCTTAAATTTTTATTTATTTTGATTTTTCACTTTACTGCAAGTAACGTGAAATGTATAGGAGTAAAAATATATTTTCTAGATCATTACAATGGCGTTGACATAATATCTCTCTTTCTAACGACTTGGATTTCTTTAACCCGAAAAAAAATCCATAAAATTAGAATGTCTGCAAAATAAACAACACTCTGTGAACGGCGCGTTCCAAAAATTAACCAACATTCAGAGACAATACGAGACTATCTTCTCAGAAGCTCAATGTTGTGACTTCACAGACCATAGAGCTTTTTCCTTTTTTTTGTTTTTTTTTGTGAATCCTAAATCCAATGTCATGGTGATAATCACTGCACACAAATAGTGGGACGTACCCAAGTTTTTGTTTGTTTTTCGAAATGTTAAACGGTTTGGTTAGTTTTATATAATTCATTCAAATAAGTTTCAACAGGGTTCTACCGCGTAAAATCATGTTGTGATTTTATTAACCCCTGCTGAGGTGCAGTAAGTAAAAACCCTTAGGCCGTGTACGAACGAAAAGCGATATGTCATCTAAAAACGTGCCGCTGGTCATCGGCATGATTGAACCACACACATCCTCACAAACTTTCGCATTTAGGATGAATATTTTGTTGTGAAAAAAATAAGTAACTTAAACAATCAATTGCTTCATTAACTCACTACCAACCTGAAACATTATGAAATGTAACTATTTCGCAAAAAGTATTCAGACACAGATGACCCTTGACATGTTAGAGCTGTACCTATTATCATTAGCCAGTAATGAGCGCGCATAGATTACAAAAACGCGCCAAAGGTCGCGAAGTCAAACGCTTTGGCGGCTTCGATATACTGTCAATAGAACGGTCAAAGATGAAAAACGCAGACGAGTATTAATTCATTCAACTTCTGAGAAGAAAAATTTCGATTGTAACGATATTTAAAACATCATCATCTGCGCCATCAGTCACTAAGCCCAAAGAGTGCCACGAAGAACAATCTTGAGCCTTCCCACCGACTTCCTGCAACCTTCAGTACGTCATCGGTCCATTGGGTGCAGGCCTTCCAACAATGCGTAGTCCGGTACGTAGTCACCATTAGAAAGTATTATTCCCCAGCGGTTGTTGGTTCTGCGAGCTTTATAGCCGGCCCACTGCCATTTATTTAACTGAATAAAGTCATTAATTAACTAATTTTGTATTTTAAAAAGCTTTTTTGGTAGGTTTTTAATAATGAATTACACGTTCTATAACTTTACAATGGGTATATCTTTTGAAATTTTATTATTCGTATCAAATATTCAATTACAACAACATAACATGGTTTTGATAAGCTTAGATATTGTGTAGGTACAAATTAGGGCACTTATACACAAAACATCATTTTTAACGAAAGCCAAGCCGCCAACTTGGAGTCTACGTGTGCTGGTAGCTCTTATGTCTTATCTATTCCAATTTCCATACTCTGTGCTTATTATTCCCATTTCTGAAACGTTGAAATAGACTCGTTACACGCTACGTCAATCAGACATAACTTGCATTCAATCGTATTAATATACACGTTACAAATAGTAATCAAATGTTCCCATGTTACGGACGATTTTTTAAGTTATGTGTTTGACCTTACATTCGTAGAGTTAAATTGGAATGAAGAGACTAGTGCCGTGGCGGGCGAGTGCCCCTCTAAAACGCGTTATGTGTTCCTAAATTGGTATTTATAGCCGATTCTAAAATAACAACAGGCAAAATGGAGGGCAAAAGACTGTGAGGGACGTTAGGTTTGGTCTGAAAACCAGCGCAGCGATATTATCCTGATGTGTAGCGGCAATAAGCTGAGACCATGCCTGTTTTGGCTCACACACACGGGAGACTAATTAGCACCTCATCATCATCATCATTTCAGCCGTTCGATGTCCACTGCTGAACATGGCCTCCCCCACAGAGAGAGCAAATTCCTTATCATGTGGGGGGATTTGCCCATACTCACCACGCTGGGCATGCGGGTTGGCGAACGCAGTTAGAGCTATCGTTGTTAAAATGAGGGATGCTGCAGCCGATCCCCTAGCTTTTTCCCTTAGTCGCCTCTTACGACATCCGCGGATAGAGATATGGAGGGGCCTATTCTTTAGCCGGGGCCACCACGGCCTTTTACTATTACTAATTAGCACCTAAATATTGGAAATGCACATACCTACTTGTATTGTTGTTTGTTTCTGTGTGTTATCTGGGTTACATCTACCAATCTCCCTATCTTTAACCTTAATTCTGTTGTTATTTTTGTCTTCTGTCTGTGTTTGTCAAAATACATTTCTTTCTTTTTTTCTTTCTTCAGGTGCCCAAAACTATGATGTGACCAGGTGTCGGAACAGATGGACATGCCCGTCAAACCATAGAACGTACTTGCGCGGAGTCACGATCCTCAACTATGTGGAACGATTAAGGAGTCACTTCTAAAATATCATGATCCATGATCATCGAACACTGCCTGTCAATATCCAAAGTATATGAGTGATGTATGGAATATGTGGCATTTACCCGATACATGGTGATCATTGATCATTATTAGACGATGCGCGCGCGTCGATCTGTCGCGGGCTGTTCTCAGTTTTACGATGAGGCTTGATCCATAAATTGCAGGTTCTTATTCTCTGAAAAAATAGTTCTTAATATTTATTGAAGTAGAAGGTCATACGTATTTACTTTGATCTTCTATGCCTCATACTCCAAGTCTGTAAACGGTTCTCACGAAAGCCATACGTAAAATGTATCCTACTTTTAGAGAAACGAAATAGCGTTTTTCTAACAATAGATATTTTAGAGATGTTTTTTTTTTTTTTTTATATTCCTGACATTGTCACACGGTCAACTGATCCCAAACTAGGCATACCCTGTACTATGGGTACCAGAGACTGATATACATAATAGATATATATTTAACACCCAGACACAGAACAAACATCTGTGTTTATCACACAAATGTTTGTCCAGTGCGGGAATCGAACCCGCGACCTCTAGCGCAGAAGGCAGAGTTACTACCAACTGAGCTATGAGGCCAGTCGAAATTGTATTGGACTCTGAATATGGCCCGTGCATGAATAATTCACGATAGCGATACGCTTACGATACGGTAGCAAAAGTCGATTATTTACCAATCAAAAATATGGGTATGCGAGGTAGGGCACAGCTGAATTTTCTTGCTTTAAATTAGAGCAGTCCGCCTGAGGAGGAACTTCCACCTTACAGAAGATCGCAGAAGATGGATTCTTTAAGAGGCGCTCGTAAATCCTTTCACTACACAAATTTGTTTTATCAGCGGTCAAAGGTCCTTTTCAGAGCCATCATACATTAACCTAAACCTAAACCTTAAATAATAGTTCAATGTAGTGAAAGTGCAAACGAGTGCTACCTATCAAGAACACAAGAACAAAGTGTCTTCCCCTTAAATAGAGACAGTAAGAAAAGTGTTACTGGACACATTCTTAGTTGTAGTTATTGTAAAAAATTATGTCAATGTTAAATTACTTATTAGCATAGCTAGATTGTAATATTATTAGAGCACATTATTATGTGTAAGCTAATTATAAAAAATAAAATACCTTAACCTGGTCACTGACCTAATGCAGGTGACCACGAAAGAAAGAATAGTGACACGACAAGCAAGCATCATTCTAGAATTTATGGCTTTACCACATACCACAGCTAAATAAATAAGCGACAAGAACAATAATGATTGCAAGTAACGTTGTACTCTGACCTCGGCATTTTGATGTCCTCTCTCTTATATATGTTGATTAATTTTAAAACTATATTATTAATCTATAACATCAGTAGTTATATTATTTTTTTATAATAAAGTTATTCGTCTACCAGGAGTAAAGATTTTATTTTCATAGTCTTTGGAATTGAATAAAATACGTTTTTTTTATACTACTTAGGTGCCAAACAATCATTCAGCCCACCTGTTGGTAAGCGGTTACCGTAGACTATGAGCGCTTGCAATACCAAAGGTATCACGCACGCGTTGCCGACCCCGAACCCTCTCCCCCCCTAAAGAGCTCTGGCAACCTTACTCATCGCAGGAACACAACACTATTTGAAACAAATAATGTTATTTGGCTGCGATCTTCTGTAAGGCGGAGGTACCTTCCAGGCGGGCTGCTCCAATTCAGAACGAGAAAATCTCGCTGTGCCCTACCTCCTCCTCCTCCTTGTTAAAGGATCACCAACAATGTACGGCGCAAACACTCATGTTAACTCTGGTTGCCATAAGAAACTTGCGGATATAATACCCAACAGTCACATACCTACACAATCCCGACCCCATGCTAGGATTCCCTGTGTCGTGCGGGACAAATGTTTGCATGATCTGCAAATATTGTTCCGGGTCTGGGTGTTGCATGGTACTCGTAGTTTCTGATAACCGCGTCACAGGGAATCCTAGTGTGGGGCCAGGACTATGTATGTGACTATTGGGTTTCAAAAAAGTTTCAAAAAAGTTAATTGGAACATTTACAAAGATGCAGTAAAATATTGGGAAAAACGATGATGACTGCAGTAGTTGTTAAAACTGTGTCGCAGCCACCAACGCCCACCTCCTTAGACTAAGGGTGTTATTTATTTATATATTTACATACTCACGTCGTTCTTTATAAACTTTCGCATTTATAATACTAGTGAGATTTAGTATCCGCATGTATACGCCAAAATATCATTGAATGAAACACCTCTAGCCTGTCATCTCCGAGAAATACTTTGATAACTCAATTCGTCACACATTCAGCGTTTGACTTAATTTGGTCGCTTTATCAGAACATCAAAGGCGCCGAAAGCGGTTGAGATCAAACGCGGCCATCTTGATTTTTTATCACCTTAATGTGGCAATGATTTTATTGATTTTGTATTATCAAATGTATAGATTTGATTGTTTCGATTTGTGCTCTCTCTGTAACGCTTATTCGAATAATTAGTTTAGTTTTTGTGGTGGATTCGTCTCGGTTTTTTGGGACTCGTTCTGTGAATAGGTTGTATAAAAGGTCATTGGGGGTTTAAAATCATTGAGTTGACCTAAAGAGGAAAAGGTTTTATTTTATGATCCAATTGATACATTGTAAATGTTTTGTTGGAAGTGTTCAATAAATACAATTTTATAGACTGTGATTTAATAGTTTTGGTTGTTTTAGTTATTATTATTTTTTTTTACAACTGAGGTGGCAACCAAGCATACGGCCCACGTTGGTAAGCGGTTACCGTGGCCTATGAGCGCTTGCAATACCAGAGGCATCACGCACGCGTTGCCGACCCCGAACATCCCTCTCCCTAAAGAGCTCTGGCAACCTTACTCACCGCAGGAACACAACACTATTTGAAACAAATAATGTTATTTGGCTGCGATCTTCTGTAAGGCGGAGGTACCTCCCCAGGCGGGCTGCTCCAATTTAGAACGAAAAAATCTCGCTATGCCCTACCTCCTCCAAAAAGTTATTATTTGAATTAATAGTGGATAAATCAATTATCACTAGTATTGTGTCTACAAATTTATTTGATAAACCGTTTTGTAAATCTAAACTTTTAAAACCAATAATTATGGTTATAAATAACATGTTATTCCTAAACCTTACTTGTTTTGAAAGTTTTCAAGTCTGAGTATGTGACTCAGATTAGCAAAATAAAAATGTATTTCAAAATTGGATAATAGGATTTTTTTTTAAAACACCAAGACAAAAAACTTACAAATAAGCACATTAGTAAGTGCTGTTTTCAATGTATTATATTCCTTATTCATCATTCGTAAAGCTAAGAGTATGCTGAGATGCAAGCGACGCAGCGCAGGGCAGCGCAGCTTTTAGATGCAGGATGCAGGCAAAGTTGTACAGTATAGCCCCGACAGCAACCAGCCACCTATATTTTTCTACAATTGTAAGGCGGAGGTACCAGGCGGGCTGCTCCGATTTACAGCGAGATAACTTAACACTCGCTGTACCCTATCTCCTCCAAAAGCAGTCCTCTTCAAAGAAGCAAAGTCATGTGTCATTTTCAGGATGTGTAGTATTTTCTTTCTTTGGCATTATAATAAAGTATCCTTGTGGATTCAGAATCTAAACCTTTTTAAAGTAATTCTTTGGCATTGGGAGCAATAAGTCCGCTTGTGCCTTTAGAATCTGAAATCACGATTAAACACCGCGACAAAGGCGCTAGAGCCGCGTGAATGCCCCTGACTAGTGTGACCATGACAACATGATTTATTATTCCAGAAAATGAAATGTAGGTATTGTAATAGCACTAGGGCGCATTCAGTATAGTCATAATTGAAGATGTAAAAGTTCATCATCATTTCTGTCGTTGTTCAAAAGTGGCTACCACATTCAAAATTCGTAGATAGGTTTATTAAGTTTCAAGAGGCGAGTTCATTTTTACGTACGCAAGTGATTCTAAAAAACAGAAAAATACCATTTTTTTATTGAATATTAAATATGTACACGTCACTCTCTCATAAAAATTGAACTCAAAATTGAATTAACTCAGCATACATAAAAAGTGGGTGTAGAATAAGCGATCTCGGGTTATACTTATTAAGAAATACTACTATACGTATTAAGAATGAACTTGTATGTCCAGCATGACTTGAGTTTATAAAAAGTGGGTGTAGAATAAGCCCATCTCGAGTTAAACTTATTAAGAATTAAGTGATATATAATTAAGTCATATATTTATATATATTTTAAATATTATATGTATTTTATAGTATTGCATGTTTTGGTTTCTTTTATTTATTTATTTATTATGTTCCCACTACTTTTATCAGCTCTCTCTAGCCTCAAAGGTTTGCTGTAAGAAAACTCTTTGTAGGGTTAAGCTCGCCTTTGTACATGCCTGTATTTGTATGTTTTATTTCTGTATGTTTTCTGTGTACAATAAAGAATTAAAGAAGAAATACTAATAAACGTATTAAGAAACAACTTGTATGTCCAGCATGACTTAAGCTTATTATGATGACGATGTCTCTATAATACAAAAGCAGTGACTTATGGTCACACTAGCAAAGAACGCTCGTGCGCAGATCGCGCTAGATAGCCGCTATCAGATGAGATCGCGCGAGATTGCGCACACGTTCCCACGGCGCGCGCCAACTAGACTAGCGTGTACTGTAATTAGTTGAAAGTCACAGACACGAGTCCTTTCACCACACTGGTTCCTGAGCTTAGGAGCTTAAGGACTGAAAATTCCGATGAACCAAACGCAATGAAATGTAAGGTTGCCAGAGAGGGGGTTCAGGGTCGGCAACGCGTGCGTGATGCCTCTGGTATTGCAAGCGCTCATAGGCTACAGTAACCGCTTACCACCAGGTGGGCCGTAAGCTTGTTTGCCAACTCAGTTGTATAAAAAAAAAAGAACCTCATCATGTACATATATAGTTGTTATGTTATGTGTGGGACAATCTATAACTCTATACAAATTTGTAACAACCTATGTTGACAATAAATGAATTAAGATGTGCACCAATCTTTAGTTTGAATGAGTTAAATAAATGAATTATAAATGGGTACCGATTATACCGGCAGCAAGTTAACAGCTGTACAAATAACTATTGGTAACTCTCTCAAACCTTTAGCAAAATCATTATAAGCGAATTACCTAAATAGCCTGGATAATAACTTCACCGTTTAGTACTATTCCACACCTCACTTAAGCTCTAGTTTCTTGGACAGTGGTGGCCGTCATAACCACACCATCCTTCCTACTAATATTAACGCAAAAGTTTGTAAGTATGGATGGATGGATGGATGTTTGTTACTCTTTTACGTAAAAACTACTTCTTCTTCTTTCGTGTCAATGTTTACAACTACAACTACAACTACTTGGTTTCAATTTTTTTAAATATATTTTGCCCAGTAGCAGGCCACTTTTATTCCGGCGTCGGTAGCCTGGATCAGGTGCTCCTGGGTGCAGCTGGTAGGGCACAGGGGACATGAAGTCAGGTGAGCCATATTTTAAGTAAGGGCTCCGCATTGACAATGGCTTTGGGTTGGGTCCCTAAACCCCCATTTAATTAGATTTTCTTTAAAAAACTACTGATTGGATTATAATGAAACTTCACAATAATATACCTTATACATCAGAATAACACATAGGCTACAATTTATAAAGATATTGTGTGAATTGTCCAAAATATGACTACTAGCTACTCGAAATACTAATTCTGCGCAGACGAAGTCGCGGGCACCAGCTAGTAATATCATAATTGTGAACTGTTACAACTTTAATATCTGCTCTGATGTTGCACTTCGCCGCACTCACACATCGATGACTGACGTCAATGCAATTCAGAAATGAATTTGTGCAAGTAGGTATACAATATTTTTCTTTTAAAAACTCATATTTTGCGTATATTTTATATATATATATTTTGAAGTATATATATATATATAGTATATATATACAGAGGAAGTTTGAAAGTAGCGCCAGTGACTGAGAAGTTGAAGAGCAAAAGGTTAGCGTGGTATGGGCATGTCATGCGGAGGGAAGAATGCCATGTGACTAGAAGAGTGTTAAATATGAATGTGGAAGGATATAAGGGGAGAGGTAGACCAAAGAAAAGATGGATGGATTGTGTGAAAGACGACATGAGTAAGAAAGGAGTGAATACTGATTTGACGGATGATAGAGGGGAGTGGAAGAGAAAAACATGTTGTGCCGACCCCACATGAAGTGGGATAAGGGCAGGGAGATGATGATGGTTTTGAAGTATGTGTGGAGTAACTTTGAAAGACAGAGTGAGGAACAGTGTGATAAGAGAGCGTTGTGGGGTGAAAGAAGACGTAGTGATGAGGATTGAGAAAAGTATGCTGAGATGGTTTGGTCATGTAGAGAGAATGAACGAAAGAAGATTGACGAAACAGGTGTATAAGGCGAGTGTGAATGGGACCGTTGGAAGGGGAAGACCTAGGCGTACGTTTAGTGACCAAATCGGTGACGTTTTGGAAAAAGGCCAGGTCATGAGTACCCTAAACCGACGAGCATGTATGAGGAATGTGATGAGAGTGAATGAAGCAAAAGAGGTATGTCAGGATCGTAGCAAGTGGAAAACCGTGATCTCTGCCTACCCCTCTGGGAAACAGGCGTGATTTTATGTATGTATGTATGTATATTTTGCGTGACACGTTGCAGTCTGTCTCTCCAGGTACGGACCTGCTTCTTGTCCAGCACCGGCTGCATCAGAGCTGAGTCCCTCTGACGCGAAGTCCCGCTCGATTTTCAAAACACGATTATGCCAACAAAATTGTAAATTGGAAGTCATAAAAGCCTACTTCAAAGTGATCCTAGTGATTTTATTGAAATAAACGCCTTTTGACTTTGACTTTGAGTACTCTGGTTTGGTTTGGTTTAAATAGGGTATGCTATTCATTCAGTTTTTGGGAGTGGTCTTCTTACATTATTCTTCTTAGGTATTAGAATGAAATTTCAACTAAATAATTGGCTTCGCTCTTCCGCTTTATTCCGGTCACAACATGCCCACCGCTGTTTTATGGAGCATCATCATAGTTTTAGTATCATACTTTTGTTGAACATATCGATTTACAGCGTTTAATCACAATAAAAGTTATAAACTAATTAAAATCGCCTAACACACGCTTTCTCTGAACTCGGAGAAAGCATTATAATCTACTAATATGACTCCTTTGACTAATATGACTCCTTTGACTAATATGACTCTGGATTCGTTAATTCACAAAATTGAGTAGTGATTATATGGCCGGCTGAAAAATAGGCCTCTCCATATCTACATACTTACCCACCCGGGATGTCGCAAAGGGCGAGTAACCGAAAAATCTGGACTGTTGAGTGTTAATAAATTATATTTTTTATTGTACTTGGAAACACTACAGTGTGCTGTCAGTCGTTTAGAAACCTGTTAAAAAATATCGTCTCGCTATTAAAATAAAATTATTTCAGAGGTCACCAAATACTTATTTCATATCTGATTACAACAGTTTAGTTCCAAAAAGTTTGTGCACGAAAGGAGCCTCTAAGAGGCGTACTCTAATCCTTTCACTAGGTACACATATTCTTTGACCGTCATACCTCGCCATACCTCAACCTGGTCACTGACCACGTTTATTTGACATACACACTAAAAACACAGAACGGGCATAGGACCATGCAAAGAGTAAGAACACAAAATGATAACAAATAACAAACCTAAGAGACACCTGTGCACGAAAGAGGCGACCTCTAAGAGGCGCACTTTAATCCTTTCACTACACTGATTCTTTCATCGACGGTCATAGGCCCTTTTCAGGGCCACCATACCTCAACCTGGGCACTGACCTAATACAGGATGACCAAGAAAGAATCAGTGACACGACGAAGAAGAAGAAGTAGCAAACAAACGTAGAAGATTAGTTCTATTCTGTGAGCTAGCTATCTTGTGAGCACAGTGTAGAAGCGAGACCGAAGGAAGGCTTCGAAGGAATACCATCGTTATCGATCGACATTCCGGGTGGCGCGTGCGCGATTGATTTGTCGTCGTCCGACTGTCTGTCTGATTTGTGTGGTGCAAGTTATTAATAAATTAAATTATAATTATCCTCGAAAAAAACCGGCTCTGTGCAATGAAGGTATTTTTGTGTGGCTGTACTTTACTAATAATATAAATATTGAATGTGTGACGCGCTGATTATGGTTGAAAGTATACCCATATTCTGGAATAAATTAATAGAATTGAAAATTATATTACGTAACAAAATAATATATATTAAAAATTAGCACTTTTGCTATTCAAAACGATAGTTTAAAATAAAATCTGCATTATGATTTGCTAACGGCTTACAAACAAAAAGGCTTAATTTACTTAGTTTATATACACACACTTCAAAACACGCTCAAACCACCTACCTTTCCGCATTATAAGCCTAATGTTTAATAAAAATCGTCAAACATGTACACCACGTGACAACATTACAAAACGATACCATTTCAACCGCTTATGAATTAGCCCGTACACAGAATAATGCATAGAAACTAACTCGTACGATATTAGAATATAAAGTGTACCAGTGACATCATTGTACGTAACGATCCATGTTGGAACTGTATGAAAATGGAAGAATTGGAACGGAGTGGTTAGCACTAGCTGCTGGTGAGATGGATGCCTTCCCGTGGTGTATATTATTCTTCTTGTCGTATCACTGTTTCTTTCTTGGTCATCTTGTATAGGTCAGTGACCAGGTTGAGGTATGGTGGCCCTGAAACGGGCCTATGACCGTCGATGAAAGAATCAGTGTAGTGAAAGGATTAAAGTGCGCCTCTTAGAGGCTCCTTTCGTGCACTGGTGTCTCTTAGGTTTGTTATTTGCTATCATTTTGTGGTTTACTTTTTGAATGTTCCTATGCCCGTTCTGTGTTTTTAGTGTGTATGTCAAATAAACGTTTTCTATTCTATTCTAGTGTTAGAAGAACACAAGTGTCAAATACCACGTAGCTAGAGCAATTTTTTCTGAGCTTGAGCTCGAGAAACAGCGGCCTAACTGCATACCCGAACCGATAAGTCTATTGACGATAGCGCCAGAAACTAGTGCTATCTTCCCAGACAATGTTTCTACGAAGTATGTAATGAATGGCAGATTAATGTAAAGAGCATTGTTCGAATTTAAAATACACGTTTTGGAATTTATTATGGAAGAGGAGTAAATTTGGTTTCCTGTTGATTTGAATGATTTTTAGCGTAAAACTTTTTTTTGAGAATTGCAGCAAAGTTCTGTTACACATCGCGATATTTTTGTCCTATTCTGTAATTTGTTTTTTTTTACACAGCTGAGGTGGCATACAAGTATACGGCCCAAGTTGGTAAGCGGTTACCGTAGCCTATGAGCACTTGCAATACCAGAGGCATCACGCACGCGTTGCCGACCCCGAACCTTTTCCCCTCCAAAAGAGATCTGGCGACCTTACTCAACGGAGGAACACAACACTATTCTATTATAATAAAGTGATCGTTTGGTATCAGGTCAACGACATTGTAAAACGGTTAAAGCCGCAAGATATCGCTAGCATATAGCTTTCTATATAGCTTTCATCCAAAATAGGTTTTAAATTTATTTCAAAATGATCCTTACTTCCTTTAATTAAAGTTAATTTTGGGTTTGCATGCGATATAGCTCAACGATTTCGCAAACCCCTAAAAGTGAAACTCTATATTGACTTTAAAATCTCTCAAATTAGTAGAAGTAATGTCATATAGCTCGCAGAACCGACAACCGCTGGGGAGTAAAGGTTCTCGAATGGCGACCACGAACCGGGCGACGCATCGTTGGAAGGCCCCACCCACCCGATGGATCGACGACTTTGTGAAGGTTGCGGGAAGTCGGTGAATGGAAAAGGCTCAAGACCGTTCGTCGTGGAACTCTTTGGGGGAGGCCTATGTCCAGCGGTGGACTTCTACAGGATGATGATGATGACATAAAGCAGTGCAAGGCTCGATGTTCTTGTGATATTATTATGTGTTTCCTAACACATGCTATTTAATTTTAATTGTTATTGCTAAAAGTGGGACGATAGACTTGCGGACACAGAAATGGTTATTCAAAGTGATGCCGACTGCGATAAAAGCAGTTATCTACCCGTAAACCGGTATGCCACAAAATTTACTGGTGTTTTTCAATTTTTAAACATTATTTTTATTTGCTCTACAGTCAGATCATCATCTCCCTGCCCTTATCCCCCTTCATGTGGGGTCGGCACAACATGTTTTTCTCTTCCACTCCCCTCTATCAGCCGTCATATCAGTATTCACTCCTTTCTTACTCATGTCGTCTTTCACACATTCTGTCCATCTTTTCTTTGGTCTACCTCTCCCCTCTACAGTCAAATATAGGTTTAAAAAAAGTTTGAAAAATAACACACAGTTACAACTTAAAGAATAATAACACACAGTTACAATTATTTTGTCCTGCAGTAGACACCCACACTCAGAGTACGTTGGCGTGGTTATTATTTCACCGAATTATCCGTAACATGTGATCCCACGCACCCTTTAATTACCGTCATGTTTTGTTCAGATCACGTATTGAGGATCAGCTTAGAAATAGACTATTGCTCAATTCTTTGCCTCAAGATAAATAATTTGCATTTGTTTTCCACAGGTCGTGGGTTAGAATCCCAGTCGAGCACCAAATTTATGTGTGCTAAAGTCAAGTCAAAGTCAAAAGGCGTTTATTTCAATAAAATCACTTGGATCACTTTGAAACGTCTTAGAAACTAGTCTAACCCAAAGTCCTTCTCCATTACTTTAAGAAGTTTGGCTGGCTGGGGTGAGGTCAGCAGGGAGACAATGCACAATCCCACACTTCGAATTACGATAAGAATTAGATACCACTAGCAGTCACCCATCCATATAGAGGGAACGCAGAACATTGATTTACTAAGCCGATCTATTACGAACAACTCGCTCACGTACCTACCTACTATTTGCTTATTTACTAGAAAGCGAACTAACCCAAATATTTTACGTTATCGAGATCACCGTTCAACAAACCGATAACCGTTTAAAATATTTACATGAACTGCATATATTTGATCGCGGTCTGAGTGTTATTAGACCACCAGACCGTCGTATCTGATACCCACAAAATACCCACGATACAGTGAATCTAGTGTGGGATCCAATTTGTATAGGGTTATTTGTAAAATGCGCAAAACCTCAGGGACACGAACAACCCTATAAAGAACATGGTTCAGTACCTCAATTCCAAAAAATGTGCACGATAGAAGCCTCTTCTTCTTCTTGTCATGTCACTGATTCTTTCATGGTCATCCTGTATTATGTTAGTGACCATGTTGAGGTATGGTGGCCTAAGACCGTCGATGAAAGAATCAGTGTTGTGAAAGGATTAAAGTGCGCCTCTTAAGGCTCCTTTCGTGCACAAAAAAAGTGTTAATATGAAAAAAAAAGTGCTGTGTAATGGTTAGTAGAAGAAGATAGCCCAGCCGGCCGGCTGTCTGCTGTAGCCAGGGTTGGTCTGCGAGGAGTGTACTCCAGAGTTCATCAGTTTCACGCTGAACGGGGATTTGCGCTCCTTGATGCAAGCCTCTAAGAGGCGCACTTTAATCTTTTCACAACACTGATTCTCTCTACTATATGACATACTACTGATCTAATACATGATGACCAAGAAATAATCAGTGGCACGACAAGCAAGCAAACAAGTACCTCAATTCGAATAAAGATCACTTTGTTGTCTGTCTGTGTGTCTATCTGCCTGTCTGTTTTAAATTACACACAAATATTCACATACTTGATGTGTCGTGTATACTTGAAACAACGAGTAACATGGTATCTACAAGAAGCGTACCTGAACAAATGCATAATTATCATTAAAAAATTATCTGCCCCGCGGCGATCGAACTCGCACTTCTTGCGTCTCAGTTGGGCAATCACCCACAACGCCACCATGTTCAGACACTTGTGCCAAACTTAACGCTGGCCAAATAACAAAATGTATTCACTTCATTCGCTTTACAAAACAACTCAACTTTAACACATGCTCGCCAACGTACCGTATTTAAATGTAACGAAAACGGAATAACAATACCATAAGAGGTAACTACACGGGCGATTTTGGAGCAACAATCGGCAATTTAGACGGCAAAAGCGATTGGAAATACTAAGTCAAAATGATACAGAAGTTGAACTCTTTTTCGGAATTTCGTTTTGTTTTTCATTTTGGACTAATTTTAGTTTCTCAACTTAAAAAAGCTGAAATAAAATTTTTGTATTGAATCATAGTTTGTAGCTTGGGAAACTATTTTTTGTTAATCAATACATTTAAAAGCTTTTTTCAAACGTTTAATTTTGATTGTACAAAACTTATGATTCAACACGATTTTTCATTATAGGTACTTCATGATTGCAGTTGGATGCTTAGTTAAATTAATTATGTTACATTTTCCTATTTACAAACCTTTTTAAATTAGTTGCTCAAGTTTATTAGGAAACGCGCCGAAAATGAGCCAATCGCACGCCATTACAGACTGCATTACAAAATGCGCGCGAGCGGATGCATACAAATGTAGACGCTACTATCCCCGTGTAGGAGCAACAGCACAAAGCTATACTATATTAAACAGGCAGAGCCAAACGGACAAACGTCGCGAGCGCACTACGTGATCTCGAATAAAGTAAGCCTGGCATTTGGAATGTCCTATAATACTGTAGAGGCACCATGATGCAAGTTCACACAGGATACACCGACGGGGCCGCGGTAGAATCCAACCGGGAACCCGTGATCTTATCAAGTGCTGATGCGCCGCTGAAATAAGCGTTGGACGATGCCTGGTTCGACGACGCATTGGCACTAAGGTGAATGACGGAACATCGATGGTTTTTTAGTCGGTATGCCGCTGGTTGCAAGTGTCTCATTAGCATAAGTAGCCAGTGGAGAGCCCGAGTCCCGAGCCCCTCCGCCTTTCCTCGAGTCGGAGGGGATGCGTAACGCAAGTAGGTACTTTTACTATTTTTCTACTGAGTATGTGTGTCAAATTAATAAACTTATTTTAATTCTTATTTCACAGGCATTAACTAAGTTACAAAGCAACAAAATGTTCACATTATAAACCATTAAAATTTAAAAACATTGTCACCGTCCCAAACGACGCGTGCGCAGACTTCCAAACCGCAGCTACCTACCGCGCACGCGCCGATATCGATATGAATTTAAATCGGATTAGTACTGCGCTACATTTTATAGCTCGTGGTCGAAGTGGTTTGGAGGTAATTTGCCATGAATTTGTCAAATGTGGTCATAGTGGTTTTACTATTAAATAAACCAAGCACCATTTACGGTAAACAGGGTATGTACCTATAGGTATAATAATACATTTTGAGACGTTGTATTGTTCGGGAATCTGAGTAATATCTTCTCGTCGCACACAACGCAGGGCCTCAAGACTTAAGTTTACAATCAGTGCATGTTGCTATAGATGACATATGGCACTGAGACTTGATCACTAACTATTGGCCTTATACACAAGCTAAAAGTTGCACAACTGGCTTTTGGGAGAACTATGCTCTTTGCGTTTCACTACGAGGAAATCCGTATCCACAAGAACTTATAGGACCGACTTAGCTCTCAGAATTAGCAAGTTGAAGGTGCAGTGGGCAGGCCATATAGCTCGCAAAACCAACAACCATTGGGGTATAATGGCTCTTGAATAGCGACTACCCTATGGTCCGATGACTTTGTGAAGGTTCCGTGAAGTCGGTGGACGGACTTCACGGAACCTTAGAAGGCTAAGAAGGCCTAGAAGGTTTGTATTAGTCTTTTTTTACCTACGCTTTATTTTATTTTGTGAGATTGTTACCTGCTGTTGTTTCTTCTGTTTGCTTTTATCTCTGTCTGTGCTGTGTTTGTGTGTATGTCAAATAAACAATTTATCTATCTAACTAAAGAGCATTCGTCGTGGCACACATTGGGGGAAAATTAAGTACGAAATTGGACTTAGGTATAGCTCTAGAAAGTGTAAATGTAAAATAGAGGAGAGTGTCTGGACTAATGATGACTTCGATGATGTAGCAGCCGAGTGCCCCGCTTAAACACATGAAGTGCGGGTTCGATTCGGGTGTTATGATGCCGTAGCAGACATAGTTTTGGATGCGATACGTCGGATCGGGACGCTGTATGTGACTGTTGGGAATTATATAATTTCTAATTATTAGTATATACAACTATTATTCACATATATTTAATTAAAATCTCTTTATAAAATACATTTTTTACTACAAAAGCACATCTTAATATCAAAAAAGAATATGAAAACAACTATTATAGTACTATAAAAATGGAGAACCACCGACCGCGAAGCTCGGCTCAAGCGGTCGGTGGCTAGGGCTGCAGAGAGAGGAACCTCCTGACTATGCGTGCCGAGTCCAGGAGTACCGCCCTCTGTATCTGGCCCTTCACCCAGCTGTCTGGCGAGAGCCTCTTAATTATTATTATTATTTTACTTATTATTTCAATAAAATCTCTGGGATCACTTTGAAACGTCTTAAAAACTAGGTGAAGCTACTAATATGAGTAGGATGATGTGACCTCCCCAAAAACAATTTCGCAATTACTGGCCTATGACATAAACTAAAAGCTATTAAATTAAATACGCATTCTTACTAAAACGCACTATAAAATCACAAACAAACAGTCAATGAATCATTGTGTAAATTTTTGGTTTTTTTAAGAAACGGCCACCGTCATATGTATTTTAGAATATAGCGGAGATTCACCAAACTTCAATATGTATTTATTATTTGAAATCGGAGTGATCACTCTGAATATCCTATCCTACTATCCTATCCTACTAATATAGTAAATGCGAAAGTTAGTGAGGATGTAAGGATGTGTGTTGTTCAATCACGCCGTAACGGCTCAACCGATTTCGTTGAAACTTGGAATAGATAATTTTTTTTATCATTTATTATTTTATTATTTGATTTTATTTTGGAATTTTGGGAAAACTTACAGCTAGAACAAAAATAAGCAATAATAATATAAACACATGAAAAATTAAATGCAGCTAAGGGCTATTTACAAGTTTCCACTGATAGCAAATTAATTAAGTTATTATTTTACCTAGAATAGCATTAAGCTACTTTCTGTGTAGGTACCACTCGGGCAAAGCCGTGGGTGGAAGTTAGTTTGGAATGATTAAATGTATGCCTTTTCTTCCGCTTAATTTAGGTACGTGGTGAATACAATATTGTTAAACCAAACACACTTGCTAACAAAGTTCATCAAAATCGGTTATTTGGGGGGCAAAATATATTTTTTATGATAGTAGTCATCATCATCATCATCAACAACAACCTGTATAAGTCCACTGCTGGACATAGGCCTCCCCCAAAGAGTTCCATGACGAACGGTCTTGAGCCCTTTCCATCCACCGACTTCCCGCAACCTTTACAATGTCATCGGTCTATCGGGTGGGGGTCTTTCAACACTGCTTATGATAGTAGTATAAGTGGACATTTATTATTTGTATTCGTAGGCTGTTCAAAATATATAACAGCACGGTAGAAAAATAGCTGTGGCCGCTTTTCAAAAAACAGCATAACCTTTAGAAACAAAAGCGCGCACGTTCACTAATCCATCACGCAGCCTTGAACCGGAGACAATGCATCCTCCTCCGGAATCAAACCCACACTACGTAGGCCTACTTTCGATTTCACACGGTGTGCCTTGATAGTCATAGATTGATGGCTATGCAGGACGGCTGACAGAAGGTTAGCGCAAGTTCAAACTTTCTCAAATTCTTTGTTGTACATTACATGGAAAATACTCAAAGGAGATAAGAAAGAAAGATTTTGAATTCACCTAAACTTACAATGGTCTTTTAAGTTACGCGATCATCGGGCCACACCGCACGCACCGCACGTACAGCACGCAACGTACCGAACGGAATTTCCGGTGCATGCCATATTCCGTTCATTTTATTCGTATCATCCGAATTATCCTATTAAAAATGAATAATAAGATATTTTTTACAAAAACTAAAAACTGACTTCAAATTTCTGAATATTTACAAGATTAATGTTCTAACCTCTTTTTTTTGTTATCAACCTCTTTGCGTTTTGCTTACCTACTGAGGATGACACTGGCCACCTACACTTTCGAATAAAAAATAAAAGTTAGTATGACATCCATTAATCATCAATAATAACTCTTACGGTACTGACTGACTGGTAGTGACCAAACGTAGTGGTTTTATTCTCTTTGAAAATCAACGCAGAGCCTAACCAAAATCCTAAGAGTATGAAATGTAGGGTAGTGTAACGTATGGGTGCACAGAAAGGAATTCCTAACACACAACCCCTAAGGTTAAAGTTTATGTAAAAATAGCAGCAACCGAACGAAGTCGCGAGTTAAAATACAGCTGACTTGAGAACCTCCTCCTTTTAGAAATCGGTTTAAAATGGAATAAACATACTAAAGTCTCATAGATAAGATAAAATATTTCTTTCTCAACAAACGTCATAAAATACGGATTGTACATTGCTAGGAGAACGAACGGTCATTGGGGCAGAAAGGTTCTTGAGTGGACCACGGAAAGCACAACGTAGGACAGCCCTAATTTGCACACACACTTTGCACTGAATATTATTTTTGCTTTAGACATAATAATTTTAATTATACATTAACTAGGAGAAGCCACTGGCTCTTGAAATACAGTTTAAAACTAGTTCAGGAGCCTATGGATACAAATAAGATTGTTAAATGTTTATTATGTCAATAAAAACATTTTTTCTTCAAAAAAAAAAAAACAGGTCCACTGGTGGTAGTGGGCCCGCCTTCCGATCCACAGGTTTTGGGTTCAAATTCCGGTCGTGCACAAATCGATTTGCCATACCGAAAATTTGATCGTGTGTAAACCGAAATGTCCTTAATGTGACATGTGACATGTGCACGAAAGGAGCCTTTAAGAAACGCACTTTAATCCTTTCACCACATTGACTATTTCAACGAGGGTCGTAGGCTCTTTGCGGGGCCACCATACCTCAATCTGATCGCTGACCTAATACAGGATGCCCAAGAAAGAATCAGTGACGCGGAAAGAAAGTACATTAACCTTCTTTTGTCTCTCAAACTTCCTCATCTGCAAATAAAAGCAAATAAAATTAGGTTTTTGTGTCAACAGCCCTCGCAATTTTATTGGCTTCGAGCACACAGCGCGGAGAGCAAGACCAACCATTCTCGAATATCGTACGTAGGTATTTACGTTCCGTTGAACTGCGGCCGATTCGCTCCATTCACTACGCAAATAGTGGCTGCCGTGATACGCGGATGGAACTGTCTTGATACTTTAAAAGTTTGAAATTAAATCTCTATTTTAGTTTATATAGCTCTGGCAACCTTACTTACCGCAGGAACACAACACTATTTGAAACAAATAATGTTAATAGGTTTAAATCTTCTGTAAGCCGTAGGTACCTCGCCAGGTGGGCTGCTCCAATTCATAGTTATTTAATGCATAGAACCATAGTTCGAATGACGCTAGCATCGAAAATCTTGGGCAGATTAACATCTGGTTACTTTATATATATTTATATTTTATATTTATTAAAAAAAAACTTTATTTACAGAAAGAAACTTAAAACTAATACAAGTTAATATTTACAAAATACACAAGAAACAGTTGAGCCATCTAAAGACCGTTACAAACGATCTATAGATAGCTTATATTTATTTATTACACAAATGGAATACAAATGAATGGAAGTAAATGTCTTAAAACCTATGTTAGGTTTGTCTAGACATTAGGTTCTCGTTATTGAATGTAAGAAAAATTGATAAAAATTGATTGACTTATGATAGCATTATTTTAGTTTAATTTGTATTTACTTATTACTGCAAAATGTAGGCATGTACCAATGTTCGGACATGCCTCTGACCCCCTTAGACATCTTTTAGAACCAATGGGAGATCAGATCTACAATTTTTGGGGATAAAAATCTTTAGACAATTATTTTTTATTGCTGATTAATGACTATGACTATGCCGACTATGAATATGCGTGGTGGCCCCGGCTGAAGAATAGGCCCCTCCATATCTACCTATCCGCGGATGTCGTAAGAGGCGACTAAGGGAAAAAAGCTAGGGGATGGGCAGCAGCGTCCCTCATTTTAACAACGATAGCTCTAACTGCGCTCGCCAACCGGCATGCCCAGCGTGGTGAGTATGGGCAAATCCCCCCACATGATAAGGAATTCGCTCTGTCTGTGGGGGAAGCCATGTTCAGGACGTCCAACTGCTGAAATGATGATGATGATGAATGAATATGAATTATGAAGATTATGCTGCCGCAGTACATCAGCACTAAGAACCTCACAAGTAATTTAAGACAGCGTTGATTCACCGCGAGTAAGCACGGGAGCGGGCCACTCCGCCACGCTCGCAGCATTACCTATTTAGAACTTAATGGCGATCACAGTTTTTGCTTTTTAGCATCTGCCCCTTCAGCGAACATTGTTGCAGGGTACCTGGTTTCCTGATGTTCATTAGAGATTTGAGATTGAGCAAGAAATACTGAGTTTGGATTTAAAAAATCTCTAACACGGACTTAAGATTTTACTTTAATAATTTGTTAAAAAAAACAAACGAAACTTTCGTGAGTATATTTATCTAAATTGGTGTTTATAAATAAATAAATAAATATTCCGGACATATCACACACAGTCAACTGATCTCAAACTAGGCATAGCCTGTACTATGGGTACCAGAGACTGATATACATAATAGATATAATATATATATAACACCCAGACACAGAACAAACACCTGTGTTAGTCACAAATGTTTGTCCAGTGCGGGAATCGAACCCGCTACCTGTAGCGCAGAAGGCAGAGTTACTACCAACTGAGCTATGAGGCCAGTTTAGGAAGACTCTTTGTATATTGTCTTACTATATAGTCGCATGTTTAATTTAGTTACCTGATCGTACGTCTGAACTGAAAATCAGCGCTGTTAACTCGTTAGCAGCACATGCTGAGCTCAGGGCTTTTTATACTTACTGTACATGGCAGCGCTTTCCACGCACTTACCTACGAGTACACTTGTTTTCTCTCATTCTGTCCACTTCTATGGTTTTTGTATTTGTGTGTGTCTTACTTTTGTTCTTGTTGTTGTGTACAGTTTGTGTGAATAAATGATTTCTACTTTCTACTTTCTGTAACATGACGGCTAAGAGCCTGTATACTTTTCAAACAGACAGATTACCCTATTTCCTGCATAGATAAAGCCGTAGTCAAACGGTTTGCGATATTTCATTTAAAGTTAGACGTAATTGAGCTTTAATATCTTACGCCCTCAAATGTCAAACTCAAAATTATCTGTACGGCTTCACTCGCGTGGATATTTGTTGTTCAATCAAGCCGTAAAGACTCAACAGATTTCATTGAAATTTGGAATAGATAAAGTTATTTACCTAGAATAGAATTATGCTACTTCTTAGTAGGTACTACGCGAGCGAAGCCGCAGTCAGAAGCTAGTTAAAACATAGGCTTAAAATGTTATGGTAAAAAAATAAGTCAAGTCTCTTCTTTTCTAACTGGAGAAATCATCTTACACGCTCCTTCATAAAAACGATTACGTTTCCTATTTCTAACACAATTTTGCAACGCAACAAAATGAATCTGAGTCATCTCATCGTTTCATAAGCCGCCCACGGCGCCTGTCTCTATGAACCGCGAGAGCAGACTAATCAGCTGTGATTCATAAGTGTGGATTAGCCCTTATTTAGAGCTAGGTACCTAGCTAGTTTAAGTCGTTCCGGTTTATTATGAAACTGGGTTCAGATGAGGACTAAATAACCCTGGTTTTGTGACGTGTTATTTCATACAGTTACTTTTTGTCATAATGTCAAATGTATGAAATGACACGTCACAAAACCAGGGTTTAAGTCAGTCCTCGTGTAAACCCAGTTTCATAATAACAAGGAAAATGATTATATGCAACCTAAAAATCATCCTTTATGACATTTTCAAGGATAAAAAAAATTAAAAAAATAAAAATTCACCAAGAATTCCTACACACAGTTATAAAGATACAATTGGTAATTTACATGTTTTGGTATGTATGTAGGTAGACATGAGCCCTTGGGGATCTTGGAAGATGTTTCTTCCCTTAACATGCTTATGTTTGGATTATTTGAGCCTTCAAAGAGCCTTCAAAGATCCTCCTCGTCCTCCTCCTATTTATTTTTTGTAAAATTGTCACTCCGATTTTTACGAGAAACATTAATTTTCGCAAATTCATCACACTTCGAATCGGGGATATAAACCACAATCACGCCCCCTATCGCATTACCATATGACACATTGTCTTGTCAATCACCTGCGCACGCGCAGTATATCGACTGATCTGCATAATATAGGGTGTCCTAGAAGGAGCGTGATAAGTAGCAGGCCATTATGCTGAATTTAGTCAAGGGTATAATGTTAATAGTTGTTCATCTATGACTTTGTTTGACCACGGTGACATTGTATTGTAAACCATATTGTTGCATAGTATAGTCATAATCATCATCATCATTCCAGCCGTTAAAAGTCCAGCTTGGCAAATTCCCCCAAATGATAGTAAGTTTAGTAAGCGTGATTTCCAGACGCGGGTTGTCGAGCGCAGTTAGAGCTATCGTTGTTATAATACAGGACGCTGCTACCCATCCCCTAACTTAGTCCCATCCCTTAGTCGCCTCATACGACATCCACGGGTTGGAGATAATGTGGAGTTGGAGGGCCCTATTCTTCATTGGGGCCACCACGGCCTAATTGGCTACAATTTGACATTTACTATCGTATTGCAAACATAACGCAATCATGAGTTATTTGTGCTCGGGCCAGAGTTGTCAATGCCGTTAGCGGTCACCCATCTATTTGGCTGTTACGAGTAGACAAGCTACAATCACGAAAGCAAGAGATATATTGCCCTGAACGCGTAACGCTATCTTGAATTATTCAGGCCACTGCATTCAGTTTTTAACAGACACCCTGTATTTGTACAATACGATCAGAACACGGGAAATCCCTAATATGTTGGCAGACACTGCAGTGCAATATTTTATGGAAAATCGAACCCTTTTATAGGTTTTATTGCTGTTGCAACAATTTTCTTTTGCATTGCGCATTGTTCTGTGTAATCGGACTGTGTATCTGCAATCTGATGGGGAATCTTTCAATCATCATTGTAGTGACTAGTATTTAAGGATACCTGCATTCCTTAACTTATGCTGTCTCCGGGGGACAACTGACAGTAGAAAGTAGAAATCATTTATTCACACAAACTGTACACAACAACAAGAACAAAAGTATGACACACGCAAATACAAAAACCATAGAGGTGGACAGAAAGAGAGAAAACAAGTGTAGGTATGTGCGTGGAATGTGCTGCCAAGTACAGTAAGTATGAAAAGCCCTCAGCATGTGCTGCTAACGAGTTAACAGCGCTGATTTTCAGCTCAGGGCTGCAGTGACGTACGATCTGGTAACTAAAATAAACATGCGACTATATAATAAGACAAGAGAATATACAAAGAGGTCTACAAAAAAAAAAACAATAAACAGAGGGAGAATAAATACAAAAATATAACTCATAAATAATATAGAGTTTTAGTTCAGTGACAGATAACAGATGACACCTGAGATGGAGAGATGGATACATACTCTCTGGGAGTCAGTCAGTCTGTGGTCAATCCGGCA
Source organism: Anticlea derivata (assembly GCA_947579855.1). Lineage (NCBI taxonomy): Eukaryota > Metazoa > Arthropoda > Insecta > Lepidoptera > Geometridae > Anticlea > Anticlea derivata. Next base: position 11,609,184 of record OX388270.1, read on the forward strand.
CGAGCAGGCGCGCGGGAAGTCACTGTGAGACTGTGAGATATTATATGTAATATAATAATAACGAGGGAGTTGTCCTGCTAGGAACCAGTGAGATGAAAGGCATACACCACAATCATCATCATTTCAGCCGTGGGACGTCCACTGCTGAACAAAGGTCTCTCATAGATTTCCAGAGTGTACGATCTTGTGCGGCCAAATGGCTCCCAATGGCTTCTATGAGGCAATTCCAACTAATGGGGGCCGTCCAACGCTGCGTTTTCCGCTAAACTTTAAAAATATTTTTTTTGTAACAAAGAAAGATTAAAATATTTAAAATTGAGCTATCTAAAGACCTTTGCAAACGATCTTTAGATTGATATTGAACGAATAATTGATTGATTCATCTCCAAATATAAAAAAAGCTTTTGGTTCTAGGACTGACATGCCAACAACTAGATAAAAGCTAAGTTTTCGAAACCCAGGTTTCAATGGAAATGGTAAAATGGGCAAAACCCAACACATTATACTCAACATGTGGGTTCCGCAGTGTCTCGCATAATAATGCAAGGAACCCGCATTCACTCTGTTATAAAATTCATTGGGTTTTAGAAAACAGAATTGTTTTCTTCTTGGCTTCTCAAACTTGTGTGATTTTACTGACGGCGTGTGATTTTATTTAATTTATTTTCTGATCTTTGCAATATTGTTGGGCTATCAACGACCTTTGTGGCGTAGCGGGCAAGCGCCCTTCTGAGATACAAGGGTCCCAACCCTTCGATTCCCGTTGCGGGACATTTGTTTGCGCATTCAGCAAATATTTGTTCCGGGTCTGGGTGAGGGTCTGGGTGTACCATGGTACTCTTAAGTTCTTATACCCACAATATAGGAAATCCTAGTGAGGGGTCAGGATATAGTCAGGTATTTGACTGTAGGGTGTTATTTATATCTCACGCCGTTTACTGTATTCGGTCCCAAACGGACACTTTCGAAAAATAATATAGATGAACCTCCCACTAGGCCAACATGGCTCAGTACGAATATTATAAATAATAATAATAAGTCATTTATTTCAGGCAACACAGCAAAGTACATGTACAAATACAGGGCCCATAGATATATATACCTTAAAACTAAAATACATAATAATAGTTTAAAGGTATATATATCTATGGGCCCTGTATTTGTACATGTACTTTGCTGTGTTGCCTGAAATAAATGACTATATTATGATTATATTAGTATAAACCAATAAAACCTTTGTCTTATTCTCGATGCTCGACTGCGCACGAGCCAGACTTGGATCTCAGCCAGGAGGGGTGACGAAAATGGATGGGCGGTGGTCACCGAAATTACCGATTCTTGTGGCAGCGTGATACGAATATTGATTAGTAGAAGCCAATAAAAAATTTACATCGATTTCTCGCACATTTTTTAATTTGACTTGCAATTTAAACACCGATAGCATGTTTTGGCTTTTTTTTCTAAGTTTATTCCATATTGTCCCGTTATGTACACACCGACCAAAGGATCTGTAATAGCTTTTTATTATTGCCTTTCAAATTGGATCGCTGGTATTTCCTATTTTTACAAAGATAGCTCTCACTGCGCTGTCCAACCCGCGTGTCCAGCGTGGTGACTATGGATTTCCCCACAGGATAGGAATTCGCTCTGCAATCTGTGGAAGGCCATGTTGAGCAGTGAACGTCTTACGGCTGAAATTATGAAGATGATGATAGTTCAGAGTTTATAAATAAGTATAATAATGTATAGTATAATAGTGTATAGTATTTAATCATATCCAGTCCACTCCATCCAAAGGTTGTCTGGTAGAGATCGCTACTTCAGCGATAAGGCCGCCCATTGTTCATCACATAGTTTAGTTTTTATTGTTTTTTTGTTAATGTTTGTACTTTTTATGGTGTGCAATAAAGCATTTTCTATCTTCTATCTATCTATAAGTACTTCTTCTTCTTGTTGTCGTGTCACTGGTTTTTTCTTGGTCATCCTGTCTTTGATCAGTGACCAGGTTGAGGTATGGTGGCCCTGAAAAGGGCCTATGACCGTCGATGAAAGAATCAGTGTAGTGAAATGATTAAAGTGCGCCTCTTAGAGGCTCCTTTCGTGCACAAGTACTTAATTAAACTGATATTTATATTTTTTAATTATTTGTTAGCGTAATTTTACTTAAAGTTGGAAAAATGTAGGTGTCGCTCCTATGACTAATTACTAGTAACATTATGCTGTGTAGGTTTGACTGACGAGCTAAATGAATTGCATTGTGAAATACTTTGATCTGAGATAGCCTGCGATGGGCTGATTTTATCTTCGCGTAGGTTTAGTTGATTGATTTTACAGTGGTTTAAATCAGTTACTACTGAATTAGAAGTAAGAATAATTCGTACCAGTTGTGTCAGCCATAATAAACCCACAAGTAAAGCGGACTATGGTACCCGGGGACCACGCGACACATGCCACATTAAACTTTAGGTAATGGAACTCGTTGGGTGAGGCTTATGTCCAGTAGTCCACTTATAGGAAGAGATAGGGCACAGCGAGATTTTCTAGTTCTAAATTGGAGCAGCCCACCTCGGGAGGTACCTCCGCCTTACAGAAGATCGCAGCCAAATAACATTATTTGTTTCAAATAGTGTTGTGTTCCTGCGATGAGTAAGGTTGCCAGAGCACTTTAGAGGGGGATGGGATTCGGGGTCGGCAACGCGTGCGTGATGCCTCTGATATTGCATGCGCTCATAGGCTACGGTTACCGCTTAAAAGCAGGTGGGCTGTATGCTTGATTGCCACCTAAGTTGTATAAAAAAGAGTGGACTTCTACAGGTTGATGATGAGAACAGAAAAATTCGTGCAGAAGCACGTTTGGAACTTAGAACAAGTATTTTTGAACCTAGGAACGGTTTCTCGCAGTAATGTGCCAAGCAAAATTTTCACCCATGTTATCCTTGATAGTACTCATAAACAATTCCCTCTCTCGTGTGGCAAGTCAAAGGTTAGGTTAGTATAAAAATGATCATTCGATAGGCTGTGACACCTGCGCGGGCGCACATCGGTCAATGCGGCGATGTGTGCGGCCGCATGGATGGTATTGTGCAAAGTCCGTTTTGGAATAAGTACAATTTTTTTTGAGATGCCTATTTTTGGCAGGAATATTTTGTACATGTAATTAAAGTTATTGGTAGTTGTAACAAAATAAATTACCGAATATTTACTAAGAAAAAAGTAGACAAATAGCGGGATTCTAATATCATAATAATTGTAAAAGTGAGCCTTGTCATTTGTATTTGTATTAAAACCTTAATTTGACGGAAAATTCCTTGCGCGAATTCTGCATCTTTCATTATTCAATTTTAAAAATATGCACAGTAGCAACAAATGAACTTCCCTTTATACTCTGGCTTTACACTTCGTTATCTTCATAATTATGCCACAATACAGATGAAGATGGTAGGTACACGGTTAAGATAAAATTTCAAAAACAACCAGTTGAATAGGATGAATTTTTCTAGTATTTCCTCTAGTATTATTTCTCTATAGTTGCTTGCTTGCTTGATTTTCGTGTCACTGATTCTTTCTATGTCATCCTGTTAGGTCAGTGACCAGGTTGAAGTATAGTGGCCCTGAAAAGGGCCTATGACAGTCGGTGAAAGAACCAGTGAAGTGAAAGGATTAAATTGATCCTCTAAGAGGCGCACTTCTCTAGTAGGCAGTATTTGCATTTAGTCCAGTGGTATAACTTTGAAAATTGGTAATTACATCTTACGTGTAATACAGAATCAGATAGGTAAGATCGTAAGATCACATCTTCAGTTGTTTTAGGAAAATTAAATGCTTGTTTCACTCGTGCATACATTTTCAAAGCGAAAATGTGAGAGTAATATTCGCGATCGCAGTGAGCGCGCGCGCAATGCATCACGGTAACTAATGCAGCCACGCTGTAGACATTTGCACTGGCTTAACTGCAATGATGAGTGTCTGTGGAATATTGTACATAGTAGATAGCATGATCATCATCATCATCATCAACAACAACCTGTAGAAGTCCACTGCTGGACATGAGCCTCCCCAAAGGAGTTCCGCGACGAACGGTCTTGAGCATTTTCCATCCACCGACTTCCCGCAACCTTTACAATGTAATCGGTCCATCGGGTGGAGGGCCTTCCAACACTGCGTCGCCCGGTTTGTGGTCGCCATTCGAGAACCTTTACTCCCCAACGGTTATCGGTTCTGCGAGCTATATGGCCTGCCCACTGCCACTTCAACTTACTAATTCTGAGAGCTATGTCGGTGACTATGAAAATTAAAATTGTGATATATGCTATTCCAGACTATAATCTATCTCTGTGCCAAATTTAACCAAATCCGTTCGGCCCAAACGGCCGAATTGAATTGGTTTGAACCACAAACATCCAAACATCCTTACAAACTTTTGCATTTAGTAGGATATTTCGAAAGAGATTGTGCACAGCGAGATTTTGTCGCTCTAAATTGGAACAGCCCGCCTGGGAGACCTCTGCCTAATAGAAGATCGCAGCTAAATAAAATTATTTGTAGAAAATGCTACATTTGGTTGGCAACGCATGCGTGATGTCTGTGGTATTGCAAGCGTTCATAGACTACTGTTACCACTTGCCAAATGTGGACCAAATGTTTGCCCATAGTTGCATAAAATAAACAAACATACAACGCCGATTCGTCCAAATTTTATGAGATATCTTCGCTCGCTCGATCAATTAAGTTGGGTAGTAAAATGACACAGAAATTGGAACAACCTTACCTTGACTTATTTTACTTTTCCGAGAGAAGACAAAGCTCAGTGCACACCACAAAAAAACCGTATTGTCATAGTTTACAATAATGAGTAACGGCTTAACATAATCAGGTGAAGGTCCGCATTGTCTGCTGGGACTGTATGTGTATTGTTGTATGACTCATTATGAACGTAATTTGGCTTAATTATTTCATACACGTAGATGGAATAGCCTTTTGAATGAACTTTGCCGTGTAAATAGAAACATGGCTGACACATGACGTAGTCAGAATAGCCGTGATTGCCGTGGTGGCCCCGGCTAAAGAATAGGACCCATTCTATCTGCCTACCCGTGGGTATCCTAGTAGCGACTAAGGGAAAAAAACTAGGGGATGAGCTGCCATTTTATTGAAATAAACACCTTTTGAGTTTGAGCTTGAGCAGCGCCTCAAAAAAGATTGACATTGTTTTCTCAAACAGCTGAATAGTTCGAGTTTAAACTGATTTAACGTATTAACAGACGATTCTTGCATATCATCATCAGCCCGTTGAAGTCCACTGCTGGACATAGACCTCCTCCAAAGAGTTGAACGTACGGTCTTGAGCCGTTTTCATCCACCGACTTCCCGCAAGTTTCCTCAGCGAAATCTCGTTAACGATCAGTCAAGTTTTCCACCTGCCCACCCGGAAGAGAAGACGCCTGAAGATAATCCAGGAAAACAATTATATTGGCGAGAGTGCTAAAGCTGTTAGCACAGTGCAAATAGAACAGCTGTTGTGTTCTGAGTCATCTAAATCTATGGGTACACGTTTTCATTAAAATATCCCTGTTTCATAATATGTATTCTAAGCCGAAAGTTATTCTACACCCAATAGGCAATATTTTTTATTCTATGACTTTGAGAATTCTCGATTTTTCATTCAAAAATCAATATGTCAAAATCATTTGGAACTCTAATTATTAAGCTATTTAATATTAATCCTGTGGGTCAATCTTGTGTCGAATTGCTAGTGCGTTAAATTATTCCTTACAAAGTTGGTACAAATCGAACAACAGCGGATTATTAAAAGTTCTGAAAAAAAATATGAAATCAGAAATATTTAATAATAGCTTTCGCGTGCGGCTTTTTTTTTTTTTTTATACCACTGAGGTGGTAAACAAGCATGCTGCCCACCTGTTGGTAAGCGGTTACCGTAGCCTATGAGCGCTTGCAATACCAGAGGCATCACGCACGCGTTGCCGACCCCGAACCCCCTCCCCCCCCTAAAGAGCTCTGGCAACCATACTCATCGCAGGAACACAACACTATTTGAAACAAATAATGTTATTTGCCTGCGATCTTCTGTAAGGCGGAGGTACCTCACCAGGCGGGCTGCTCCAATTCAGAACGAGAAAATCTCGCTGTGCCCTACCTCCTCCTAAAGGCTTTTTCGCGTCGTACCTATCAAGATAATAGCCTATGTGCTAATATTCCAGACTATACCTAATCTATTTCTGTTCTCGATACTCAAAAGGGTAAACAATAATTTTCCTTGTTGGCATATGAATGACAAAACCAAAACTGGCAAGGAAAGTTCCTCTCAAAACGTCCCGTTTATTGAGTTAGCCGTTCTACCTCGGCTGTGTCATTAATAGCTACGATATCGGTTAACTTCTCTGTGATTTTATGGTGTGTGGTATCACGTGGTGTTATTTCAGTGATATTGTTCCTAGTAAGTTATAGTCGCACTAGCGGCTAACGATTATTGTGTACTTAGGGCCACACCCAGAGCGCTCAATGACCTTAATCGTTCATTAAATATAGCTCTAAAGTAAAATTTCCAGCGAAGACTAAAGCCCGCTTACACTATGCAAGTGTCTTGCACCAAAAATGTATGCATCATTTCAGCCGTAGTACACACAGAACACTCAGGTTGTGGAATGATCTCCCTGCTAAGGTTTTCCCTAAGGACTACAGTATGGGGTTCTTCAAAAAGGGCGCTTTGAACTTTTTAAGGGGTTGGCAATGCGTGCTTGATGCCTCTGGTATTGCAAGCGTACATAGGCTACGGTGACCACTTACCAACAGGTGGGCCGTATGCTTGTTTGCTACCTTAGTTGTATAAAAAAAAATAAGTACGGGGCATTAAATCCCCCTACAGCTGAAATGATGCATTCATTTTTGATGCAAGAAACTTGCATGGCTTAAACGGGCTTTTGTCCATACTCGCCACGCTGGGCATGCGGGTTGGCAAGCGCAGATATACTATTGTTGATAGGGAACGCTGCCTATCCCATAGCTTTTTTCCCTCAGTCGCTTAAGACATCCACGGGTAGTAATGGAGGAGTCTAGTCTTCAGCCGGCACCAAATTCAAAATAATGCAATCAGTATGGACTAGGTACTATGCAATTATTGCAATTATTTCGACGTGGACGATAATATGTACCGGAAATGAAGCGTAAAAACTTTCAAAATTAGTGTATAAATATCGGTAGTACTTAGGCGTTACTACAAAATGTGAATATTTTAATATAAATCTATTTGTAGGTTAGTAATATCTTCGGACGTAGCACTCATATAATTATGATAGAACTTCACTTACAGGTCATTATCATCATTTCAGCCGTACGACATTCACTTCTGAACATGGCCTCCCCAACAGACAGAGAGCAAATTCCTTATCATGTGGGGGGATTTGCCGATACTCACCACGCTGGGCATGCGGGTTGGCGAGCGCAGTTAGAGCTATCGTTGTTAAAATGAGGGACGCTGCTGCCCATCCCCTAGTTTTTTTCCCTTAGTCGCCTCTTACGACATCCGCGGATAGGTAGATATGGAGGGGCCTATTCTTCAGCCGGGGCCACCACGGCCAAGGAACTTACAGGTAAGTTCGTTTAATCATTAATGATTGCATTGACTTCATTGTATTCAACTAGCAAGGAACTTGTACGGTTTAGTTGGGCCTTTACTTACGAACATAAATATCGTGAAAGTTATTTATTGTCTCTGATTGGCACCTAATCCTTTCACCACAATCATCATGTCAGGCATAGGCACTGCGGTAGGCACATAAAAGCCCGATTTCCAAAATTTCATCTCTATCAACATAAACTCTTCAGAATGCTTCATAGATTTTCCGAGAAATATAGATAAATGATAAATTTTTCTTGTATGGTCTACCACAGCAACCGGCGCGGCGTCGGTGAAAGAATCAGTGTGTGAATTCTTTCACTACTCTGATTATTCACCGACGGTAATAGGCCCTTTTCAAGGCCACCATACCTCAAGCTGGTCCCTGACCTGATACCGGATGACCAAGAAAGAAACAGTGAATCGACAAGCAAGCAAGCAACCTTTATTATGTCCCACCATCTAGTTGGGGGCTGTTCTACGCTTTCACCAGCAAACATTACTGGCCCTTATCATGTACACCGTACCTTAACTAGGTCACAAACCTAATGCAGGATGACCAAGAGAGAACCAGTGACATTCTTCTTCTTCTTGTCGTGTCACTGGTTTTTTCTTGGTCATCCTGTCTTTGATCAGTGACCAGGTTGAGGTATGGTGGCCCTGAAAAGGGCCTATGACCGTCGATGAAAGAATCAGTGTAGTGAAATGATTAAAGTGCGCCTCATAGAGGCTCCTCTCGTGCACATGTCACATGTCTTCGAATTTTTTAGGTTCTAGGACATGCCGGTTTCCTCACGATGTTTTCCTTCACCGTTTGAGAGCACTAGCATAGCGGACATAAATTTTCCGAATGGAAAATCTATTGGTGCACGACAGGTTTCGAACTCACGACCTGTGGATCGGAAGGCGGGGCCACTACCACCCCTCCAACAGTGCTCTCAGTGACATGACAAGTAAGCATCTTAATGGCTTTAATCCAAATCTCAAATTAGGGCTCCCCAATAGATTTCCTGAGCAACCCATTTGGTGTTGATTTCTTAGCTTGACCCGAGGAACAGTGTACAACTGTACAAGTGCCTTTATGTAGGTACAGGTAGACAGCCCGACCAATAAATTAGGGTATTTAATTATTAATTTCTTTAAGTGCGATACAAGATATATTCGATCTGAGTCTGGATCATGTGTAGCCAACGATTTTATTTGTTTTATAGAGTGGACAGACTAGTGAAAACATAGAGATCACCGCGTTATCCTACTAATATTATAAATGCGAAAGTTTGTGACGATGTGAGATTATATCTTAATAATAATAATAAATAATAAATATTCCGGACATATCACACACGGTCAACTGATCCCAAACTAGGCATAGCCTGTACTATGGGTACCAGAGACTGATATATATAATAGATAAATATTTTAACACCCAGACACAGAACAAATCTTAGAATGGACTTCTTAAAATTCACGCCTGTCTCAATAAACTAGTTGATAGTTTCATAAATTATATCACCGCCACCCGGCGAAACCCAAGGACCCAGGGGTAGTTACCCCTGGAGTTGATGCCAAGGCAACGTTTTTATAAACGAGGCACTCGATTTTCTTCCCTGCAGGAAAGAAAGAAGACTCGATGTAGATAGATATAGATAGATAGTATAGATTTCGTTTTTTTTTGTAAATTGATGTATGCGTTTATGTGTATTTATGTAGTATATTTTTTGCTATTTAAGTAGTATATGTGTCTATCTATCCTAAGTTTGTTTCTAATTTTAAAATTATCTGTTAGTCAGCACTACCTTCATTTTTTCCTCAATACTCAAAGGTTAGCTGGAAGAAAATGCTAACTAGCATTAAGTTCGCTTATTTACTTGTCTTTGTCCTGTGCAATAAAGAATTTTCTATCTATCTATCTATCTATGCCTACCTATGTTACAAATAACATTATTTTCTATCTTCTTTCTTTCGATAGAATTAGCAAAAATTATATCTCTATAACTTAACTACTCTACCCCAGGATCGTCCCTGTGCCCGAACGCGTCTCGATCTCAAAACGAGATAACTATCGAATACACACAGTAAATTATATTTATTACATTGTATTCAGAGCTGGCCATTATTTGTTTAATAATATCGAAATTTGACATGTGAATACGCCTATCAGATGTTTTTGATATTTGTTACTCTATTATATAAGTACTTTGAAAAGTTTTTTTTTTTTTTTTTGTTTTATGTTATACGGAGGCAAACAGGCTTACGGCCCTCCTGATGGTAAGTGGTTACCGTCGCCTATTAACATTAGCAACACCTGGAGCATTGCTAATGCGTTGCCTGCCGAACCCCTCCCCCCCCTAAAGAGCTCTGGCAACCTTACTCACCGCAGGAACACAACACTATTTGAAACAAATAATGTTATTTGGCTGCGATCTTCTGTAAGGCGGAGGTACCTCCCCAGGCGGGCTGCTCCAATTTAGAGCGAGAAAATCTCGCTGTGCCCTACCTCCTCCAAAAAAGAAAGTAAAAAAAAGTAGCCTCCTCCAAAAAGTAGCCTATGTGCTATTCTAGGTAAAGACCTGTATATGTTAAAATTTTCAACGAAATCGGTTGAGCTATTACTGCGTAATTGATAACAAACATCGAAACATCCTCACAAACTTTCACATTTATAATATTAGTGGGATAGTAACTTATTTAATCGTTCGCCGTGTGCCTGGTTCTTTCTGGGCAGGCTGCATCAGGTCAATAACCAGGTTGAATGGTCCTGAAAAGGCCTACTAGCCATTTTAATGGTCTTTGATTTATTAGGCCCAAAAAAATGCCGGTTTTCTTACCATTATTTCATCATCATCAGCATGTAGAAATCTACTACTAGACATAGGCCTCCTCCAAATACGAACGTTGTAGAGCTTTTTCCGTCCATGCACTACCCAAAACCTGCACAATGTCATCGGTCCATCGGGGGTCTTCCAAAACTGCATCCGATCCGTGGACGCCACGCACTTTTATCATTTAACACCATTGGTTCTTTCAACGACGGTCATAGCCCCTTTTCAGTGCCACCATACCTGAATCTGGTCACAAACCTAGTTCAGGATGACCAAGAAAAAACCAGTGTCACGACAAGAAGACTGAAAATGCTACTGGTAACTAATAATGGAGAATATTATGATTCACCGACACATTAGGTAGGCACAAAGCAAACAGTCGTGTGTGCCGCGCTAAGTAAGTAGGCTGTTGACTCAACGTGGATTTATAACGAGGCTCGATGGAGCATGAGCTGTTGCAGTAGCACCAGTTTCTGGTCCTATGAAACTCAAGCGAGTCTCAAATGACGACCTCGGTGGCGCAGCGGGTGATTGCCCGTCTGAGGGATCATGCAAACATTAAAATTTGTCCCGCGCCTGACAAATGTTTGCATGATCTGCAAATATTTGTTCCAGGTCTGGGTGTTGTGGTACCATGGTACTCGTAGTTTCTAATACCCACGACACAGGAAATCCTAGTGTGGGGTGAAAACTATGTATGTGACTGTTGGGTGTTATAAAAAAAAACCACTTCAAACTCCAATTGGTTTCATTCATTAATTCATATTGAATCATCTTTGTAGTTGAATTTACGTTTTTTCTCTTCTTGAATTTACTTTGCTATAATATATAGATAACGGAAAGGGCATCCTACTAATGGTAAAACGATATCCGATTTTATGAAATACCTTAGTTTTATTGACGTCTTAGTATCATGATGACTCAAGGCCACAAAAATATTTTTTTTACATATTATTTGCCTACATACGTTCTCACAAACATAGTCAAAGAGAGAGAGCGGTGTCAGAAAGGGCGCCATAACAGAGAATTTGTCAGTGCAGTACAAATATTGGGGCGACATGTTTCTGAGTGTTTGGCGGCGGTAAAAGCCGTGACGACACGCTACACGCTCCGCTTATGCATGTGCAATGGGGACTTAGTCTGGCCAGACTTATGTCATGTTTGTGAAAAGATATTGCCGTTCTTTAGCGGACGTAAGTGCCTTTACAAGCTCGTATATTTGGTATTGCAAGCGCTCATAGGCTACGGTAACCGCTTACCAACAGGTGGGCCGTATGCTTGTTTGCCACTTCAGTAGTATTAAAAAAAAAAAAAAAGTTTTGGAAGACGGTCAAATGCGCCAAAAACGTCGAAAACGCGCCGAAAACATGTGAAATCTATAAACTGCTACACTACTACCACAGCTTTGCATGCATTGAACCTAAATAAAAATAATACTTTATTTGTGATTTATTTACATTTATTGTGTACAGTCCCTGCATTGTTAGCTTCAGTTTTATTAATACATACACTAACTAATGAAACGGCAAAGGTCTCCAAAGTCAAAGGGCGTGTATTTCAATAAAATCACTAGAATCACTTCGAAACGTCTAAGAAACTACGTAAAGTGCCTAGAAACCAAGCCAAGAACATCAAGTAATTCACACAGCACGAGTGCCTATCATATTTTACAATGATTCTTTTTTTTAAAAAAGCTCTGCTCGCTCTCGATAAGGTTTTGGCTGAAAATCTGTGTTTTTGCTTTTAAGCAAAATATTTCACTGAGCCATAGCCTATTTGTCGTACTGCAGCACACGCAAACTTGCCTAATCTAAGATACCTACTTTTTTTTTTTTTTTTAATTGCTCTTTTGATAATTTATACCCACCTATTGTATGTACTTTAGTTAAAAATGGTTTATCTATGTTCATTGTGTGTGTACTGTAGTGCCAAATACATTTTTTATCTATCTATTCTATATCACAACCTAGTTTTGTTTTTAGTTTCATTCAAAACGATTCAGTCGGTGCAGCGTATCCAACGCACATTATTTTGTTCAACATCATACTGTGACGGTCAACGCTTCCTAGGAGAGCGTAACTTTAAAAACTAGTTCACTAAGTGCGTCCAATATGTTGATTGAAAGTAGAGGAAAAATTGTATATATCATTAAATAGGAGATTATATATCCTGGTTATTGACCCAATGCAGAAAGAGCAAGAAAAAAACAATGACATAACTCAAACTCAAAGAAAAGTTATACTTAACACTAGGGACTGATGCTTTTCATATGTCTCAAGGCAGGTAGTTGAATAGGATTGTTAAAAAAACATTCATCATCATCATCATCATCATCATCTTCTAAGAACTCTTTGGGGAGGCCTATGTCCAGACATAGGCCTCCCCAAAGAGTTCTATGACGAACAGTCTTGAGCCTTTTCTTCCCGCAAATTTCACAACGTCTTTGGTCCATCGGGCCTTCCAACACTGCATCGCCTAGTTCGTGGTCGCCATTCAAGAACCTTAAAATAACAATAAGTTTCTATAAAAATGTAAACAAATCCCGTAGCAAAAGCTAGTCCAGGCCATTTTAAGTGATCACTAAACTCTAGTCCACAATGGCGCAGTTTCGCACTTCAACGTTTTTGCTGAGGTTTTATTACTGAAACTTTGCTTTCGTTCTTACACTAGTCACAAAAAGATATGCATGCAATAGAAAAGTAGGTAGATGAGACATACTTTTGTAGGCATAGTACATCAAAAAATTAATAAATAAAATAATAAATAAATAAATATTCCGGACATATTCACACGGTCAACTGATCCCAAACTAGGCATAGCCTGTACTATGGGTACCAGAGACTGATATATATAATAGATAAATATTTAACACCATGACACAGAACAAACATCTGTGTTTATCACACAAATGTTTGTCCAATGCGGGGATCGAACCCGCAACCTCAAGCGCAGAAGGCAGAGTTACTACTAACTGAGTTATGAGGCCAGTCATAATTCATAATAAAATCGGGTTTTCGCAAAAACAGTACATTCAAATGTCAAATACTACGATTCTGTAAAAATTAGCTTTCAACAGTAATTATTGCTTACATTACCTACTTTGACTTTGAGTTTTACTACGTGATAAAATCTGAAATGAAGAAATCAGTAGAAACACCAAGGTCACTGACGTAGCTCTTAGAATTAGCAAGTTGACATGGTAGTGGGCAAGTCATATAGCTCGCGGAACCGACAACCTTTGGGAAGTAAAGATTTTCGAATGTGACCACGAACCGGGTGACGCAGTTTCTGAAGGCGGGGCCCCCCTACTCGATGTACCGATGACATTGTGACAGTTGCGGGAATTCGGTGGATGGAAAAGGCTAGACCGTTCGTTATGGATCTCGTACTCTTTGGGGGAGGCTTATGTCCAGCATTGGATGATGATGACGTTGATGACGAATCATTGACAGTTTTTAAAAATATTCAACAATAATAATGTTAACTAAAAACATTAGAATTCGAATGCTTGCAAAAAGCCTTTTTTTACTGGTACTACAAATGAGGTCATCTCAGTCTAAATGACAAGTAACGATACTATTTACTTATTCAAGTCTAGCCCTAAAATACACTTTCTAGCAAATTTATGATGTTGTGTCTTAGATTTACTAGAATGCGTGTTTTAGTCCCAAGAATACGATTGAAAACAATTCAATTTACCTAAACTCCTTGTTTTATCCACGTACACCCGTAAATTCGTAAGTCTAATACCTACCGGGTTGTTCCATCGTGGCACGTCTGCACGTATGCTATTTATATAATCTATGCCGTGCGCATACGCATACCACAGATGAAACAAATAGTATTAGCATACTAAACTGTCACTTTAGCAAAAGTGCCCAAACCAATATAACAAGAATAATATGAACATCAATCGCGTGCCGAATCTCAAACTAACCGATTCATCATCATCATCAACAATCTGTAGAAGTCCACGGCTGGACATAGGCCTCCCCCAAAGAGTTCCACGACGAGCGGTCTTGAGCCCTTTCCATCCATCGACTTCCCGCAACCTTTACAATGTCATCGGTCCATCGGGTGGGGGGCCTTCCAACACTGCGTCGCGCGGTTCTTGGTCGCCATTCGAGAACCTTTACTCCCCAACGGTTATCGGTTCTGCGAGCTACTAACTACTAACAAACCGATAAACTAAACCAACAGAAAAAAAACATTTTGAGTTTGACATTTGTATTATTCGATATATAACTCAACGATATAACAAGCTCCTTACACTCAAACTCAAAATTTACTTTATTTAGAAGACGTAAGGATAATTGAGCAAGAGAGCGAAGAAGATGGAAAGAGTTAGAGGAGGCTTTTTACCGCCAGGCGGTCCCTAGGCATATTTATAGTATTATTACATATATTATATATATATATTATAGTATTATATTTAAAGTAATATTTATGAAAGTAGAAGTAGTAGAAAATGGTTACTTAGTTCTAAGATAAAAGTTACTTTTAAGAATTTTATGTACCTAAGGGAGAAATAAAAGCTTATTATTATTTTTAAGGATTATTGGAAAATAAATTGAACATTTAATATTGTACGTGCCCTTTGGTACGGCTTTGTTTGATTTTACAAGAAAAAATAACCATTGCACGGACTTAAATCTTCAAACTTCGATGCTATAAGTTCGAACTTTGGGCAAGCAATAATAAAACTACAGTATTTTTAGTTAAGGTCCAATCTAGAAAAAAGTATTCTTAAAGTAGCACAAGTCCACGCGGTCGATGTCGGCGTGTGCCGTAAAACTTCATTTTACACACCCGTAATATTTCCAAGCCGTAAAGCAAGTTCTGAGTGCGGACCGACAAACGATACGCATTTTTGTATGAAGCTCGTGCAAGGTTTAGTGGATTGGAATAAATATATATACAGCGGAGGAGGTAGGGCACAGCGAGATTTTCTCGCTCTAAATTGGAGCAGCCCGCCTCCGCCTTACAGAAGATCGCAGCCAAATAACATTATTTGTTTCAAATAGTGTTGTGTTCCTGCGGTGAGTAAGGTTGCCAGAGCTCTTTAGGGCTTCGGCAGGCAACGCATTAGCAATGCTCCAGGTGTTGCTAATGTCAATAGGTAACCACTTACCATCAGGAAGGCCGTAAGCCTGTTTGCATCAATATAACATAAAAAAAAACCTGGCATTCTAAGCCTTCAGCATTGATTTCCGAGATCACTGAATTGTTAGTCGTCTCACGGGTTTCCAAGATCGTTGAATCGCTATAGAAGCATCGCAAATATTTATATCAAAAACCACTGAAATCAACACAACCTTTCAGATTGTCTTTTTTGACGGGTTTTTTCACATTTGCAACTTATGACTGAGGGTTTTGATCAGAAACTAGTGCCTAAAAGAATCTATTCTGACAAATTATATATTTTTTTAATAGGAGTCAGTCATTCAAAAATTTGGCTTACTATTCACAAGGTAGAGTCCTTTTCATGAACGAAGTCCCGCGGAAATTGGCGGTACTAAAGAGATACAATGGTAAAATTCCGTTAAACGAAGACTACAGCGCCACCCCTGAGGGACATCTTTCATGAAAATGACTCTATATAAGCTACGATATTGTTTATTTGATCAAAATTTATTGAAAAGCAAAGCAGAGAAGTCGTTGAAATCTTTTGTATGAGATTTATGTACATATTGAGTTTTTTGATATAACTAAAAAGCAGCGCTTTGACAGGTTCCGAAATAAGGAAATCCTTAGAAGAACCAAGGTCACCGACATAACTCTCAGAATTAGCAAGTTGAAGTGGAAGTGGGCAGGCAATTAGCTCGCAGAACACCGTTGGGGAATAGAGGTTCTCGGATGACGACCACAAACCTGGCGCAGCAGTGTTGGTAGGCCCGCCTGATGGACCGACGACACTGTTAAACTTACAGGAAATCGGGGGCTGGAAAGGCTCTAGGCCATATGTCAAGGAACTCTTTGTGTTAGGCCTATGTCCAGCAGTCGTACTTCTACAGTCTGATGATGATGATGAACACAATAGTCCTGCAGTGTCTTCTCTGATAAGTTTGTGCTTGTGTCCAAAATAAATGTACCTATTTTTTGTTTCTGTTGTGATCAATTATTTTCAAAATATAATTACACGGGAAAGTGTCATAAACGAAACTATAAAACACAATATTGACACAAACTTCACAACTCAAATCTTCTTTACGGCCGTTTAACAAATCGTAAACCTAATAACAAAATGGCCGTTTGATCGAATAGGCTTTATAGGATATGATTCCATTTTCGCGGATAGGCATGGCGCCTGTTGTTGCGAAAGTAGTTTACTATGTGACTTTACAGACGGGCGGTAAAAAACCTCAGTGGCGTAGCCGGAAGAGAGCGCTAATCTGAGACGCAAGGGGTTTGCGGGTTCGATTCCTGCTGCGAGACAAACTTTTCATGATCTGCAAAAATTTTTTCCGGGTCTGGGTGTTGTGGTTCCATAGTACTCGTAGTTTCTGATACCCACGTCACAGGGAATCCTAGAGAGGGGTTTAACTTCAAAAACCGACTTCGGCTTTCTGGCTTTCTGGCTCTTCTTCATCATTATCATCATTTCAGCCGTAGGACGTCCACTGCTTAAGATGGCCTCCTCCATATATTTCCAGAGCGAATTCCTATCGTTTGGGGTGATTTTCCGTTTGGCGAGCGTAGTTAGAGCTATCTGTGTGAAAATAAGGGACGCTGCTGTCCATCCCTTAGCTTTTTCTCTTAGTCACCGCTTATGACGTCTACTGGTAGGTAGATATAGAATGGCCATCTTCAGCCGGCGCCACCTCTTTAAAATTTATTTATACAGTGCATTTCTTGTGCACGAAAGAAGCCTCTAAGAGGCGCACTTTAATCACCACACTGATTGTTTCACCAGTAGTCATAGGCCCTTTTCAGGGCAAACTGATCAGTGACCTAAAACAGGATGGAGTGATCAGTGGATCTGTGACACAGCAAGCAAGCAAGCAAGTGCATTTCTTAGTTAATTAAATAAAAAAACAGATTTTCTCAACCGTCCGTAGCAGATACGGATCGTTCTTATAGGACGCATTACACGCTCGTCTACCACAACTGTTTACCGGAAACGTCCCAGCTATTATCGTAAAAACGTCATCGTAACGTAGGACGACAATGTCATCATGACACCGCTATAAACTGACGGATGGTGGGCGTTTATTGTGACGGATCAGTGATTTTAGCCCTTAAGTGATGACACTTTCTAATTCTGAGTGGACACATGACATGTCATCTTAAATTTTAATTGATACTTAAGTCCACTGAAGTTTATTTTGCCTAGTTTTTTGAATCATAGTGAGTAGTACGAATTTTATGGCAGTGGAAAGGCCGTATCATACTCTTTGGGGAAGACCTATGTCCAGCAGTGGACTTCTGCAGGTGGATGATGATGATAGGCGTATAGCTCGTAGATCCGCCAAGTGATGGGGAAGTTCCTTAGTCTCTCACCATTTGCGTTTGGTTTAGATGACATAGTACCTAATCACGCACCGTTTTCATTCAATTTAGATGACATAACCTTAACACCCACCATTTGCGTTTGGTTTAGGTGACATAGTACCTTGTCAATTGCATTCGGTTTTAGGGCTTAGATAAACTTTTAGCAAAATAATTGGACCATCATTGGGCCATTGGAGAATTCAAACGATAAATTGCATCATCTTCAACCTGAAGAAGACCATTGTTGGACATAAACTTCCCTTAAAGAGTGCCATAACGAACGGTCTCGGTATTGAGCCTTCTACATTTTTTTTTATACAACTGAGGTGGCTAACACGCATACGGACCACCTGTTGGTAAGCGTTTACCGTAGCCTATAAGCTCTTGCAATACCAGAGGCATCACGCACGCGTTGCCGGCCCCGAACCCCTTCCCTCTTAAAGAGCTCTGACAACCTTACTCACCGCAGGAACACAACACTATTTGAAACAAATAATGTTATTTGGCTGCGATCTTCTGTAACGCGGAGGTATCTCAGGAGGTAGGCTGCTCCAATTTAGAATAAGATAATCTCGCTGTGCCCTACCTCCTCCAAACTAAAACGTCAAACGTACACGTAACGTACCCATACAACGCCAACGTAGATAAAAATGTCTAGTTATATTGCGGAATTATTTAGAATTCCGCATTCATTTGCAACGCCATAGAAAATTCCAATTACTATTAACAATTTCACCTCCCGAGTCCCATCCCATGTCGAGAATTCCCAACACCGAAGCGTTTATTTAACTCAATATACTCAGTATATCCCTCAGTAGGTATTAGCAAAGCATATTGCACCCGAGTGCATTGTATGCAAATGCGGCGTACGTGTTCATTTCGTCCAAAATAAATAAAAATGCAAAGGTTACACCAAATCCCTATGGTATTTTGTTTTATATTATCAGGAAAGCATAACACGAACTGTGGTAGGGTTTTGTATGGGTGCCAAAGTCACGCTTCATGTGTCGACTTTTTGCACCAAATGATATTATTTTCAGTGCGCCAAGCACTAATAATTCACGATAGCGTAACGCTTATGATACGATAGTAATCTTACTAATATTATAAATGCGAAAGTTTGGATGTATGGATGGATGTTTGTTACTCAATTACGCCAGTACGGCTTTTTTTTAAGTTATATTTTTTTAATTTTTTTTATACCACTGAGGTGGCAAACAAGCATACAGCCCACCTGTTGGTAAGCGGTTACCGTAGCCTATGAGCGCTTGCAATACCAGAGGCATCACGCACGCGTTGCCGACCCCGAACCCCCTCCCCCCTAAAGAGCTCTGGCAACCTTACTCACCGCAGGAACACAACACCATTTGAAACAAATAATGCTATTTGGCTGCAATATTCTGTAAGGCGGTGATACCTCCAATTAAGAGCGAGACAATCTCGCTGTGCCCTATCTCCTCCTGAGGCTGTACGGATCTGAATGAAATTTAACACAGAGATAGATTATAGTCTGGAATAGCATATGGACTATGTACAACATAAACCACGCGAGTCATGCCGCGGGTGGAAGTTAGTACTTACTACTATTAAACTATTTCTCAACACGAGTATGGTTTTCATCGCTAATTATTTTTGTTAAGAAACACTATCCAAAGTTAAATAAAACTTTAAGTAAATAGTATAACATTGATCGAATCCCAATGGAAAATGTAAATAGGCAAGTTAAGCTCATGCCATTCAATGCACACAAAGATAACCGAGCACAGGTCACGTCATTTATCCGTCACTAAAAACACATCATAAAAATCATTAATCTTAATTAACATACATAAAAACTCAAGATTACGATTACTACAACCAATAATCTTTGTTCATTCACATATTTTAAAGGTAATATCTCTTAAATACACAATAAGACGCGACCGATCACACTTTTTTCCATTTCTTCTGCTTTTCCCATCAACAAAACAAACAAATCTTACTATCCTTATTAGATATATAAGACTTATTGCTGACAGAATAAAGAGCATTTTTGTATGAGCGTTTAAAACTAGGGGTAGAGCTATGTTTGTACTATCAAAGTCACCTAAAACCATTGACCTCTGACACCAAACGGTTCGCTACACAAATATGTTAACAAAAGTTTCTCAACGTGACAGTAAGATGGGCATAAACTGATTTAAATACAGTTTGCATGTTAAAATAGTTTGAATGTCAAAGATCGAGAAATATTTTGAAATGTATGAGTAAAGTAAGTACTTCGGTGTCAAAATGTCATGCATTACATAGTACGTAACGTAAGTTAGGTTTTCAAACGGATTCCATGATAGCTGGTTAGTTTATGCTAAACATAAACTATTCATAATTCATACAAATGTTTACAACACTACTCTAGAGTTCGATTCTATATCAAACTCAAACTCAAAAGGTGTTTATTTCAATAAAATCACTAGGATCACT
Source organism: Anticlea derivata (assembly GCA_947579855.1). Taxonomy (NCBI): domain Eukaryota; kingdom Metazoa; phylum Arthropoda; class Insecta; order Lepidoptera; family Geometridae; genus Anticlea; species Anticlea derivata. The sequence goes on from OX388270.1 coordinate 11,629,590, forward strand.
TTGAAATGTCTTGGAAACTAGGCTTTGCCTGTTCCTCGCGACCAAGCCTAGAAGAATCAGGCAACAAACACGGCTTGGAGCCTATAATTTTTTTCAATGATCCTTTTTTTTCACAAAAATGGAATTAAGAGCCAGTGTGGTGTCAATCGAACTAGGTGAGGCTCAAAAAACCCTTTAAAAATAAATCATCATTTCAACCGTAGGACGTCCACTGCTGAACATGGCCTCCCCCACAAATTTCCAGAGCGAATTCCTTTCATATGGGGAGATTTTCCTATACTCGCCACGCTGGTCACACGGGTTGGTGAGCGCAGTTAGAAAGAAAGAAGAAAGAAAGAAAAAACATTTATTTTGGACACACAAGCACAGCACAAACTAATAAAATAAAATAAAATAAAAAGACACAAGGTACAGGTTACAATACAAAAGGTAGGGAGGAAACAAAACAAAAGTAGGTAGGAAGTAACAAAACTAGGGTATTCATTAGTCCGTGCCGATGCATGCGTGAGCCAAAAAAGGTTCCATCTCAGCATTGATGCCGCACACGAAGTGTAGCGGCGCTGGTTTTCAGATGGAACCCTTTACGGCGACCTCACGATCGCAGTGTGCTTCATTGCTCTGCTTCAGTTAGGAGCTTTGTGTCAATAGGAGACGCTGCTGCCCATCCCCCAGCTTGTTTCCCTTAGTCGCCTCTTAGGACATCCACAGGTAGTAGATATAGAGGGGGCAATTTTTCAGCCGGGGCCACCACAGCGAATATTAATTATAATTTAATTCATCATCATCATCATCATCAGCCTGTAGAAGTCAACTGCTGGACATAGGCCTCCCCCAAAGAGTTCCATGACGAACGGTCTTGAGCCTTCTCCATCCACCGACTTCCCGCAACCTTCACAATGTCGTCGGTCCATCGGGTGGGAGGCCTTCCAACACTGGCCCGGTTCGTGGTCGCCATTCGAGAACCTTTACTCCCCAACGGTTGTCGGTTCTGCGAGCTATATGGCCTGCCCACTGCCACTTCAACTTGCTAATTCTGAGAGCTATGTCGGTCACCTTAGTTCTTCTACGGATTTCCGCATTTCGGATCTTATCACGTAGTGAAACTCCAAGCATAGCTCTCTCCATAGCCCGTTGCGCGACTTTGAGCTTGTATATGAGGTCTATAGTTAACGACCAAGTCTCAGTGCCATAAGTCATCACTGGCATTTAATTAGGTATATATAATTTTAAAATTAGGATTTATTTTGATAAGTAGCTTTTGATTTATCTATTCTTGCATTTTTATTAAAGCAAAATAAAATTACACATTTTGTACTATCACCACCGGAAATATCAATTTAAAATACACAAAAGTGTTTAACTGATCGATCACGTACTAACGGCTTGTTAACTTTGATGTCATCGTTTAGTTAGTTGTGATGGATTGCTCCTATTGTAATCAGCCATAGCCTCACTTGCACTTAACCGTAGCTTAACCATTTTTAAAATCCCTGCCAAAACTTTCTGATCAATGTTTACCATTAGCTTACACAAAAATGCTTTAACTTGAGTTATGCATACAAAGGTTGATGCAAGTGGGGCATTTGTGACAATTTGCACTACGAAGCTGTTGTGTGCGAGTTTTAAAATACAATTTATCAATCAGCTTAGAAAAAGTGTGATACTTTTGATCGATAGGCGGAACTTTAATAAAATTAAACTAAAATGTATCCGTGTTTTTCAAACTCTATCGTAAGTAACGTTGGTATCTGTCGAGAACATTTATTTTTTTTACCTCTAACTAACATTGTTTTCACTGAAATTGCTATGTTATGACATCATTTTCAATGAAAACTTGTCATTTTAGAGGGGAAACTTAAAATCTATCTATTGATCGATTTCAAGATAGGAGATTCTTCAAGTTTTTTTTCAATGAAATTGCGGTTATGACATCATTTTCAGTGAAAACTTGTCATTTTAGAGGGGAAATTTAAAATCTATCTATTAAGCGATTTCAAGATAGGAGATGCTTCAAGATGATTCATAATATGTATGTTATAAAGGGGCCTATTCTACACCTAATTGGCAAGAAATTTTGCATAATAATTAAACAAACTCTATGTGAAAATCATGTTTTTGGATCAAATCAGTAATAAGTCAATTACTCAGCTGTTTTAGGTCATAATCTTGAGAATGAGACGTGTTCAATGTTATCTTCCCCTAATCTAAATTCATAGATTTTCAGGTGCTTGTCACAAGTCATTCTAAACAAAAGCGTAATATCATACATTAACCCTAAAACAGGCACAAACTCCAAAAAACTAAAACAAACAAAATTATTCAAATTTAACCAAATACATTCAGGCGGCGCCTGCGCAGCGTTCCAAATGTTTATCTAAAAAATGTCTCCGTGTGTTTGTGTGAAATTTTATGTCAATTTGTCGAATGCTTTTATGAATATTCAAGTCAAGTTTGTTTTGTACGTGACGGACAAAGGAGGTGAGAGGTGAAGATTCAGTTTTCACTCATCTGGGACATAGGTAACAATAACATAGTACTAAAATGGAGTGGGAGTTTACCTACATTTTGGCCACCAAAGTTATAAGCTGATCATAATGGCCAGTTGAAGAATAGGCCCCTCGATTCCTACCCGTGAGTGTCGTATGAGACGACAAAGGGAAAAAATCTAGGGGATGGGCAGTAGCTTTCCCTGTCAACAATAGCTTTATCTACGCTTGACGACTCGCATGCAGTGTGGTGAGTAAGGGCAAATTCCCCCCACATGATAGGAATCCACTCTGAAAATATTTGGGGAGGCTATGTTCAGCAGTGTACGTCCTACGGCGAAATGCTGATGATGGTGAATAAAACAATGGTCGCTATATACATGCTGTCTGACAGTCACAACTTCTTAGTACCTAGGGAAAACCTCAGCGGGGAGATTCCGCAACATTCCACAACCTGAGTGTTCGCGGGAGGAAGTCCCTCTGAAACCGCACAGTACACGACCAACCCGGCTCCAGGGTGTGGGGAGATAAAAAGAAGCTGTAGGCATCAGATCAAATTATTCTTCAGAACAGAACCCGTTATACACTGCTTTACTTCTATTAAACGGAAATTGTGAGAATGATATAAACCGTTGGATCAACTACATTAATCGGACCACACGCATTTTATAATGTACAGTAAAGTTAAAGATCAATTCGTTTGGAAACTATGAATCAACGGTGACAATACTGGGACCATATTGATTGAAGCGCTGTAGGGTAACCACCATTATTTAAACATGCTGGGACTAGAACTCGAGTGGAACTGATTTGTAAGAATAGAAAGGATAAGATTTTTACAACGACACACATGAAACATGTGCACGAAATGAGCCTCTAAGAGGCAAACTTTAATCCTTTCACTACATTGATTCTTTCAGCGATGGTAATAGGCCCTTTTCAGGGTCACCCTGGTACCTCCCTGGTCACAGACGTAATGGAGGACTACCAAGAATGAATCAGTGACACGAGAAGCAAGCAAACGAGTCGTTCCCGCTCGGTAACACACTGTCGTCAACACTGTTGACGAATGGGAAATAAAAAGTTGCACTCGTTCACAGTGGTGACAAACGCAACTGTTTATTTCCCGATCGTACCTACCCATCTAGTCCAAGAGTCAGAATATAAAAAGCAAATTTCAATAAAAGATGATAGGTACAGATTTTAAAAATACCTACGTTATAACTTTTTACTTCCCATTCGTCAACAGTGTTGACGACAGGGTGTTGCCGAGCGGGAATGACTCAAGCAAACTATTTAACAGGCATGTAAAGTATTAGACGGGTGCTTACAGATTAAAAAAAAATGTTGGTTGCTTGCTTGTCGTGTCACTGATTCTTTCGTGGTCATCCTGTATAAAGTCAAAGTCAAAGTCAAAAGGCATTTATTTCAATAAAATCACTAGGATCACTTAGAAACACGTATTATGTCATTACCAAGTTGAGGTGTGATGATCTATGACTGTCGCTGAAAGAATCAGTGTAGAGAAAGGATGCGAGCGCCTTTTAGAGGCTCCTTTCATGCAAATGTCACAAGTCAATTTGTAGGTTCTAGGGTATGCCAGTTTCCTCGCATATATATAATATAACTATCCATTTATTAATACATACCTACTATAAATATTATGTTTATTGATGTTCGTCACGTCACGTCGCCTAGGCCCCGTCTGAAAACCAGCGCCGCACCGTATATATTATGTTTGGTGCAGCTTTATGCTGAGACGGGACCCATTTGCCCCACACAACGCATACCTACTCCGCCTCACCTACCTACATGTTTTTGTTTTCTTATTGTGTTTTTTTATTACTAGGTTTAAGATTTTTTTTCTCTTTGTATCTACCTACCTACTTACTGCGTTGTGGGTCAAATAAATAAATTTTATTTCTTTCTTTCTTGGAATCTTCACCATCTGAGAGCATGTTTGACCAAGAAAGAATCAGTGACACGACAAGCAAGCAAGCAAGAACACTAGTACAGCGCACATACATTTTCCAAATTGAAGATCGATCGGATCGGAAGGTGGGGTACTGCCACTACTACACCAGTGCTCTCAAATTGTTAGTAAGATGGCCACCCTACAATCGTCACGTTCTACATTTTTACGGTCCATCCCGCTGATCTCTTATACTTTACGCGACCGTAATAGTCAGGAACGAGTGCGTATTAAAAGTGTCCACTTTATTTACGACTGTGAATGCGAAGCAAGTTTTACGTCCAAACAGATAGACGGGAGGCGGTCGGTAAACTTTTTGCGTCATACTCCTGCTAAAAAAAATTAATGGAAGAAAATATAAAGAACCAAATAAATTAAAAAAAAATATTTTCACTCTTAGCTTTGGTGACTACCACCAGATAATTTCAAACTCCCTCAATTTTTAAATTAGAAGGCAAATATGGCGATGTAATGAACGTAGTATGAGTTGAGCAATATATTCGACATGCACAGCGATATTCTAAGTTCTCCTTGACTAGCATTAGATAAAAATCGCGTCCAAACTCTCACAATATAAATTATTGCCATTGACTAACGAGACCGTGTATTTTAGGAGAAAACTAAAGAAATGTTAATAAAACTTCAAGAAAACTAAAGTTAACTTAACTAAATACACAGATCATATTTTCATAGTTTGAAATCTATTTTTTCTCTACATCAGAAGGTGCAGTATGACGTGAAAAAAACATCACCAGCTTCTGGTCTATCAAGCAAACTTTATCGTCCAACTAAACATCTATTTAGATCGACTTTGACGAGCGTTTATAATTTACTGCGACTCTTGATCCTATTTTTTAGATCGTTCCCATTTTATTTGTTTAGCCGTTAAGATTGCGGCGCCACCGAGTCTTTAAACTTTCATGTATTGAGTTTAATAGGCATTTTATTACTGCTATTTAAGTTCATCTTTCGACCGTTTGTCTTCTAGGTTTTTCTTGGTCACCTGGCTAAATGACCGTTTGGTGGAAGAAGAGTGAAAGGATAAAAAGCACTACGAAAGGAGCCTTTAAGAGGTGCACTTTAATCCTTTCACTACACTTATTTTTTCTCCGACGATCATCCCTCAAGCTGTTCACTGACTTAATACAGGATGACCAAGAAAGAATTGGTGACACGATAAGCAAGCAACCTGGCAAAATCTAAACTAATATTATAAATACGTAAGTAGCTCTGTCTGTTACGTTTTCAAGCCTAAACCAATGAAATTTGGTATGAAGCTTCAACTCTGAGGAAGGACAAAGAATACTTTTATCTGGTCGGGTACCGTGCGAGCGAAACCGTGGACTAGTACTACTAATATTATAAATGAGAAAATTTGTGAGGATGTTTGGATATTTAGATGTTTGGATGTGCTCACACGGTCAGACGGGTTTGGATGAAATTTGGCACAGAGATAGATATATCTTCATAGATACCACGTGAGGGAAGCCGCGGGCGGAAGCTAGTTTATAATAAAGCATAGTCATAAGGCTCATCGTGAGGAAAATTTCAAATTCCTATTTGAAGAGAATTCCTATGTGAGTATTCCTATAGAATACCTACTCCATTCATTGGTTAAGGCATAAGGGCACACTACATATAACGCAAGCCGCAGCGCCGCGGGCGATGCGCTCGTAAATCCGCGGGCGCGTGTCGCGGTGCGGGTGGTCTGCTCCGCTCTGCTTTTATTCCACGGGACGGTGTTATGCAAACGAGGCATGCATTTGCTTGCTTGTGTGTCACTGGTTTTTTTTTAAATATTATACGGAGGCAAACAGGCTTACGGCCCTCCTGATGTTAAGTGGTTACCGTCGCCTATTGACACCAGCAACACCTGGAGCATTGCTAATGCGTTGCCTGCCGAACCCCTCCCCCCTTAAGAGCTCTGGCAACCTTACTTGCCTGGTTTTCTTTTGATCGTGCATTAAGTCAATAACCAGATGGCCTTGAAGAGCCAATGACTATTGGTTAAAGAACCAGTGTGGACAAAAGATTAAAGTGCGCCTTGTGGAGGCTACTTTCGTGCATATTTCATATTTTATCGAACTTTTAGGTTCCCTAACATGCTGTTTTTGTTCAACGGCGGCGGCTTGCACACATAAGTGTTTCGAATGGAAATCCATTAGTACTCGAGTGGGCTAAGAACCCAATACCTTTGGCTCGAAAGGCGAACTCTCGCCACACCACCAGTCTACCACAAATGTCTAGTTGGCTATTCAATTATAACGAGTTCAAGTCGCTCCTGTCCATAAAGACCTTATGATCTACTTGCTAGTTATGTGAATACGTCCGGATATTGGGCTTACCTAGCTTGAGTTTCTAGAAGTTAGTCACGAGACTCACAAACCGCGAGTGCTATACAAGTTTCAAAGCTCTTTATCCAATGAAAATAAATGTAATAAAAGTTCTTTGAAAAGCTACACCTATTGCATAACATCAACCAATCGACGTGTCATCGTAGGTCTGCGCGTTGCTATAATTCTACGATATCGCATTATTTAGTGGCGCCTTGCTCTTTAACGCGACAGGTGCTTAAATTACCACTTGTCGAAGTAATCCAGCTATTTGTTCCCACTGCTTGCAGGTGGTACTGCTACAGACTTGCATTAAATTTTTTAAGGTTAAAGAGTTTTACCCACTACAACGGATCAGGGTCGGACTGAGCTAGAAGGGCCCGGGTGGCAATCTTCTCTTTTATCTGGCTCATGTCACTAATTCTTGGTCTTCCTCTTCCTTGTTTTCCTTCAATGATGTTCTTTAGGAAGCTGTCATGTCGTATAATGTCCAATAATTTTTCCTCATCTGTTTTGTATAGACTTAATCAAAACCCTTTTCTCTTCTACTCGTTTTAGAACTTCTGCGTTCGTAACTTACTTAGTCTTATTTAGTAGATGGGATACTATCAGCAAAGTAACGAATTATAAATCCGTCTGAAAAAAATAGACGTTGATGATGATGATGGTAAGAGTTCTTAGAAAAAGATAGTATTATGATAGCAGTAAATAACCATAATGACAACTAAATGAAACTCCGCAATGAAAACTAAAACAAACCAATAAATTTTTCAAACACAACATCGATTCAGTAGTCACCAATAATATCAGATAACACAAAAAAGCACAATAGTGCGGGGACATCTCAAATATCGATTAATATCACCGGGAAATAAATAACGAGAGATCGAGATCCGAAAATATCCGGAGTTACGAGGCAGGCTGTATCTGCGCATCGGTCGCCATATCGCACGGCGCATGCCCAGGACTAATCGTAAATCTTGGACATTTTTGTGCTAAGAATTTACGGATATATACAGATAGTGCATGGTTGTCCGCAAAGAAAATACATTTATCACACTTCTTACTACTTCTTTTACTTTATGCAAGATAGGACACGGCGAGATTTTCTCGCTCTAAATTGGAGCAACCGCCTGGTGAGCTACCTCCGCCTTACAGAAGATCGCAGCCAAATAACATTATTTGTTTCAAATTGTGTTGTGACCCTGCGGCGAGTAAGGTTTCCAGAGCTCTTTAAGTGATGCCTCCGGTATTGCAAGCGTTCATAGGCTACGGTATCACTTACAAGTGGGCCATAAGCTTGTTTACCAGCTTAGTAGTATAAGAAAAAAACTTCACACCTATGACATAGTGCTGAAAATCATCAAAACGTTTAGTTCCAATATTATTAATAATTTATTTTAAAAAATCTGTGCAATTCTTCAAGTTTTGTTAATCTCCTTCTCACAGTTCTATAGTTCAAGACAAGATTTCTAAAACGATTTTATTATTTATTTTATTTTATGGAGCGCAGTCGCCGGAATAAAGCTAGTTCACAAAATCCTTTGCACGCAACCCATAAAAGTATCGACACTTGGAATTCCGGATCTAACTCGAGATAAGTGGGTCATTCCGCGTATTTCGTAATAAAATACCATTTGACAGAACGTTCGCGGATTTTAAATTTAGAACTGTCAGTTTAATGTTTTGTTTGCTGTTACAAATATAAAATGTATAGTGTTTGAAATTTATGTATTTTTTTACAGATCGTGAAATCTATGAATGATGAGTCTGTTCTGAAGATTATTTGACTGTGAAAAGTCAATATTTGTTGTCGTGAACCCTTGTGTGAAGTCGTTTATTTTATTACCCAACGTGATATAGAGCCAATATAATTAGTAGAGGCACATGAGGTAATAGTTATATAAATAGAAAATATTGTTTAATATAACATTATTTATAGGCGTTCACCTCTTACTCATCGTAAGTTAGTTTTAAATCAATCGAAATATTTATACGCACTGGTGTTCGTGCGCCAAATAGACAAGACAGCTAGTTAATAAAAAACGTTTTTATTGTATCTTACGCTCGTAGTATGATTAATACAGTAGAAATAAATACATTATCACACAGTAAAAATGCTTACACTATTTCCGAATATACCTTGCCTTAAAATTATCTTTATCTTAAATGAAATAAACATTTTAGTACTATCACTTGAACGAATCGAGAAGATCCAAATAAGGATGCAATATAGAAAAGGATATCATTTTACAACTAATTAATCAGTATTGCAAAAAATAAAACATAAATTAGTCGGCAATCGACAACAAATTATTAGAATCCCGAGAGGTCTGTGTCATTCTAGATCTGTGATTACTTTAAACTGAGCTTTCTTGCCCTGACTTTAGGTTCAGTTCGATATGAATCGGATACAAATTATGAAAACTCGTGAATGATTGATCGACGACCTCAGCAGCGTAGCGGGCTAATGCCCGGCGGGTTCGATTCCCGCCGCGGGAAAAATGTTGGTTTATCTGCAAATACTCGTTTCGGGTCTGGGTGTTATGGATGGTACTTGTAATTTTTGATAACCACGACCAGGGAATCCTAGTGTGGGGAACTGTGTATGTTGCTATTGGATGTTATTTATAATTTATTACATAACGAAGGTCAAACATTGTTCTTTTAACAGTAACTTTTTCTACAATTTTAAGTTTCAATGATGCTTACGAGTCACAGGTTCATACGAGTAATTTTTAGTAATATCAAAGTGAAATTTCTGAACGAAATGACTACTGTTTGTTTTGCGATCCCGGGCCACTATCGCGGGATCTCGGAGACCGGTAGCGGGATAATGTATCGACTACATGACATCACTAAAATAAATTTAGTGCTGCGCCCGACCCCGGGTTAACAACGTAACGTGTACAGCACTATTTCTCGCCGATCTGACACGATATCGTTTATTTAGTGCATTGTTGTGGTCGGGTTTTCGTTAATAATATAATTGAGGTAATGAAAAACTACCGCGGTTTTCTTTTTTTTTTCGTAGTTTCAAAACGGGATATTGCATATAGTTTATATTTTGCCCCTTTATAACTAATAAATAAATATATTCCGGACATATTCACACGGTCAACTGATCCCAAACTAGGCATAGCCTGTGCTATGGGTACCAGAGACTGATATATATATATATATATAATATATAAGTATTTAACACCCAGACACAGAACAAACATCTGTGTTTATCACACGAATGTTTGTCCAGTGCGGGGATCGAACCCGCGACCTCTAGCGCAGAAGGCAGAGTTACTACTAACTAAGCTATGAGGCCAGTCAACTAACCTAACTCTAGTTAAATTTAAAAAAAAAAAGCAAAAAAAACGTCTCTCTAAACAAGACGTGCTCTCAAATCTCCAGGCGATCAGATCCTTAAAAATGACTAAAGGGGCTAGTCAGTGCTACGTCTAAACATTTTGTTATACTCCCACATTTTTCAGTAATGAGTTTTGAATGCTTTGTCACGCAGCGGGAATTGGATACCGCTTGCCTCTTAGCACTCACCCGCTAAGCCACCGAGGTTTTCAGAACAAGTTGCATAATAAACTGCGAGTTCTTACTCTAAAAATTAGATTTAAAAAAAAAAACGTTTGTTTGGGCCGCACAAGAACGATCGCGCTGGAAATCTATGGGGGAGGCCAGTGTTCAGCAGTTGACGTCAAACGGCAGAAATGATGATGATTGCAGTCACACTCATTACTTGCTTATTTTTCCCTTCGAACTCAGTGGTACATTCGAATAGATAAAATCAATTAGTCGAATGCGATGATTCGAGACACGTCCCGTGCCGTGTTCCGTTATCGCGGGATCGCGCAAGTGAAGCGGATCACTAGTTTATACACCCTTATTCTCTAGACACAAAGATATCGGCTTTAGTATATAGGCTTTGGTACTCATAAAAATCTGTCATAAGATGAACAAGGCTTAAAGTACTGCCATCCCATACATCTTTTTCTTCTTGTCGTGTAGCTATTCTTTCTTGGTCATCCTGTATTAGGTCAGTGACTAGGTTGAGGTAAGGTGGCCCTGAAAAGAACCTATGACCGTCGATGAAAGAATCAGTGTAGTGAAAGGATTAAAGTGCGCCTCTTAGAGGCACCTTTCGTGCACATGTCACATGTTTTAGAATTTTTATGTTCTAGGACAAGCCCGTTTCCTCGCGATGTTTTCCTTCACCGTTTGAGAGCACTAGCACAAATGGGAAATCCATTGGCGCACGACAGGTTTTGAACCCACGACCTGTGGATCGGAAGGCGGGGCCACTACCACCCTTCTACCAGAGCTCTCATACTACGTATTATCCTATACTACGTGCATACTAGTTATCTATTATTGTAACATCATAATAGTTATATATTATGAACATCAGTCTCTGGTACCCATAGTACAGGCTATGCCTGGTTTGGGATCAGCTGACCGTGTGTGATATGTCCGGAATATTTATATCAATTTATTTATAAGATGTTCTGCGGCAACATTTAAAGAACGTGGTAATGCACACTTAATTTTTTCAAATAGAAAAACTTGTTGGTTCAATACAGGATTCAACCCTCGATCTTTAGATCGAAAGTCAGGGAACCTCCCACTACGATTTTATTTAAAAACATTCATATATTTTTTGTTTGTTGGCTGTAATGAATGACAAACAAAATCACATAAAATAAATTCATAACTATTAAAATCAATTGTAACGTCAATTTCCTTCCAATCAAAATCGATTTCTTGCAATTAAATTTGAGTCAATAAAATCGAAAACACTTCACTAAGGAACCATTATTTAGTTACACTCAATAAACAAAACAATAATTTTACTATTTATAACAATATTTAGTTTACGCACTAGCTCAAAAAACGCTACGTCTTTAGGCAGTCTCTCGTAAAAACAAATAATAAATAGAAACTCTGGTTTTAAGAAATTGACATTTCACAATATAAAACTATTTTGAGGTTTTTAAAATTCTTTTAAAACAACCGTTAATAAATAACACTATAAAGGAAAATTGCAGTGGCTTAAGGAAATGAAACGAAAGGAGCCTCTAAGAGACACACTTTAATCCTTTCACTAGACTGGTTCTTTCATCGACTGTCATAGGCTCTTTTCAGGGCCACCGTACCTCAACTGGTCACTGACCTGACAGGATGACATAGAAAGAATCAGTGACACGAAAAGCAAGCAAGTGGCCTATGAAATAGAAGATTCGAGATTTTAACGTTTCTTTTTGTTGCGTAGTGCGTGTATGGCCTGATTGTTCCAAATCGACGTAAAAGTAGGAGGTAGGGCACAGCGAGATTGTTTTCTTCTGAATTGGAGCAGCCCGCCTGGGGAGGTACCTCCGCCTTACAGAAGATCGCAGCCAAATAACATTATTTGTTTCAAATAGTGTTGTGTTCCTGCGAAATCAGAGATCTCTAGTGGGGGGAGGGGGTTTGGGGTCGGCAACGCGTGCGTGATGCCTCTGGTATTGCAAGCGCTCATAGGCTACGTTAACCACATACCAACAGGTGGGCCGTAAGCTTGTTTGCCACCTTAGTTGTATAAAAACATTTAAAAAAAACAAAAGAAATTGAAGATTGGATAGCGTTAACGCTTCGTTTTGTTGCGTAGTGCGTGTATGGCCTAATTGTTCTTAATCTACGTAAAAGTGGACCGAATAATACCCGGCGAAAATCAATAGCTGTATCAAATTCTATGTGGTTTTAGCAATAAATCGACTGTGTTTCTTTGTTTCGCTGAATGTGAACTAGGCTGGTCCAATTTAAGATTAGTAATACTAGCTATCTTCCTCTACGAGTACCTAGGTATTTATTGCTTTTCAGATTTTATAAATGTGTTGAATCATCATCATCATTTCAGCCGTACGACGTCCACTGCTGAACATGGCCTCCCCCACAAACAGAGCAAATTCCTTATCATGTGGGGGGATTTGCCCATACTCACCACGCTGGGCATGCGGGTTGGCGAGCGCAGTTAGAGCTATCGTTTTTAAAATGAGGGACGCTGCTGCCCATCCCTTAGCTTTTTTCCCTATAATATTATATAATAGTCGCCTCTTACGACATCCGCGGATAGGTAGATATGGAGGGGCCTATTCTTTAACCGGAGCCACCACGGCCTATGTGTTGAATATAGTGGCGCAAAAGAAAGAAATCTGGACAGGTCAGATCGATTGATCTTGCAGGCCAGGGCAAATCGCTAAAACGACGTTTTTATCAATGATGAGTTATTCGGTTTTTTTTTTTTTTTTTTATACAACTAAGGAGGCAAACAAGCATACGGCCCACCTGTTGGTAAGCGGTAACGTAGCCTATGAGCGCTTGCAATACCAGAGGCATCGCGCACGCGTTGCCGACCCCTCCCCCTTCCCCCCTAAAGAGCTCTGGCAACCTTACTCACCGCAGGAACACAACACTATTTAAAACAAATAATGTTATTTGGCTGCAATCTTCTGTAAGGCGGAGGTACCTCCCCAGGCGGGCTGCTGTAAAAAAACATTGACACGATTATTCCGTTACACGTTCTTGGGGAAGAAAACGCACAATTTGATAAAATATTTATAAAACATGCTAGTCTATTTTTATATTAGGTAATAAATAGTTATTGTAAATATTTTGAGCCAGCACCAAACACAACCAGCTCTGTAAAGTCAAGTGGAACGTTTAGAAGCGCACGCGCCGCGTCGTTGATTTACGATCTTAAGATGGCCGATACTGCTTTACTTATTGTTATAATAAACTTCCTCTACAGTCTACACCACTATAACAGAATATTATTGAATTTACTTCTATCAGGAAAAAACTATTTGGTTAAGTACAAGTATAAAGTCACTAACCAAATGCTCAGGGATGACGGGGTGGTACTTAAAAACACAGCAATAATTGTAACACTTTCTTTAATTTTAACACTTTACATTACGCATTACTTTAGTATGATTGCACCTTGATGTCTTATCGACGACTGGCTAACCTTTTTCATAAATCCTTTTACATCAACTCCCTACCTGACTTCCTCCATTATTTTTACCCAACGCCTTATTGGCTGGGACGTTGACAATGCGTTTGGTCGGCGCCAGCCAATAAGGATGAAACAGAAGTCAAAATCATTCCATGAAAACAATACTACTATTAATAGAGTTTTATATAATATTAAAAATGTACTAATTAAATAAATGGCGAATTATCAACATTATTAATTACACTAAAAGGTATGTCAAATAAATTGAATTTAATGTAACAATTATTTTTACCCAGCGCCTTATTGGCTGGAGCGTTCGACAATGCGATTAATCGGCGCCAGCCAATAAGGATGAAACGGAAGTCAACATCATTCCATGAAACAAATACTACTATTAATAATTATAAATAATATAAAAAATGTATGAATTAAATAAATGGCGAATTATCAACATTATTAATTACACTAATAAATCAAATAAGATGAGTTAACTGTAACAGCTCGGCCATCCATTTATTAACGAGACCCTTCGTTATGGTGGAATATAAATTTAAAAAAATAACCAAATTAATGTTACAAAATATTTAAATACATACTGAAATATACTACGTATTAATCATCACAATCAATAATTATTAAACTGCTTATCTATTTTATTAATGACCTTATATCTTAGTTAAACAATTTTAAACCTTTTTCTTAGCTGCAAGTTTATTGTGCCCGGTCCATTACACTGACCGTTACCGGCTGTTGAATACTGTACTGGTACATGACTCTAACCAGCACAGCAATCATTCCCTTAACTTTTCCATGACTATGAAAAGTAACTTATCAGTAAAGTATCAATAATACATACGAACATAAATTAAAATCATAAAACATTCTTCTTTTTGATCACAAGTAGTTACACAATGTCTTAACGGTTTATAATAATTATAAGAAACCAGTCTATGAGTGATAGTGACAGTGACACCGTGTTATATCGAAGGGGATTAATGACGCACTGTCATGGTTTATAGTGGTTTACGAAGAGTCAGGCTCATTTTGAGGGACTTCGTCGTCATCAGACGACTCGTTGCCAGAAGATAAAGGTTGCGTAACGGAGAGCCAGGGGAAAATTTTGTCTACTGCCACAACAGCCTCGTAACGCTTACCTTTTCTTGTGATTGGAGTATCCTCAACAACGTAACGGTCATTTGGGAGTACCTTTTTGATTCGATATGGGCCCCTACATTTTGGTTCCAATTTCTTGGATTGACCCTCAATTCCAGATACTGCACGAATTACTCTGACAAGATCCTTAAATTCAACACCTTTCTTTCGATGTTTGTCGTAAGCCTCTTTGTCCCTTATCTGTTGCTCTTTGATCAGTTCACTAGCTTCTGCTCTTATTTCTGACAGCGAAGTCCGAGTAGTAGAGGCGGTATCCGAAATTATTTCACTAAATATACTTTGTGAAGGGTTAGGAACAGTCCTTCCAAATAATAGTTCAGTAGGCGTCTTCTTTGTCGTGGCGTGAACGCTGGTATTAATGCCCAGTTGAATCTCAGGTAAGTGTTCATCCCACACTCCATTTGGTTTATCATGATTCATGGCACCTAGAGCGGCCAGAATAGTGCGATTATACCGCTCTACCTGGCCGTTTGCCCTGGGAGTTGATACCGCATTCAGCACGTGTTTTATGCCGGTGGACCTAATGAAACTTTTGAAAGCACCACTAGTGAAACTGGTACCCTGATCTGTGATAAGACGATTAGGTGTCCCAAAATAACTGAAATGATCGCGTAAAACTTTAATACTTGTCACCGATTTTGTATTACGCACAGCTGTGAGGTTGACGAATTTAGTAAATGCGTCAACAATTACCAAAATATATGCGTTTCCCCGTTTAGTCTTAATGAATGGCCCTAAATGGTCTGCATGTATAGTGTGGAATGGAATTTCAACTTTCGGGATTGGATGTAATTCTCCAGCTTTCGCTCCACTAGGTAACTTGTGATGAGCGCATTCTACACATGCAGCCACATACTTTTTAACAAAACGTCTTAGTTTTGGAAACCAGTAGTTTGCCTGTATACGCCCCAAGGTTTTATCATAGCCGAAGTGACCTACGTCATCGTGGTTTGCCTTTAATAGATGCCACCTTGCCCCACGAGGCACCAACCAGCGTATCGTGGAATCATCGATTACACGATAGACGCGGTCATTAACTAGCTTATAGTTTTTAAATACTTCGGTCACCTTTTTGGTATTAGGGTCTTTAAGTATGTCAGTGATATGTTTTATATCGTCATCAGACTGCTGATACGTCGCTAGCCAATCGTCACTGCCCACGGTGAGTATATCCAGAAGATGACCACAGTCCTGCTCGTCTGTAACGGGGCTCCTACTTAGGGCGTCAACGTGAGCCATTCTTTCTCCCGATCTGTATTCTATATCGCAGTCATATTCGAGGAACTGCAGCCACCAACGGGCGATACGCGGAATCAAGTCACGTTTGGTCAGCGTCGTACGAAGGGCATTGCAGTCAGTGACGATTTTGAACCTTACCCCTAGTAAGTACACCCTGAATTTGTTAAGTGAGGCTATAACGGCAAGGGTTTCGAGCTCGTAGGAGTGTAGTTTTTGTTCATCCGGGGTTGTTTGTCTACTATAATAAGCGATGGGTCGTAAGTTACCTGTACCATCATTCTGCATTAGGATTCCTGCAACTCCAACTTTGCTGGCATCTGTGTGAAGTTGGGTCTCAGCTGCCGGATCATAGATAGAAAGTACTGGTCGTTCTACTAGTACCTGTTTTAGTTTGTCGAAAGCATCAGATTCTTCACCAGTCCATCGCCAGGGAACGTCTTTCTTCAGCAAAGTCGTCAAGGGTCTCGCTATAACTGCGAATCCCTTGACGAACCGTCTGAAGAAGCTCGCGAGACCTATGAAACGCCTGACTTCATGAACATTACTGGGAGAAGGAAATTCGGAAATTGCTCTAGTCTTTGCTGTGCCAGGCCTAACACCTTCTGCGCTTACTTCGTATCCTAAATAATCAATTTTATTAAAGAAGAAGTGACATTTGCTCATCTTTAGCGTTAATCCATTTTGTGCAAGTTGTTTTAGAACTTCCTCAAGGCGAATTAAACCCTCATCGAATGACCTAGCCGGTATGAGTATATCGTCCATATATATAATGGTAAAAGCACTAATGGGAGAGTTTTGTATTACCTTATTCATAGTCCTCTGAAACATAGAGGGTGCATTCACGAGTCCAAAAGGCATTCGGTTATACTCATACTGGCCGTCCGGGGTCACGAATGCAGTTTTTTCGCGTGATTTCTCTGCAATAGGGATTTGATAATACCCTGACGCTAAGTCTAGGATGATAAACAGTGTACTACCAGAGAGTCTGTCGAGTTGGTCTTCGATCCTCGGTAGAGGATAGTGTTCACGCTTGGTTTTACGGTTAAGTGCCCGATAGTCGACACAGAGCCTCTTTTCTCCGGATTTTTTGTTGACTAATACTATCGGACTCGCGTATGGGGAACTAGACTCTCTAATAATATCGCTGTCCAACATCTCTTGGACCATGTCCCTAACCTTTTGACGCTCTGTATACGGTAACCGATATGGACGATACACGACAGGTTCTGAATCAGTTAATTCTATAACCATTTCAGTTTCAGATGTAAAACCTAGATCTTTTAAGCCGGACGAAAAATTATTTTTGTACTTATTGAGTAGATCTAGTAGTTCTTGCCTTTGAGGTTGGGATAAAGAATCGCCACAATCAACTGTACAATCAAAATTGTCTTTACTAATGTCAGCGTAATTAATATGCATATGAGTGTCTACAGAATGGCTTCTGGTAACTAATTCTCCTGATTTGAGTTCGAGTTCACCAAGGCCTATGTTTTGTATGAGAACAGTGCCTCTGCCTTCTCTTAACATATATTCACCTGGTAATAAGTAATGCTCGCGGTTCAGAACATGTCGTATACTGCCATGGACATAAATGGTACCTGTATACTCATTGGAGCATTTAACAGGAACTGGCCTGATCTCATTAATCTTAAGTGCAAGATCGTGCTCGCAAACAAGGGGACATTTCACGGTTTTATGTTTTTCTAATTTCTGGAATATGACGTCCTTGTCAGTTTTAACAATTTTGATAGTAGGCCTTTCCGTAAACGTATGGCCCAAGAGGAGAGGGCATGGTATGACGTGATCGTCAACAACTAAAATTGGCACGTTATGCTCGATAACACCTTGCACCTCAACAGTAGCGTACAACAACCCGATAGGAAGGTAAGTAACGTTACCTAGTCCCTTCAACCTAGGACCATTTACCTCTTGCAGTTTCAACAGCAATCGTTCTGCTTCACTAACTCGCATCAGAGTGCCTTCACTACCTAAGTCGACGATACAATCCAATAGTTTACCGTTTATCTTAATTGGCATCTTATACTTAAGACTGGTATTATATTCACCGTCTACTCTCAAAACGTTCTTATTTTTTTCTTCTGTGGTAGATTTCTGCTTTGATTTTGAGCAATCAGCTGTTGCATGCCCTAACAACTTACAGTTTGCGCAGTGAATCTTTGGTTTTGGGCAACGAAAAAACGGATGTCCCTTCTCGTTACAGTTGTAGCAAGTCATACTTGTACTCGACTTTTGGGAGAAAGTAGAGGTTTTATCAGACGATTTATCATTAGATTGGTTGTGACTGCGTTTGTCTCTATTTCTAATAGTATCAACATTGCCCCTATCTTGACCTACTTTGACCGATTTCAAGAATCTTAGAACTTGTTCAGGTTCTGTAAACTCTGCACTCTGTCCCCCAACACGTACATTCCGATCGTCAATACCTGCTAACAGACAGTCTACTGCGCGTCTACCTGCTATTTCACAACGGTTCAAAAGATTCATTTTTGAATAATAGTATAAATCCAAAGGTTCTCCGAAACGAACTCTTTTACTCAGCATCATGGATAATAATTCTGCATAATTTTCACGTGTTGGGAAAGATTCGCGCAGTTTTACCTTCCATTCAGCCCATGAATGAAGAAGGGAAGGCAAACCTTGGTACCAAGTCTTAGCAATACCACTAAGTTTAGGCATTGCATAGTGGACTATCTGTTTATCGCTCCATGTATATATTTGGGCACACTCGTCTACCTTATTAATCCATATGTCTACCGTCTGTTCCTTATTTAACGGATCAAATTCGGGAACTACATTTATTACGGGAAACCTGTCAGTATCACTCTTAGGCCTTACATTTTGCATTAAATCGAGAAATTTCTTAAAGAACGAGCTTTGAACATCATCATCCATACCTATAACGCTGGACTTACGTTCCCGGCCGCGTTGTGTAGACGAACTAGAATCTCTTAGCCTTGATCTTGACCTCGTTGGTGGAGACTCCCTTCGATCCTTAGAGTTGCTCTGTCTCTGATGTTCACGCGGCTCTGGCCGCCGTGAAGTGGATCTTGAAGGTCTGCCTTTCCGATGCCTCGAACGTGAGCGGCGACGTCTGACGCGGTGCGCATACGGAGAGCGAGACCGCGTCCGACCTCGTGACTGGCTACGACTACGAACCTCCTTGGCCCTAGAGATCCTGCCTCTAGAGCTCTTCGATCGCGACCGGTGATGTCTAACTCGGCGCGTGTGCAGAGAACGAGACCGTGCGCGGCTTCGCGACTGGCTGCGACTGCGACTGCGTGGCTCCCTCTCTGTAGCATCCGGAACATGACGGCGGGGTGTTGCCGTATTCCTTGACCTTGACCGGCGACGTCGGCCAGCATTTTCTTTGTCCATGACGTAACCTCGACAAAAGACACTGTATTAATATTATTATCCACAAAGTACTTATTACCTGTTTTTATAGAAACAATTTTTTTTTTTTCAAAATATCCATGATGGATCATAAAATTATTATTATTATTATTATTATTATTATTTTTACCAAAGTTGACCTAGTCATAAATTTCAAATACTACCGGGGAGTGCCCCGGCCACGTATTTGAGTTGAAGCCTAAACAACATAGAAAAAGAAATACGGGGAGTGCCCCGATCAATTTCATTTACTACCGTTGTCTGGTCAAATTGGCAGAATAAACATAAAAAAAAAATCAAACTATAGAGAAAAAAAAATATGTAAAAATAATACTAAAACACGTATCAACACATTTTGATATATACTGTAAGCTTGCTGTTTTAACTGAAATAAATAATCTAATTCTAATTCTAATCAACATACTACCAGGGAGTGCCGCCACGAATTAGAGAGACAACACGGTAAAATACTAGCGAAAAGAAATAAATAGGGTACCCAATAAAATATTATTTAAGAGTTCTTTTACCCAAAATATTCATGATGAATCATTAAATTATTTGTTCCATCAAAGTAGATCTAGTCATCTTAATTTCAAATACTACCGGGGAGTGCCCCGGCCAAGTATTTGAATTGAAGCATAAACAACATAGAAAAAGAAATACGGGGAGTGCCCCGATCAATTTCATTCACTACCGTTGTCTAGTTAAATTGGCAGAACAAACAAATCAAATTATCGAGAGAAGAAAAAAAAAAATATAAATATAAACCAAGCCATGTGTCTCAACATACTACCAGGGAGTGCCCCGGCCACGAATTAGAGACAACACGGTAAAATACCAGCGAAGAGAAATATCGGGGAGTGCCCCGATCAATTTCTCTTACCAGCACTTTAGTATATTTATATATATTTATTTAACCGTCATAGCATTTAAAAATATATATGTATATATATTTATAAAACGGTAGTAGAATTTTAGTAACAGCAAAACAAGGGTACATATTATAAAATCAAGTTAGTACTTACACGTTTCTTTCGGTTTTGTAGGCGTCACTGATTCTATACCACTTTCTGAGATATAAAGTCACTAACCAAATGCTCAGGGATGACGGGGTGGTACTTAAAAACACAGCAATAATTGTAACACTTTCTTTAATTTTAACACTTTACATTACGCATTACTTTAGTATGATTGCACCTTGATGTCTTATCGACGACTGGCTAACCTTTTTCATAAATCCTTTTACATCAACTCCCTACCTGACTTCCTCCATTATTTTTACCCAACGCCTTATTGGCTGGGACGTTGACAATGCGTTTGGTCGGCGCCAGCCAATAAGGATGAAACAGAAGTCAAAATCATTCCATGAAAACAATACTACTATTAATAGAGTTTTATATAATATTAAAAATGTACTAATTAAATAAATGGCGAATTATCAACATTATTAATTACACTAAAAGGTATGTCAAATAAATTGAATTTAATGTAACAATTATTTTTACCCAGCGCCTTATTGGCTGGAGCGTTCGACAATGCGATTAATCGGCGCCAGCCAATAAGGATGAAACGGAAGTCAACATCATTCCATGAAACAAATACTACTATTAATAATTATAAATAATATAAAAAATGTATGAATTAAATAAATGGCGAATTATCAACATTATTAATTACACTAATAAATCAAATAAGATGAGTTAACTGTAACACAAGTGTGCGACATTTTTCAGGGTTACCACGGCCACAATCTATCGCAGGATACTCAAAAGGCCACTCTAGAAGATCCCTAATTACCGTCAGTTAGACAATGCACAGAAGCGCATTATACAATTGGGGTTCCGTAAAAAATAGCTTAAATCAGTAGGTACCAACAGTGTTTCACTCAATGTTTTGTTTGAAAATATAGCCAAAATCAAAAAGTACCTACATCTAGGTCTGTTTGTCAAATAATGTTTGAAAAAAGGAGATCTTCTGTTTTTTGTCATCGAATCCAAATCCATTTTTTTCAGCTTTGCCCTGCGGAAGGATGTCTAACTTTAAAATCACATAAATCCTATTAATATTATAAATGTTTAAGTTTTTGAGCATGTTTGGATATTTGTGGTTCAATCACGCCGTAACAGCTCAACCAATTTCGATGAAACTTGAAATAGAGCTCTTGTAAAATAGCATATAGGCTACTTTTTACCACGCAAGAAAAGCTATAAATGTGAAAGTTACTATCTCTATATGTTTGTTACTTTTTATCGAATAAACGGCTGGACCGATTTTGATGAAATTTGGTTGGAGATAGCTTAATGATATTCTTACAATACGAAAGGCATCACGCACACGTCAACCCCTGAAACGTGACTTGGCCGTTTTGTGGCAGAATTTATGGGCAGGGACAAGAGAATCAGCATGATTTTACACGAAATTAAACCATAAATAATTTAAATTACGTCACCGCTTATACAAAATCGCAAAGTTAAGGGGAAGGTGGAAGATGGCCCGGACGGACTCTACACAAAAATTCCTTCGGCTCTTAGTAAAAAAGGGCATCTATAAGGAACCCTTACCCTCTCTAAGACTGTTCACCACAGCTTAATCGGAAGCACTCAATCGAAGCCTATTTGACCTTCTCCGCCAAACAAAGATGCATTGTACCCGCTTGGAACGAATCCAATATTGTTGGTCGAGTATACCGCCTGACCTCCAAATCCTGCATTTGAATACCACAACCTCAAACAAAACTAATCTTTACCCCATCAAAATAGAGTTAGCTTTCAAGAAACAATGAGAGTTTGAAGAAGATGAAACCCACCCAAGCGATTTTTAACTATACCCTGTGGTAATAGAGTTGGATTTACGAGATGGATGATGAGTAGTTCTTATCACAATTAGTATAAACATTAATACCAGGATGGTGTGCATTGTCGTCTGACCTTGGATTTGAAAGAAAGGTGCGATGAGCGATGACAAATCCGTACAGACGTACAGTCAAGGCCACGTTGTTGGCTGTTTATGGTGTGGCTGTAGTAGACCCAACCAAGCGTATTATTGCCTGTGGTCAAGAACATTTTAAGAGCCTATAGTCACCTAACTGTAAATCGAGGAGCGTACTGTAGCGTAGGAGGAGGTAGGGCACAGCGAGATTTTCTCGTTCTGAATTGGAGCAGCCCGCCTGGGGAGTACCTCCGCCTTACAGAAGATCGCAGCCAAATAACATTATTTGTTTCAAATAGTGTTGTGTTCCTGTGATGAGTAAGGTTGCCAGAGCTCTTTAGGGGTTGGGAGGTTCGGGGTCGGCAACGCGTGCGTGATGCCTCTGGTATTGCAATCGCTCATCGGCTACGGTAACCGGTTACCACGCAGGCTACGGTAACAGGTGGGCCATATGCTTGTTTTCCAATTCAATTGTATAAAAAAAAAATCAGAGGCAATAATAATAACACCCAACAGTAACATTTATTTATTTATTTATTTACGAAAAGTTACACTATTTTTACAGTAGCAACTAATGCAATAGTGTACCATTATCATTTAAATTATTATTATTATACATATCAAACATTTTATAAGATTAATTTTAATTCATAATATAAAATATAAAAAGATAAAAAATGTTTAATGCACTGTCTTAAACTTACAACAACATTAGAATATAAGTACCTAATGGATACGAATTACAATGCAAATAGTTAGCATAATACCTACTAGTTAAGAAACAACAAACATAAATCTTCAATTAATAAATTCAAATTACATAATGTCAACGTACATAGTCCTGACCCCACACTAGGATTCCCTGTAACATGGTGAAGCTGAAAGGGCTTTATAAACCGCCTTCGGAACCCTAAAATGTTTGCAGTTAATGCATAATGCAGTCAAAGAAGTTTCAAACCGATCTTTGACTTGCATGATTTCTACAAGTCAGCCGAACTTTATGTGAAATGTTTTTAAACAAACCACCCATAATATTATTGATCTAAATAATTGATTGACAAAGATAACAAATCGACAACAAATGCAAATTCTGTCCTAAAATCTACACCAAGCAAGATAATTTTAGGAAAAAAACTGCCTATAATTAGTTGGCAGTTTATTTAGAATATTTGACATCGGATTCGACTGGTAAAGAGTGGAAAGATCTGCCTCTAGGAGTTTCAAAATATAGAGTCAATAAGTTCTTTGTGGGAAAGCGTGCTCCTTCATAAGTTGGTGGTCAAACGCTTAACCACTACCCTACTAATATTATATGTATATGCGTAAGTTTGTGAGGAAGTTTGGATGTTTGTTGTTCAATCACGCCTAAACGGATTTGGATGAAATTTGGTACAGAGATAGATTATAGTCTTGAATAGCATATAGGCTTTGCTTGCATGGTCCCTACGACCATGCAAGCAAAGCAGCGGGCGAAAGCTAGTTACCAATATAAAAAATATATATAAAAAAATAGACTTGATTAAGTTTAGTTGCTTTTCGTACAATTATTTTCGATTACCATAAAAAAATCCCGTGAATCACAGCGGTATCTACTGTAATGGCATTCCGATACAAAAGCGTAGGTGTTAGCATTCATCGTGCACTTTCGGCTCAATCGATAAAATCCTTTGTTTGAGGTGATTGGCACTTGTCTAATGTCCTCTGGGATAAGTACATGCAAACGTTAAAATCCTTCGTACACCTTCCTTTCACGATCCTTTTGGGGTTTTACGACATTAGGTGACGCCTGTGGTTTAAAGGAAATGGCATTATGGCTGCCATTTTGGCCAAATGTGTGTTTCTGTCAATGACCTATAGGTGAATTCATTGTCAATGGTAAAATACGAGTCACCTTCTGAACGACTCATTAAAGTAGGTATGTATTTTTGCGCGAAGTTCCTCCCAGTTTCAATATATAGGGCCTTACAATGACGTCCTATTGCCATTCAAATGCGTTTCAGCACTATTTTACTCATTTTTTGTTGTCAACCGATATACATATTTAATTCTAGTTAGTCAAAGTCAAAAGGCATTTATTTCAATAAAATCACTAGGATCACTTTGAAACGTCTTAGAAACTAGGTGAAGCTATGCCTGTTCCTCGCGACCAAGCCTAGAAGGCAACAAACACGGCTTGGTGCCTATCATTTTTTTCGATGGTCCTTTTTCACAAAGTAATTATGTAGAATGTACTAATAGGTATTGATTGGCATTGTTTTAGTGTTCCTATGCGGACCACTGAAAAGACAGGTTATTGCAACTTATTGATATCATAACATAGCAATGTCAGAAATAAACTTAAAACTAATACAAGTTAATATATATAAAATAAACAAGAAACAGTTGAGCCATCTAAAGACCGTTACAAACGATATATAGATAGCTCAACTCATCCAGATCACTACCAGTCGGAAGCGTCCCCAAGACGCTGGCGGAATTGCCACGCTGGATGGCAATGCTAATAAGAGGAGGAGGTAGGGCACCGCGAGATTTTCTCGTTCTGAATTGGAGCAGCCTGTCCGGGGAGGTACCTCCGCCTTACAGAAGATCGCAGCCAAATAACATTATTTGTTTCAAATAGTGTTGTGTTCCGGTTGCCAGAGCTCTTTAGGGGGGAAGGGGGTTCGGGGTCGGCAACGCGTGCGTGATGCCTCTGGTATTGCAAGCGCTCATAGGCTACGGTAACCGCTTACCATCAGGTGGGCCGTAAGCTTGATTGCCACCTCTGTTGTATAAAAAAAAAAAAAGAGCCAGCTCTCGGGTCACGCGTCGCTTCGATAAGACGCCCTGATCTTTTTGAAAACCTGGTGGGCCCTGTTTCCCCAAGGACCCAGGGTCTCAACCCCAAAAGGCTCAAATACGTAAGCCCTATCAGGACTAAAGAACTTGCAACTTACAAGAAGAGTCCAAAACCATTTTACACGGAAAAACCGCGATCCATGATCCATCCAAAAAATCAATAGAAAATATTTAAAATGCTCTGAACATCCTACTTTCCTACATATATTATAAATGGGAAAGTTTGTAAGGATGTTTGTTTGTCTGGATGTTTGTAGTTCAATCACGCCGAAACGGCACAACCGATTTTGTTGAAACTTACTACCTAGAATAGCATAAAGGCTACTTTTATCTAGGCGAATTATACTACCTAGCGGTGTCGGCGGACGTCCAACGGCTGAGATGAATGTGATGATGATGATGAACGCCCAACTGTCACATACTTGCGTCTCACACGGACAATCACCCGCTACGCCACTGAAGACTGTGACTGTGTGTGGTACCCCGCACTGGACAAACATTTGTGTGATAAACACAGATGTTTGTTCTGTGTCTGGGTGTTAAATACTTATCTATTATATATATCTCACTCTAGTGAGAGTCTAGGGTAGGTAATGTCCCTGCGATCGTGAGGTCTTACTCCACAGGTCCTATCTGAAAACCAGCGCTGCTACGCCTCGGCGGAGCAGCAATAAGCTGAGATAGGACCTTTTTGACCCATGCCACTGCAGCGTAGACATTTCTCGCCATAAGTAGGTAGCACCAGTTGGCACCCACTTTATAGGTGGGTTAGGCGCCTGCTTTTCTTTTCTGTTTTTTCTTTTCTGTTAATGTGTAGTTTTTTTGTTTTTAAGTTCACTGTTAGCCTACCTACCTACTTAGTGCCTAAGCTGTTTGTTTATAGTGATTGTAACGTACTGTTGTTTCTTCCGATTGTTTTTATCTCTGTCTGTGCTGTATTTGTGTGTGTCGAATAAATGATTTATCTATCTATCTATCTATCATATCAGTCTCTGGTACCCATAGTACAGGCTATGCCTAGTTTGGGATCAGTTGACCGTTTGAATATGTCCGGAATATTTATTTATTTATTTACTTGTTGAATTAAAAACGAATCCGCGTTCAGAAACTAGTAACCAATGAAATAAACGAGAACGTAAATAGTACACGAAGCCCTTTATCTAGCGAAAAATAGATCAGCAAACTCCAAAGCTCATTACCCACAGTCGCGGCCCGATAAAATCGCGACGCGCCGCGTAAATCACGCGATCGTATCGCGCGGCCGTGTCGCACCGTGTAACCTAGGCCTAATTGTGAGCGGA
This sequence comes from Anticlea derivata, assembly GCA_947579855.1. Taxonomy (NCBI): domain Eukaryota; kingdom Metazoa; phylum Arthropoda; class Insecta; order Lepidoptera; family Geometridae; genus Anticlea; species Anticlea derivata. Next base: position 11,656,271 of record OX388270.1, read on the forward strand.
TTTATAGATAGCAGTAGCATTTCAGATTTCAACCGCTTATCGTTTTGAAGCGATTTTTCCGTTATGTTTATTTTATGCGCGGTTTAATACAGAATACAGAATAGCCGAGTTCAAACGGCGTGCGATATATCATTCTATTATATAATATATTTAAGAGCTTAGCTCTTGTCGGTGTTATGATAACATTAATTTATTACAAACGTATCCTTACGTTCGTCTGCTGAAAAAGTCGATTTTAAGTTAGACTTTTAGGGACTTGTTATATCGTTGTGCTAAATCGTACACCCTCAAATATCAAACCCAAAATTGACTTTAATCATTAGACGTAAGGGTCAGTAGCAGTTGCGGTAAAAATAACAGTCTGATTTCAGTTCTATCATCGTGGCACTCTTTGGGTAAGTTCTATGTCCAGAGTTCTCTAGATATACAAGAGAAATGGCACAAAATTAATACTATTTTTGGGCAAACGAAAAAAACAATTTTTGGGGGTCGATTTTAATGTCTGTTTCGATAGCCATCTTAAAAACAAATCAGACAAAAACAAAACAAAAAATCCACAATTGGTTCAGATTCAATATTATGTATCTAATTTGTACGCCTTCCATACCTCTCCGCCGGCAATTAATCTGGACCGATTTCGGGAACCTTTACCAACAAAACTCTACAACCTTACCAACCTTATACTAGAAACTATAGAGTTCGTTTTTGTGTAAGCTGATGGTGGGATATCTTGGTGGTTTTGTATAGGCTCTGTCATCGAGATATTTTTCAAATGTAAGTAATATTTTGGTTATAAAACTCACAGTGTTTCAACACGAGCGCTAATGGTCGTAATCAATTTGTGCTGCCTCTTGATAAGTATAGTCATTGTGAGGGCAGCGATAAGAATTTATATAAGGTACATAGAAACAGATGGTAACCAGTGTCTTCCACATTCTCACGCCTATTTAATGATACTGACCTCGGATTAATCTCATTACAATGTCAAATTGAACGAAAAATCTTGTTTGAAACTGACAATCTGTAACCACACTTTTTGTCTCAAAAAACATTCTTGAAGAGAATGAAATAGGGGTTTGTTGTTAAAAGTTTGTATGGGCAATCCATAATTTCTCTAGAAATCGGAAAATTCATATTTAGGATTTTGGTAAGATTAAAGAAATGTATCAACATTTTTGCAAAATCATTCCAAAAAGTAGTCACGTAAGGGGTTTAAAAGCATAGGTAGGTACCTACTAGCTTTGATATAAATGCGGGTGAAGTCGAGGGTAACAGCTAGTAATCTATGTAAACTGTTAGTAAATCCTACTTATTTTGGATGGATGGATGGATGTCTGTTACTCAATCACGCTAGATTGGCTGAACGACTCTGATTGAAATTTAGCACGGAGATAGATTATTTTTTTGTTTTTTTTATTATAGTCTGGAATAGCTAATAGGCTACTTTTTATCTTCGTAGGCACCACACCAGCGACGCAGCGGGTGGAAGCTAGTGCTACATAAATCCGTAGCAGGCATATCTGTTCAATCATCATTTCAGCCGTACGACGTCCACTGCTGTACAATGCCTCCTCCACAGATTTCCAGGGCGTCCAGAATTCCTATCATCTGGGGGGAATTTGCCCATACTCACCCCGCTGGGCCTACGGGTTGGCGAGCGCAATTAGAGCTATCTTTGTGAAAAGAGGACGCTGCTGCCCATCCCCTAGCTTTTTCCCTCAGTCGCCTCTTACGACATCCACTAATAGATAGATATGGAGGGTCCTATTCTTCAGCCAGGGCCACCACGGCTAACTAAAAGTATGTAAATATTAAAATCTTATCGTCTTTTAGCCTTAAATCAATAAAGCCATACAAAGCATACTTTATTGTCTGACCTAAGTTACCATCGTTCACACCCTTTTCGCTATACCACTTTCTAACACATAAAAGTGGGTATATTTTACTTTAAAAGTCTACTTTCTTATTTCACACCAATATTTTGTTTATCTTTAGGTATATTTTGGAAAACTTTCGAAGGAACGTAAGGTTCAAATTTGGCTGTTTTCGGACATTATGGAATATGACAAAGCTATTATTTATAGATCTGTTAATAAATTTATTGGTTTGTTTCTAAGTTTTATTACGGAACAGAAACGCAGTTTTAGTTTTGAATTATTGTCAATGTGATTAGATAAGTGATGTGTGATATTGTATGAATGAAATTTATCGTAGAAAGTTGACACTTACGTAGGACACTATGCGTAACTGTGTCTTATCTTATACCAGAGAATGGTATCTACAATTTGAGACATCGACATTAGGTCAATGTAAGGGCCATAACATGACCGTCGTTCATTGTCGATTTTTCAAAATACAAGTAGAAAGTTGAAACTTGTTGGCCTGTGTGTGTACTGGGAGGTACTCCAACTTTTAATGCGATGGTCATAGGTTCAAACTTGGTCATGCACCATTGAGTTTTTCTGTGTGGAAAATTTAAGTGCATTAACACATAAACACAAGCATACAACATGAGGAAACCAGTAAGTATTCTTAAAGCGGCGATGGGCTTGCAACCTGTCACGTATGGAATACTCACTACTGCAAAATGTGGGCATGTGCCAAAATGTTTGGACGTGCCTGTGACTACCACCCTAACACCACTTCAAGGATCTGAGAGGTTGTCCAGCATCTGGGGAATTAAAACTAGTTTTCCTCATCATCATCATCAGCCTAATGAAGTCCACTGCTGAACATAGGCCTCCCCCAAAGAGTGCCACGACAAACGGTCTGGAGCCTTCTCCATCCACCGACTTCCCGCAACCTTCACAATGTCCTTCCAACACTGCGTCGTCCGGTTCGTGGTCGCCACTCGAGAACCTTGGTTCCCTTAGTTTTCCTAATGTTCTTTTATTCAGTTTGCATCGTTATGAGCATGCTTGTGTCCTTATCGACTTGAGGATAATTTTCAGTCTGTATGAAGGAAGTGAACAATACTCATTGACGAATGAAGTCAAATGCTAAAATATTAAGGAGAACATTCTAAAAACATAAAAAGTATACTAACAATGAAGAATGAATTGATTTATAAAAACATACGTCATAACATAAGTTACCAACTTCATCAAAAATTATAGTTTTACAAGACAATAACATCAAACCTAACTTATACATAACACTAACCGTAAATAATACGAAAACAGTCACATTTTGTTAAATAACTTTCATAGAAACAAAGGAGTTACACCATGGGATCTCAGAGTAACAAATAATATGAAGAATGTTTGAAGAGCACAAGTATGAACGCAGAACGCAAAATAATGCTAGCGAAGCACTCTCAAGCAAAACGTATTATAATAAAAAGTTTCTGTTATAATTTGAACCCTAAAGACGTTCCAAATTATATCTGCGAACGATCAAACAAACAAACGAAGTTTACGAACTAACAAACACTTTCTATCAATATCGTGGCTTGAAGAATTTTGTTCTATAATTCGCCATCCCGAATCATTGAAATCGGACCAGCCGTTTTAATGTTTTGGGACCAGACGGAGTAGGTACACCCTTAAATATATAGCCGCTTGATTGATAACCTCTTCCTATTTTTGAAGTCGATTAAAAAGATAAATCTTCATTAATATGTAATATAATAAAACACCTTAAAAATAGGTCTTGATTTGTCGTCCTATTCATAATCATTCACTAACTTAATGAAGATTATCATATCGATAACTTTTCTAACACTAAACAAAAGAAAGGGAAAGACATACTGTGTGAGTGATTAAAAAAAAGGGGGTTAGTCTATAGCTTGGTTCTACTACCCTGGAAAAGACCACACAGACAACTGACCGTGTTCATAAACTATTTTTATTATTAAAATCAACTTATTAGCATACGATAAAATGGTTATCAAATTACAATGAGCGTACATTTGTTTTATGAAATATGGCTCAGCCGACACGAAAGAGGCGTTTAACAGATCTGTATGAGCGTGATCTTGGAGTAATAAAAAGTTGAAAACTTGGATCATGTTTCCTTTTGCTTTTTATTTTTAAATAAGTTGAAAATCGGTATGTAATATTAGTGGTATCGGTACATCCTACTCTTACTAATCTACTAATATTTATCATCATTTCAGCCGTTCGACGTCCACTGCTGAACATGGCCTCCCCACAGACAGAGCAAATTCCTTATCATGTGGGGGGATTTGCCCATACTCACCATGGGCATGCGGGTTGGCAGGCGCAGTTAGAGCTACCGTTGTTAAAATGAAGGACGCTGCTGCCCATCACCTAGCTTTTTTCCCTTAGTCGCCTAATAAAATAAACTAATATTATAAAAGTTGTTTATTAGCAAATTCGAAAGAATATACCTGCATGTATTTCTATTTATCTTTGTTGAAGGTCTTGAAAGATAAAGAATAATAAATCCTTTAATCGCCTTCTGCGCTAGAGGTCGTGGGTTCGATTCCCGCACTGGACAAACATTTGTGTAATGAATACAGATGTTTGTTCTGTGTCTGGGTGTTAAATATATATCTATTATGTATATCAGTCTCTGGTACCCATAGCACAGGCTATGCCTAGTTTGGGATCATTTGACCGTGTGATAGGTCCGGAATATTTATTTATTTAATTTAAAGAATATTTTTTCATAATTTTTAAATCGTAATTTTTGTCAAAGAGTTTGCTGTGAATAGAGTAATTTTAATCACTCGCTTAGTCACTAACGTGCCATATAGTTACATAACCTTAAAAACCAATATCCACATGAAAGCAATTAGAAAGTTCCATACAAATCCACAAATCGTCGGCCACGTCCCCTCAAACCATTTATAAGTAAATAGTCAAATTAAGAATACTCCAAGTCCGTAAATTTGGCCTTTCATGGTACAAACAAACAGTAATTAGTATTAAAAATTGGCCCAGCAGGGGGGCCCATTATGGACACCGATGGACCATGGGCCAGAAACGGCCCATGGTCCCAATGTGGCACCGAATGTACGTGTATCGACACCGAAGCTAATTGAACCTCTCAATCGGCAACATTAAGCCAAAGGTGGATATCCATGCCATGATTGTTTCCATTGGTGTACGTGATTATCGGATATATTTCAAACTATCGTAAACCATTATTAGGTCGTCTTTCCGGTGCGTGGTCTCCACTCTAGAACCTTTTTTGCCTTATACTACTCTTAAGACATAGACATAGACATAGACGTAGACAAACATTTACACAAACTTGGCACACAATACACGTCACAATAAATGCAAGACACAGAGAAGGAAAAAATTAAACAAAGACAGAGAGGTAGCACACAAAAACTTATAAAAAAGAACACGTGAAATGTTATTGTGCGCCACAGCAGCAAAAAGGTCTCGGCTCAGCATAAATGCCTTACCACTGAGGAGTAGTTAGGCGCTGGTATTCTGCCGAAACCGTTATTTATAGTCACTTGACCTTGTGAGACTACTTCAAATTTTAAGTCATCCTAGCTTCCACCCGCGGACTCTCTCGCGTGCCACCCGGATAATAAGTAGAATTTCTATAACCTTAGGCCCATATTAATAAATTGCTCTCAAGCATAAGAGTGCTTGAGTGAATCTAATTTAAAAATTTCCATACAAAATACTTTTGCCAGATGGTTGCCAGAGCTCTTTAGGGGGAGGGGGGTTCGGGGTCGGCAACGCGTGCGTGATGCCTCTGGTATTGCAAGCGCTCATAGGCTACGGTAACCGCTTACCAACAGGTGGGCCGTATGCCTGTTTGCCACCTCAGTAGTATAAAAAAAAATAAAAAAATCTTCGTAAGATCGCCTATCAATTGTCGAATTTAGTCAATCAAAGTAAAAAGACTTCGAGCATCGCTGATGTCAATAGGGAAACGAATAATTAATGTTAACGCTACGCTTACGATAAAACGTAATGTTAACGTAAATTATTCGTGCTAGGCTATTATGAAATCTATAAGTACAATCAGCCCGGTAAGTTAATCATTTTTAAATCTAATACCTATAAGGGTTACGTACCTACTATGGAAACAAACTTAAACAATCACGCCCACGTGTTATGTTTTCGTATTAATTTTGTATAATTGTGGTCTCGGTTTTATGTTACAGCTTTCATTAATTGTTTGGGAATCAAAAGCGGAATACTTTAAAGCCGAGTGTACATTGAACAAACTTATGGATAAATTGGAAATAAACTTCAATGCAAGTTGTAAAACTTAGTACAAATTATGTATGCCTGGTATTCTAAGTCATATCTTTTCACTCACAGCAGCCTGACATTAGTAACATAGAAAATGCTGTCAGATTATTTTGTAGAGTCTCGAGACTGGTAAAAGCGAATATGTATGTATGTACTGTATAAAGAATTGTATGGAACTCATCCACAGTTTTTTTTTTCCTTTTAAACTTTTAAGCTTGTTGGTCTCAGGACAAACCGAACTTTAATTAAAAGATGAACTGTTAAATTCATATTTTTTTTTAATCGTTAAAGTACAGCCATTGTGTACGCGCCCTTACGTGAACCCACCTTAACTTGATTTATAACTAACGATTTATTTAAATAACGTTTAATTAGATCTTGAATAATATTTGTTTAACATGCATAGTGTTTCGGCTCTTTCAACATGGTTAATCGTATTTAAAAACTAAATTATAGAAAATAAAATCACTATAGAAAAGTACCGCTTTTATGAAATGCAAGGTATTATGCAATGTATATAAGTAGATGGGTATATTGTCTATAAAAATTACAATTTCCTCATAGTTTTTCATCATCTTAATTTCAACCGTAGGACGTCCACTGCTGAACAAAGGCCTCTATCGATTCAAAATTCGTCGAAATCGGTTGATCCATTACGGCTTAATTGAAGCACAAACATTCGCATTTATAATTTAATGAAACTTGTCAACACAATCGTAACATCTAATTCAGTAACCTTAGCAACCGAACACAAAGGCCACACACCCACTACCCGAAAACAATACTCCGATTCTTAGAGTAAAAATAAACTAAGTACCTACCTAGTCCCGCTAATAAATGCGAAAGTTCGTGTAGATGTGAAGATGTTTTTTTTTTGAACCGACTTCCAAGTAGCTCAAGGCTCAAGTTGGCTGTTTTTTTCTTGGTGTGTATGTTACTCGATATATCCGCCAATAGTAATCCGATTTTGATGATTCTTTTGCTGGTGTATAGAGTATGATCCTGGGGTGGTCCCATATTAATTTAATTCCTGAGGGATTGCTACTTGTCCCATAAAACTTAAAAAAACGTCATCATCTCTTGAAATCACGACTTGCCGAAATTTCTTTTTGTCAACGGTGGTATGGTATGGTAATTCCCGCGACTTCGGTTGCTGCTTTTTTTACATAAACTTTAACCTTAGGGGTTGTGTGTCGAGAATTCCTTTCTGTGCACCCATACATTACGCTATCCTGCAAAATTCATATTCTTAAGATTTTGGTTAGGCTCTGCGTTGATTTTCAAAGAGAATAAAACCACTACGTTTGATTGTTAGTCAGTCAGTCAGTACTGTAAGAGTTATTATTGATGATGAATGGATACAATGTCATACTTACTTCTTTTTTTTATTCGAAAATGTATGTGGCCAGTGTTTTCCTCAGTAGGTAAGCAAAACGCAAAGAGGTTGATATTAATCTTGTAAATATCCAGAAATTTTAAGTCAGTTTTTGTAAAAAATATTGCTTACAAACATGCTTACGGCCCTCCTGATGGTAAGTGGTTGCCGTCGCCTATAGACAGCAGCAACACCTGGAGCATTGCAAATGCGTTGCCTGCCGAACCCCTCCCCCCCTAAAGAGCTCTGGCTACCTTACTCACCGCAGGAACACAACACTATTTGAAACAAATAATGTTATTTGGCTGCGATCTTCTGTAAGGTGGAGGTACCTCCCAGGCAGGCTGCTCCAATATAGAGCGAGAAAATCTCGCTGGGCCCTACCTACACAAACTTTGTTACTCTTTCACGCCGCAACCACAGACAACGGATCGGATCCTTTGACGGATTGGAATGAAATTTAGCATGTATGTAGTAAATAGCCAGGAATAACATATAGGCCACTTTTGAAAACTTAAGAAGCTGTCGGAATAACCACAAAATCAAACTACCCCGAAATAAAACTGCGTTGTTGAACAAGAGTGTGCTATGTATTGCTGTATCGTGTGTACAATCACCTACCTAAACCTTTACTTGATACTTCAAGCCTTGTAGTACTCAAAGTGAGACTGAAAAAGTTACTATTGGAAAGGGCTTACTATTCAACCCATGATTATTTTAATGACATTTTTTGTAATAGCACTATTTTATTGTAATTTAAAGCTCTGACATACCTACTTATTTTTTTTGAAAAAATGTATATTGCATGCGTACAACGCTGAATATGGCTGCTCCTAATTTGTATTACTTTGATTTGATGTAGTCAGTGTCTTGGCGACGCTTTTAACTGGTAGTAATCTGGTTTCTTATGTAAGGACGCTGTTTTTATAAGATTATTATTTAAGTACACTTAAAATATTCTTATACCGTTTGCGTTTTCGGGAAGTTCTAGTAATGACCAGGAAGTTTAAGTTTTTTCAGAGCACTACGAGTATATAGTGCTCTCTGGCTTAATTTTACTCTGAGTCTGAAACTCTGACATTCGCACATGACCTGTTTCTGCAGCCTTGCACTAAATTATAATAGTATCTAATTAAGTTACCGTCGTTATGTCACAACGCTCTTCTCACGATTGTTCTTTGTCTCGAGCCTTGGTGATGTGGGAAGCAACAATTCAATGTTTTAAAGTCACTGCTTTATGCTTGCCCCAAGCATATCACTGATTCTTTTTTGGTCACGGGCCTATGACTGTCGGTGAAAGAATCAGTGTAGTGAAAAGATTAAAGTGCGCCTCTAGAGGCTCCTTTCGAGCACTGCTTTATAAGAGTAGGACTTAGAATTATAATTAACGAATAAAAAAAAAATAAGTTTTTGTTCAATACAATGACGAGGAATAATTAGATTTTTGTACGTGAGCTCTGATTAGATAAGATAAGATCCGAAATGAGAAAAGTAGAAGAACCAAGGTCACCGACATAGCTCTCAGAATTAGCAAGTTGAAGTGGCAGTGGGCAGGCCATATGGCTCGCAGAACTGACAACCGTTGGGGAGTAAAGGGTCTCGAATGGCGCCCACAAACCGGGCGACGCAGTGTTGGAAGGCCCCCCACCCGATGGACCGACGACATTGTGAAGATTGCGGGAAGTCGGTGGATGGAGAAGGCTCAAGACCGTTCGTCATGGAACTCTTTGGGGGAGGCCTATGTCCAGCAGTGGACTTCTACAGACTGATGATGATGAGCTCTCATTTACATAATGTAATTAATTTAAAAGTTATTTCAATAATTTTAGTAATGAAAACACCATTATTTGAAATTACTCGAGCTGAGCGCTTCCCACGTATTAATTATGAGCACAAAACGAAAAATGTAGAACTCTTAGGATTGATTTCAATATTTTTAAATCATTTGTGACTTTGTTATTTAAACAAATATTGTAATGATCTCAAGGGGCAGCTTATCATTGAAATCTTATTTTATTTTCAGAAGATTTTTCATGAGCACACCTTTATTTATTTATTTAATCTTTAATGCACACAAAAAACAATGTACAAAAGGTGGGCTTAATGCCAAGGCATTATCTACCAGCCAGCCTGATTGGGTAGAAACAGGAGGATGGCGTGCGACAGATTGTTTAACTTAACTAAAAATTATTAGTATTGTAAAATTCACATGGTTTCTAAACAAAAAATAGGCTCACAAATTTTATCGCCCAGAATTGTAGACCTCCTCTCAGATCTGCATGCGATCAGATCCTTGAAGATGTCAAACAAGGGTAGTCAGCGGCATATCCGAACACTTTTAATTTGACCACGTTTCGTACTAGTGAGTTTTCCATACTGAACGTCGCGTCTTTAAGAAATTTGTATATTTTTGTTTATTCACATAAAACAATTTATGTATTACAAAACAATAGAAAATAATGGTTTGTGCTGTGCAGCCACGGAAGAGGCCAGGACCACATCGGGTCTGCGGGCCGTGATCGGAAGCGGCTCCCAGACACCGCCGCATACAGGGATACTGAGAGAATGTTACCAACGACCCAAAGTCCTGCTTCGTATTTTAAGGAGCTGGGCTGGCTGGGGTAGGGTTAGCATAGGGTGTCCCCCTATGCTAACCCTACCCCAGCCAGCCCAGCACAAAACACCCCACAGCGGGAAGTCAGTGCAGGTCTAACCACCCCCAATTATAATTAGAATTAGAATGGTTTGTGCTAAAATGAAATTAAGAAATTTGAAATTTTTTATTTTATTCGTTTGAAACAAGTTATGTATTACAAAAAATCATAGTTACTCGTAATTTTATAAACATTTACAACCCCATTTCGTAAGTTAATAGGGCTGTGTTTTAATTGGTTGCCGATTTATTTGCTACACCGCAACTCCTTCCGTCTGCGCTGGTCCTAAGCGTCTTGGCAGATTTACATCAAGAAACTGAAATGTTAATTCCTTGTTTATAAATTATATATACAAAAAATAAATTACTCAATAATTTGTTACATTTTTGCATAAGCAATTATTATTAAAATTAAATCAAAACGCAGACCATTATAATGTGATGGATGCAGTAACATTTGTATAATATAAATATATTTCATTGTTATATTTCCTTATTTGCATGATGCATGCACTAACTTTATCGTATCTTCTCGTTACAGATACCACAGAAGACAAAAGTCAGCAATCAGTGCGTGTTGCCAGTGATGGCATATGGCACTGGTATTCGGTCGCTAACTGGCCTGATAGACAAGCTCGAAATCGCACAGCGGGCTATGGAGAGAGCTATGCGTGGAGTTTTTCTACATAAATAAACCATCCAAATATATTTGTATGTGTAAATAAATTGTTTCACTTTAAAACTAAGTTCTACTCTCATCAAACAAAATTCAAAGAAAATGTCTTAGAAAAAAAAATGCTTTGTCATTTCAAAGCTTATTTTAATTGTACCTCAACTTGTTCGTTTTAATTAAATAAATATTCTGGACATATCACACAAGGTCAATGATCTCAAACTAGGCATTACCTGTACTATGGGTACCAGAGACTGATTTACATAATAGATAAATATTTAACACCCAGACACAAAACAAACATCTGTGTTGAGCCTCACCTAGTTCGATCGGCACCATACTGAAGCTTTAAATTCCATTTTGTGAAAAAGGATCATCGAAAAAAATGATAGGCACTAAGCCGTGATTGTTGCCTGATTCTTCTAGGCTTGGTTGCGAGGAACAAGCATAGCTTCACCTAGTTTCTAAGACGTTTCAAAGTGATCCTAGTGATTTTATTGAAATAAACGCCTTTTGACTTTGACTTTTGTGTTAATCACACAAATGTTTGTCCAGTGCGGGGATTGAACCCGTGACCTCTTGTGCAGAACGCAGAGTTATTACCAACTGAGCTATAGGGCAGTGCTTAGTCTTTTCAAAGTTTATTTAATTGTGCAATTTGTGATTATCATCGGTGCACAAACTTTTACCGGACATCGAGAGATCTCAGTTCGGGGCGTACCTCTAGTAAATAACCAGCTATTAGCCTAAGTTAGGTACACATTAGTTGAACTATTTCATGCAGGAAGTAATTGTCGTGTGACATTGTGTGGCCGTGTCTCTGTAGTTTTATCGTTTTTCCTGCTAGGGAAAGTAGACTTGCAAAGTTTGGACTTGGTTTTTGTTCTCCATTGATTATTTCTCACCGACATAGCTCTCAGAATTAGCAAGTTGTAGTGGCAGTGGACAGGCTATATAGCTCGCAGAACCGACAACCGTTGGGGAGTAAAGGTTCTCGAATGGCGACCACGAACCGGGCGACGCAGTGTTGAAAGGCCCCCCACCCGATGGACCGATGACATTGTAAAGGTTGCGGGAAGTCGGCGGATGACCGTTCGTCGTGGAACTCTTTCGGGGAGGCCTATGTCCAGCAGTGGACTTCTATAGGTTTTCGACGATGATGATGATGATTTCTTGCCGTGGTGGCGCTGGCTGAAGAATATACCCTATATCTACGATGTTTTCCTTCACCGTCTGAGAACACTAGTATTACACATTACCTACATTTCCTAAATACAATACAATAACTTTATTTCAGGCAACAATATAATAAAAAACAGATGGAATTTTTCTTATACTACGGCCCATATAGATAGCCCATATAGACCTTAAAGACTAACATACATAATAATAAACACAAATAATTGCCACGTAGAAACTGCGACGTGGGACGCGAATTGTCATTGGCAGTAGGTATCCGCCCGCGGAAGCGACGGAACACAACACCCTTCGGCCAGAGATCTTCTTTTAGGTAGGTCGAAAGATGTTCGGTCGGTACCCTCACCACAAAGGAGTTGAAACTGACTCTGGGCGGGACTCCAACCGTTCGACTCTCAAGCTGATCTTGGTCTTCACGCGCAAGTACCCCGCCACATCCTCCGACTTGACGGTATAATGCACGCGAGACACGTAGAGCTGCGTCGTTGTCTAAAGGAAAATGTATTGATACACGACCAGGATTCGAACCAAAAGCCTCACTACCACACTACTGTGTACCACACTACGCGACTGGCCTTATAGCTCAGTTGGTAGTAACTCTGCCTTCTGCGCTAGAGGTCGCGGGTTCGATTCCCTCGCTGGACAAACATTTGTGTGATAAACACAGATGTTTGTTCTGTGTCTAGGTGTTAAATATTTATCTATTATGTATATCAGTCTCTGGTACCCATAGTACAGGCTATGCCTAGTTTGGGATCATTTGACCGTGTGTGATATTATATCCGGAATATTTATTTATTTATCTTATTTATATATTTATTTACTGTGCTCTCTAACTACTTTGAAAACTATTAACAACACGACAGAGAATTTATTTTTACAAAGTTATTTTTTTTGAGTAAAAGGTTAGCGTGGTATGGGCATGTCATGAGGAGGGAAGAATGTCATGTGACAAGAGTGTTAGATATTTATTTATTTATTTCACAACATACACCTACCATTACAGGCGCACCCAATGCGATAGTGTACGTAATTTATCTATTCACTACCTTAATAAGTAGAGTCAAGGTTTCTATACTAATATAATACTAGGAAATTGTCAGCAGTGGTCGGATATTTAAAATAACAAATTAAATTAAATTTAAAACTACAACATAAAATAATCAAAATCAATTGTGGCAAATTAAAAAAAAAAAAACTAATAATAATACGACAATAACAATTAATTAAATTATAAATAGGTAGATCACACGACATTAAAACATAAAATATATAATACATATGAATGTGGATGGATGTAGGAATAGAGGTAGGTCATAGAAAAGATAGATGGACTGTGTGAAAGTGGGTATTATGGTCACTAACATAATACAGGATGACCATGAAAGAATCAGTGACACGACAAGAAGAAGAAGGTTAAGAAAGGAGTGAGTGCTAAGATGAAGACTGATATAGTAAGTATTAGATCCCAACAAACCCATCACTAGACCCTACATTGTCATTGGTGCGCTACGAGGAATAAAAACTTAAATAAAATAATAGGGCATTTATTCACCAAGAATCCTACACACAGCTATAAAAATACAATTGGTAATTTACAAGTTGTGGTATGTATGTAGGTAGACAGGTGAAATGGTCGAGGGCTCAGCTACGCTGCTTTTCAGCCTCGCCATAAAATGTCTGCTGTCGTCACAGCAGGTTTGATCCTCGGAAGCCATCAGCCGCTATCAGGCGATGAAGAGAAGGGCACAGATCATTATTATAACCTATGTAAGTAGGTAGGTAAGTATGGTATAACATCGAGCTAACATTTATAGCTACTGAATGAAGCGCACCAAAACGGGTGCGCTATGTGGAAGTACTTTGGTGCGCTTCATCTTGGTAAGCTTCATCTGGGTGCGCTACGAGGAATACCTCTTTTTTTTAAATAATTTATTTTTGATCTATTAATTTTTGCATAAATTGTTGTTTTTCTACATAGTTCATGAATATCATTTTTTGTCAAGTTCACACTAAAAGTGGCTATTAGAAGTCCGAGTTCACGAAAGTAATAACGTCCACAGTAAAGATGTTTACTGACCAAACATTATGTTTTACGTCTGCGCACGCGCATGAAATGTAACGGGTTGCTTGCAAAACTCAATTCCTCACAGGTTTTTACATTCTAATAGCTTTTTCCATCGAAATCTAACTTGATATTTTCATTTTCACATTTAAGAGTATGTACCATTTAAATACTTTTTGACTTGCAAACAGGCAGATTTCACATTTATACATAACGATTCCGTTACCAAGAGGCATTTATATAAAAAAACGTTGTAAAACACAGAATAAACATCAGTGTTAATCACACAAATGTTTGTCCAGTGCGGGAATCGAACCCACGACCTCAAGCGCAGAAGGCAGAGTTACTACCAACTGAGCTATGAGGCCTGCTGAATAATTTGTTATGCATCACTCGGCGCGTGAGTTTAACTCACACTTGGAGAATTTATTTTATTAGTTACTAGCTTCCGCACGCGGCTTCGCTCGCGTTTTACCTACTTAAAAAGTAGCCTATATGCTATTCTAGGTAAAGGACTATTTATATTCAAATTTTCAACGAAATCGGTTGAGCCGTTACGGCGTGATTGAATAACAAACATCTAAACATCCAGACATCCTCACAAACTTTCGCATTTATAGGTAATACTTGTAGGATTAGATACATCTTTTTTATGACTTTATTGCAACGTATGATGTCTCTATCACGTTTTATGACTTTTCTTGCGAATAATCTAAAATTGTTTGTGTATGTATGATTTTATTACTCGTGCGCCGTCTACTGAACTTTTAAAAGGAAACTTTCCATAGAATAATAACTTAGCACTATTCTAAGCGTTTAAGAGTCACTGGCGAGGTCGCAACTCAACATTGACTTTTTTTTAATGTTATACGGAGGCAAACAGGCTTACGTCCCTCCTGATGGTAAGTGGTTACCGTCGCCTACTGACAACACCTGGAGCATTGCCAATGCGTTGCCTGCCGAACCCCTTCCCCCTAAAGAGATCTGGCAACCTTACTCACCGCAGGAACACAACACTATTTGAAACAAATAATGTTAATTGGGTGCGATCTTCTGTAAGGCTGAGGTACCTCGCCAGGCGGGCTGCTCCAATTTAGAACGAGAAAATCTCGCTGTGCTCTACCTCCTCCAAAAAAAGTGACTAAATAAAGCTTCAATCATCTTACGATGTATCTAACACAACTGCCAAAAAGATCTAGGTACCTATAAGAACCTATATTGCTCCATGTATCCTACTTACCTACTTCCTAATAATTTATAAATCGTCTTGCAAACTGTCTTCGGTTGGGTGCGCGTTGTTGTGCACCTCATCAGTGCCAGTGTGGTACGGCGGTCGATCAGCTCGGTCACCACGGATTATCGTGCACTGCCGGAAGAATATCCCGCCACGCTAGCCTTAATGACATCATCCACCGGGCACTTACCAGCATCAACGTCCCAGCCATTCTCGAACCGAATGGTCTGCTGCGTGATGATGGTAAGCGGCCTGACGGTATGACTTTGGTTCCTTGGGAGTGGGACGCTACTAGTGTTGATACACTAGCGCGCTCACATCATCCGGGGACATCAGTTAGGCAATTGCGGCGGTAGATCCGGCCGAGGATCTCAAAAGGCACAAATATGTTAGTCTTGATAGGGCTTACGTATTTGAGCCTTTTGGGGTTGAGACCCTGGGTCCGTGGGGAAACGGGGCCCTCCGGGTTTTCAAAAAGATATCAGGGCGTCTGATCGAAGTGACGCGTGACCCGAGAGCTGGCTCTTATTTAGCCCAGTGAATTAGCTTTGCCATCCAGCGTGGCAATTCCGCCAGCGTCTTGGGGACGCTTCCGACTGGTAGTGATCTGGATCAGTAGAGCTATCTATAGATCGTTTGTAACGGTCTTTAGATGGCTCAACTGTTTCTTGTGTATTTTGTAAATATTAACTTGTATTAGTTTTACGTTTCTTTCTGAAATAGAGATTAAGTCAGTAAAAAAAAAAGTTTTTGAGGATGTTTGGATGTTTAAATGTTTGTTGTTCAATCACGCCGTAACGGCTCGACCGATTTCGTAAAAACTTGGAATATATAGAGTTCATTACCTAGAATAGCATAAAGGCAACTATTTATGTAGGTACCACGCGATTTTTTGCCGCGAGTGAAAGCTAGTTTACAATAAAATCAATTGAACTCTTCCTTATTAAAGGATAAAATCATTTCGAAGTTAAAAATTACGATTCATTTCTGAATTACGAAGAGAGGCTCTCTAAATATAATGTTCAATCGCTTGAGACTCGACGTATATATTTTGACCTAGTTTATCTTTATAAAATAGTACATTCTCTAATAGATTCTCCAGAGCTGTTGTCCTTGGTATCATTCAATATTAAGTTTAGGGCACGTAACTCGAATGAAAGAAATCTGTTTGCCTTACAAATTTATAAAAATAATAATTCCTTTTACAATCCTTTGACTAGGATGGCTCGTCAATATAATGAAATGGCTAAAAATAATTTCCAATTAGATATATTTAGTTCTAAATTGTGCCATTTCATGAAAAATGTTAAGGATATCTTGTATCCTAAAACACTAGATGTTCGTTAGGAAACATATCACTCACTTTTGTTTACTGTTAATACTTTTGTTGTACGCACATAATTATTTATGTTACTACCTAGCTCTAATTTGTGTTTTATAATTATTATTTTTACTTTTGGTTGTAATGTGTTTGTGCGTCGAAATAAATAAAATAAATAAATAAATAATAATAAAATTGCAGATTGACTCATAAAATTAAGCTTAGCGCCCGCTTGTTGACGCAAGGCACCGCAACGTCGACGGTTTCAAAATCTTGGTCTATCTATATACAAGGTGATTCATAACATGTATTCTAGATGATAACATTTTATGATTTACGTAGACATAGCGTAGGGCATAGCGAGATTTTCTCGTTCTAAATTGGAGCAGCCCGCCTGGGAAGGTACCTCCGCCTTACAGAAGATCGCAGCCATATAACATTATTTGTTTCAAATAGTGTTGTGTTCCTGCGGTGAGTAAGGTTGCCAGAGCTCCTTAGGGGGAGGGGGGTTCGGGGTCGGCAACGCGTGCGTGATGCCTCTGGTATTGCAAGCGCTCATAGGGTACGGTAACCGCTTACCGACAGGTAGGCTGTATGCTTGTTTGCCAACTCAGTTGTATAAAAAAAAAAGGTACATGTTTTTTTGCCGTCTAAAAAGTAACAAAACGTCTCAATAAACAGGATTATCCACAAATTATGACGTCAAAGATACGCCCCACAATTTCTATTTTAAATCGCGTTAGTCTTGCCCCGACGCATCGATCAAACACCACGGATCATAGTAAAAGGATTCGGTGAATGTTGGTTTAAAAATTGGTTATAGTATTCATTGCGAATTTGAAATTGATTTGCGTGAGAGATTTATATGGGAACCGTGGAAAGAATTTGGTCTGTGTAAAATTAAGGAATCTAATCTGCGAGGAAAGCAATTACTTACTTCTTTTTAATCACATTGTCCAGACCCCACACTAGGATTCCCGGTAGGTGTCAGAAACTACGAGTACCATGGATAATAAATATTTTCAGACCATGCAAACATTAGTCCTGCAGCGGGAATCGAACCCGCACACCTTGCGTCTTAAACGGGTACACGCCCACAAGGAAGTCAAGTCGTGAAGAAACCTGGATGATATTTTGTTAAGATCTGCTCCTGGTATTCAGATCATAGACAATCTATTCCCAAATTCAGATATTTGATGTTATAATAACAGTAGTTAAGGTATTAGCTATCAGTGTTGGAAGGCCGATGGAACGATGATATTGTGAAAATTGCTGGAAGTCGGTGGATGAAGAAGGTTCAAAACCGTTTGTCATCAGAACTCTTTGGGGGAGCCTTATATCCAGCAGTGGACTTCAACGGGCTGATGATAATGAGTTAATTAAGGTACCACTAAAAGCTGCGAGCTTCAGCTGGTATATGCATTGAAAGATACAATGACCACAGTCTGATTAACAAAATCATAGAAGTTTCTTTCTGTTCAGTTTTTTTACACTGCATTCACATCATCATAATGATGATCATCAGCCTGTAGAAGTCCAAAGAGTCCCACGACGAACGGTCTTGACAGTTTTTTTTTTTTTGTTTTTAAGATCTTTATTAAACGAAGTAATACAAAATATACCTAAACACAGTCTAGAGTACATTATAACATAACATTTTGATTAAGTAACTCGACAGGCTGCACAACGCCTTTATGAGTTTTTTGACAAAATATATATTTATGAAAGTGCTACTTTATAAATCTAACGTAAAAAATGCTTTTATTGTTTATTAGCATTATTTTAAATTTAGGAAGTATGTGCTCTTTGTAAGCGCGCATTTTTAAAGGTGTACATAAAACAGACAGTGGTCAATACAAGAACCTCTCATTTATTTTGTAGTTCAGTAATTAGACAGATTCTCACAACTCTCGTATCGGCCTATTCAAATCCACTTACCGTTCAGAGATGATTGATTCGTTTCATTCATTGGTTCATTGGCTCATGATCAGTGCAACTCTATTGATGATGGAAATACGCCGATTTTTGTTAAGCATCTATTTTTGAAAAGCGTTGGTCATCATTATTATTGTGACGGCCGTAAAAACACATTCACCTCATTAAGAAGTCCACTGCTGGACATAGGCATCCCCTAAAGTGTTCCATGACGAGCGGTCTTGAGCCTTTTCTATCCACGGACTTCCCGCTTTAACAATGTCGTCGGTCCAAAGCGTGGGCGGCCTACCAACACTGCGTCGCCCGGTCCGAGATCGCCATTCTAGAACCTTTATTCCCCAACGGTTGTAGGTTCTACGAGCTTTATGGCCCGCCCTCTTTCACCTAGTCTATTTAATTTATGTACCTATTGAACATTGACAATAACATAAAAGAAAACACGAGCAAAAGCAACAAAAATAAAATTATGTGATTTGTATTGCAGCAGCAACATGGCCTCGGATCAGCATTATGCATACTTTTTTAACAGCAGACGCTGGTATTCTGCCGAACCATTACCTAATCTCAGTCATTGGACCCTGTGAGAACAGTCTAAATAAGAAATAGAGATGAACGTTATGATAAGGAAAAATTATAAATTTATAAATTAATACATACATACATACATAAAATTACGCCTGTTTCCCAGAGGGGTAGGCAGAGACCACGGTTTTCCACTTGCTACGATCCTGACATACCTCTTTTGCTTCATTCACTCTCATCACATTCCTCATACATGCTCGTCGGTTTAGGGTACTCTTGACCTGGCCTTTTTCCAAAACGTCACCGATTTGGTCACTAAACGTACGCCTAGGTCTTCCCCTTCCAACGGTCCCATTCATTCATAAATTAATTAACTAAATCAAAAAAGGAGCATTCAATAAAAAACGGCTAATATTCGTCTCCACTATATTGCATTCGACTTCGTTACCGCTTATTTAGAAGTTACGGTGCGGTTTCCAAGATTTGTTTTGGAAGTGAATATACGAGGGACTGTTTTTTGGACGTGGCTCGTATACAAGCGTATCGTTGTTTAATGTATTTGTAACTTCAATTTGTGAACAAATGGCGTCTCGTCTATAATACCTTAGTTATTATTAGTATTATTCTGTGTCTGGGTGTTAAATATATATCTATTATGTATATCAGTCTCTGGTACCCATAGTACAGGCTATGCCTAGTTTGGGATCAGTTGACCGTGTGTGATACGTCCGGAATATTTATTTGTTTAGTATTTTCTGTTTTAGTTACGTCAAGTAAGTATTTCTTTAGCGTCTACAAAACGGTATGCGATTATCGTACTTATATCAGACATACACGATTCAACTTTTTTATCTAATTCTTTTCTCTAGTCTTGAAAAATCTAAAATCACCAGGCGATTATCGACAGAAAACGTGTGAGAATCTCTCTCCTAGTAAATCGGAGTATAATCCCCAGTGTGCTCTCGTCTGAAATACAGCTCCGTATGTTCTCTAACTCAACTTAAATTATAAAGGTTGAACTTAAAGCAAATGCAACTGAGTAAGCATCTCTAATTGGTTCAAATCAAATTCGTATTATCAAAAACCAGAATACAAAGAGCTCTGCACGCATAAAGCGATTTTTCAGACGCGGCTCAAAGCTAACTGGATTACAGGGCGTTACAAAAAAGGCTTTGTTGTATATAGATATAAAGCTGCGTTCACGAATGCTCGGCACTGAATTAAGGGTGTTTTTTTAATAGTTTACTGGATAAGTTTAGCGTTTAATATCATCACCATCAGCCTCAAATAGTACACTGCTAAACATATGCCATATAAAGGTAAGTTCGTTTTATCATGAATTATGAAACTTCAGATCCGAGTAAGTAGATTTTGGGTGACCATGAAAGAACTTACAGTCATTTCAGATAATGTTCTTCTTTTTGTAGTGTCTGAATCAAAATAACGTCTTCACACATCACACCAACTAAATAACTTTATCAGTGTGTAGGCAGCTTTATATGACACGAAGAGACTTGCATAGAGTAGTGAAGCATTCAGAAGTTACAATTAGTTTTGGAGATCGTTACACAAATCGCTTTTTAAATCCGATTGTGGACGCGGGTTCTGTACAAATTGAAACGTCATGAAATATTGAAAATAAATAAATAGGCGATGAATGGCGGTGCGTTGAATGCTTCTAATCTCGTTCGTTATAGTTCGGTGCGTGTACGGATATCGATGATTTTGGCATTCATAATCTACCCAACGGACCTATCTTTTTAATAGGTAATTTTAGTGATTTTTATACAATATTTCTGCTATTTGTCTACTCTTCAAATAAGCTTAATAATCTGAGAATATTGAATATTAAAAAACCTAAGTAAGACCAACCTAGATAAACTCTGTATTGTACACAAAATAGAAAAATAACATAGGGAGAAACAACAATATTAATTACAATGGGCGGCCTAATCGCTAAAAGCGATCTCTTCGGGTAAAGAAATGAAATAAGACGTCGGTGTACCAAAGTCGAACACTGCAGTACCTTCTATAAAAATTATATTATATATTATATATATGGCCGTGGTGGCTCCGGCTGAAGAATAGGCCCCTCCATATCTACCTATCCGCGGATGTTGTAAGGGAAAAAAGCTAGGGGATGGGCAGCAGCGTCCCTCATTTTAACAACGATAGCTCTAACTGCGCTCGCCAACCTGCATGCCCAGCGTGGTGAGTATGGGCAAATCCCCCCACATGATAAGGAATTTGCTCTGTCTGTGGGGGAGGCCATGTTCAGCAGTGGACGTCGTACGGCTGAAATGATGATGATGATGATATAACATATACTTATATAATAACATATAATTATATAATATACTTATAATAACATATAATTATATACAAAAAATAACAAATAATATATATATGTTTTTCAGGAACTATCGCCTTCTTTATGAGAGAAAACAGTAATTAACATATCATCATTTTCCTTCTTCAATCTTGCGTTTGAGACCTTTGCCTAGCAGTGGGGAAAAAGAGGTTATCCCAGTTCCAGTTTTATATCCTAGTACTAGTATCTTGCTATCTTACTATCAATAATAAAAGCCACCGGCCACCGTTAATCATAATTACGTAGGTAGACAGGTGTGAACGTAGTTACGGCTCAATTCGGTAGCTTGGACGGCTAATTTGTTCACGGCCGTGTATCAACATTAATTGGTAGCCCCTCGGCTACACAATGTGTATTAAGCTTTACAATAGTGAATAATTAAGGGTTCCATGTAGGTGCGTATAAGCGCGGATAGTATTTTGTTTGTCCTAACTAATATAATAAAATAATGCAAAGTGTGTTTGTTTGTCCGTCATACATATTCCGCGGCTTCTTCTATTAACAAAAAGAAGATTACAAATAGATAGATAACTCTTTATTGTAAGCCACATTAAATTTAACACATCACAATTAAATCAATAAAATACAAGTAATAATAGTGGAATACATCTTCCGGGGACATCAGTTAGGGCGGGTGCGGCGGCAGATTTGGCTGAGGATCTCAAAAGGCGCAAATATGTTAGTCTTGATAGGGCTTACGTATTTGAGCCTTTTGGGGTTGAGACCCTGGGTCCGTGGGGAAACGGGGCCGTCCGGGTTTTCAAAAAGATATCAGGGTGTCTGATCGAAGCGACGCATGACCCGAGAGCTGGCTCTTATTTGGCCCAGCGAATTAGCATTGCCATCCAGCGTGTCTCTTCCGCCAGCGTCTTGGGGACGCTTCCGACTGGTAGTGGATTAGATCAGTTGAGCTATCTATAGATAGTTTGTAACGGTCTTTAGATGGCTCAACTGTTTCTTGTGTATTTTGTAAATATTAACGTGTATTAGTTTTAAGTTTCTTTCGGTAAATAATGTTTTTTTCCTGAATAAAAAAATAAAAAATATAAGTAATAGTATCAAAATTTTCAATAAAAAATAAGATTTAAAACCGATTTTTTTTTTAACTTTATCTGGATTTAAATCATATGCTGATTTTTGGTCTTTTTGACATATTTAAGAGACAATTATTATTTGTACGAGATTCGAGATCAAGATCGCTGCCTAAAACAGTTGGGATAATTGAGTTTGAATTGATTTGACCCCAAAACAGTTGATTTTGCGTAGCGTTTAAGAGGAGGTAGGGCACAGCGAGATTTTCTCGTTCTGAATTGGATCAGCCCACCTGGGGGAGGCACCTCCGCCTTACAGAAGATCGCAGCCAAATAACATTATTTGTTTCAAATAGTGTTCTGTTCCTGCGGTGAGTAAGGTTGCCAGAGCTCTTTAGGGGGGAAGGCGGTTCGGGGTCGGCAACGCGTGCGTGATGCCTCTGGTATTGCAAGCGCTCATAGGCTACGGTAACCGCTTACCATCAGGTGGGCCGTAAGCTTGTTTGCCACCTCTGTAGTATAAAAAAAAAAAAAAGCGCTAATAACGCTATCATAAATTCTCGGCCACAGGCAAAAACCGTTATCCAACCAGATAGGCAATAGAAACAATAAAAATAATAAATAAATGAATATTCCGGACATTTCACACACGGTCAACTGATCCCAAACTAGGCATAGCCTGTACTATGGGTTCCAGAGACTGATATACATAATAGATATATATTTAACACTTAGACACAGAACAAACATCTGGAATTACTGAAGACTAGGGACGTCGACAATCGGGACCGGACGATCTTACATTTTGGCTATCACACAGATGTCTTACAACGGTTCCTATCATTGTATCTCTAAACAAAACCCCAACCGTTTTCATCCCCGTAGCATCCCCAGTATCAAACCCGCATCAGATCGCTATCCCCGTTTAGCTCGTGTTGACGCATAAATATCGGAATGCATAAAAATAGAGTCATATGCCTTTGAGGACGCTATTCTAGTATCATTCGATAATTTACGAAGCAAACTCGAAAAGGTACATGGATGTTTTGATATTACGCCTTTGGGAATTTCAGGACCCTATCCTGGAGTCGATCGATAACTTACACACGTGGAAACAAATCGAAATCACATCATGCAAAAAAATAACTGGACATTACATAAATCTGCACATTCAGGTAGGTATAAAACAGATATTGTTTTTTTCACAAAAAGGGGAAAAACAGCAATAAATCGACACATTCAAATATAAGCTCTGGTTTTCTAAAAAACCACAACAGTCATAATATCGAACGTAATATATCTGTGACCGTGGCTTTAATTATACCAAAGTCAAATGCCTAAGTAATTGATATCTTCATACTACACCTATTACAGCCGCCACATTATTTGATGTTTGCCGTTTCATAGGAAAGTAAGACTTGGTTCAAATTAGTATGCTTATGTAAAGTATATCCGCAGTAATGTTAGTTTTGACCTCACAAATTACTTAGTTGATGGTCAGGAATGCGCAAAAAGGATAAACATTTGCAAAAACTGTAGTATCATAAAAAGCTAAGGTCAAACCGCTATGCGAAATGATACATTGAAGTGCAGTGCAAATAATCAAAATCATTCAGATAAACTTTTTACTAACCTTCATTAAAGAACTGAGCAGAAAACTCCTCATCCAGAGCAAAATAATGAAGGTTCGAAAATACGCTGAAACGATTCAAGAAAAGGTATAATAGTAATCATTTTTGCGTAGACAAAACTGTCTCTAAAACTCTGACATTTTTATCATGTTTATCAAATAATATTTGCCGTAATTCACAAATACCTCATAATAGACCCTCCAAGGTGTGAAACGTTGCCCAAAACAGACAAACGGCGACAGACAGACAGTTACAGATTACTACCCCTTTATTGTAACCATATTAAGATATTATCTACGCTACAAAAAAGTCACCTTTTCATTGCATTTAATCCTTTTATTCATCCTTTGAGAATTGGCACCCGTGTACGGGATACACAGTTTAAATACAGACGTCAAAAATGTACAAAATCATAAAGAAGCTACCCGAAAATGGTTTTAATGACGAGAGCAAAAAGGTTGTGATTGAGTTGGTAGATTTTTTGTCGGATTAAAAAGTCAGAACTATTTAAGCAATATAAAATGAATATTTTATTCGCGTTAAGAACAATAGAGAACATCTACATTAGTGAAGGGAAGTTTCTTGTTCTGGAACACTGCTATCAGACATTGTAGTGACTTTGAACTTGAAACAATACGATCACGGTGGCGCAGTGGGCGAGTGCCCGTCTGACACGCTAGGGATGCGGGTTCCAGGCACGGTCAAAATACGGTTCACGGTTTTTGGGTGTTACCATGGTACTCGTAGTTTCTGATACGTAGATAGTTTTTAGAGGAGGAAGGGCACAGCGAGATTTTCTGGTTCTGAGTTGGAGCAGCCCGTCTGGGGAGGTACCTCCGCCTTACAGAAGATCGCAGCCAAATAACATTATTTGTTTTCAAATAGTGTTGTGTTCCTGCGATGAGTAAGGTTGCCAGAGCTCTTTAGGGGGAGGGGGGTTCGGGGTCGGCAACACGTGCGTGATGCCTCTGGTATTGCAAGCGCTCATAGGCTACGGTAACCGCTTACCAACAGGTGGGCCGTATGTCTGTTTGCCACCTCAGTAGTATAAACAAAAAAAAAAACCCACGACACAGGGAGTCCTAGTAAAAGTCAAAAGGCGTTGATTTCATTGAAACGTCTTAGAAACTAGGTGAAGCTATGATGTGGTTATATAGTATGGGGTCAGGAGTTCAGGACTATGTATGTGGTTGTCCGGTTGCGGGAATAGAACCCACGTCTCAGACGGACACTCGCCTGCACCACACTTTGTTATTCATCTTCGCTGCTAAAAAACTGAACTGGTTTGTATCTCATCATCATCATCATCATCAGCCTGATGAAGTCCACTGCTGAACAAAGGCTTCCCACAAAGAGTGCCATGACGAACTGTCTCGAGCCATCTCCATCCACCGACTTCCCGCAACCTTCACAATGTCGTCGGTCCATCGGGTGGAGGGCCTTCCGACACTGCGTTGCCATATCCATCCACCGACTTCCCCCAACCTTCACAATGTCGTCGGTCCATCGGGTGGAGGGCCTTCCGACACTGCGTCGTCCGGTTCGTGGTCGCCACTCGAGAACCTATGTTCCCCAACGGTTGTCGGTTCTGCGAGCTATATGGCCGGCCCACTGCCACTTCAACCTGCTAATTCTGAAAGCTATGTCGGTGATCTTGGTTCTTCTACGGATTTCCTCATTTCGGATTTTGTCACGCGTGATTTTTATTTGGTTTGTATCTAAAACCGCCTAATTAATGCCTCAAGTCCAAGCTCTACGTAATTCGCTATAAATAATAATATATACAGCATGATACTTAATTCTTCTCATAATAATTGTATGTGAACAAAGGGTATTTACCACAGATCCTATCTCGACCACACAAGATAAATATACCTACTGTGTTGTAGAAGTAACGCGAATGACACATCCATTATATTATTTTTGGATGTAAGTGGTTCAATCACGCCGTAACGGCTCAACCGATTTTGATTACACTTAGAATAGATAATTTTTAAATATTCCGGACATATTCACACGGTCAACTGATCCCAAACTAGGCATAGCCTGTACTATGGGTACCAGAGACTAATATACATAATAGATATCTATTTAACACCCAGACACAGAACAAACATCTGTGTTAGTCACAAATGTTTGTCCAGTGCGGGAATCGAACCCGCGACCTATAGCGCAGAAGGCAGAGTTACTACCAACTGAGCTATGAGGCCAGTCATAGTTAGTTATTTTCCTAGACTAGCAAATAGGCTACTTTTATCTAGGCAAAGCCACGGGCACAGCTTGGATAAAAATAAAATGAGTATCTTTAGGCGCAACTTATGAAATAAATGAGGTTACCGTAGCCTATGAACGCTTGCAATACCAGATGCATCACGTACGCGCTGCCGACCCCGAACCTCCCACTCCAGGGTGATATTTAAATGGCATTTTCAATCGGATATTTAGGTTAAAACTGGATAATTTGGATTTTGCTAGGACCATTAAGCTCATAAATTCGGGTATCACAATTACCAGTACTCATTTACCTGACCACGAACCGGGCGACGCAGTGTTGGAAGGCCCCCACCTGATGGACCGATGACATTGTAAAGGTTGCGGGAAGTCGGTGGATGGAAAGGGCTCAAGACCGTTCGTCGTGGAACTCTTTGGGGGAGGCCTATGTCCAGCAGTAGACTTCTACAGGTTGTTGATGATGATGATTTACCGACCTGCAAACAATACGCGTGGTTCTATTGTTAGATAACAATGAACACTGTACTGGTTAGCACCACTTTCTGAGTTTTCCAGTCGGTAGCGAGTTCGTTACGAATTTCCATGCGAACGGAGCTGACTGCACTTCTATTAAGTTCAAAGAAAAGCATCTTTGGAGGAGGTAGGGCACAGCGAAATTTTCTCGCTCTTAATTGGAGCAGCCTGCCTGGAGAGGTACCTCCGCCTTACAGAAGATCGCAGCCAAATAACATTATTTGTTTAATAACATTATACAAATAGTGTTGTATTCCTGCGGTGAGTAAGGTTGCTAGAGCTCTTTAGGGGGGGAGGGGTTCGGCAGGCAACGCATTAGCAATGCTCCAGGTATTGCTGATGTCAATAGGCGACGGTAACCACTTAGCATCAGGTGGGCCGTAAGCCTGTTTGCCTCCGTATAACATAAAAAAAAAAAAAAACTTTGTGAATTAAAAACAGTAGAACCGCACTTTAAAGGTATTTATGTCAGACGACTCCAGCAATGAGAATGGGAATCTCGCAGGCAGTGGTCTAACTTATGAGAATTACATTATAGTAATCAACTAGTCAGCCGTGGCCATAGGCCGATGTGGCCCTGTGGCTAAAGAATAGGCCCCTCCATACCTGCTTAACCATCATGGATGTGGTAAGAGGCGACTAAGGGAAAAGAGCTAGGGGATTTCTAAGACGTTTCAAAGTGTAATAGTGATTTTATTAAAAAAAACTCCTTTTCAATTGGTAGTAACTCTGCCTTCTACGCTAGAGGTCGCGGGTTCGATTCCCGCACTGGACAAACATTTGTGACTAACACAGATGTTTGTTCTGTGTCTGGGTGTTAAATATTTATCTATTATATATATCAGTCTCTGGTACCCATAGTACAGGCTATGCCTAGTTTGGGATAAAATGAACGTGTGTCAAGAATATTAAAAAAAAAAAAAAAAAAAAGATTGTTTGGGTGCAGGCCGTACAAGGTCGGTTGCTCTTGAAATCTATAGGAGAAGCCTGTTCAGCAGTAGACACCTAAAATGATGATGATGATGAAGTACCAAAAAATATAGTTCATCGTTTCCAAGCCGATATTAAGGTCAAACACTTTTTGCAATGCAAAAATTGCAAAGGATAATTGAATGAGACTACATGCTGAGCTAAAGTTATTATTTTTTTACGTTTTTAAAATTATGCTCTTTTGTATTGAGAGCAAAAAGTACATTAATGAATAAAAGACACAAAGTAGATTAATGGTCACTGTTTTGATGAAGATATAAAGGGTAAAATAAATTGAGATGACTCTGTGAAATGACCTACAATGTAGGTATGTTTTGTTGTATTAGAGTTACGTACCTCAATTGGCAAAAAAGGAACTCTTATAGGATCACTTTTTAGTCAGCCTGTCTGTCAAACCCTTTTTATCAGCAACGGCTCAAAGTATCAACTTGAATTTTTACCAACTATTAGGGCTCTTGAGCTTATAATGCCGTATAAAAATCAAGTCTTTAGCTCAATTCATTAAAAAGATATGTCAATAAATGTCTCATTTTTTTATGGACATGGTAAAAATTAAAAACCTCTACTTCCAGTTTTTGTGACACAAATAAAGGAAAAAGTCTTGTGGAATTTTGAAAAATCAAAGCTGCGAATATGCAATACACAGCACAAACGGCTTGTTGGAACAAGGAAGCCCATAATTGGTGTTAAATCAACACGGGCTAAAATCCTGCGTGAATGGAATCTGCGAATCGGAGATGACCGAGGGTTCCGCCGGCGATGCTATCGCTAACACCTAGCGCTCGCTGAGACGGAGCCTAGAAAACGGAGATACGGTACCCTGAACCATAGACATTCATTTCAACATTCTACAACAATAAAATAAAAGTAATAAAAATAAAAATGGTGTGATACAAATGTGTGCTGCAGCACCAAAATGGAATCCGCTCAGCATTATGCCTACTGTTTTAGCAGCAGACGCTGGTATTCTTCCGAAACCATTACCTACTCTCACTCATTAAACCCAGTGAAGTTTTTTTAAATACAAAATATGCTTACGTTTGACCACAATCTCACCCGATGTTAAGTGACGATGCGGTCTACGGTGTAGCACGTTTGCCAAGAAGAAACCTATTCACTCTACTCTTGAAGACACCCAAATTATAGGTTTATTGAAAAGGAAATAACATAAAATGTCAGCACACTGATATATTTTGGCTCTGAAAACACCCTTTAATCTGGACACGCCGTTATAGCCTGATAAAACTGGTGTCGGGTACAAATATCTTAGAACTCAGTCCAAAAAAGAGAGACATCACTACGGCCCTTTCGTGGCCAAAAAATGACATAATTACAAATGAAAAAGCGTGTCACTTGTCACAACATCGTATGAGGGTTACTTATCACGACTCCTAGAGATGTATTCGCGGTTTCGTGATCTAAATCTAATCTTAATACTGACACACTGCCTGACAGACAACACAGAGCCTAAGCCACTGGTCCTAAAAACTTAAAATTTGGCAAGTGTTCAAAATTGGGAAGCGTGTTCAGGGTGCCACCTCCTACCTTCATACCCTCGCTCAAAGAATTTCCCTTGCAATCGGCGGCGCGGGGTGGCGCACGTAATTGCGGCTTATCGCGCATTGTTCCGCTAAGGAGCACAAGGCTGGACGTGTGAGCGTGGCCAGCCGGCAGGATTGACCACTGGACACTGCGCAGACATGACGAACTGGCAGGATCGACCACTAGTGTATTGTACTGTACAGTTACTGCGAAGACGTGATGGAGCAAGATTGACCACAGAAGCTGGACAGTAGAGTTACATATTAAGCAGGGGTTTCAAGGAGTACCTACTTACAAGATGAACTGGCTGCAGGATAAAACACTTGATCATTTATGTGGACTACTGCACATATAAAACCGGCCTAGCTGCGTTATACCTAATATTGTACTATAGTCTCACACAAATTGTTTTATCCTGGATGTCGGATGCCATTTGCTGCTAGCTCGATGTTATACCGTACTTACCTACCTACTTACATAGGTTATAATAATGATCTGTGCCCTTCTCATCATCGCCTGATAGCGGTTGATGGCTTCCGAGGATCAAACCTGCTGTGACAACAGCAGAAATTTTATGGCGAGGCTGAAAAGCAGCGTACCTGAGCCCTCGACCATTTCACCTGTCTTCCTACATACATACCAAAACTTGTAAATTACCAATTGTATCTTTATAACTGTGTGTAGGATTCTTGGTGAATAAATGCCCTTTTATTTTATTTTATTTTATATAGGAAGGAAAAGTTTGTAATAAATTGCCATATAATTGGTCGAGAGAGCGAAACGAGCGAAGATCTCACAAACAAAATGGACGAATTGGCGTTGTCATCATCATCATCATCATCATCATCATCATCAGCCTGATGAAGTGCACTGCTGAACATAGGCCTCCCCCAAAGAGTGCCACGACGAACGGTCTTGAGCCTTCTCCATCCACCGACTTCCCGCAACCCTCACAATGTCGTCGGTCCATCGGGTGGGGGGCCTTCCAACACTGCGTCGTCCGGTTCGTGGTCGCCACTCGAGAACCTTTGTTCCCCAACGGTTATCGGTTCTGCGAGCTATATGGCCAGCCCACTGCCACTTCAACCTGCTAATTCTGAAAGCTATATCGGTGACCTTGGTTCTTCTACGGATTTCCTCATGATTTCTATCACGCAGCGAAACTCCGAGCATAGCTCTCTCCATAGCCCGTTGGCGTTGTATGTATGTTTATATGTGAGAGCATAACTTTAATTTTTTAACTGGAATTTAGTAAGTCAACAGGTTGTACTATCAAGATTTGCTGGTAAGAATATGAATTAAAACGGCCAATGGGCTGTCAGATATAAGCAAAAGGGGGTTTCTATAAAAAGTAATACAAATACATGAAGTGGGACGCCTTATTATGACAGAGCTTTGTTCGTAATTATCAAAACGAATTTATTTTTATTCGAGGTCCAATGATTTTTGGGATTAAACGCAAATAGTAATATTAGCACCAATATAACTTGAGCTCTAAACGTAGTTCAGTTAAGATTGTTTATTTGTAAGAACATACTACAGTTGCGATTGTTAAAGTTTATCTTGATTGTGCGTCAACGATCATTGAAGTACCAACTTTAATTGGACATCGCGAGATCTCAGTTCGGAGGAACCCACTAGCTTAAAACGAACTTATTTGTATGTGACATCAAAATATCACACATGCATCTAGTAATTAGCATTAACACAACAATAAAATACTAACAAAATAGTAACGGTCCTAAAACTTAGCCTTGAAACACTCCCTTCCCAGTGGAGCCTATCGTCAACAATTATCAATAAACTGCATACGAACGCATGTAATCGATTGTCTTCTTTGAGGACGTGATTAGGAATACTAGCGTATAGAAGTGCAACTTGAGAATTGCCACTAATTGTTATTTAAGGCACATTTTTATTATAATTAGAAGAGAGATTATAAGAGAAGATTATGACTGGCCTCATAGCTCAGTTGGTAGTAACTCTGCCTTCTGCGCTAGAGGTCGCGGGTTCGATGGATTGGATGGATGAACACAAATGTTTGTTCTGTGTCTGGGTGTTAAATATTTATCATTTATGTATATCAGTCACTGGTACCCATAGTACAGGCTATGCCTAGTTTGGGATCAGTTGACCGTGTGTGCTATGGCCGGAATATGACATGTATTTATTTATATTATGATTGAGAGAACGCCGCTTTATTTTTAACCGATTTATGATTCAATACAAATTTAAAAAAAATCTTTGGTCATTGAAACGATGATGTAGATAACTGAAAGTTTTGACAACCCCTAAAGATAAAGATAATTTATAAAGATAATTTATTTCCACAAATAAAGTTAGCCAAATTTTTAAATTATGTGTACATAATTATTATGTTTACAAGTAGTGTTAGTTGGCGTTCATGTAGTTTAAAAACCCTAACTTCCGTGCTAGTTAAAAAAACTGTGTTACGGCAAGTTAGTGCTTCCTCCCCACGAGTACACTTGACCATATTGAGGTACTTATTTTAAACAATGTAATTGCCTTGTATTTAGCATTTGGTTAGTACTTAAATTCGAGGAATACAAAAGTGTAGCGCATAAAAAAAAAACAATTAGATTTTGTACAATTTCCCAAATCAGAGAGAGAGAAAAAAAAAGCAATAAGTATTAAACATAGGTTCTTAATTAAAATACAATTAGAGTTTATAATAAGAGAGTTAGTGTTATTTATAGGGATACAAAAACATTTATCATATAAAAACAATATCAAAAGAAACAAAACAAAATATTTGAACTTATCAGAGTATACCAAAAATTAGGCAACAAAATTATACATAGGTTCTTAAATATAGTAGAATCTTAACTAAACTAAATATAGAAGAAAAAAAAAATAATAATACAAGAAAATACAACAGCTGTGACTGATTTATGTGGCAATAGCCAAGAGCTTTTCAGTATCATCATAATTAAATTGACGTAGAAACTCTTCCAGGATTTTTCCACAGTTATATCTTGTTTTGTCCTTAATGAAGACAATTTTATTGATCCGATTATATAGGAAAGGCGCTAAGTAAAATGCAAAGCGCTGAGCAAAGCTAGTTCTGCATGCGGGAACTTTGTAAACCTCATGTGCCCTTCTTTCATGTACGTTATCAGAACGGCCAGGCCTTGAGTGTTGTCTTAAGACAGTTTGTTTAATGAAGAGCTGTCGCACAGTAAGGACCATGGTCTCGCTGTAGAGGTTTACTGTAGGGTACCTAAAAGGTTTAAAATTCAGGACTTTCAAAACAGAGCGCTGCGTTCTTTCTATTTTAATGAGCGAGGTCTTAGCAGCTCCTCCCCAGGCTGTAATACCATATGTGAGAATAGATTGACATAGGGTTAGATAGACAGTTTTGTTGGTTTTATCATCTTTCAGGTGCCTAATTTTTTTATAGACCCCTGTTCCTATTACCTAATCTATACCTTAGCGATACATTAATTTTGTTAATTAAAACGTGCGTACTTTGCAGCTCATTTATATATAATAGTAATATCTTTATTTCAGGCTAAATGACATAATGCTTGCATGATCTGCAAATATTTGTTTCGAGTCTGGGTGTTGTGGTACCATGGTACTCATAGTTACTGATACCAACGACACAGGGAATCCTAGTATGGGGTCAGGACTATGTATGTTACTGTTGGGTGTTATGGGTGCTAATTTCATTTCTACTGGCGGTCCCTTGTTCAACGTACTGCACGAGGGCCGTTCCATTGTCAAGTTTTTTCCACATTTCCACAGTGAAGGGACGCGGACGGTGTGAACTATGGCACTGCAAGGTCAACATTGTCAAAGGCTTGCATTTACCGCGGATAATATTGTTTTAATACGACGTGCGTTTAATTCGAAGCCAGAAAATTGCTTTCTTGCTTGCCGTGTCCCTGATTCTTTCCTGGTCACCCTGAATTAAGTCAGTGACCAGGTTGAGATCTGATGGCCCTGAAAAGGTCCTATGGTCGTCGG
The DNA here is from genome assembly GCA_947579855.1 of Anticlea derivata. NCBI lineage: Eukaryota > Metazoa > Arthropoda > Insecta > Lepidoptera > Geometridae > Anticlea > Anticlea derivata. Next base: position 11,689,734 of record OX388270.1, read on the forward strand.
TGAAAGAATCAGAGTAGTGAAAGGATTAAAGTGCGCCTCTTAGAGGCTCCTTTCATAAAAAAATTGCTGTAGACTGATCTTTCAAGCATACCAATTCACAGCTGGAGTCAGCTTGTTCAATGTGCTTGTGCAAGTGGTGCCGTCATATTACAACTGGCGTTACATATGTGACGGTAGCTGTTTATTAGAACATCAAAAGTTCAAATGTTGGTAGGCGTAATGTAAACGCGCATCAATTGCAGACTATATCTAATAAATATTGGTTTGTATTGCTGTGTGTTTATGGAACAGTTTCCTTGAAATCACTGACCGTAATATAACAAATATGATTTAGGCGTATGATGTACCTAACCTTATTTATTAACTGACGTGTGAGGCTAAGGACTCATGAAGCATTCCGCCACCGCGGCGGGTGCGGGTGAAAACCGCACCCGCCGCGGTGGCGGAATGGAGTTTTATTTTCAAAACTCACGAGACCGGAGTTTTGTGCGATTACGCAGCCGTCGTGGTTGCGATTATCGCTCGCAAACTTGGCGGTTGATTATCGCAAGACCGGGTTGCAAGACGGGCGGTTACGATCAGTTGAGTTCCAGACCACCAACCGATCGCAGAGCGCGCGGGTGCAAACCGCCGCGGCTGCGGGACCGCGACCCGCGCCCGCCGGTACAAGATGACCGCCGCCGGTGCAGCAGGACCCGCAAACAATCGCACCCGCGGGCGTAAAACGCGTCGTGAAATGTGCTTTAATATTTTACATCTGTATTCTACAAAGGCTGCGGGCCCGCAACCACGGCGGGCGCGGGTGAAAACCGCTTCGTGAGTCCTTAGCCTTATACACCGTTTTAAATCTTGGTGCAAGAAGTGTAGATTGTGATGTTCGTTTGGGTTAACGCCGTATAAGATTGGTCACGGTGAAAATACATGGATAACAAAGCTAGTTTATGTTTACTTAGCTATGCTACACCCATCTCTTTGACTTATCTTTTATATGCCAAAAATGTTTGGGACTGAATATGCTCCTACTCGATTAAAAAGTTGTAAAAGGATAAATTCAACTAGATTTAAAACGTTTCAAAATGATTTCAATGATTTTTTTTTAATTTCAATAATGTCACAAGTATTACTTTGAAACGTCTTAGAAACTAGGTGAAGCTATGCCTGTTCCTCGCGACCAAGCCTAGAAGTATCAGGCAACAAACACGGCCCGCGTGCCAATATTTTTTTTCGATGATACCTTTTCACAAAATGGAATGTAGAGCTTCAGTGTGGTGCCGATCGAACTAGGTGAGGTTCAAAAGTAGCCATAATAACTCGTACAAATGGAAGTACGGTTTATTCCAGTTAACACGCGCCCAATATGACGTCACTAGAACGTGACGGTCTGCGTTTGCTAAGAAACCAAGGCAATAAAGGGTAACCCGACACGAGGTTAGAATGTTGGCCGGACCCGTTGGCATGAGTACACGCAAAAATGATGAGCAGGTAATAGTACCGACAAAAGTTTAACATAGAAAAAATAAAGACGGCCATGTGGACGGTGACCGGTGGGCCGTATGCATGTTTGCCACCTCAGTTGTATAAAAAAAAATGTGCGAGAGCTCGCGCCCTGTGGCTTCCGTACAGAAAAGATTAGGGATCAGAAAAGCGAAATTACAAGTGTAGGAAGTGACAAACTTATATTTTGCGGTCGCTCACGTAGTTCACTGTATGATATTAACCGCTAATATAACTTTGTCGCGTAATAATAAGGTTTTGAAATTAATCAGCAGCATTTCTTGACTGCAAAAACCAACAATACGTAAATTAATTCGAAATCATTAGCCATTTAATAAAAATTATCGCCATTTTCGAGTCAAAAACCTGTTAAGATGTTATACTGTATTCTAAATAAATAAATAAATTTTCCTACAAACTTCAATATTTATGTCACAAACGCCTGAGAGCGTTTGTGACATAAATATTCCAAATTTGAAATTTGTGAGGTAGCTGGAAGTACCCTAGAGGTTTTTCATTTTACTACTTATACGTCTTTTGTTGCTGTTAATGAATTGTTGTATGATTGTTTGTTTCGCTTAGGTACTTTTTGATATGTGGCTCGGCTGTTTATGTACGTTAAATGTTTCAAATAAATGATTTATCTATATTTGTTTTTATCATTACATGGCCCAAACTATACCATAAATGTCTGTAAACGCTTTTCCACACAATAATACCAGTAACCGTTTATTACAAAGTACATTCAAGGAAACGAGTGCCCAGACGATAATTATCGGTCGGCTGCGAGCCACAGACCTGGCTCCATATTGCTCTATTAATTAAATTAGGGATGGGAACACAATCTCTAACGCTCTTTTCATAATAAAAATAATAAAAGATATAAATCCTTTTATTTCTTGCTAATATGCTAATAAACATAATTTTGACTAAAAACAGAATATTTACCATGATTTCTGAGTTTATTACCGTAAGCATGGTGTGTCGAGATCACGCGGATTAAGTTGCAGACGGATCAACTTGTCTTTTATAACACTAATTTTGTAGGACAACAGGTTGAATACGTTGCTTACGGCGGGCCACTTTATCTCTAGCGTTAGTCGTGCTCGCACAATAAGTTGAAAATCAATTGCTACTTGGAATATTCTAGAACATCCCTAGTCAGTTATATAAACGCAAAGGTTATGGTGCTCGCGCATCTCTGATAAACAGCCCACAAATATGTTTGTTTGCATAGAATCACATGAGGTTATACATAGGTACACTGGTTTGCAATTCGATATTTCAAAAGCTATAACAGAAAACAAACTCGTTTGAATAGTATTTATGGGAATAAGGCCCAGTTGCACAAACATTGAGGTAAAGATGATTACAAAGCCTAGTATATTTTCATGCTATTTAGATCTGACTCAACAACAACTCGATAAACTTGAGCGACTGCAAAATTTGGGAATACGGTTCGTATTTGGATTACGTAAGTACGACCATGTTTCCGAGTTTCGCAGTAAGCTCGAGTGGTTACCTATACGTCTTCGCCGGAATACTCACATTTTAAATCTTCTATACAACATTTTATTTAGTCCTTCCACTCCTCCCTATCTCAAAGAACGCTTTCAGTTCCTTCATCTATCCCATCCTCGATCCTTGCGCTCTTCCGAAACTCTCCAACTGAAGACACCTGCACACTCCTCCGCCTACTATGAAAACTCCTTTACAGTGCAGGCTGTCCGACTTTGGAACGCACTGCCTGTCGCTATCAGACGTGCTAAATCGCTTGCGATCTTTAAATCGATGGTCAAAGATCACTATTTGTCCTCTTGTCGCTGACATTTGCTTATTTCTTTATTTTGTTGATAACGTATATATATCAATGTTTATATAATTGTGAATTTTAATATAGGTATAGTATATATATATATATATATATATATATAATTGGTTTTTACATAGGCATATTATTTAATATATTATATGTAGTTAAAATATTTAGTAGGTAAAATTTAATTTTTAGGTTGTGTGCACAACATTATATCAAAATTTATTATAGATAAGTACATCTGATATACCCCTATTTAATCATATCCAGTCCACTCCATCCAAAGGTTGCCTGGTAGAGATCGCTACTTCAGCGATAAGGCCGCCCATTGTTCATCACATAGTTTAGTTTTTATTGTTTTTTTGTTAATGTTTGTACTTTTTATGGTGTGCAATAAAGCATTTTCTATCTATCTATCTATCTATATATTTTTTTTACGGAGTGAAACTCTCAACTTTGCGTTATTTGGACTACGGTGTACTTATTAATTATGATTATGAGTAAGAAAGGACTGACATGATGAACGAGTGAAAGAGAAGAACATTATGTATCGACCTATGTACTTGAAGTGGGATTTTATAACTCCTTGCCATATTGCATTACGATCCCTTCTGCCGTTTAGTCCTGAAAAGGTAACAAACAAACAGAGTTACTTTCACATTTATATTTACTAGCTTTCGCCCGCGGCTTCGCCCGCGTAGTTCTAGTAGTACTACTAGTTATATTTATTTATTTATAAATGTATCTATTCCAAGTTTCAACGAAATCGGTTGAGCAGTTATGGCGTGATAGAACAACAAACATCCAAACATCGTCACAAACTTTCTCATTTATAATATTAGTAGGATAGGATAGTATGGATAAGTACCTAATGATCTGCTAAAATTTCCTCTGATTGATTTTATACCTACTGCTGATGTGTATTCACATCATCCTGACGTAACTGACAGTGTAATCGCTCTCAAAAGACAGTACATTTCAGTAATCACCTCGAGCAACAGGTACCTACGGGTGTGCAAGTTGTCCTTCTGTTATCCACAAACTGTGACACATCTCATAACTTAGATGTTATCATGTAAACATCTGACTGGATGGCTTAGGTTTCTAGTCTGAACTTTGTATGTCGACACATCATAGTTGTACTTAAACCTAAGTTTTATATGAGTGCCATGCGAATGACTTGGATCGTCGTTGCTCACGACCTGGTTTTCTTAGAAGTAGCGGCCGGACTATGATGGCCGTTTATTGACATCAGAAACATGTATCTTAGTGTTCTTAAAGCGTTTTTTCGTCGTTAAAATACATACTTTTTGTAGATGCCTATGAAAAATTCTTCAAATGGATCGCAATCTTTTTATTGCGTTACATTAATAATGTCTTTTTTTTTCAGGAGTACATGAGACTTAAGACCTATTTTTGCCCCCATATTCATTTATATTTGATAATTAAAGCCATTTCTGAGGAAAAAGAACAGACAGGCACAAAGATAAAAAGTTATCCTAGGATTCCGTTTTTCCATTATAAGGTAGAGGACCTTAATAAAAGCAACTAATGGTAAGATTGTTTAAAAAATAATTTAAATACGCAATATAAATATGACGGTTGCCTTTTCTAAAGAATCCAAACCTTTCTGTTAGAAGGATATTAGAGAAATTTTATATTTCTTGTACGTAAGATCATACACTGATCTCAAGTCCAACGTTCTTTATAAGAACGATTAGTTTGAGTACAAGGGCTTAAACAAATCGTTCATATAAAGAGCATTGGACTTGAGATCATCTGATATGTATAGAAACCTTGTAGATAATGCTTGTAGGTAAGTAACCTTATTGATGTTCGTCACGTCACGTCGCCTAGGCCCCGTCTGAAAACCAGCGCCGCACCGTAAATATTATGTTTGGTGCAGCTTTATGCTGAGACGGGACCCATTTGCCCCACACAACGCATACCTACTCAACCTACCTACTGCCTCACCTACCTACATGTTTTTGTTTTCTTGTTTTTGTATTACTAGTTTTAAGTATTTTTTTTCTTTGTATCTTCCTACCTACCTACCTACCCACTTACTGCGTTGTGGGTCAAATAAATACATTTTCTTTCTTTCTTTCTTTCTATTAGCACTGAATCCTTTAATTCCTTGGACAAGGAACTTTTCCAAAAAACATTGACCATCGATGTATGGAGAGCATGACCAGCTATACGGTCGAGATAATTATATTTCAGCTATAAAACGCTCGGCTATAGGCGATACAAATCGCTCACCGTTTCAAATTGGCTGGACGATGACGCTGGACGCGACTTTTTTACGCCAATAAATAAATAAATATTCCGGACATAACACACACGGACAACTGATCCCAATCTAGGCATAGCCTGTACTATAGGTACCACAGACTGATATACATTTAACACTCAGATACAGAACAAACATCTGTGTTAGTCACAAATGTTTGTCCAGTGCGGGAATCGAACCCGCGACCTCTAGCGCAGAAGGCAGAGTTACTAACAACTGAGTCAATACTTACTATTGATACCGAATCACTTATAATTTACGAAACTAGCTCCTAAACGATGCTGCATGGAGCCCTTCAAACCAAGGGAATGTTATTGGTCGATAAAAATTTGTGCAGCGCACTCACTAGCAACTCGATAACGTTAAAACCAAGGCTTTTACCATACGTTTGTATCTAGTTTACCCGTAATTTAGCGTCTCTCGTATCTCAACGACGCCGTAACAGCTCAGTTAAGATTAAAAACGCGAGAATTGACAAGTTTCCTTCATCTATTCAAGAATTCAAAGTCGATCATAAAACGCGCAGCCTCAATGCGTGGGGAAATTACGTTGGCGACTTTGAAAGGGCGTCGCGATTATTGCTTATTAGGTTTTTTGTTATTCTTCAGATTTCACTCTAAAGGGTAAATGGTCCTATTTAGTTTTGTGATTTGCTCCCATTTGTCCTATTTTCTGCTTTGATCAAGCATTGCCGTGATAGTGAACGTAGTAGAAAGCCAGACACCTTATAAAAGGTATCTTTTTTGGAAACAAGTGTGCAATGTGTCGCACGCAGTAAAGAACACATTTGAATGCGTAATCAATCTCGATTTTGTTCAAAAGTACCAAATAAGCATTTGGTAAAATTGAAATTTGAATTGGGTAAAGATTGGAACTTTTTTTAGGGTAAAAACCTGGTTTTCATGCTCAGGTGTTCTTTCTTGGCCGTGGTGGCCCTGGCTGAAGAATAGGCCCCTCAATATCTACCTATCCGCGGATGTCGTAAGAGGCGACTAAGGGAAAAAAGCTAGGGGATGGGCAGCAGCGTCATCATTGTAACAACGATAGCTCTAACTGCGCTCGCCAACCCGCATGCCCAGCGTGGTGAGTATGGGCAAATCGCCACACATGATAAGGAATTCGCTCTGTCTGGGGGGAGGCCATGTTCAGCAGTGGACGTCGAACGGCTGAAATAATGAATGATGATGATGTTTTTAAAATCAAAATAACATTCGAGTAGATTAGAAAGATTAAAAGTAGCAGTAGATATGCCATTGGCACAGTTTCTATAAAAGACAACCTAACATAGTTTAGTTATAACAAAGGCGCATAATAAGTACCCAAGTACATTAAAAACCGTGATTACCATACGTACTGTATGCTTTGATTGTTTGCCAATTAGGACACGATGTACTGGACCTGTTATACTATGGTTCCGATGTGGTCGATAGCCATAATCATCTGTAATGATCGACACACTGGTACATCTTAGTTCTAATGCCTTCTTCAATGTACCTAGTGCTTTGAACGTAATCAGTGTCATTATTTTTGTCCTTTGCTACCTAAAGAGAATGATTTTTATAACATGATTTGTTTCAAATAGTGTTGTGTGTTCCTGCGGTGAGTAAGGTTGCCAGAGCTCTTTAGGGGGAGGGGGGTTCGGGGTCGGCAACGCGTGCGTGATGCCTCTGGTATTGCTAGCGCTCATAGGCTACGGTAACCGCTTACCAACAGGTGGGCCTTATGCTTGTTTGCCACCTCAGTTGTATAAAAAAAAAAAAAAAAAAACTACGTCCGGCCCGTAGACGCTGCTGTACGCGCACGCGCATAGAATCGGCGCATTATGCGCGCGGTCAAGGCGACCCAAGTTTCGCACGTTAACAATCGACCGGTAAGGCACTGTAGTTCGGTTCATCGCCATCACCATTTCAGCCGTAGGACGTCCACTCCACTGCACTGAGGAGAAGGAACGCGAAATCCTATCATGTGGGGAGAATTTGCCCATACTCACCACGCTGGGCACAAAGTCAAAGTCAAAGTCAAAAGGCATTTATTTCAATAAAATCACTAGGATCACTTTGAAACGTCTTAGAAACTAGGTGAAGCTATGCCTGTTCCTCGCGACCAAGCCTAGAAGAATCAGGCAACAAACACGGCTTGGTGCCTATAATTTTTTTCGATGATCCTTTTTCATAAAATGGAATTTAAAGTTTCAGTGTGGTGCCGATCGAACTAGGTGAGGCTCAAGAGAAAAGTAATCTAATTATAATCCTTAATAAATAAGAGCTTATAAAAATGTGAAAAAAATGAAGACAAATGTGAGCTTCAACAAATGATCTAAGGGCAGCACACGCTTAACTTGATGAAATATGTACCTAATGCTTATATAGTTAAATAATACTTAAAATATGATGCAAGCAAAAACTGTAAAGACACTGCAAAATGGCATTTTAGCTGTCGAGGGGCAGAGCGACTTCAGGCCATGCGGTTTTATCATTTAAATAATCATTTAGTTTATAGTACGCTTTCTTAATAAGATTATTCTTTATGTACACTTTAAATCTTCTAATAGGAAGTTGCGTCGCGTTTACCGGAAGTTTATTATAAAATCTTACCATATTCCCACGCGGGTTGGCGAGTGCAGTTAGAAAATAGGGGACGCTACCATTCATCATTCAGTGCCACAAGCACGAATAACTCTATGTAGCGTTACGCTTACGATACGATAGTAAAACTCAAATATTAGTCAATGACATCGGTGATGCTTGAAATATTTTAATTTTGATTGATTTATTAACTTGTTCTTGTGCAGCTAGGAATACGAAATTTTCGAGTGCACATAATATGTACTGTTAGTACCTCAAAATGGGGGACAAGCACAGATCAAAAAAAGACGAGTTAATATTTAACATTTGTTATCGTATCGCAAGCGTAACGCTATCGTAAATTATTCGTGATCTGGCCACTGGTCATGGAACAAGAGGTACAAGCATAAATTCACTTAGTTTATAAAACGATTCCAAATGATTATTATGGCTACTGTTATTATTAATAATATTCAATTGGCTTGAATCTTAATAGATACCAGAGCTATTATAGACTGATTATTATAACCTACCATGCATGATGCTGAGTGAATATTGTCATCTTTGGAATTACTCCGGTTCTCAAATTACTATACTGCAATGAACCCTAGCGGTGGTTAAGACAAAGCTATAGCGATTTTAAACCTTATATCGAAGGAATAAAGACAGACTTGTGGCGGTCGCCGGTTAGTTAAAAATCGTGGTTCAAAGCTAAGCTTTGCTAAACTGGATTATTTAGTATTTATTGCCGTTTTAAAGCAGTGGGCTTGATGACCACATAAAAGGGAACTTTCAAGTATTTTCAACGACTCCAATTAAAACTATATCACTAAGTAATAGAAATTAAATCTATTAACATTAATGGGACATCTTAAACGGAATGTAGAAGAGCTATAAACTGACAGAGTCCTTATAATCTGTAGACCAGATTATTAATAACTAAAACTAGCTTCTGTTCACGACTTGGCTCGCGTTCTCGGCCAAAAAGTAGCCAACCATGGACAATTAAGTCTTCCAAAATCACTTCAGGATTAACTAAGTACGTAATATCTAACAACTTGACACACCATTCAGTTAGGGTATATTTGAAGCAATTACAAATCCAACTACTATTCGTAAACCAGTAAAGCCTAATTTGCTGTGATAATTTTCCTAGTAATTTCAGTACATTTTGCTAATAATTTAACGCCTTTTAGGTAATCTTTTTTTTTAATTTTTTTTATCGATAATGGTAATGCGTTTGGCCACCAACTCACTTTTGCAAGTGAGATGTGGCCTAAGATGGAGCACGCTTTCCCAGAGTGAACTTATTGACCCTAGATTTGAAGACTCCTAGATTGTACTCTTTCGGGAAAACAGACGCAGGCAGATCATTCCACTCTTTGGCAGTACTTATAATAAAAGTGGAGCAGAAACGTTTCGTTCGACACTGTGGTATGTCGACCAGGTAAGGGTGGTATTTACCTGTGCGTCTGCTTGTCCAGTGGTGGAAGGAGGAGGGAGGGATGAGGTCATGCAGATCCCAAATAGGGGTTTATCCGGTAGGGTACACTATAAAATTACCACCACAAAGCTTCATATTTGCTAAACGGATCTCAGTATCGAAAAAGCGTTAATGAAATCACCTAATATTTTTTTAATGGTTTCAAGAGAAACGTTTAAAACACATAAGATCTTAAATTCTGACGTATTGTGCCTCGTTTAGTGGTGCCATTAGCCACCGGCAAATTATGCTGTTTGACAGAAATCCGAGGAGTGCTCCAGGAGTGGTGAAAAAAGGGATATGGCTTCATTTGTTGTTTGGTGTTGAAATTTGAAGTTGACTGGTGGTGAAGTAAGATTTAAGACTCAAATTTGTGTAACGCTCGCATTTGAATGTCAATTAGATGATGGTAGGCGTTAGACCAATAAGGTTCCACAATTAGGAGCATGGTAGCTACGCGACGATGAGTACATTGACGAAGCGAAAATGCAAAAAAACTGGTGCCAAAGCTGAATAATAACTTACCGTATTCAAGAGCGCAATTCAAAATGTTTTATCGCTTTGAGTTTGAAGCAATCTTTATGTTAAAAGTTATTCAGAGTTAATAGCTCAATCAAAGCAGTAGCTATTTGATTGCACTCTGCTGCATTATGCGCATACACGTACGAATGTGTGTTATGCCCACTGTCAGGAGTAGGCCCAGTATCTACCAAGATTCGATAATTATTATTGAAAGAAAGAAAGAGAAAGAAAATACATTTATTTTGGACATACAAGCACAGCACAAACTAATAAAAAAGACACAAGGTACAGGTTACAATACAAAAGGTAGGGAGGAAACAAAACAAAAGTAGGTAGGAAGTAACAAAACTAGGGTATTCATTAGTCCGTGCCGAGGTGCATGCGTGAGCCAAAAAAGGTTCCATCTCAGCATTGATGCCGCACACGAAGTGCTATTTATTAGTATTGCTATTTCGATAAACACTTGAGAAATCTTGGTCCATCGAGTGGAGCCTTCCGACACTGCGTCGTCCGTTTCGTGGTCGCCAAAACGAGAACCTTTCTTCTACAACGGTATTCAACTTGCTAATTCTGAAAGCTATGTAGTAAGTAACCTATATTCTCCAGACTATTTACTACACACATGTCATATCTCATTCCAATCAGTTCCGTGGTTGCGGCATGAAAGAGTAATAAAGATATCATATACACTTCTCATCTTTAGAAACTTTTGCATTTATAATATTAAGTGAAGAGAAGGAACGATAAGTCCTTATTTGTAACTCCTTGCCTTGAACCCACGACCCGTAGTCGCTCAGTTATAATCCGGAATTATAAGTGGCGTTATTAAACGCGAAATTCTTCCACCTCGCTAAATTACTCATTAGATAATGGTAACCGTTAGTTTTATTGAATCGGGGATCGCCGTGAGTGCCTTGAATCGCCCGGGAGTTGACTGTTGAATGCGTTTTTGTAGACGGGCGATTTGTATGATCATTCCAGCTGTTTGAAGTCTGTTGAACATCGGCTTCCCCTACATGTTTTCAAAGCAACTTTCTTTCGCACTGGACAGGTGGGTTGGGGTACGTAGCTAGAGCAGTCGTTGTTATAATAGAGGACGTTGCTGCCTATACCCTAGCTTTGTTCCCTAAGCCGCCTCTTACGACGGTAGGATATATGGTAGTGTAGGGTGTGTACATTGTATTTTTTTAATATTTCTGACTATTACCAGAGATAGTAACCATGTCTGTTATGTACGAGTTAACAGCTGCTACAACGTTACATGTGAAAAAGATGTATTTATTGCGAATAGCGAGAAAAATATGTAAAAATAACCAATTTTTTTCCTTATTACGAAAAACTGCTTGTCTGCAGATAAGGATTAAAATAAATGTTATTTTCTGAAAACGGATTATATTAATCGGATCAGAAACGACTGGCTTGCTCTACATTTTCACTGATCTTTCTATTATGTAACCGTATCTTTTATAAACTCGCGGTAATCCGTAAAATGGCTGTCTGACAAGATTAGGCCATAATTTATTTATCAGAATCTTGCTACTTAGGTATATTTCTGTTTAAACTCGAACCTTTTCGCCACTCAGTGATAACTACTCGGGGCGATATTTATAATAGTGTGGGAGTCGCTGTCCGTTCTTAGAAAGTCGCCGGATCGCAGCTTTTTGTCGCAAGTCTGTACAGTGCGCGTACCACAGTGTCTGGTCCATTCTAATCCGGGCCATTACTACTTGACACTTATCCCGTGGATCCTCTACAATATTTTGATACAATCGCGCGCAGATAAATGTTACCGATTTATCAATAGGATTCACTTTAGCCGGCCGAGTGAAGGGCTGAAAGGTATAGATGGCACCTCGAAAGAAGCAGAACCATGGTCCATCATTTTATATTATAATGTGGTCTTATTCTTAGGTGTAATCAATTATTTTTACATAAAAATGATAATATAAAAATTCCCAATTTAAATTATGCATTAGAGTCTACTTATAAAAATTTACAATTCAATTTCTATTTTTTTTAACTTTATCGAATTTTCAACCATACATTTCAACGCCTGTCAACCTATGTTGTTAAAAATTACAAAAGGAACAATGTAAGTGTTGAGGTCCTCTACTTAAGTAATTACGACTCTCCATCTATATCTTATGCTCCTATGGACTGTACTCTTATCGGATCGCGCTCTGATATCCCTTTGCCGCTATTTATCTTTAGATTATCGTGACGTCTTTATTTAGGCATTTTTGTACTTTTTTAAGGCATTAGAGTCATCCGGTTCTAATGTGTTGCGATTTATCAGTGACAGATTCTATCTTAAACTGGTTAGAATGATTCTAGATGATATGTCGTCACGGTTCTTTCTCACAGTCCTTATTGATGAAAATATGAGTTCATACATTTTTTTTATTAACAGAACGTCATCAATAAATGACAATGAAGTCTGTCAAGCCCATTTAAATTGCTTCTTTATTGCATAAATACTACAATGTGATTCATAGCATGTATACCATCCCGAATGGGGTTATTCTATCACCAAAAACAGAGAATATTAGCGAAAAAAACATGATTTTCTTTCAATTTGTTTGCTCCCAAACATTCTAACTAATATAACTAAACAGCAAGTTAGAGCTGTTTTATTAGTATTTTACTCAATTTTTACTACTTTACTCAACGTAGCAGAATTTCGTCATGAAGAGTGCAGCTGTTGGTTAATTGAGTTTGATCTGATTTGATTCCAAAACAGCAGATTTTTGCATAGAGTTTTTCAATGAAAAATTATGAATTCCAAAAGTTGTAGATCAAACTTTATTACCATTTTTTATTTAAAATAGTCATAAAAACTTACTCCTTTATTCATAGTCACTAACTTTATGGGCTCGATAATAATATCACCGCCACTTTCTTTTGTTTACAAGAAAATTACAGGGCGAGATTTATCGAGCCGATAAAGTTAGTGACTGATTATGAATAAGAGCATTGCTCTATATATCTCTATTACAGTAAACTGAACTTCCTGTTACGACTTAAATAAATGCGACAGTATTTTTTGTACAGTAAAGCAACTTCACTAATCCAACCTTCTCACGGACCATTAATAAAACAAAACAATGTCACCGCAGGCGTCACCCCTATCCAGATTAGCAAAACAATAGAGAAACAAAAGAAATGACACTTTTGTGTTTTGTTTTCGGGAACTTGCGGTCGTTTTGTTTCCGCTAATCTATTTCTTTGTAGAGATACTGTTATTTTTGTTACCACGTGCTGCGTTGACTTTTGGTGATGCTTAGCACAGGTTTTTGACGTTTTTATGTCGACTACTTCTCATTCAGAAACGAGTGCTTTGGAGCCCAATTTAATTAAGGCTCTTCTCACACCGTGCATCATTATGAAGTTTTATAAAAATCTAATTTCATACTTATATCGACATCATAATCTTTTCAGCCGTAGGACGTCTACTGAATTCATATTATGTGTGGGGGAATTTGCCCATACTCACCACGCTGGGCGCGCGGATTGGCGAGCGCAGTTAGAGCTATCTTTCTGATAATTAGTGATTACTCTATTTTTCGTCTCTTACGATATCCACGGGTAGGTAAATATTTATTTATATATTTATTTAGAATACAGTATAACATCATAACAGGTTTTTTTTATCCCTAAGGCGATGCCATATGTTATTAGTAGGTACATTATAATAAATAGGTACAATTAGATAGGTACTAATCGAAACATTTCGTTTCTATCACTATCTGTGCAAGTTGTAGGAGTTTCGGTAGGGGCCAAATAATATGCAGGGGCCTATTCTTCAACCGGACCATCACGGCCCCCTCATTGTTACAAACCAATATATTAATCTATACTCTTAAAATAACACATTTTGCCTTACAAAGTAATCCAATTAAAGCCTACGAGTATACTATACTGACATTCTACCAACCAATACAAATTATAATATAGACTCACCGTTCTAAAGGAGCGTACCCATTAATCACAGTGGTATGTATTCATAAATCGCGGCTGGCTCCTTAACATCTCGCTATCGGATTATCAGGCTATCTGTCGTATACGACAAATGTCGTAAGCGACAACATATCACCTTTCAAATTATTTATAGGCAGATAAACTGGAAGATGATCACGTACGTAGTTATTAATAAAAATTATATATATAGCGATACACTAAGAAGTTTTTCTAAGTCGGTCAAGTGAGAAAGTACATGGAGAAAAAAATATACACATAGGTACAATAATATGTTTACAATGTTATGTATTCTATCCCTAAAGAGGCTTATTCTACATCTAATTTGCAAAACTTTTATTCTACGTTATTTGGAAATTCGTAATTGTTCATTGGATACGTAAAAATCGGGTGTGTCGTGGTCAGCAGACGTATGATTTTTTTTTTTTTTATTTTTTTTATACTACTTAGGTGGCAAACATACATACGGCCCACCTGTTGGTAAGCGGTTACCGTAGCCTATGAGCGCTTGCAATACCAGAGGCATCACGCACGCGTTGCCGACCCCGAACCCCCCTCCCCCTAAAGAGCTCTGGCAACCTTACTCATCGCAGGAACACAACACTATTTGAAAACAAATAATGTTATTTGGCTGCGATCTTCTGTAAGGCGGAGGTACCTCCCCAGGCGGGCTGCTCCAATTCAGAACGAGAAAATCTCGCTGTGCCCTTCCTCCTCTCAATTTTAATGGCATATCGCGATCCATTTAATTGCGTCTTCATTTTTCTAACATAGAATTATACAATTTATTATATTGTGACATCCTTGAGGATCTGAGCACCTAGAAGTAGAAAAGTCTCTACCATATTGAAATCAAACGGGTGTTTCACGCGTACCTTATTTTATATTTTTATATTTTCCCGATGTAAAACGAAAGACGAAAGTTTGAAAAATACTAAGTCTCTACCACTTAGGCAATTGTCGTGTACCTAGTCGTGTAATGGTCTTAATGTTTTGTAGAGCTTTCCTGAGTTATTTTATGCATAGCATAAAAGAATATGATGATTTGCAAAAACATACTGGACACTACAAAAAAATGAAAGTACACGCTTAACCAAATCAGTTTCAAATAAATTATGGAAAAAGGCCCGTTACTCAATACTCACTATTATCACAAAACGCCGTATTTAGGTACACTCGGCCCAATAAATAAGCGACCCAGCGGTGTACTGTGACACCAATAAATTTATTGTAAAATTGAGATGTAGAAGATCTAATCTCTTTAAGGAGATTTATTGGTGAAACCGATTTATTTTAGAAATACCGTAAGTAACTAACTACTATATAATCTGTGGAAAAAGGCTTGAGAGAGCAGTGATCTCGATACTATGAATATGTGATAATTTCCTGTTCCTGTAACACAAGTTTCTGACGGTTTCAAATTACTAGCGAGTCCCACGCAATGTCAAATACTGGCATCATAGCTCAGTTGGTAGTAACTCTGCCTTCTGCGCTAGAGGTCGTGGGTTCGATTCCCGTACTGGACAAACACTTGTGACTAACACCGATGTTTGTTCTGTATCTGGGTGTTAAATATATATATATATTATGTATATCAGTCTCTGGTACCCATAGTACAGGTTATGCCTAGTTTGGGATCAGTTGATCGTGCTAATATGTCCGGAATATTTATTTTATTTAAATAACAACCAGGAAGGTCTAACAGTAGGTATTGATTGATTGACTTCAACTAATAAAGGTTATAAAAAAATGATTAAAACATGAAAAATACAAATTAAAACATAATATAACTACGTAAAAATACACTTACACATAAATTAATAATCAGAAAATCTAGTAAAAAATGCAACAGTCACTGGTGCTAGAGGTACCTACCTAATCCTCATTTGAATCAGACGGTATAGGTGAGATAGATTACACGGTAATTGGGAAGATCTTTATTACATAACTAGCTTCCGACCGCTGCTTTGCTCGTGTGTTTAAAAGTAGCTTATGTGTAAGCTATTTATACGAGCCAAATTTAATTTCAATCCGTTCAGTGGATGCGGCGTAAAAGAATAAGCAAATATCTTCACATACATACATAGGAGGATGTAGGGCACAGCGAGATTTTCTCGCTCTAAATTGGAGCAGCCCGCCTGGGGAGGTACCTCCTCCTTACAGAAGATCGCAGCCAAATAACATTATTTGTTTCAAATAATGTTGTGTTCCTGCGGTGAGTAAGGTTGCTTGTACTCTTTAGGGGGGAGAGGTTCGGCAGGCAACGCATTAGCAATGCTCCAGGTTTTGCTGATGTCAATAGGCGACGGTAACCACTTACCATCAGGAGGGCCGTAAGCCTGTTTATCTCCGTATAACATAAAAAAATCATCTTTACAAACTTTCGTATGTATAATACTAGCTTGCGCCCGCAAGCCCGGTTCGCGGTCGCCATTTTAGAACCTTTATTCCCCATCGGTTGTTGGTTCTGCGAGCTATTTGGCTGGTCCACTACCACTTCAACTTCAGTCAGTGACCTTGGCTCTACGGATTTCCGGACTTCGGATTTTATCACGTAGCTCGCATGCGTGAAGCTCCGAGATATAGCTCTCTCCATAGCCCGTTGCGCGTATACAAATACTAGTTACCGAACATATACCGAACTGACTGGCCTCATAGCTCAGTTGGTAGTAACTCTGCCTTCTGCGCTGCCTAGAGGTCGCGGGTTCGATCCCCGCACTGGACAAACATTTGTGTGATTAACACAGATGTTTGTTTTGTGTCTGGGTGTTAAATATTTATCTTCTTCTGGTAGGTACCCATAGTATAGGCTATGCCTAGTTTGGGATCAGTTGACCATGTGTGTTATGTCCGGAATATTTATTAATTATTTATATTTCAACTTTATTTACAGAAAGAATCTTAAAAATAATGCAAGGTTATATTTACAAAATACACAAGAAACAGTTGAGCCATCTAAAGACCGTTACAAACGATCTATAGATAGCTCAACTGATCCAGATGACTACCAGTCGGAAGCGTCCCCAAGACGCTGGCGGAATTGCCACGCTGGATGGCAATGTTAATTCGCTGGGCCAAATAAGAGCCAGCTCTCGGGTCACGCGTCGCTTCGATAAATAAATAATATATTTCATAAATATCAGAGCTAGCCACCTAAAGATAATATAATCTTTAAACCTATTTGAAGACGGTTTAAAACAATTTGTAGTTTAAAATCACTCGTCGACTTATCTCAAGATATTCCTACATTATGACCATATCACATCAAAGTAAGGCCTCAAGCCATAACGTGCATAATTCCATCGATTTATAAAACACACAACCTGCAAGGTCAGCCATGATTAAATATGCAAAGGTCTCCGGTAGTACTCGAACTTAGGAACATCAAGACAAAACCAGGGTATGAACTTCTTCTTGTCGTCACTAATTATTTCTTGGTCATCCTACCTTTGGCCAGTGACCAGGTTTTATAATAAAATAATAATAAACATTCCGGACATATCACACACAGTCAACTGATCCCAAACTAGGCATAGCCTGTACTATGGGTACCAGAGACTGATATACATAATAGATATAACATATATTTAACACCCAGACACAGAACAAACACCTGTGTTAGTCACAAATGTTTGTCCAGTGCGGGAATCGAACCCGCTACCTCTAGCGCAGAAAGCAGAGTTACTACCAACTGAGCTATGAGGCCAGTCAATTGTTTGAGTAAAGGTTGAGGTTACTTTTGGGTGTTATTTATTTATTATTATTTAGCCGTGGTGGCCCCGGCTGAAGAATACTAACGTCCACTATTTTAACAACGATAGCTCTAACTGCGCTCGCCAACTCGCATGCCCAGAGAGGGTGAGTATGGGCAAATTCTCCCCAAATGATAGGAAGTCGCTCCGGAAATCTGTGGGGGAGGCCGATGTTTAGCAGTGCACTTCAAACGGCTGGAATGATGATGATGATGTGCCTACTGTTGTTTCTTTTTTTTCTGTTCTGTATTTGTGTGTGTCTTATAAATTATTTATCTATATATCTGTTGAACTCTGTAGCACATTTTTACTCTGTGAAGAGCCATCGATGACCAACAGTATTGGCCGTCTGCCCGATCATACTATCCGCATTATAACTTTCAAGGAATCCGGAAGATATAAATAACAAACATATGTGAGACTGTTTGTCATAGCTGTGAATGTTTAATGAGTTGTGAGTTATTATCTACGCTGTGGATAATAAAATACAAGAGAAAAGTGAGTATAAGTACCTACTCAACAGATATAAGAATAAAATAGTGATTACTAAATCATCATCTTCATCATTCCAGTTTTTGTCTATCTGTTTGTTTGTGGTCGATTTTATTTCATCTTTCTCTGTAGTTAAAACTTAGAACTCGAAAGAATTTTATTTCAGTTTTCTCTAATGATCAGAGTGTTAGAAAGATTATATATAGAATGGTTATATTTTAGATGGTGCATGGGCAGTTTTGGGTGAATTTGTAGATATTTTGATTAATTCCAAACAAAATCGGGCCGATCACCTAACTCCTTCTTAATTCATCTACATGCAATTATGTCGCCAAAAAAAATTCGATCAACTTTTTCTTCTAGAAGGCATTATAATTATGCCGTACACAAATTGACCGCTCACACCCAAACTACTACAACCCAAAATAAACGAAAAAAGCGCCACAAAAAATAACTGACGTCACGGGAACTGGATAACGGACTCAAACCGGACAAAACGGTTGAAAAAAAAAACTCCGTTCAAAAACAGTAATGTTTGTAATAAATGTAACTGTCTCTTGCACCCGAAGGAGACCAATAAAGCAATTATCCCTAAAAGATTTGGTTTTTTAATGTTGTGCAAAATTTCTTTTCTACGAAATTATTTTTAGTTATGCTTTTGCGAATTCTTTGTTTTTATGGCGCCGCCTTTGAAGTTACGGCCTTTTAGGGTTGCAATTTAGAAAGTAAAAATTGCACAATGAAAGTAGGCACATTTTTTGTGATTTCGTTATCTCATTTTCAATAAGCAAATGTGCGAATTATTGCCTAGGAAGACTTTAAATTTCAAAATGCAATATTCATTTAAATTGCTTGGTACATTTTAAAACGTTTTTAATCTAGTTGAATTTACGTTAGTTTGTTTTAAGTAAGTTAATACAGGCAAGAAACCACGGCTTGATATTATTTTAATGAACCTTTTAGGCATAATTAATAGTCGAGTTGGAGCATATTCAATTCCAAGCTTTTTTTCTTTTAAATAGTTGGATATTTTGGTATTCGATATATTACAGAGTTTTCACTAAATTAAGTTTATAATTTTGCTAATTGATAACTTTAGCACATCGATGCTTTAACATGTTTTTGTAATATTGCAACATTACAGTGCATCTGTGAGCTTTGAACGACACACAACAGCTGAGAGCAATATAATGTGATACCTTGTGACATATAAAGTAGGCAGTAACTTCACCATTTACCTTTCAACTCGACACGTTTGAGATAATTCTAAATTAATTCACCATCTTACGTTCGATAACTCGCTCATTTTATCTTTTATTCTTTATTTTACTCTAGTGATTTCACAGTATGGATACAGTCGTTGGTGTCCCCGGCTAGTAGGCCCTTTCATAACTACCTAGCCGTGGATGTCGTAAGAGGTGACTAAGGGAAGAAAAAGCTAGGGGCTGGGCAGAAGCGTCCCCTGTTTAACAACGATAGCTCTAACTGCGTTTGCCAATCCGCGTGCGTAGTATTATGAGTATTTTGAAGCCCTTTGGAGGAGGCCTATTGCCTTTTGGAGCAGTGGATGTTTTGTTTAGATTTGGTGGACAACATGGTAAAGATAAAGATAAAGATTGTTTATTTGCTTAAACACAATGTAGGTGTAGATGTTAATAATATTTGGATTCAATCATTTTTTACTAAAATTAGCATGCAAATGTGTTAGAGTAAGTTTAACTATAGCCTATTATTATTTAATTTTAAATAATGTCAAAAGAATTAAAAGTTAGATGGTGAAGGAGTTTGCTTGATATTGACCCCGGTGTCCGATAGAGTATGAACAAGAAAATACCAGTCACATGTCATGACAAACAAACCAACTTTTTACGACAGTACAACTTCATTGGTCAATTGGGTTGATGGTGCATCATCATTTCAGCCGTTGACGGAAGACTTGGGAGTCTTGATTTGGATGTTGTTCTTAAGTAGTTTGTTATTTATGTTAAGTGCTATCTATGTTAGCCTTAAAAATAATAGACAGGACATAAATAAACCTTTTCTATCTTATGTTATCGTAATAGGGACGCATCATCATCATCATCACCTCCCTGCCCTTATCCCACTCCATGTGGGGTCGGCACAACATGTTTTTCTCTTCCACTCCCCTCTATCAGCCGTCAAATCAGTATTCACTCCTTTCTTACTCATGTCGTCTTTCACACAATCTATCCATCCTTTCTTTGGTCTACCTCTCCCCTTATATCCACATTCATATTTAACACTCTTCTAGTCACATGGCAATAATAAATATAATAGGGACGCATCCAAAGATAATAATTTGTTTTGCTCTTAGGTCAGTTGGTAGTAACTCTGCCTTCTGCGCTAGAGGTCGCGGGTTCGATTCCCGCACTGGACAAACATTTGTGACTAACACAGATGTTTGTTCTGCGTCTGGGTGTTAAATATTTATCTATTATGTATATCAGTCTCTGGTACCCATAGTGCAGGCTATGCCTAGTTTGGGATCAGTTGACCGTGTGTGATATGTCCGGAATATTTATTAGTATATAAATTCCGATTATTTATGTATGCAAAACCTTACGGCTCATGTCAACGATATAAAATGAGCGTAAACGCACCGAACACTGTGCTCACTTACTTTATAAGTGTTGTAAATGTTGCTAGACACTTAGATTGTGCAAATAAAGATTGACATTGCACTGAAAGGTTAACGTCGATCGGCACTCATTTAAACACCTTTGAGGTCTTTTGAAATCAACCACTTTTGATAAAGCTAAGTGACATACCATTACATACTATTAGAGCACTGTTGGAGTGGTGGTAAGAGCATCGCCTTCCGATTCACAGGTCGTCCGTTCATATCCTTCGTGCATCAATGAATTTTTTATTCGGAATATTTATGTGCTATACTAGTGCACTCAAACAATGAAGAAAAGCATCGAAAGGAAATCGACATATCCTAGAACATAAAAATACGAAAACAAAATACCTACATGTACATGAAAAGAGCTTCTAAGGATTCTTTCACTAAATAAATAAAATAAATACAAATATTCCGGACAAATTCACACGGTCAACTGATCCCAAACTAGGCATAGCCTGTACTATGGGTACCAGAGACTGATATACATAATAGATATATATTTAACACCCAGACACAGAACAAACATCTGTGTTAGTCACAAATGTTTGTCCAGTGCGGGACTCGAACCCGCGCCCTCTAGCGCAGAAGGCAGAGTTACTACCAACTGAGCTATGAGGCCAGTCAAAAAATATAAATCTTATCAAATGTCTAGAGTACCTACATCAGATAACAAAAGTATAAACGAAGCTTTTTTCAATAAATTATTCGTTAGTTAACTAAAAAGTTAACTATATAGCTTGGTTACCCATAACACAGGGAATCCTAGTTTGGGGACCAAGAAATACTCTGTAAAATGTAGTGAAAAATCTGTAAATCTAAATCTAGCATCTATATTTTTGTTACTCTTTTTTAATTTTGTTACTCTTCTTTAATTACTGTTAGTTATTATGTATGTATTCTGCTACTCAATATTGGAAATAAACATTATTATTATTATTATTGTTATATATTGCATTGTGGGGATGGATACTAGTTTTCCAACTGCATTTCAAGGAAACCGGAATCCATGTAAATATTTAAACAAATTAATAATATATATATACAAAATATAAATACCAGATTCTTAGTACCAGGCTAGGTTATCGATGTAGGTTTATCCCTTATTGTATTTCATTTATTACAATTTTCCATTCAAATTATTTTGAGACGTGAGAGTGGGATTGAATGAGAAAGAAAACTTCTGTTTATTTTTAAGTGATGAATTATTTAGGTTTTGTCAATATCAATATAACTATCAAATAAATAAATTCACAAAGAAAATTTTACTTTGCAAATTGAACAAACAGAATGATTGCGCATTAACCGTATGTGCCTACTTCTTCGCGTAACTGAGAAATATCATCTAAAATTAGAGATGCGTTTCTGAACTTTGAATAACCTAAGAATAAACGTAAATTATAGTCATTCGTTCAATATTATCATAAATAAATTTATAATTACGCATCCATAAAAATAAGTATGTTGCATTAAAAGTCAACGCATTAAACTATGGAGCTGCGATATCTCGCTGCGATCTATAACGTCGCGTATCGTTTTATTAATCACGGTCGGAGCGGGCGCAGGCGCAGTGGCAAAGTTCACGCGATCCCCCCAAATGACCGGTAACGCACAGACATTAGACCATGAAACGGAAATACCCAGATACTCGCACGTGGAACAGGGACGACACGACAGATAGACGTTGCGTTAGAAGTTAGCCACGCCCACCCAGCGGCCGAAGCTTCGATGCCACCTCCGCGAGCATTCGTGCGCGCGCGCCGAACGAGAAACACGCAGGCTGCGTTCGAAAATTGAAAATTTTCGGCATGGAATCGGCCGCGCGATTTCAATAAAATGCCAGTGGTTTTATTTTTAAAGTTTGTTCTTATTGTTAAGACTGCATAGACTGTTAAGATGTTGTGTCAATAGCCGTTTATATGTAACAGTGTGTCGTCGCGTTTCAGTTTGCGTTTTCAGTTACACAGCAGCTGTAAATTGAGCGGCGACTTGTTTGTTTTCATCGAAAGTGACTGGACTGTGACATTTGAAATCGATAGTTTAAGTAATTGAGGCACCACGTATGAAGGCCGCAGTGAAATTGCTATTGACTTAAACAATTGAGGATAATTTCTGTGAAGTGTATGTGGGATTTCTCGGAGCAGCTCTGATACTTCGATACCAAAGATAAAAAGGTTGGTGTTTTACGTACTAAGAAATATAATTGTAGTTCCAGATGTTAATAAGTTGTCCATACTATAATTATCTTCGATGACAGAATGGACTTGAAATGATAAATTCAAAAATGTTCCGTAACCAAAGTAAATTTATGTAGGTAGTACTTTATTTACAGAAAGAAACTTAAAACTAATACAAGTTAATATTTACAAAATACACAAAAAACAGTTGGGCCATCTAAAGACCATTACAAACGATCTATAGATAGCTCAACTGATCCAGATCAAAATAGTAGTACTTTAATTTACTAAAATAAGTTTCAGTATAGTCTGGAGCATTAAACGTTATTAATTTAATATTCCCCAATTAAATCTAAAATACTTATTCGTCAAGATAATATTTATGAAATTTTATAATTCCAGCGTATTTATCTCAAAGCAAATATTGTCAGTAATACAGTTAACTATTATAAAGAAAGTGATATGCGGCACGTGTAAAGACAAATTATATTTTATTCAGTAAACTATCTCTACTCGCGCGGTTTCACTCGCGTTAAGGTCATAGGTTCTACGTAGGTTTATATGCAGTACAGCTATTTAAATAAAAAAACCATGAAATAAATCACTTTCAGTTTTTCCCATCTGAAATGAAATGAAATAAATTTATTTTGACAAACACAGACAGAAGACACAAAAAACAATAGAATAAAGGTTAACGATAGGGAGATATGTAGACGTAACACAGATAACATACAGTACAAACAACAACACATATGAAGGTATCTATGTCATTTACAATATTTAAGTGCTAATTAGTCTCCCGTGTGTGTGAGCCAAAACAGGCATGGTCTCAGCATAATGCCGCTACACATTAGGATAACATGCAGCGGCGCTGGTTTTCAGACCAAACCTGTCGGCCATCTGGGCAATATATCCAATTATTCTTGCCCTAAAATTCGGACTTAAAAAAAAAGCCAAATCTGTCCTTTCCTAGGTGATGCGCTTACCAACGAAAAGCATTTTAATTTTAATTTATATAAAGATAGATTCTGGCCACGTTCATTTATTCTAGACTTTAACACGTAGGTACTTTTCAATTTATCATGGGGCTGGTACAACTAGACCGCCCGGGTGGCGAGGGCAGTTTGTAATTATTATATTCTGAACTAGTTTCCGCCCGTGGCCTCGATCGCGTACCTACGTAAAAAGTAGCCTATATTCTATTCTAGGTATAGAATTATATACCTACCTTTTTCAAGTTTCATCGAAATCGGTTGAGCCGTTACGGCGTGATTGAATAACAAACATCCAAACATCTTCACAAACTTTCGCACTTATAATATGATATACAATGTGATTCATAATGTATGCTATCCCGATTCTATAATGAATTGTCACAAAAATTTGTTTTACGACTTCAGTAAATTCGACATTCTTCATTGAAAAAAATAATATTGTTTCTTTAACCTTATTTAAAGATGAAGTTTCTTGTAGCCTAACGGTAACCCGAACTTACTGACAGAATAAGTCATTAGGTTCAAGTCAGACAGAAACAGAATCAGTTTAGTGATAAATTATATTGCATATATTCCTCTCACCATATTATTCGTAATAAATATTCCGGACATTCCGGACATATCACACACGGTCAACTGATCCCAAACTAGGCATAGCCTGTACTATGGGTACCAGAGACTGATATACATAATAGATAAATATTGAACACCCAGACACTGAACAAACATCTGTGTTAATCACTAATGTTTGTCCAGTGCGGGAATTGAACCCGCGACCTCTAGCGCAGAAGGCAGATTTTTTTTTTTTAACGGACATATCACACACGGTCAACTGATCCCAAACCAGGCATAGCCTGTACTATGGGTACCAGAGACTGATATACATAATAGATATATATTTAACACCCAGACTCTGAACAAGCATCTGTGTTAATCACAAATGTTTGTCCAGTGTGGGAAGCGAACCCGCGACCTCTAGCGCAGAAGGCAGAATTGCTACCAACTGAGCTATGAGGCCTGTTATTCGTAATCTTTAATAAGTAAATACAATTGTGATAAATAAAACCAAATTCTTGAAATAATTTGTCACTTACTCTTAGTTACCACTGATTTGCTGATTCTAGGCGAAGGTAAGTTACCTTCGCCTAGGATCAATGATTCATTAAAAGTGATACTTAGTACATATTTGTTCAACCTACATAAAAAGAAGCCTATAAAAAGTAGCTATTCTAGGTAAAGAACTCTATGTACTAAAAGTTTCAACGATATTAGCAGTAGAGCTATTACTGCGTGATTGAACAACAAACATCCTAACATCCTCACACAATTCCGTATTTATAATATTAGTAGGATGAAATGTTTAATTATCAGGAAATATCAGTTTAAAAAGTTATGGCGCTTTTGTCTGAAGATCCCGACGCGTTAAAGTTTGCTCCCAAAAGACTTCAACGCGCTCTTTTCAGTTTTAGCTGTTTTGCCGGACACGTGCCGATTGAAAACATAGAATCTATGTTTTAAATCGGCACGTGTCCCGCAATACAATCTATGTCATAGATTTTTCCTCAGAATTTCCCTCTATTTCCTGACTCAAAAATGGCTAAACTAAATTAAATGCAGATTTTTGCATGTGTTTTTTAATACAACAGGAGCATTTTCCGGATTGGTCTATTCGAAAAAATTCTAGGCGAATTAACACGTTCTTAAAACAAAACGGTGAAGGAAAACATCGTGAGAAAGCACGTGGCTGGATCAGCTCCTCACGGATTGACCATGTCTTTTTTGTTGTTATGCCGACTAGACTGAGTAAATTGTACAGGAGCTAGGCAAGTTATCTTAGCCATACTCCACCTTTCTAAAAAATGTGTCCCAGACACTACAGTCCTGTAAGTGAGAAAAAATTCCACTTGACGTTAAAAATAGAATAAGCAGAAGCTCACGAGCGTAGACTTCATCAACATGTGAACGTCGAGGCAATCTAGCTCCTCGACAACACAGACATAGTGCAACGGCTCAAAAGGACTAAGCCTTTTGAGTTAGTATGATGTAAAATAATAGTGAAATGTAGTGAAAGTGATAGTACCTACCTTTTTTTCTTGAAAAGAACACAAGAACAAAGTGTCTTCCCCTTAACTAGAAACTGTAAGAAAAGTGCTATTGGACACATTCTTAGATATAATTTACCTTAAAGACTATGTCAAAGTAAAATTACTCATTAGCCTACTTGGCTAGATTGTAATACAACTTAGGGTACAACATTTTGTAAACTAGGAATAAAAAAAAAAACTTGACGTTGAATCATTTGAAACACATATAGTAAAGCTTATTATAGCACTAGCTGGTGCCCGCGGCTTCGTCTGCAACACTGGAAAATTGTAGCCTATGTGTTATTCTGATGAAGCTATATTATTGTGAAGTTTCATTAAAATCCATTCAGTAGTTTTTTCGTGACAAACAAGAGTAACAAACATCCATCAATCCATCCATACTTACAAAATTTCACGTTTTTAATATTAGATAGTAGGACTTTTTTAGGATAGTTTCAACTGATATTTATATTGATACCTTTATAAAGCTTCAGCCACATCTACGTGAATAAAGCGGCACGGCAGCGTCTGCGAAGCAAGAGCGGCTGAAACGCAAAACTTTGCGACTACTTTCTCCCGCGTCGTTGTTTTGTACGTTTCATCATCATCATCATCATCATTTCAGCCAGTCATCGTCCACTGCTGAACATGGCCTCCCCCACAGACAGAGCAAACTCCTTATCATGTGGGATTTGCCCATACTCACCACGCTGGGCATGCGGGTTGGCGAGCGCAGTTAGAGCTATCGTTGTTAAAATGAGGGACGCTGCTGTCCATCCCCTAGCTTTTTTCCCTTAGTCACCTCTTACGACATCCGCGGATTGGTAGATATGACGGGAATTTGTACGTTTGCGCAGCCACATTAGAATACAAGAGCCACATTAGACCACTCATACAACAGACGCGACCGCCACGCCGCCGGGCGTCGCTCAACTTCGCAGACACTCCTACGCCGCTTTGCCGTGTAGGTTTAGTTGCCAGGCGTCCCGATTTAACCAGGACGTTCCGATTTTTAAATAAAAACTCAAATTTCATTTATTTTCGATACTTCGCCTAAAAATCACACGACGATTAAAGATAGCCCAAGTGATAAAGGTGCACAAGGCACACACAATCACAATGGTTATGTTTCCATCAGCAACTAGCCACTTCATATTGAAAGAGGAATAGAATCTCATCAACATCATCATCAGCCATGTAGAAGTCCATTGCTGGATATAGGGATTTCCCAAAGAGAACCATGAAAAACGGTCATGAGCATTTTCCTTCACAATATCGTGGGTCCATCGCCTTTTTACTGCGTCACCCGATTTGTGGTCACCTTTTGAGAACCTTTACTCCCCAACGGTTGTTGGTTATGCGAGCTATGTCGCCTACCCACTGCCACTTCAACTTGCTATTTCTGAGAGCTTTGACTTTGGTTCTTCTATGGATTTCCGCATTCCACCGGAATCAAACTTAAAGACGAAACGATCAGTCCAAAGAGTAATTTTAATTATAGACTTTGTGCGAAAGATCTAATCAAAACACCACCAATAACAAACAAGTAGGTATATATTGTGACCCCAAAAATCGAGATTCAAATTGAACAATCGACCATTATGCTCATAATAAGCTGTCATTAAAAAATGAGATAAAAAGGTATAAACACTAAGACAATATGGTCAACCGTGGGATAGTTTCCCACGGCCAGCGGTGGGCTCTACACAAAAACTCCTATTTGTATGGACACGTAATCTTAGTATGTGACTATGAACAATAACGATTGTGTTATGAACTTTACGTGTATAATGATTATCCTTAGGTTAAGTAGGTTATCTGGTACCGGCATTGTTTGCACATTTTCTTTATATTCGATGATAATAATTGCGATTATTACTTATATAGTGACATAAGAGGCAAATTTATGAGCAATTTATTGCGAGCCGGTATGTGAATATACTGTGCGAAATAAATATCTACATTATTTGTAAGTAAGAAGTAAATTTTTTATTCTACTGCTAGTGGTTTTGCTGTAAATTTACTCCTGTTATTTGTTCTAACATGGTTTACGAGTAAATAGTTAAACAAGATGATTCATATTATGTATAACATCCCAAAAGGGGCTTAATTCTTTCTCCGACGGTCATAGGCCCTTTTTCAGGGCCACCATACCTCAACCTGGTCACTGACCTAATACAGACCAAGAAAGAATCAGTGACACGATAAGCAGGCATTCTTAAGGGCTCCTTTCGTGTACAAACGACAAAGTGCTGCGACAAACTCCGAACTCGTGCTAGCCTCCCTGAACTGCATAACAGGGTCAAAAACCTTTACCACTTCTAATTACGATACTATAAAATAATCCTATAAATAAAGATTGTTTTACACTACAATAATGCAGCGTTCAATGATCGCGTGTTGTTTAATTGTTACGGTAATTGTACATTGACACTGAAATAAACGATTCAGGCCGATGTACACCAACAGGATAACCGTTGGTTACGACCACAATCTGACAGATCATGCAAACATTTGTCCCGCATTGTTTGTTGGTATGTCCTTCTTTTCATCATTCATTTCAGCCGTTCGACTTCCACTGCTGAACATGGCCTCCCCCACAGACAGAGAAAATTCCTTATCATGTGGGGGGATTTGCCCATACTCACCACGCTGGGCATGCGGGTTGGCGAGCGTAGTTAGAGCTATCGTTGTTAAAATGAGGGACGCTGCTGCTCATCCCCTAGCTTTTTTCCCTTTGTCGCCTCTTACGACGTCCGCGGATAGGTAGATATGGAGGGGCCTATTCTTCAGCCGGGGCCACCGGCTCTCGGCGGTTCTTCTTTTGCGACTACAAAAGTTGCAACTAGTGTAACTAAACGAGTTTAAGTCCCAACTTGTAACACTTATACATATTTCACTTTTAAACAACGTTTAACGTCTGGATAAGTATTGGTGAAAGTTGTCCTAGCCTCTTGAACTTCTAGAACAGAACTAGACTTTATAGCTATAGGCGTGCAATATTGCGTGGTGTGTTATGGCCGCAATAATTGCAATGACACTTATTGCTGTCATATAACAGAGTTTATAGCAGGGATACGGTAGAAAACCATCCATCATCAGTTTATGACTTCATGTCTACTGTCCCGAAAAGGGCTTATTTTATGAACAAAATAAAGAATATTAACAAAAACAAACCTATTTTCTTCACTTCATACTCCTGAATTTTTCCAAATTAGTACAAATTTCTATTTTTGGCCATATTATTTCACATCGTGAGGAAACCCGCGGCTTAGTCAGCTCCGCACGTATTGACCATTCCTTTCTGCGGATATTCCTTTCTGACTGGCCTCATAGCTCAGTTGGTAGTAACTCTGCCTTCCGCGCTAGAGGTCGCGGGTTCGATTCCCGCACTGGACAAACATTTGTGACTAATACAGATGTTTGTTCTGTGTCTGGGTGTTAAATATTTATCTATTATGTATATCAGTCTCTGGTACCCAATAGTACAGGCTATGCCTAGTTTGGGATCAGTTGACCGTGTGAATATGTCCGGAATATTTGTTTATTTTATTATATTTATATGGACGACTAGGCTGTGAAGATGGTATAGGTGCTGGGCAAGCCTACTCCATTTAAACATATCCCAGGCACTACCAGCATCCTGTAAGTGAGTAAAAGTTTGTGCCTGGCGCTCTAGAACAATATTACTTCTTTTCTAGAGCGCCAGGTACAAACTATAAAAGCCTTACTTATACTTCATCATCATCATCATCAGCCTGATGAAGTCCAATGCTGAACATAGGCCTCCCCCAAAGAGTGCCATGACGAACGGTCTTGAGCCTTCTCCGTCCACCGGCGACCAACCTTCACAATGTCGTCAGTCCATCGAGTGGGGGCCTTCCAACACTGCATCGTCCTGTTCGTGGTTGCCACTCGAGAACCTTTGTTCCCCAACGGTTGTCGGTTCTGTGAGCTATATGGCCGGCCCACTGCCACACTACTTATACTACTTATGCTACTTATACTTAAAAGACTTCAATCATTCATTCATTCATTAAATTATTTAAAAAAAATCAATTACTAACCTACTTTTTTGCCGCTCGTCATACTCTAGCATCCTTTATCTCGCACCATTGTCCATTCAGGTAATTGCTAATACAGTTTCTTTTCAAAACTAAGTAATTATTACCAAACGACAGAGTTGGAAAACGTTTCAACATTGCGACAAACGCCACTCTTGCGCAAGCGACGTTAATTTGGCAGCAATTAGTACAAAGGGATTTCCGAATGGTTTGCCGACTTTGTCGTAACAGTTCTTAAGTTCACAGATAATCTGTTTCTCGTTTTCGCGTTTTCGTAAAGAAATCGGATGAAAGCGAAAATTGACAGTTGTGTCCGGCGCGAACAATACAATAGGTTCTTATATGGTACATACATACATACATAACATCACGCCTATTTCCCAGAGGGGTAGGCAGAGACCACGGCTCTCTACTTGCTACGATCATGACATACCTCTTTTGCTTCATTCATTCTCATCACATTCCTCATACATGCTCGTCGGTTTAGGGTACTCTTGACCTGACCTTTTTCCAAAACGTCATGGTACATACGCCATTGATTATCATTGATTACCACGAGCGTACAATGCGATTACATTCTTTATTAGTATTACTGTACCTACTGAAGTTTTCATCCATTAGTCTCCATTACTCAGTAACAAAAAGATAAAATCTTACTTTTAATGTAGATCTAATTCAATGTGCTCGCCGCGCCTTAGTTACTATTTACAAGATGGCTAATTACATGGTTTTTATATTGAAGTAATGATTAGCTGATTACAAAAACTGGCAATGGTATGAACATCCGTTAACAGAAAGCACTTGTTATAGAGTAAAATCAACAGCGATTTCATTCACATTATTATTACTCTGATTCATAAACTATAAGGCCAATTTATCTTAAAACTAGCTAATTTATCTTTTGTTTTGTTCGTATTTGTCAGGACAAAGTTCATATGAAACATTTATTTTTGAAAATCCGCGGTTTGTAAGTGAAGCTCCGCCTTATTTCACCAAGGCTTTTTCACATGCACAAGCTAGCACAGCAAGTTAATTACAAAAAATATTCCTGAAAATATTTCACAACGACACCAAAACCACGAGATCGACAACTAAAAGACTTACTACAGCAATTTTGACAAACGAATTGCTAACCACCTTTACAGATTGAGCGCATTTTCCGCGCATTTTGGCAGCCATTACGACGCCATATCCTTCAACTTGTAGGTTGGAACACGCCGGAAAAACGCTTATTTTGTAAAGTCAAGTGAAGCTTTAAAGGTTTCACATCAACTTAAATGATTGCGAGGCTTTAAATTACGCTCCATTGCTTGGTTATCCTCTCTTAGGCTCTCCCTGTCAGAGCCCGTGTCTTCGGCACTTAATATAATCTGCCTTATTTGAACCTAAACCTTAACGTAGTGTAAATGCGCAAAAACTCAGTCCCGCTACAATTAAATGGTGATTGGCGACTGATTAAGAAAGCAATGAACTAGGAACCACTAGGGAATGCTGAAGTCATATTCAAGCGGCATGATTTATATATTATATATTTAGGCGGCATATTTAGGTGTTAAATACTGGTAAATTGTACCAGTATTTAACACCTAAATTGTAAAATAAATTGTATCAAATAAACATAACATATATTTGTGCACGAAAGGACCTTTTAAGTGGCGCACTTTCATCCTTTCACTACTACGATTCTTTCACCGACGGTCATAGGCCCTTTTCTGGGCAACCTTACCGCAAGCTGGTCACTGACCTACTACAGGATTACCATGAGAGAACTAGTAGCACGAGAAGCGAGCAAGCGACATAACATAATATTAAATTCCGGCCCCAATCCCACATCATTACCCGTAGAGTAAACAAACACCTAAATTCTAGAACCTAGCAATGGTAACCTAGGGCGGCCTTCCCACATATAACTCCAGTTCCCACGTACGCGTAATACCATCTAATGGCGACGGTAATCGCTCAGGCCCTTGCACACTCACGCGAGACGGGACAAGACCAAGACTGCAAGTTTGGGAGTGCGTGACACCTTCCCAATTGCACTCTAGTCACCACGTCCACGTAGTGCCATGTTATGGCAACGGTAATCGCTCAGGGACACTCACGCAGACTGGACTGCAAGACCAAGACTGCAAGTTTGGGACTGTATGCCACCTATCCAAATGCACTTTAGATACCACGTCCGCGTTATGATATTTATGGTGACCGTAATCGCTAAAGAATTAATTAAAACACTAAACAATTACTTTAAAACGTAGTCAAGTTGTAAGACTTTGCAGTCTTTGATGACGTGGACTTTAAGAGTAGTTTCTAGAGACAGTCCTTTAAATATCCTGGAAACAAAATAACTGTTAAAAAACAGTTGTATCTTGAATTGTTTTGTTAAATAAAAGGCTAAAAAACTTTAGTAATTTATAAAACTTTATTTTGTTAATGTGACACTGTTCAAAGCACATAGCACAGCTTTGCAATGTTGAAGAGAATGAATATGGCCACCGGAAGTGGTCATAACAAAAATAATAATATTACAGTTTTGCAATTTAAATAAGCAATTTAGTTTTTTATGTTCTGTATTGCACAGTTTTAAAGCTGATCCATGAAATTAACAAAATATAGCTAATTATTTTGTATGAGATAGTAACGGACTTCAATTGACATTAATATAACAAAGTTCTATGATACATTAGTATTATGACTGCGTATCTTTATCGTGAATAACACTTTTTTTTAAAACAAATGCTAAAAACTATCCTCAGCCATCCTAAAATCTAAATCAAGTGCAAATTCTATTGTCTAGACTTTATTCTATTTTGAGAACAATAGAGGTGCAATAAAAAGGACTAGTGCAGTGGGAACGCTCCTTTACAAAACAAAGAGCGCGCGCACCTTGGCCGTAAATCGCGTGTGTGATTACTTTCCGTTTCCTAAGATATATCTGCTTAAAGTAGCCTAAGAAATATATACTTTTCAAAGCTTTTATTTATTTCTAGCTTATATTATAAAGAGGTTAGAATTGTTTGTTTGTATATAGAGGGCAATTTCGGGAACAACTGAAACGATACAAAAAATATTTCACTATTAGAAAGCTACACTATCCTTGTTTAACATAGGCTATATTATATGTTTTGATAGAAAGATTTTTTTATTCCAAAAACTGAATATTTCTTAATCAAATCGTCAAGAGTCAAGGTAGAAACAAACTCGAACACGCAGTTGAAGTTGAGGGCGTCAGCTATTTTTTTTTTATTGGTGAAGGTTAGGCGTTTTACCACCATCTCACTTTTACGAGTGAGATGTGGCCTAAGATGAAGCACGCTTTACCAGAAGGAACTTATCCACTCTAGATTTGAAGACTCCTAGATTGTACTCTTCCTGGACGCAGGCAGATCGTTCCAATCTTTGCCAGTACTTATAATAAAAGTAGAACAGAAACGGGGGTGGGAGGGATAGCTAGTAGTATGTGATTGAAGAGTTGATCAAAGTCAGTCACAACAAATTTAATTGTTACTGAAACATAAAAACTCTAAAAATCATTTTCTATTTCAGCGAACATGAAGTAAATAGGTAACCCTTTCAATATTTCACATCGGTTCACGATGCACTGGGAATGTCCGTCCCGTTACAAACGTAAACAAAATCATACAAGCAGAGCCGATAGGTTACATCCGTACAACTTCATTGGACAAAGTCGTGCGCGGTTCGTGATCATCCGCGTTACTAGGGGTGAGATGGTCCTGGTCTTGTTTTTCATCCAAAAAATTACCTTTAAACAACGATGACGTAAGATTTAATAAAAATTAAATCGTAACTCGTTTTCCAACAAACATCAATAACTAAAGCAATGGTCAAACGGCGTCAGACATGTCTCAAAAATGCACTTCAA
The DNA here is from genome assembly GCA_947579855.1 of Anticlea derivata. NCBI lineage: Eukaryota > Metazoa > Arthropoda > Insecta > Lepidoptera > Geometridae > Anticlea > Anticlea derivata. Next base: position 11,723,969 of record OX388270.1, read on the forward strand.
AACAATCTATATTAATAAATACACTGAATAAAGTCAATTATGTTATGAGTATGTGAGATAACATAGACCAACGATATCGCACATTTCTCGTAGTTTAAATGCAGCAGATAAAAGGACCATTTTCAATAAAATCCTGGAAGGATCAGGCAACAAACACGGCTTGGCACCTATAACTTGTGAGATGATGATTTTCACAAAATGGAATTTAGAGCAACAATGTGTTGCCGATCGAACAATGCTAATAATTATTGTTCGATCGGCACCACATCACTGACTGAGCATCACTGCTAATAATCAGCTATTAAATAAATACATTACAGATCACTAATCTGACTCATTACTTTCTGGTTTTCTGACAAATGTTTTCTAACATTTGTCACATAAAAAAAAAAGTTATCAGCAATCAACAGCAGCAGCATCATTTTATTTGGATTATTCCGGAAATTCAGGATTTTTTTCCTGTTTTCCCCCAAATCAAATCGAGTGGTCTCGTGGGCGGGTGATTTCAGGAAAACAGATTGCGGAAATCCCCGACATAGCTCGACTCTGCCTTGCAAGATCAAAAAGAAGTCTTCATAAACAGTCTTGTTATTCCCATCCCTACATCACTACTTTAGTTTACATCGCTCGCCATATTCAGACGCTGTCGTATTGACGTGGATGTGGTCCTTGTTTACTGCAACATATTTTATTGGCTCGTGACGCAACAATATGCCGATTTGTGTTGTACAGTGTGGACTTGCCTTTACGGGAATTCAGGAATCTTTGTCTTACAATTTTCTTTGCAAGTACAAAGTTAACATCAATTGAACACTTGCTTGATGTGTCACTTGCTTATTCTGCATTAGGTTAGTGATAAAGATGAGATATGGTGGCTGAAAAGGGCCAATGTCTGTTGATAACCGTGTGTTGAAAGGATTAAGGTGCGTCTAGTAGATGCTCCTATCGTAAAAAAAAAATAACAAAGATGATTTGAAACGTCTTAAAAGGGTTGAGCAACGTTCAGCATAGCTGCAATATACAAACGGCTGACCGCGGCTAAGCTTACGCGGTACCCGAAGAAAGCCTATGTTCTTTCATACGAATTAAACTATCTCCATACAAAATTTCATCAAAATTCCAAGTCCAATTTAAATAAAATCACTAGGATCGCTTTGAAACTTCATATAAACTAAGTGAAGCTATGTCTATTCCTCGCGGCCTAGAACAATCAGGCAACAAGCACGGCGCACGTGCCTTTCATTTTTTTCGATGATCCTTTTTCACAAAATGGAATGTCGAACTTCTGTGCAGCTCAGCTGTTTAGTAGTGACAAACAGATAGAGAGACGATAAGTGTGATTTTATTTATAGCAGCCGATGGTAGTCTAAATTTTCCCACACCACAAGAGAGGAAACAATACTGTAAGTAGATTAATTATATTTTTCGGTAGCTATCAAAAACAATCAATCTAAATAAATACCTTATTTTGTTATTGAAATGTAATTAACACCCAATACGAGATTTCATAATGATTTTAGGTCCATCAAGACTTCTGTCTATCAAAAACATAACCCTTTCAATTGAAGGTGAAAACAATCGAGGGGCTTAGTAATTTATTTCAAAGAAACTTAGGGTCAATTTGGTGTGATGTTTTGATGTCATGGTCCATTTCTGGATAGTCACCCCTCAAGTAGCCACGATTCATTAATTTACAAGCGATGGTCAGTTAACGGCTATTAATTTTAATTAGCTCCCAGCGTAAGTTTTATAAATGGCTACGTTATAAGCTTAAGCGGTAAGCCATTCTGTACAGATACTTTAGCTTATCCTTTTTCTCTTCTCTTAGCTGTGATGGCCCCGGCTAAAGAATAGGCCCCGCCATATCTCCTAGCAGTGGACTTCAAACGACTGGATTGTTGATGATGATGATCCCTTTTCTCTACCTCAGCTTGTTTTAATAATTGATGGCAACTACTCTGTATGTTGAATGGTTGTCATCTTGAGACAATAAACATTTTACAATAAAAAAAAACAATAATACATCAAAAAAAACTAGTTTTTACATCTATTTTCTAAAAAAACGCTAGAACAAAATAAATGTATTTGTATTGCCATCAATATCGCTTAATTCTCCTATCTTATACCACGCCGCATCAGTCGAAATCCAGACGGTCTATCATTCTTTCGCATGACCCCGTGCTCCTCTCATTTCTAATTATACTCCAGCAAAAATTTGACGTTACTAATCTCTGCTCCTCATGTGGACTACCAACTTAACTGTGCACTCGGAATCACACTTACATCTATTGAAATAAGGTTTGAAATCTAAGTTTCTTGGGTGGGATGTAAAGTGGTGGCAGGTGGTGATATTTAATTTGTCAATGTTATCGATGACAGGCTTGTTATTACGTTTTTTACATGTCGAAAGTGGTTTGGAGTTATGTTGCACTGTACATCGCTAGTAAGAAAATAATTGTATTGTCACTGTGACTTATGGATTTGGAAATGAATTGGGTGATGCTGATTTTAATTATTTTTAAAGTTGCTTTCTTCAGATAGGTAGTTGTATGTACCGTAATGAAGCGTCAGGCTTAATAAATAAATAAAATAAATATTCCGGACATATCACACACGGTCAACTGATCCTAAACTAGGCATAGCCTGTACTACCATAGACTAGGGTATCAGAGACTGATATACATAATAGATAAATATTTAACACCCAGACACAGAATAAACATCCGTATTCATCACACAAATGTTTATCCTGTGCGGGAATCGAACCCGCAACCTCTAGCGCAGAAGGCAGAGTTACTACCAACTGATCTATGAGGTCTTCAATAAATTCACACTTGAGACCCATCATCATGAGACGTCATCATTATCATCATCATCAGCCTGTTGAAGTCCACTGCTGGACATATGCCTCCCCCGAAGAGGTCCACGACGAACGGTCTCAACACTTTTCCATCCACCTACTTCTCGCAACCTTCACAATGTCATCGGTCCATCGGGTAGGGGGCCTTCCAACACCAAAGGGGCAAAGGTTTCCAGAACAAACGATTAGGTGGTCTTTCCATCTAGTGGGAGGCCGTATTACGCTACCATTGCCAGTGCGTGGTCTCTATTCGAGAACTTTTCAGCTAGAATGGCCGTCGTTTTCCGAGTTTTATGCCCCACTTCAACTTGCCTACCCTCTGGGTTAAGTCAGTGGATTAACACTACGGATCTCTTAATTCGTGCTTCATTCAGAAACACTAAGCCCGGCCCTTTCTATAGCTTGCTGAGCAACCTTGAGCTTCTTCATAATAACAGCAGTAAGCTGTTATCTATTCAATTTCACAGCCTGTTCTGGCGTTCTCAACAGCTCAAAGATTAAGTAACGCGCCGTAGCCCTTGTCAGGAGCAACAATGCCGTGACGTCACGATGCGCACGCGCCGGTTAATTACAGTAGCAAGATCAAGGCTGTTTGTGGCATAAATAACAAGCTGAAGCGGGTGGTTTCACTGTCATGTATGATAATAGCGGGGATTGGTTTGAAACTCGCCACGGTCTAGAGCAAAACACAGGTACGAGTATATGCAGCTTTTAATGTGGCAACTTGTACGTAGTCTTTGTCCTTTCAGTATTTTGTGACAGAATGTCTTCCATACGGTATGTGTATAAAGAGATTCAAAATTCCTCCGTTTCATAACAAAAAAATGCATGGCTTAAACGTCTTGAAACCAAGCCATTAAAATCCATTAAAAAACTATGCATATGCTATTCAATTCAATTCAATTTCAATCAAACTTGGAATAGATAGAATTTTTGTTGAATTTTTGTGTTAGGTTTTGAATGTTTTAATATTTGTATTTATAATGTTTGTATGACCGAATGTCAGAATCTAGTGATCTTTACTCTAGACCTAACCATCTATCAATGTACCTAGGTTCACAATCAATAAATGAATTATGAATTGTTACCTAGAATAGCATATAAGCTACCTTTTATTTAAGTACCACGCGAGCAAAGCCGCCTGCACAAGCTGGTTTTAATAAATAGGACCGTCCGCTCCAGTCTATCCTTTAGGCCGGTTGCACACTGAAGCGGTCCGTGAGAACTGGAGCAAGTTTTTTCACTTTTTTTTTTTTTTTTTTTATGTTATACGGAGGCAAACAGGCTTACGGCCCACCTGATGGTAAGCGGTTACCGTCGCCTTTTACTCGCGGATGGCGCTGCGGTCGGGTAGCCCGCACTTGCTCGTGTAATCTTGTTACGTTTGTTTTGAAGTACTATTTGACGATAGTTCCGTGAAAATTGTATGAATTTTTAAGACGTAATAGGTAAATTATTTTAAATCAAAACCAGTTCAAAGATTTTATTTAGAAATCGGGCTAGTTCACGTACTTTATTAAATTATCACCATTAAAAGTATTTCACTAAGTTATAACTCTGACATTTAGGGGCTAATCTACTTTCAGCATTACTGGACTTTCTAATATATCAATTATAAATTTGGTTGGCTTGATACATTTAGGTGCTTTTTATGTTATACGGAGGCAAACAGGCTTACTGCCCTCCTGATGGTAAGTAGTGGTTACCGTCGCCTATTGACATTAGCAACACCTGGAGCATTGCTAATGCGTTGCCTGCCGAACCCCTCTCCCCCCTAAAGAGCTCTGGCAACCTTACTCACCGCAGGAACACAACACTATTTGAAACAAATAATGTTATTTGGCTGCGATCTTCTGTAAGGCGGAGGTACCTCCCCAGGCGGGCTGCTCCAATTTAGAGCAAGAAAATCTCGCTGTGCCCTACCTCCTCCGAAAAATTCAAACCATTCAACCATAAACAGTGCGTCATAGTCAAAACACTTTGAATTTTAAAAAAGTTATATTTATTAGTTAACCCGAATCATAAACTCTACAACCTCAAACATTTAGAATTTTTCAGAATTGAATTATTTTCGCACATGAACGAAAATTATAGGTCCCAGTAAGACACACGCATAAAACTCAACACTTATTGCAATGTTCTAGGCGTTTGGCCACCAAAGATCGGAGAGATGTTAAAACAGGGCAATAGTGAGTGCGTCGTCTCATTTTAACTTGCCTGACACTACCGTGTGTGAGAAAATTTGAATCGCGTAAAATTACTAACATCATCGTTCTTATCTATGCTCTTAAATTCTCTGCTCCGCTCAGCTTTAGTGGACACTATGCTTTACAATTATTGTACGTTCGGTCTACTGCCTGTATGGTACGGTCACTACTACAAGGAAGAGGCTCATATCTCTACATATTTTAGTGGCCTTCCATCATAAAATCGTCTACACTCATTTATTTCCCTTTGTTATGTTCGCAAGTTATCTATTGTCCGCTCAAAATTATATGTTTTCTGTATTTCTGTTTCACAATACTAGGCTTTATGGAATTTTACAAAGGCTTGTTAAAATTAAATCACTGCTGTTGGATTTTAAACTGTACAACTGATTTATTTAAATGTCAAAGTTTAACTATCTATTACTTGAAATAAACTATGAAATAAGAGATCCAAATAGGTATAGTTTTTGCGTAGCTAAAATAAATTTGAATGTCATAAAACATTATCTTTGGCATAAAGGCTTATTTTTTAGGATTGATGCATACAATTATTGATATGAAGGTATGTCATATCACCCCGGCACCAGATTTGCATTGCATCGATCTGGAAAAAGTACTATGTACACACACCACACATGGATATAAAAGGAAATGCTCAAAAATAATCATTTTTATTTTGAAAAAATGTTAGGATGGTGTCAGTATAAGGAGAGTAAAATACACTCCACCAGAAATGCCAGAGTTAGAGCTATACAAGGTGATTCATAATATGTTTACTTTCCCGAAGGAGGTTTATTCTATTAAGAGGGTTATTACCCTATAAAGGCTAGGCTTAACCTAGTTTGCTCTACGACTTTTGGAATTTCGTAATTTCATTGAAAAAACACCGTGCCTCCAATTAGTGCTCGCAATTATTCAAATGTCTAGGTAACAATCTTTAAAGATAAAATAGACCAAAATATGATAAAAAGCGGATAATAGCGGATTTTAAAATATTCTAGAAGAATTCTAACAAAAATATATATTTTTTCGCTAATATTCTATCTTATTGTTGATAGAATAAGCTTCTTTTAAGACAGTAAACTATTTACGGAACCCTTTGTTTGTAGGTTTACTGCTTCAGTGTTTTCTCGAACCAAATAACGATCATAATCTTAAAATCAACATTACAATTTCTTAGGACTCCTAGATTACAACGGTACATATTTACAAAGCACTTCTGAGTTTCTAATCCATCCCCAAAACTAGCTAATTAACAACAACCAAGGCGTTTGCTCAAACAATTTCAAAATGCCTCGCCTATATCGCACCTAACTTAATCACGGATCTAATACAAAACAAACAAGCAAAAATAAACTTTGTTACAGAGCTTCAGGATTCATTTCGTAACACGAGATATATTTCCACATGACGAAAAATACTTTAAAAACCAACAACGACCCCTATTGCGCAGTGATAGAGCTACATTTCGAACGGTTTATTTATCACGACTGTTGGTTGTGAAGTATTAATACATCTTGTCGTAATAAGCTCTAATGAGCTAAGCGAGAAACGCTGATTGGTCGTTCATTACTAAATAAGGGAGTGAGTGCTAAGCGTTTCTGGTAATTATCGTGTTTGATTTTGAGAAGTCAATGCAGGGCTTGGTTTCTTGACCTTTCAAATGTTTGGCATTCACTTCCTTAATATTGTGTTAGATTATAATTATTGTTGATTTGATGATAGCTCAATTATTCATGATACAAATCATCATTTATGTTGGCACTGGGCCTATGCGTCGAATAAATATAGCCAAGGCATTTTGTCTGAAACTGGTAACTTCAGAATAATCTACATTTCTGTAGTATTCTCAGCATTTATACTACAAATATTCTGAGTAGATAATTGAAAAATTTTCAAGATGAATAACAGGTAAAATCAATTACTCAATTCAAATTGCTCCGAATACTAAATCGAAATCAAACAAACCCATTAAAATAAATAAAGTACAGATAGCATAATATACATTTCTCTTAATAGTTATATAATCCCCTAACAAATAGCGTGATGATATCGTATCAAACTGGGTACCGTCAGCAAAAACTCTTAAATAATTGTTAACTATTAATAAGTGTACATAATTAATATGACTATATAAGCTATCACTGTAATCATAAAACAAGGAGTTAAACGTATTGTTTTACTTTACATACGGTTTAATAGTTAGTTAAAACATGACAAAATTATCAAAAACAGATAATTTGAAAAAGTTCGGAAAATAACTGTTATTTGGTCGCTGAAATCCATTCTTTTTTTAGCAGAAAGTTGAACCCTTTCGTGATCGTACACATATTATAAATCGCTTTGTATAGTACAAAATAAAAAAAAAACAATTATACTTATAACACATTTTAAAATTTAAGTTCTCATTTCCATTTTAATATTATCACTATTGACAGATAATTGTCGGTGTCGTAACACAAATTGCTGTGAATTCCAAATCGATCGTTTTGAATTCGTAATCGATTACAAAAGTATTCGTATGTTTATAAATGTCACGGTTTCAAGCTTTTGTTGTGTTAATAATTACTTGGTGTTAAATACAATTATTGACATTCAACTGTGGAACAGTTATTTACATGATAGGTGTTGAAATGTGGTTAGATACAAGGGCAAGTCGTTTAGATCACACAAAACGGTGTTTATAAACTAAATAATTGTTTCACCTTTGACTACATCGATTATACCAAAAACACAACGATAGTCTTTAAAAATTGCATCATATTTCCATTTAATCAATTATCTCATTGATTATCAAAATATTTGCATATTCATGTTTGCAACTTCTTTTCGGACATTTGTGATGGATAATAAAACGTGTTCCATATCATATCCTGAAAAGGAAAAATATTAGCTTTTCTTTTATTTTTTCTTAAAAAAAAGTAATATCAGTAGTTTTCATACATATAGAAATTGATTAAGATAGGTTCTACATTTTTGGAAGTTTAGGTAAAGTTTTGATCATAATCCTAATAAAATTTTAGGTTAATTTTATTATATAGAGTTTTCTCCTATCGCTACCTCGCAATTACAGTTCGTTCTACATAACGAACCGCGTCAATCGCTTTATGAGATTCCCACGAAGTACACATACGTGTACAAGTGTGTACAGTACACGTGCATGTACAGCCTTATTATCGCGGATTTGTAGCACAGGATGACCTCAAGGTCAGAATGTATTTATGCCCAGGAAATGCATGGAAATAGGTAATGTTGTATATGGCTGGTCTTCGCACAGGGAATTTATGATCGTAGATACTTTCGCACATATCTGTGGATATTAAAGTTGAATTATTAAATCTTAGGTTCGTGGATGTCCTCTATCGCGTTCGTATCGTGGATGTCGGGCAAGTGGCCAATGAGCTGAGACACTAAAAAGGCGTGTTTGATTTTTAAACAAATATTTTGTTAGAATTGGGAACAGAGGGTTTTCCTATTCAATGATTAGTTGACTCTAGAAATTTAAACTTTTCAAAGACAACTTATCTCGTACCTACTTTATTACTGTAGTGTTTTTTTTCACGAAATTTGTTTATAAAACACACAAATGCATAAATGAAGTGAGTACCAATTTAAGTTTATTCCCGCAAATACTCTTTATAGTGTTTTTAGTGTTCAGTGGTTGCTGCGTGTAAGAATATCAAACATCTTAAGACCCTCACAAACTGAAAGAAAGAAGAAAAAGAAATACTTTCTTACTATTCAAGCTGTACGATTATGGAACTCCTTACCTCTCCGTATTCGATCTGCTAAATCCCTAAATATTTTTAAAACTATGGTGTATGATCACTACTTGTCCTTGTCTTTGAACTATCAGTAGGTATAATCTTATCTCTCTCTATATTATATATTTACAAATAGTTAGGTAATATTTAGGTTTTATGTATTAGTATATTATTATTTTTTAGACTACGTATTGTAGTGTTAAACTTTTTGTACACCTCCGTCTTATTTGATCTGTTTATCCTGTCCATCCAAAGGTTGTCTGGAAGAGATCGCTTTTAGCGATAAGGCCGCCCATTGTACATAATATTTTTTTTTTGTTTCTCCCTTTTGTTAATATCTATCTCTGTGTACAATAAAGAGTTTATCTATCTATCTATCTATCTACTTTTTTTTCTTTGACTTTGCATTTATTAAGTGAAATAAACTTAAGTACATGTTGAAATGACGAATTGAAACCAACCGAATAAGAAACGCAAATAGAGATGGGATGGTATACCAGTTTGCTCGCACATCGATGTAAAAGTGGGTGTTAGTTAACACAATGCCACCGGAACCGAGTAATGTGTATCGCTAAATGGTTGGTAGGGTGGCCATAATGGAATTCCTTCCATGTTATCAAACTTCAATATTGTTATTAATTGAAATCGGTTGGATTATTTTAAAACGTCTTAAATCTGGTTGAATTTAAGTTGGTTTATTTTAAGTAAGATTTACATCTTTATTCATAATCGAGTTGGAGCATGCCAAGCTTTTTTGCCATCTAAATAATCGGATATTCTGTATTAAGATTTTTAACAGTGTTTTCGCTTAGTAAAGTTTTTTTAAATTAGCTTAATATGTTTTCACTCTACTCACACTGACAGCTGCAGCCTGATATTAATTTCAGATTAAGTCAAATTTGATAGTTTTTTATATTTTCCGTTGTAATTCTACTCAACACAAATAAAGATACGAGTCCAAGAATATCAAGAATGTTTCTCCGATTTATCCCAATTCTAAGAATATCATGGTCGCCGCATCACGCCGCATAATCGCGCTCGTGTGGCGCACTGCTGGCACAAAAGCCGCTAATTCGTCCGCTATCAGCCATCGGAGCCGCTAATTTGGAAACTCCACTTTCCCCGTGTGAGATCATTATCGTGGACAACTCTATTGGTGATACAATAAATGATAATGGAATTGAAAGCTAGATCAAATAGTTGGAACTCGTCTGTTGGCTTGTGTTATCATTATCAATCAGGCATTGTGTCCGAAAAAGGCTTCCGTGAGTTTTTAACACATATGTAGCTCAATACATATATACTCAAAATGCTAAACAGTTGCGGAGCGGTGTACTTCTCCTATTTGGAGTCATTTTGTGCGGAGGGTGACCAACCTGTCAACCTTTTAGCGCAAAACGACTCAATTTTTTTGTTCATAAGTAATGTTACTTTCATTCTCACTAACGATAGCTCTTAGTAATTACCTACTAACAAAATGGATTGTACCTACCTATAGTCCGAATAAAAAACTTTTGATTTGAAAATGAGCAAGTGGCCCCTGATGAGATGCAAGGGGTGCAGGTTCGGTACTTATGATCTGTAAAGATTAGTTCCGAATCTGAATATTATGGTAACATGGTACTCGTAGTTTCTGACACCCACGACACAGGGAATCCTAGTGTGGGGTCAGGACTATGTATGTATGTGACTGTGTAAATTTAATGTATGTTTGATGGCAAATCCATAAAAAACACGTTTTATGTTACATCAATGGTAAAATTTCTCTGTATAGCGTTTAGGTACAACTTAGTAGGCACTATTTCTATTCAGGTCTAGGTAATAAAGGTTCTTACCTTCATACCTAGGGCACGTAGGTATAACAAGTTGTATAGCCAATCCGATTTCCAAGACCTTTGACATGACACAAGAGCTCAGGAATTCTCCGCTCCCACCAAAAACAAAACGCATTCTACAGTGACCATAAAGCAGCCATTACCGATGCCACCACACGCCTGGTCTATTAACACCAGTGCCTTTTTGTGTCGACGGACCGACTCGGAGCGATGGGTCTTTTGTCCAAGCAACCCGTGCTAACCGAGATTCAATGCAGACGCATTGTGCTGTGTTAACACAGCACTTAAACTGTTAGAGGGTGGCGGTGGGTGTTCGTACCAGACTATTTTTTATGTAGATCTGTTTAACGTAGAAACTATTTTGAGACTTACCATATTAGCAATTAAGCTTGCAATTCATTGGGTAATTTCTTACAAATAGTAGATACCTATCAAATACAGCCAACTGTACCTACTGAGTATCTATTAACATGAATACATTCATAAAGTCATTTGGCTTGTCTCAATATTTTGTCAGAAGCTAGAAAAAGTTCCTTCAAAACATAAAAAAATCTCTAACTATTTAAAAATGCAAAACCATGAACTAATTCTTTAAGCGCTTTGAAAGACGATGAAGACAGTAAAGTCCGAGAACTTGCCCTTGAGGCTTCCGTACCATTACATGAGATCAGAAAATTGTGTGCGAGATTCCAAGTGTGGAAATGACAAACTTATATTTTGAGAGCACGTATAAGAAAGTTGAAATTCCACAATTTTAGACTTTTTCCTATGTTTTTGTCTTCCAAATTCAGAACTGTGATGTTACTAGAAGTTATATCCCAGAGGTTTTTTTTGCCATATACATACAACACAGAAATTATAAACCTTTTTAAATACATTGAAGTTCATACGTTCAGGTTCCTGAGAAAACAAGACACTTCTTGAAAAACATATGGACAGATGGACAACAAAGTTATCCTATAAGGGCTTAATTTTTTTTGAGGTACGGAACCCTAAAAAGTAAGCAGATCCTCAAAATCTGTTTTAATCCCGTCATTGCTACCTTTAAATCTTTCGTCAATGAAAAGAATCAAGTTGTAAATCAGTCAGACCCACGTCAGCCCCACAAAGAACAAGATCAACAATTTACAAAGAAGATCAAATAATGAATTTGCCTTTTGTATTGTCTAATTTGTCCTCCGCATTTTAGGGTTAAGTCCCATCCCGTAGGGATTTTGACGGATTTAAATATTTGGACACTGTTTTGGACTTGTTTTCTTTGAAATGTAATTGTTGGATATTTTGTTTCTTTTCAGGTAAGTGATCGGGTAACGGGAGGGTGTTTGGACAAAATAGTATGGCTGACCACTACGTAAGTTTTAACAAATAAATATTACCATAAATTTCAAGGAGTTTTTTATTCCTAGCATGAGATTTGAATAAATTAGTGAATGTGTGGCTGAATCTCAATAAAGGCCCGAACGATATCGAGTTATTTACGGATTGGAGGTGTTTGTAGTCATGAAATATATTTGCTGAGTCTTCTCTTGTCCAAAGTATGTTTTAGCGTCTTTTTTTATTAATTAATTTTAGTATCTGGCTTAAAGTTGGTGGCCAAAAGCTTTTATTGACAAGTAACGCCATCTAACGACGATATGCAAAACAAAAAATATAATGTCTATCATTTCGCACGCATGGATCTCGGTTTTCCGACCCCGGGAAATGCTACGGACGTCTCTGGTTGGGACTACTCGCACATGGCCGTACTTATTTTCCTCATATTTACCTACTAAAACTACCAGCTAAATAACACTAACTAAGTATTGAATTGCTAAAATTGGAATAAAAATATATCTAGTGTTAATTTCAGCTACATATAAAAGGCACGTTAATGTTCCATACGTAATTCTCATTTGAGAATAATTCCTTAGAGCAGATATTAACCCGTTCCTAATAAGGGGAGGCTCTCGCTCGGCGGGTCAAAGAGCGTCGATAAAATTATAGTTCAATTGTTTTGTACTAGAGTTTTGCTTTCGCGAACAACTCGCGACTTTTTGTTCTATTCAAAGGCACTGGTCCGATTTCGTATCGATTGTCTCGGTTTAGCAGCAGATTTGCCATACAGGGTGCGCTAAATCACCCTTAATATCTGAAAGACGTTTTTTAATACTGTGTTTCATATTTGGTAAAAATACAAATACAAAATAAATTTAATTACCAAAAAGTTAACAATAAAGGAAAACAAGTTACTAGCGGTCCCCCGCACTAGGACTACGGGACTACAATATTTTATTTTGTTGCTTTTAATTTTTAAATAAGATATCTGTTGCTTCTTTTTAATTTCATCGATTTCGAATAGATCCTCTAAAACAGTACGCTATCGTTTTTAAAACTATAGCTAATATCTAACTGCGCTCGCCAACCCGTATGCCCAGCGTGGTGAGTATGGGCAAAACCCCCCACATGATAAGGAATTTACTCTGTCTGTTGGGGAGGCCATGTTCAGCAGTGAACGTCGTACGGCTGAAATGATGATGATGATGATGAAAACAGTACGCTAAAATTTCTCTCCAAAATACGAAACTCTAAAGTTGTAGAGCTCAGAGCAGCTTATAGCACTGGTCTGTGGTGAAAATCTTCGAATTACCTAAATTCGTAACACGAACTTTATTGGCAAGTGTAGAATAAAACCATTTCGGGATAGTGTAGTGTGTAGTGTGTAGTGATAGTAGCTCGCAGAACCGATAACCGTTGGGGAGTAAAGGTTCTCGAATGGCGACCACGAACCGGGCGACGCAGTGTTGGAAGGCCCCCCACCCGATGGACCGATGACATTCTAAAGGTTGCGGGAAGTCGGTGGATGGAAAGGGCTCAAGACCGTTCGTCGTGGAACTCTTTGGGGGAGGCCTATGTCCAGCAGTGGACTTCTACAGGTTGTTGATGATGATGATAGTGTACATATTATCAATCACCTTGTATTACTGCCGAATGAACGTACGAACTTTCGTATCATTAAAGGGTGAAGTGGGTAAGGGCGAGTACCGACCGAAATAAGAATAACTATGAATCTGTCTGTATATCTTTCTCATCATCATCATCAGCCTGTAGAAGTCCACTGCTGGACATAGGCCTCCCCTAAAGAGTTCCACGACGAACGGTCTTGAGCCTTCTCCATCCACCGACTTCCCGCAACCTTCACAATGTCGTCGGTCCATCGGGGCCTTCCAACACTGCGTCGCCCGGTTCGTGGTCGCCATTCGAGAACCTTTACTCCCCAACGGTTATCGGTTCTGCGAGCTATATGGCCTGCCCACTGCCACTTCAACTTGCTAATTCTGAGAGCTATGTCGGTAACCTTGGTTCTTCTACGAATTTCCTCATTTCGGATCTTATCACGTAGTGAAACTCCTAGCATAGATCTCTCCATAGCCCGTTGTGCAACTTTGAGCTTGTGTATATATATCTTTCTATAAAGTAACAACTCAAGTTATGCACCTCGGCAATGTTCGTCCGCAATGCGCTAGCGAGAACCACTTGTCTGTCGGTCGATAGGATTGCCGAGGCCCATTACTTTCATCGTAGTACTGTACTAATTTAATGCTTAAAATAATACAAATTACATACCAAACCTATTTACTTTTATTAAAAAAAATGGAAATAAATTACTTACTTACCTTGCTTTTTTCTTTATTCGATATCTCATCCTGCGTTTTACCTTTTATTACGTTGTTTTGTGCGTAGAAAATCACCCCTTTTGGTTCACACCACACTTTAAGGACCGCCTGTATCAAAGTGTAGCAAACTCTGTCTCGATTTAATATAGATGTTTTATCGCTTTGAAACGAAGTGTGAGATGAAACGGACACGTTTCTACACTATCCCCATCCCGTTATGAGATTTCTTCATTTTAATTACTATCTAAGAACTTCCAATAATTAGTGATTAATGTTTGATGCTGCAGGAAAACATCATAAGGAAATCGATGGCCTAGAACACATCAAACATTGAACGACCTCTTTCATGTTTTATGCTGGCTTGCGTGTCGTGTCACTGATTCTCTCTTGGTCATCCTGTATTAGGTCAGTGACCGGGTTGGGGTATGGGACATGGATATAAGTCAAACTAGATGCTCACATTTTGCAATAATGCTTGTGTTAGCCGGTCGCAATTAGTCGCAAGCTCATCGCCGATAATCAGATAAGTCTAAAAACTAAAACATAGGAAATTTGTATTTGAGAGTTATAATCACGGGGTCCGGTTACACTATAATTAACGGGAGGTTAAACTGTAATCAAGGTGTAATGGTATGAATCGAGCCTGACCCGAGGCCAACTTAATTTTATAATGTAACTTCTAGGGGACCTACCATGACGTTTTATGGCCATTCAAATGCGAGCGATTTAGCGCTATTTTACACGAATTTGAACTATAAATCTTTGAGACTGTCAACTTAAGTCAAGGCCTTAACAACTAGATATGATGATATGACAGCTTTGTAAATGTAATCGGATCGTCTGCGTTGGCATTGTCTGATAGTATGATGGCTTTTTCATTGATAATATTTTGTTCTACGTGTAGGTTTATTTATTTAAACATTCATAGATACACATTTTTTTATTTTGACTGCTCTGCATAAATTCGTCTTTTTTTAAAGTCACAAATCTAAAATTTGTGACTCAAAATAAAAACGATTCGGTCCAAAACCCCAATATGATGGGTACAATTACGAGACGGCCCCCAGTCCCCGGCAGCTCCACTATCCCTGGCTTAGCGGGAAGTCGGTGGATGGAAAAGGCTCAAGACCGTTCGTCATGGAACTCTTTGGGGGAGGCCTATGTTCAGCAGTGGACTTCTACAGGCTGATGATGATGATGATAAGTATTACATAAAGGTGCTAGAATAATAGGTATTGTATGTGAGCAACATTGTACCTACCATTAGTACCCCGTAGGCAACGCCTAATGTCTCTGTTGACCACAGATAATCAAGCTTTAATTGTGGGTTGAGTTTGTTCATCTTTTTAATAATGTTTGCCCAGTTTTAATTGCTTTAGATATAAACAAGAATGTTTTTACACTAGTTGTAGCCCGCGGTTGCGTTCGTGTTAATAATTTTGCTGAAGGTATTGGAGGCGGTGGTTGCCCCGGCTGAAGAATAGGCACCTCCATATCAACCTACCCGTGGATGTAGAGTAACAAGCAACTAAGGGAAAAAACTAGGGGATGCTTGGTGAGTATGGGCTAATCCCCGCACAAAGGAAGAATAGGAATGAATGAATGAAAATTCTTTATTGTACACACACACCTTAAAAACTAATTACAATTGATTATAATAAATTTATATTATAATCAATTGTATTTAATTGACTTAATAGATTTATATGTACAATGGGCGGTCTTACCGCTAAGAAAGCGATCTCTTCCAGACAACCTTTGCATTCACTCTGGAATCTGTGAGGGAGGCCATGTTCAGCAGTGATCGGCCTACGGCTGAAATAATGATGATGTCTTTAATGCGAGCTATTCTGAGACAAAATATGAGGTATATTCTTCTTCTTGTCGTGTCACTGATCCTTTCTTGGTCATCCTGTCTTTGGTCAGTGACCTGGTTGAGGTATATTCAAAAATCATGTGTATCATAAACATAATATAGATTCATAATTATAATTCCTTACTTTTAAATAGACAAACTAACATATCGGCAGCCTTTCACGTATAATTATACTCTATATTTTGATTTAATGGTCTGAGTGGGGAATTAAAAATAATTTCTGATCTTGGGTGGGTCGAACTAATAAATTATTAATGCAATACTTTACATTGGATTGATTTAAATGACGTATTATAAATTAGTTTCGATAAACTTTACTTTCACTATTACAAAATGTATCCAAAAATTTAATAAAAATGTCGTATTCTGTCATCCTACTCATAATGTAAATACAAAAGTTGTTTCAGTGTGTTGTCAAGTTGTGAGAATATTTTGATGTTTGCGGTTCATTTACGCCGTAACGGCTAAACCGATGTCTATAAAACTTCTAATACAAACTAGTTATTTACCTAGAATAGCATTAAGGTTACTTTAATCTGGGTACCATTCGAGCGTAGCCACGGGTGCGAGCTAGTCATCTTTGTTCAATGTGTGACTTAATTTTCTAATCTTCATAATTGAAAAAAAACTGTAATTGACTTGTAGTTTGACTTTTTTTACTTTTTTGGATGCTAACCTACTATTGTTTTCCACTCCAGTTATAACAATAGCTAAATAACAGCCTCATTTCATACAACACATAATAAAGCAATGCATTTGAACACTCCTTGACCACCGTAATTTTACTATTGCAAAACCACCACGCTTTGATATGAAGCTTAATACTAATAGAAATAGAGTCCATTATTGAATGGTTTCTTTAAAAGAGCAGCATCTTAGGTGTAATATCATTATCTCTGGATAATCCATCGCCCGAAGCGATTGGCACGCTATTGTCTCTCTTTCTCACTCTCGCCGGTTTGGCTATAATCTATCTCTTTCTAGCGGGGATCTCGCGTTGTCATTTTTACAAATTGAGCTACGATCCTGAAACATAGAGATTATTACAAATGAGTTCTAAGTCCGCCATACGTTTAAATGAGTTGGTGCTAGAGGTAGAAGTTTATCTTCAGGATGCAATAATAATAACTGACGGTCATCGGCCCTTTTCAGGGCCACGATACCTCAACCAGAGACAGGATGACCAAGAAAGAATCAGTGACGAAAAGAAGAAGAAGGACTTACCATTTTGTGAAAGGGATCATCGGAAAAATGATTGGGTTCCATCCAAGCCATGTTGTTGCCTGATTCTTCTAGGCTTGGTCGCGAGAAATAGGAAACCTTCACCTAGTTTCTAAATATTTTTTTTTTAAATAAACAATTTTATATTTCATGTTTTTTGAAAATGTCGTAGGCCAAAAAAATATGGCGCCTACAATTAGGTCCTACGTTCAATATATATATTATTTTGGTATTTATATAGATATTTTGATATATTATTTTTTAGATATTTTGGTCTATGGATGATAACAAAGCTGTGTTTATCGATCACTATGCCAAATACATTGTTACTGTACGTTAAGTACTTGCTATGAGTCATAAGTTCGGCGTTTCGGCCCACGCGGGACCTACATCCATACATCTATTGTCTAAAGCCTATTTACACTATCATATCTCACGGTACTCATTTATATTCAAATAATTGTACGCAGCTGACGAAGTGCATTTCGTTCTATATTTAGAAAATATCATATAGTACATTGTACTATAAAAAGGACAAGTAAAGCTGATGTTTTGAAAGTCGATTTAACATACTCAAGTAATTAACATGTCCCGCTGCTGGGTGGAATCTTGATGTTAATTCTGTCCGCTATAAAATTATCGTAAACACAGAATACGGCTACAGAAATTATAGCCCCAACCCACGTGGGAAACGTCCCATCTTTGACCCTGTTGCAAAATTTCCTACAATCACACATACTAAAAAACAAGCAAATAAAATTTAAATTCAAAAAATCAATTTATTCATTTGTTACGTTTTATTATTTAGTTTTTGGTTCAATTGGCAGAGAACAGAGTAATAATAGTCTACATATTACTAAGAGTCTGCAGCTAGTTTTCACTTATGCCGCCTAAAGTTTAAACCCAATGTCCTTCCTATAGGCCTTTCTTTCCGAATTTCTTTCGACTACGTTCGTACCTACACTAACAGATCATATCAAGTCTGTCTGTTTATTATGACTCGGTTAAGGCCCAGGCCCACCTCTGTTGCACGTGTTGTGATATGACAGATAGGTTCTCACGGCCGCCCACGCGCCTACTATTTTATTTATCACTTGGAAATGTCGATTTATTGAGAGTCAAAGTTCAGATGCTTTAAATGTTAATTTTGAATGGAAATGCATTTTTGTATTGGTACCAAATGGTTTTGGGTGAAAACTTTTAGATGTCATTAAAAAAACTTTGTACATCATCATCACCATCACATATATTCATCATTTAAGCCGAACGACGTTCACTGCTGAACATGGCCTCCCCCACAGACAGAGCATATTCCCTATCATGTGGGGGGGTTTTGCCGATACTCACCACGCTGGGCATGCGGGTTGGCGAGCGCAGTTAGAGCTATAGTTGTTAAAATGAGGGACGCTACTGCCCATCCCCTAGCTTTTTTCCCTTAGTCGCCTCTTACGACATCCGCGGATAGAGATATGGAGGGGCCTATTCTTTAGCCGGGGCCACAACGGCCCATATACATACACATATTATGTTGTTGTAAATAATATAGTAAAACAGGCTCACGGCTCTTAGTCTACGAGTGGTAGACATCCAGGCAATCAAATCTTTGAATATGTCTAGGACTAGTCAGAGGCATGTCCGGATATTCGGTACCTACCCACATTTAACAGTAGTGATTATTCCACATCTGTGCCAAGCCAAGGACCAAGACAAGAACACCAGGTTCACGACCGCGTTTGAAGCCACGACCTTCGGATTGAAAGTTGGGGAGTCTCCACTACGCTAACATGGCCAATAAAAGCCAAATGATTTAGGAAATTGGCACAGTTTGCAACATATATTTTTTTAACCTTGCAGCACAGGGAGTCTGTCTCTTGTGTTGTCTATTATGCGACGTCACAATCACTCTCATCAATATTCAATATTACGGTTCGGTGTTCTCCGATTCAAATGTCCCGAATTAGCATTTGAAGTAAAGCAATTAATTAAAAAGTCACTGAGATACATCTAATTTATTTTGTTTGTTGTGTCTGCTGTAGTTTCATTTGCAATCTTGGTCAAATTTGTCTATGAAAACATTATTTGTCACATTATTGATTAAAAATACATAGGTACATATTTTATTTTATTTATAGAATGGGCTACTTTGCTACCAGTACAATAAATCCAACAAATTGTCTATGCTATGGCAATTCTTTAAAAAACTGTTGCCGTACTAAAAAATACAAATCCAAATATCGAACTGGCAATACCATAATCTTTGCATTGAGTTCAAATTAGCGGCCAAGTCACCCTTAGTAACTACTTCTATGTCTGTTTCACTTCAAACGGAAGTTTAATGATAAGCTTTATTGCGTTGACTAAAGATTCATTAAGCTGAAAAGTAAGCAATTCTGATTTCAAAAATCTGCCACACCTTCAGTAATCGGTACAGGTACGAATTCAGAGAGAATACTACAAAATACATAGTCTCAAATGATGTTCTTATTTTTTTTTTTTATACAAAATAGGCTGACCTGATGTTAAGTAATGATGTGGTCTACGGTGTAGCACGTTTGCCTAGAAGAAACCTATTCACTCTGGTCTTGAAGACACCCAAATTATAGGTATTCGGAAACACAGACGCCGGCAACGAGTTCCACTCTTTGGCTGTCCGCATTATAAAGGTAGACGCAAAGCGCTTGGTGCGGCAAGGTGGTATATCAACCATGAACGGATGTCGCGTCTCCGTGCGTCTGGTTGTCCGATGATGGAATGGGGATGGGGGGACTAAATCAAAGAGTTCAATCGCACACTCTCCGAAATGTATCCTATAAAAGACCGATAGGCTGTACACAGCATACAGGTTACAATACAATGATAGGTTACAGTAAAATGTACCCACTTGACGACTATTACATATTCTGTGATATTACCATCTTCTCTATTTATACCTTTATTAGTTTTATCTTGAAATATCATCTGTCCATCCGTATGTTGCGTATCCAGTACTTTTATTATCTGGATATTAATTCAGCGCAAGCAATGAACACTTGAAAATTTATTTTTAATCAATTTCTATCTAGAGAGCGTCTGCTTTTAATGGCAACTCGTTAATGGCGCTATTATAAGATATGGACTTGTAATGGCGCCCTCGCAAGTGTGTAGGAAAATTACAAAATAATATTAACTCTTGTCGATTTAATATAATTTCCGGAATTATCGATACAATAACTCATCACTTTGGGCCTTATTACAAAAAATCCATTTAAAAAAAACATTTTTATTTTACTGCCCTTTCTAAAACAAAACTGTCAAAAAAGATAGCAAAGTAAAGGTAAATTATATTTCTCAATTTAAAACACCCCTTTTAAAGTGAAAACGTGTTTATTTCAATGAAATCACTAGGATCACTTTGAAACGTCTTAGAAACTAAGTGAAAAGAGCAAATGGTTCAACAAAAATTGGATATCTGTTTTTTTTTATATTCCGGACATATCACACACGGTCAACTGATCCCAAACTAGGCATAGCCTGCACTATGAGTACCAGAGACTGAAATACATAATAGATATATATTTAACACCCAGACACAGAACAAACATCTGTGTAAGTCACAAATGTTTGTCCAGTGCGGGAATCGAACCCACGACCTCTAGCGCAGAAGGCAGAGCTACTACCAACTGAGCTATGAGGCCTGTAAATTTCTACTCGCCGTATCCATCTATACTACAATTTGAAATCAATAACCCAACTCAAACAGGCAGACCAGCAATCTCTCTATTCCAGTAAACCATCACTTAAGCCAAATGGCCCTTTCCGACACAATACCGACTAAATAGTCCGCGGAGGTCTCAATTACATCGCCTTGGTTTCCCATACACATACACTCACAGAAGATACATTAGTACGTACAGTATGCATCGAACATTCACTCTGATATCACTGAAACACACTTAATACCAATCTGTGAAACGAACGCGATCAATTTTGAACCGTAAAGCCGAGACGTAACATTTTTGGAATAACTCACGTCCGGGCCATAATGAACCTTAAATAGGAAAGTAAAGGCTGGTTTCGACGTGAACCCGATTGAAAGTAACACAGGCTATACGATCGTGTGTTCGGTTCGTGAACTATTATCTACGGAACTACACGAATGGCTCCGAGCGGAAACGCTTGGCTTTCTCAGCTATTTTGATGGTTGCTTGATGTTTTGCCGGTGAGTTGACACGCCGCAAGTAGCAGGTCGCTTTGGCGCCTAAGCAAAGGTTGTCTGGAAGAGATCACTCTTAGCGATAAGACCACATTGAATTCTACTATCAGATAGTTTTTATTGTATTGTTTCAATTATGATGTGTTAGGTTTAATGTGGTGTACAATAAAGAGTATTATACTCTATGGTTCTTATTTATTTTTCTTGCTTTATGATTTATGTTTTTTTTCTGTGCTCTTTTTTAGTTTTTGTATGTTCCTATCAGTGAAGACTTATTATTGGCCTTTTGTTTCTAAATTACTCATGTTAATTATGTCGTTATGTGCTGTTACTCTTCCAAATAAATAAATAAATGTGTCTGTTACTAAAAACCTGTTATTGGCTTTCTGATGCTATTTCTAGTAATTTAACTATAATAATTTAGAACAGGACCTCATATTTAGAATTTTATCATAATTTTAGTAAAAAGACACACAAGAAACGCGAAGCTACGTCATTCTAACACTAATTAGCACAAGCCTGTTTAAGCCACCGGCAGCGTTATTGACATAGCTAAATTATACGGTAGCTCTGTCCACGTAATAAATTCTAGAGTAAATACCCAATAAGCATATTAAATATGTACATTAATGTAATTCTGAAGCATAAAACGCTATTTTCAAGATGCATTTATTTATACATCATAACTGTGGATACAATTCCTGAGCAAAGCCGCCAAAACACTGATTCTAATTTCACTCAAACGTTTCTAAAACGTACAATTTATAAATCAATCTAAATTGTAGCAGCCCGCCTGGCGAGGTAACTCCGCCTTACAGAAGATCGCTGACACAACATTATTTGTTTCAAATAGTGTTGTGTTCCTGCGGTGAGTAAGGTTGCCAGGGCTCTTTAAGGGGAGAGGAGGGGTCGACAACGCGTGCGTGATGCCTCTGGTATTGCAAGCGCCCATAGACTACGGTAACCACTTACCAACAGATGGGCCTTGTGCTAGTTTAGTCATCGTCATCATCATCAGCCTGTAGAAGTCCACTTCTGCACATAGGCCTCCCCCAAAAAGTGCTATGACGAACGGTCTTGAGCCTTTTCCATCCACCGACTACACAATATCGTCGGTCCATCGTGTCCACAAACCGGGCGACGCTGTGTTGGAAGGGGGCCTTCCAACACAGCGTCGCCCGGTTTGTGGACTTATCTAATAGATAATTGGTGAATTAAGCACGCATTCCTATTAAAAAAAAACCCAAATTTTATATTAAAGTGACACAGACCTCTAAACAGGTCAAAAACGCCATGCAAATGTAATAAATAGTCATTATAATGGCTGATCCACA
The DNA here is from genome assembly GCA_947579855.1 of Anticlea derivata. NCBI lineage: Eukaryota > Metazoa > Arthropoda > Insecta > Lepidoptera > Geometridae > Anticlea > Anticlea derivata. Next base: position 11,746,911 of record OX388270.1, read on the forward strand.
CGCAACCAGTAGCTGCGCACTCAATTGGCCAGTCGACGCGATGTGAGTTAGTCTGCTAATCCTACCATAACTTGGCACATATCATTGGATAAACTTTCCATCGTCATCATCATTTCAGCCGTACGACGACCACTGCTGAACATGGCCTCCCCCGCAGACAGCGAATTCCTATCATATGGAGGGATTCGCCCATACTCACCACACTGGGCATGCGGATTGGTGAGCGCAGTTAGGGCTATCGTTGTTAAAATGAGGAACGCTGCTGCCCATCCCCTAGCTTTTTTCCCTTAGTCGCCTCTTACGACATCCGCGGATAGGTAGGTATGGAGGAGCCTATTCTTTAGCCGGGGCCACCACGGCCACAGAATAGGCCCATCCGTATGATAAGCGTTTAAATTTATTAAAATCAAAAACATATTTCTCTTAGGTAGGTACCTATTTTCTACTCTAGTTGTTGCCTATACACAACAAGTGGATTCATAACATGTATACCATACCGAACGGGGGTTATTCTATCATTATACCTCTGAGTAAATAAAAGCTCTGAAACGGTGAAGAAAAACATTGTGAGGAAAGCGGAATATCCTATGGAAGAGATGTGACTTGTGCATGAAAGGAGCCTTAAAGTGGCGCACTTTAATCCTTTCACTACTCTGATTCTTTCACCTACGGGCATAGGCCATTTTCAGGGCCACCATACCACAACCTTGTCACTGACCAATACTGGATGACCAAGAAAGAATCAGTGACAAGACAAGCAAGCAAGAAAGCTTGTGATATGAAAATCTGTTGTGTTTACTGGCAACACTAGCAATGAACCGGAACCGATGTTTACCTTCATAACGGTCACAAGTAAAATAAACCCTTCATAGAGCCTATATTATAAAGATGTGATCAATACATAAACTTGTGACATTATTTGATCGTACGCGATGCGAGCGCGCGATTGCAGCGGACGATCGCTATCGCTGTGTTCTTGATTTTACGACTAGTTTAGTAAATAAAAACTTGTTGGTGTGATGATATCGGTGGTCATGTTACGTTAACTGGATTACTGAATGTGGCCGGGCCATTAGGTTGTTACTTGTAACATTGTTTAGGATATTATGAGCAGTTATAAGGTTAGTGATCGTATAAAGTTCTCAGAGGCATAGCGGGTTAGTGCCCATTTGAGACGGAAGGGGTTCGATTCCCGCTGCGGGTGAAATGTTGACGACTGGCCTCATAGCTCAGTTGGTAGTAACTCTGCCTTCTGCGCTAAAGGTCGCGGCTTGGATTCTCGCACTGGACAAACATTCGTGTGATAAACAAAGATGTTTGTTTTGTGTCTGGGTGTTAAATATTTATCTATTTTGTATAATATATCAGTCTCTGGTACCCATAGTACAGGCTATGCCTAGTTTGGGATCAGTTGAACGTGTGTGATATGTCCGGAATTAAAAAGAAATGTGTGCATGATCTGCAAGTATTTGTTCGGGTCTGGGTGCTGTGTTGTGGTACCATGTAGTACTCGTATTTGGTGGTTCAGGACTTTGTATGGATTGGGTGTTTTTAATCTATTTCTAAATTGATCTGACTGTACTTTTATCAAAAAAACAATGTCTTCTCAATTCTATATTTCATATTCGTAAATGGATCGATAGATAAATTAATATCACGGATCTTCATAAATGTTACCATAGTAACGCTAAATCATAATTCTAGTGCTAATAACGTAATTTTTTATTTGTACTTTTATAAGGACATAAGCATAAGTCATAATAGCTAGTATGTATTGTTAGATTAGTATATCAACAGATATTTGAATAAAAATCACAAAAGGAATTGCAGATTTCTCATGAATATTCCATTATAGTTATTAGCGAACTTGATATATTTATTTTTATTAGGTACATATTTGCACATACATAAAATATCACTTAACAAATTATCATCGACATTTTACTTGTTTTATTAACTTGTATTGTAATGAATGAAAAATTATTTAATACATTTGATTTGGCATTTTTTATCATAATAAATCTGTATTATAATTGTGAAGCTGGAATTAATAAAACAATATGAATGACGGTCGGTTGTCTTAAACAGCCATTTGTATTTGTAATACAAAGTTAATTTTAATAATTTTACTAGATACAGATTAAATCTAAGCATCCTACGGAGCTGAGGACGCGAATTCCTATCTCAGTTCCCTGAAGCTCTTCCAGAGACAGCGTTGCAAACAAGTAAAAATAAATCTTGTGTATCATGAGTAAGGTTTAAATTCCATATATCGCTTACAGCCACCCGCTGCGAGCGTTAGCAGACCAATTCAAAAAATAAAATATCAATTTTTTGAATAATAAAATCTTAGAGCAGTCACAAAGCGTCTCATAGCAACCAAAATTTATTAATACCTCTTATATCTCTGGGCAGTCTATTTTACACCTTATTGAATCGCATTAAGAGTGTTTAACATAAGATTCGTGGGAAGAGACAAGGTTGTAGTGTGCCATGGAATCGCATAAATTCGAATAAAAATGTCAAAAATGAATTCTCAAGATCGTAATCGCAATAAAGTTAATAATATCGCGATGAAATTTGAAAATAAATAAAAATAAACAATTGATGTGTGGTGTCGTTAAGAATTAGTGTACAATGCGAGTTTATGTGATTGTCTTTTTTTTAGGACATTTTGTTTTTTAGGGATTCCCGTAAGGTCAGTTGCATTTCGGTTTTTGTTCGGATAAATTAATGTTGTGTCAAGATGGTAGTTGACAGGTATTCTGCGTGTTTAATACCTTTTTGACACGTGACTTGCTTTTGACAGGCTAATTATCACCTCCGTCCTATGCCATGTCAAGCTATACTTAGTTTAGTTAGTTTTAGTTTTTGTCTTATAAGTTTTATTGTTACCTGGCACTGTTTTGCAACCTCGTCATTGCTTGCTGGCTTATCATTGATTCTTTCTTGGTCACCTGTATTAGGTCAGTGACTTGGTTGTGGTAAGGTGGCCCTGACAAGGGCCTATGACCGTGTCGGTGAAAGAATCAGGGTATCTCTTCAATGATGTCAAGATGACCAAGAAAGAACCAGTGAGTCATTCATCATCATTCAGCCGTAGCCCGTCCACTGCTGAACATTGGTATCCCACACAGATTTCCAAAGCGACTTCCTATCATTTGGGGGGAATTTGCCCATACTAACCACGCTAGGCACGGTTGGCGAGCGCAGTTAGAGTTATCAATGTTAAAATAGGAGACGCTACTGCCCATTCCCTAGCTTTTTCCCCTTAGTCATTACGATATCCACGGCTAGGTAGATCATCATCATCATCATCATTTCAGCCGTACGACGTCCACTGCTGAACATGGCCTCCCCCACAGACAGAGCGAATTCCTTATCATATGCGGGGATTTGCCCATACTCACCACGCTGGGCATGCGGGTTGGCAAGCGCAGTTAGAGCTATCGTTGTTAAAATGAGGGACGCTACTGCCCATCGCCTAGCTTTTTTCCCTTAGTCGCCTCTTACGACATCCGCGGATAGGTAGATATGGAGGGGCCTATTCTTCAGCCGGGGCCACCACGGCCTAGCCGGGGCCACCACGGCCATCAGTGAGTAACAAATACCTATTTAAGTCAATGGTTTTTTTATAGAAAAATCTTATGCATTGACATATGGATTACCAAATGTGTCGTAACTTACCTTTGAATGGTAGAGTTGATGGTCCCGCGGCTCGGCGGCTCGACCTAAGCAAAGTATGTAATGGCTAAGTAAGTGTCAGTAATCCGGTGACATCGGTACTTTATAGCTTGTGATGTCTGATGATGGCCTGATTTAAAGCATCAGCGGTAGCGATTTAACATTAATCCAAACTTTTTTAAATCTTCTTGTTGTGTCACTGATTCTTTCTTGGTTATTCGATATTAGGTCAGTGACCAGGTTGAGAAATGACCGTCGATGAAAGAATCAGTGTAGTGAAAGGATTAAAGCGCGCCTCTTAGAGGCTTCTTACGTTATTATTAACTTTTTTTAATATAGTTTTGTAAGCTCCATAAGTACAGTGCCTATCTTATTATCATTTTGATGAATTAATAGTAATCTAAGAATTATTTAGAAAAATTTTGCATTTTATGTAACAACCTCTTAGAGCACTGAAGCTCTACATTCCAATTTGAAAAAAGGCTAAGGTTTTGCGGTGTGTAAGGTTGCCAGAGCTCTTTAGGGGGGTGGAGGGGTACGGCAGGCAACGCATTAGCAATGCTCCAGGTGTTGCTAATGTCAATAGGCGACGGTAACCACTTACCATCAGGAGGGCCGTAAGCCTGTTTGCCTCCGTATAACATAAAAAAAAAAAAAAGGCTCATCGAAAAAAGTTAAAGACACAGTGTTTATAGCCTGATTTTTCTAGGTTGGTCGCTAAGAACAGGCGTAACTTTAGCTATTTTCTGGCTTTACTCAATTTCATACATATTCATTTCAATTGAATTTTAATTTTGCTGTTCACGTTAACGCCAAGCATACTTTTTTATAAATTTCATCATACTCTTACAAAATGTATGTAACCTATCCTAGGTTGCATACAGTTTGTAAGAGTATGTAGACTGTACAGTTTGTAAATCACGGACCGGTCTCACACAAGAACCGCGCCTCAAGTGCAATCTGAAATTTAACATTTCGCCGTCCAATCGCGTCGTCCGGATAGATTGTCCCCGTAATTGGAACTACTGCCGTTCGGGATAGACTGACGGTCACATCTGAGGAGCCGGCGGACCTTCAGTTAAGACATTGGCGGTTAGGGTTTGATACAATTACACTACCTTCCCATGTACCAATGTTTAAATGTACGACGCTAGTTGTAAATCGGGATTGATATTAGGAACATGCTTGCTTGTATTACTGATGCTGTCTTGGTCATTCTGTATTAGGTCAGATCAGGTTAAGGTATGGTGGCTCTGAAAAAGGCATTATGAAAGTGAAAGTGTCAGTGTAGTAAAAGTATTAAAGGGCGCCTGTTAGAGGCTACGAGTACCACAACACCCGTAGATACCCAAAACAATTATTTGCAGATTATACAAACATTTATCCCGCAGCGGGAATTGAACCCGTACCCTTTGCAACTCAGACGGGCACTCGCTTACAAAGTCACCAAAGTCGCCTATATGTTTAAAAAATGTTCCTTAGGTTTACTGATGAAAGTCAATTTTGAGTTTGATAAATCCTCATTTATCAAACTCAAAATTGATTATTGCGTACGATGCCGCTCAATTATATTTCAGATGACATATTGCACGCCGTTCGAACACAGACTTATAGAAACTGTACGAAATAAAATGCGTGTGAAACTATTTGTCCCCAATATCATAAAATTACAGTCAGAGACACAACCGCTAGACTTAGATGTTCAGACAGAAAGAGAGATAAATAAGTTATTGCCACAATACAAAAATGTGTAATAATAATATTACTAGGAAATAAACGTAAATGATCACATTAAAGTTCACACAACATCGATACATTAGTCTAAACAGAAACTGCTTCAATAATGTGCCAGCAGACCTATATAAAGACCTAATTAATATCCTGGGAAACGAACTATCTGGAAAATTCGTTTAATCCACTTAGTATTCTGCAGAAGTATTTCAGAGGCAATCGTGAACTATTTTACTTAATTAGCGTCAAGCTGTGCGAGCTTGACAGAAGCTATTTGACTTTGTAAGTCAGTGGTGCAATTGTGTAAGCGTGATGGCAATGAAGTTCGTAACTTTAAGGGTAATTTTAACAATCTTAGCAACATTCAAAACGCTCCAAACTTGACAAGGGAAACTTCAACGCTTTTATTATGAAAGTGAGTTTAGACGAGGTCTAACTAAGGCGTGGTGGCCCCGGCTGAATAATAGGCCCCTCCATATCTAACTATCCGCGGATGTCGTAAGAGGCGACTAAGGGAAAAAAGCTAGGGGATGCGCAGCAGCGTCCCTCATTTTAACAACGATAGCTCTAACTGCGCTCGCCAACCCGCATGCCCGGCGTGGTGAGTATGGGCAAATCCCCCCACATGATAAGGAATTTACACTGTCTATGGGGGAGGCCATGTTCAGCAGTGGACGTCGTACGGCTGAAATGATGATGAACTAAACCCTGGTTTTGTGACGTGCTATTTCATACAGTTGCTTTGTGCCATAATGTCAAAGTATGAAATGACAAGTCACAAAACCAGGGTTTAGTTAGACCTCGTTTAAACCCAGTTTCATAATAACAGGACAAGAGTTTAGCTCCTTCTTTGTCATGTTTGAAAAACTTCAGAAGTCGCTGAAATTTATAAAATCGTCCTCATAAATTGCGAACTTCATTACCATTACGCTTACACAATTGCACCGCAGGTTGGACATTACTTAGTATGTTGAATGCGAAGTGAAATCCAGTTTGCTTAGGAACTGAGTTATAGGTAACACTTCCACCCGCTGCTTTACTCGCGTTGCAACCTCATAAAAAGTAGCCTCATCAGATCTTTAACTATATCCTTAGTTGTTTAGTATTAGGGTTTTACCTGGAACTTAGAATCATGTTATACGAGTGTGTTGACTGGGTGCCTACTTTTAGATGCCAAGCCATTTTTTTTTTTTTAAATCTTCCGGACTTATCACACACGGTCATCTGATCCCAAACTAGGCATAGGCCATACTATGGGTACCAGAGACTGATATACATAATAGATAAATATTTAACACCCAGACATAGAACAACGTCTGTGTTAATCACACAAATGTTTGTCCAGTGCGGGATTCGAACCCGCGACCTCTAGCGCAGAAGGCAGAGTTACTACCAACTGAACTATGAGGCCTGTCTCAGCTATTTTATTTACTATTAATGAAATAAAATGCCTCTGGTTATCATCATCATCATCATCTCCCTGCCCTTATCCCACGTCATCCATCTGAATACTGTTATTACTATTATAAATGCGAAAGTTTGGATGGGTGTTTGTTGCTCAGTCACGCCAGAACTGCTCAACGGATCTGGATGAAACTTGGCACGGAGATAGATTGTAGTCTGGAATAGCACATATTATTTTTTATCTAGATACCACGTGAGCGGAGCCGTGGGCGCAGGCTGTTATCATATAATTTATTATATAATTTATTTATTAATATGCTATCGCCAATTATATCCTATTTGTCCTTAAAGATAGAATCTTATCCTCCAAACAGTAGGGTAAATGGAAATGTAATTCCTTGCCTGCCTTTTTCTTTTTTTTTTTATACTACTGAGCTGGCAAACAAGCATACGGCCCACCTGTTGGTAAGCGGTTACCGTAGCCTATGAGCGCTTGCAATACCAGAGGCATCACGCACGCGTTGCCGACCCCGAACCCCCTCCCCCCCTAAAGAGCTCTGGCAACCTTACTCATCGCAGGAACGCAACACTATTTGAAACATATAATGTTATTTGGCTGCGATCTTCTGGAAGGCGGAGGCCTACCCCCAGGACAGTTGTCGTGAAGATAAGCAAGCAGACGGAAATATATTTAAATATGTTAGTAACACAAAACCTGCGGATGAAGCGAATACATAGAATGCCGGACTCGGCGCGCTCTACAGTGTGCGCAAAACATGTCACAAGAAATCCTACTTCCTACTATCCTATCCTACTAATATTAAAAATGCGAAAGCTAGTGAGGATGTTCATAGTTCATAGTTCATTTATTAATAACGGATAATAGTTACATGTCAAACACAGATTTATATACTGTAATCCTTACATAGCATAATAATTATCAATAATCGATTAAATATAATAATATAATATTGATGTCAAAATGAACACAATCATAATTAAGACAAGAAATAAATAAAGTAAGATTCACACTCATATTAAAGAAATAAAAAATAAAAATCAATTATGAATTAATTATAATTAGATTAAATTTATACATTGTACATGATTTGATGTTTGTTTGTTTTTCAATCATGGCGTAACGATACACAGTACCACGTTGATATGTTGTGTTAATTGTGCGACGTAGCATAGCAATCTGTTCTTTTTCAAGGATTTCTTAATGATTTAATACCAAAAAGATTTTGTTGAGTGATTGAGTAAAATCAGGTATTTTTTCAAGTGATAAACTACAATTAAGATTAAAAACCTCGGTCTACTTGACCTTACACCCCACAACACTTGACCTTATATCCCGCAATATGTTCGACGTCTGACATAATAAATAACGTAGATGCTTTGATAATTTCAATATGCTGTACGGAAGCGACGTGACCGTGATTTATTATTATTTATTAGTATCGTATGAGTATTATGACTGTAATAATATTAAAATGCAATGCAAATTATCCGCTGATAAGCAATGTATGAATTTTATTATTTTATTGTCAGGGAGCGTGTGTGAAATTACATAATTGTTGGTAACCTTTGAAATTACAATGAAACGCAAAATTTTACGATACAAATTCTACTGTACAATGAAGATGAAACCGCGCCCATTGTAGAACGAACCGCTCGTGAAAGGTTGGGCTCATCCCGTGACCCTTGATTCAGAAAGCGCACCTTACTACCATTTAGTACCCTCATAACCTCCACACAAAAACCAACCTTATCACAAAACTATAAAACCTTATTTCCTATAAAGATGTTCATCCGACCCTAAATGAAAGTGCCAGGGTAATTCAGATGTTATTAGTAACCAAATACGGTTGGTTTTGGAACGTGGGCAGTATGCACTAGAAAGTCTGACTTTGGTAACCCTAGTCTGGGACTAGTTGAATAAGTAATAGCAATTTTGATGTTGGACTCATTAAACCTGTTGCATCTTGAAGCTGCTGCGACTGATAAATATTACATTTAATGATATTAATTTGATTAGAGATATTAGCAACCGCTCGCGGCTTTGCTCGCGTGGTTGATGAAAAGTAGCCTATAATGCTATTCTAGGTAAAGAACTCTATCTATTTCAAGTTTCAACGAAATCAATTGAGTCGTTAGGGCGTGAACAACAAACATCCAAACATCCTTACAAACTTTCGTATTTATATTAATAGTAGGATAGTATGTAGGTTTATAATAATAGTAGGATTTAATTGGTAGGAAGGATTTTCCATTAAAATGAACTATGGAACTGGTAAGCCTTGTTCAAACGGCATGCGATGTCGTTTTTTATTCAACTAAGTTGGCAAAAACAATCTAACGTCCTGTTGGTTACTGGTTACCATAAACTATGAACGCTTGCAATACCAGAGGCATCACGCACGCCTTCACTTTGCAATCTTGTCGATCCCTTGCAACTTGCTCGTATCGTAAGCGTAACGTTTTCGTGACTTATTCCTGTTCGGGCCACAGGTCTTTAAGTTGAGGTCTTACAGGCCTCATAGCTCAGTTAGTTGTAACTCTGCCTTCTGCGGTAGAGGTTGCGGGTTCGATCCCCGCACTGGACAAACATTTGTGTGATAAACACAGATGTTTGTTCTGTGTCTGGGTGTTAAATATATATCTATTATGTATATCAGTCTCTGGTACCCATAGTACAGGCTATGCCTAGTTTGGGATCAGTTGCCCGTGTGAATATGTCCGAAATATACATATATATTTTTGGCCATGGTGGCCCCGGCTGAAGAATTGGCCCCTCCATATCTACCAATCCTCGGATGTCGTAAGAGGTGACTAATGGAAAAAAGGTAGGGGATGGGCAGCAGCGTCCCTCGTTTTAACAACGATAGCTCTAACTGCGCTCGCCAACCCGCATGCCTTGCGTGGTGAGTATGGGCAAATCCCCCCACATGATAAGGAATTTGCTCTGTCTGTGGGGGAGGCCATGTTTCAGCAGTGGACGTCGTACGGCTGAAATGATGATGATGATGATTTATTTATTTATTTATCTATTATTATTACATTGGGCCAGGAAGACTTACCATATCTAAGATGCATAAAATAGCCAGTTATATGGTCACGGAAGGGTGACACTGTTAGTTATTGGCACAGTTACCGTGCCCTCGACAGAACACTGATGGTCACCTTACCACATAGGATGCTGGCCATACACTGTGACCGTCACACACGCCTCAAATACATCGTGTTATTTATTAGTCGTCGTGCCATTTTAAAGAGACCTATTGTTCAACTGTTTAACCTACTAATGCGAAAGTTTGTAAGGATGTTTGTTGTACAATCACACTATGACGGCTCAACCGATTTTGTTGAAACTTGGAATATATAAAGTATCACCTAGAATAACATATAAGCTACTTTTTATGTAGCTGCCAAGCGAGCGAAACTGTGAGTGAAAGCTAGTATATAAATAAATAACAAATACCACCCAACAGTCACATACATACATAGTCCTGACCCCACACTAGGAATCCCTGTGTCGTGAAACTATGAGTACCATGGTATCACAAAACCCAGACCCGAAATAAATATTTTCAGGTCATGCAAACATTTGTCCCGCAGCGGGAATCGAACCCGATAAGAAAACCTAGTTCTTACTCAGCAATGTAAAGGACAGAGCTAAGCATCCTGCCGTGTCTCGTAGTGAAACGCTTTTAAGGACTGGAATGGATCTCAAGGCCCTGAGTGTAATGAACGACTGAACATATCAAGGGATAGAGTGAAAGGGCGTTTTGAACTTTTAAGGAGTCGGCAACGCGTGCGCGTGATGCCTCTAGATATTGCAAGCGTACATAGGCTACGGAAACCACTTACCAACAGGTGGGACGTATGCTTGTCTGCTACCTTAGTTGAATAGAAAAAAAAAAAGTCAGATTCGTATTTTTATATATTCTATACCTAATACTATATTTATTATGATTTATTTTTTATTGGCTGACACTCTGCTATATCTTTGGATTTACACAAAAAGGCGTGAAATTCAAATTTAAGATGATAAATTATACATTTAAATGAGTTTTAGATATCACAACCTTTTGATCGTAAATCATAAGAACCATAATATTTTTACGAGATGGGCAAATGGTATTTTCATAGGTCATTATTAAACTAACAGTTTTTATATCCACCTAATACTGAATTATTGATTGAATTCCTAATTTCATATCTAAAATTCAATCAACATAAAAAGTAAACCAGAGTTTTCATAATCGATGGTATTCATCATCATCATCATTTCAGCCGTAGTACGTCCACTGCTGCACATAAGCCTCCCCCATAGATTACCAAAAACAATCATTAGGGGGGATTTGCCCATACTCGCCACGCTGGGCATGCGGGTTGGCGAGCGCAGATAAAGCTCTTGTTGTTGAAGAACTCTGCTGCCCATCCCCTAGCTTGGTGTCCCTTAGTTGCCTCTTACGACATCCACGGGTAGAAATGGAGGGGCCTATTTTTCATCCGACGCCACCACGGCCACGATGGTATTGTTATTACTAAATTACTAAATAATAGTGATTACTAAATGATATTTTGTCTTTGAAAAAACAAAACATATCGTACTGTATAACAGGAACCTGGAATTTCATAAAACTTTAAAAAACAATACTAAAAATATGACTTTTGCTCTTCATTGTAATTCTTCTTCATTGTAATGAAATCAAAAGACTAGAAAACTGCTGAATAAAATATGGTTATTTTTGTCTCCGAATAATAGCATGTATACAGAGAAATACAGTGTGTTCTTCTAATTAGGTATTTATATAAGTCAAGGTTTTTTTTCATTCAATAATGTACTGTTTTCTAGGATCACAAATAAATACAAACAACCTGTACATAGATCGATTCGACATAACTACAATCTGGCATTTGCATCGTCGCTTCCCGGACGGGCTTCCACTGGCTCCGATAATGGCGCATTCGGATGCGCTTGCGCAACCTGCCCGACAACGTCCCTCTATAGGCTGCACCTTAGGACCTTGGACTCTATGACCCATAAAATGCATGTACAGTCACCTCTAATAAGATGTTTTATAAATTTCACAATGATTCCTTCCACAGTACCAAACGTACAAACTTCTATGATCTAAAAATAAAGATAAGTTTATTTCCACAAATAAAGTTCGGCCAAAAGTTTTTCAAAGTAAGAGTCATTATTATTATAAGTAGGTAGTTTTAGTAGGCGTGCACATGTCACATGTCATCGAATTTTTAGGTTCTAGGACATGCCGGTTTCCTCACGATGTTTTCCTTCACCGTTTGAGAGCACTAGTATAGCGGACATCAATCTCCTGAAAGGAAAATCTATGATTTACACAATAATTCCATAATCGCCGTTGTGCTGAATTAACAAAATGGAAATCCTTTAATACTTTCACAACACTGATTCCTTCACCGACGGTTATAGGTCCTTTTCCGAGCCACCATACCTCAAACTGGTCACTGACCTAATACAGGATGACCAAGAAATGATCAGTGACACGACAATCTATCAACAAAATAGACTTAGAAACAACGACGAGGGTAAGACTAAGAAGAATCAGGTTCCTCACAATGTTTACCTTCGGTTCAAATCAACCGAGGTTTTCCCACTAACCTACAACAGGAATGGCTTCAAGAAAACTACAAAAAGATTTTTCCAGGGCAGGCAACGCAATGCTCCAGGTGTTGTAGATGTCAATAGGCAACGGTAACCGCTTACCATCAGGTGGGCCGTAAGCCTGTTTGCCATCGTATAACATAAAAAATAAAAAAAAGCTTTCGAACGATAAACGCTGGCTGTTGACAATAGATCGTCCAAAATTGGCCAACCTCAGACATTGATATCCGTTGTAATTTGACTTTGATGACCCCTTATTACCCTGAAGGTCGTCTATGTGTCACAAGGCTCCAACCTTGCGCGTAATTCTAGAGGTGCATGAAATGGATGGAACGATTTGTAGATTTGCCATTTATTATAAGTGTTAGTGGACGCCTGTGACTTCACGTCACAAACATCTTATTGAAGAAGATACGGCACAGCGACATTTTCTCGTTTTCTCTTATTTGGAGCAGCCTGCTGGGTGTTACTGTTACCTCTACCTTACAGAAGTTTGCAGCTTAGGTTGCCAGAGCTCTTTAAGGGGTTCGGAATCGGCAACGCGTTCCTAATGCCTCTGGTATTGCAAGCGTTCATAGGCTACGGTAACCACTTACCAATAGATGTGCCATATGCTTGTTTGCCACCTAATTTGTATAAAAAATCCCTGTATTCAGGGAACTCATCATCGTGAAGGGATATTTCTGAAGAAAAAAATTACACTCTACTAATGCCAGGCCAAATGTGCCTTTCTAGCGGTCACCCATCTTTTCGTGACCGTGCTGAACGTTGCATAACTTAACCGACCTTTTACGAGCGACTAGGCAAGCTACTAAAACCACTATTGAAATCGTATTCGCTGCATCGCGGCCCACATGCGGCCGCCGACAAAGTGGTATCCATTCGCATCGCGCTATTGACACTTGAATGCACGGCGCCGATCATCCATATTGATCCGCGCACTTGATCTATGGATTGCGTAGCCGTGTGATCTAGATCGCGCGTAAAGGTAGAGTCACACGTTGAATAGCACGTTGGGGATTAAAGGTTCTCGAATGGCGACCACGAACTGGACGACGCAGTGTAGGAAGGCCCAATTACTTCCAGGGTTAGAGAAGACGGTGGATGAAGAAGGCTCAAGACCGTTCGTCGTGGCACTCTAATCATCATCATCTCCCTGCCCTTATCGCACTTCACGTAAAGGTCGGCACAACATGTTTTCTCTTCCACTCCCCTCTATCAGCCGTCTTATCAGTATTCACTCCTTTCTTACTCATGTCGTCTTTCACTGTCGTCGTGGCACTGTAATGTCTCATCTTAACTTTATGATTAAAGTAATCTAAGCGTAATTGTCTTTGTTTGTTGGTTCGTTTGTCTGTCTTCTATGCAGCACTAACTGCATTAGAGTGACATAGGCTACTTATTATCTTGGTAACACGCGGATGAAGCCTGGGGCGGCATGGCAGCTAGTAAATAATTTGAAAAATATATACCGGCTAATGTCAGCGATAAGACCTATCTAGGCTGCATCCAGCCTTGTTCATATGATGTGCGGATATGTTATCTAAATTTCAAAATGATCCTTATCTCTACTGGATAAAGTCAATTTTGAGTTTGACTTTTAAGGGAGCTTGCGATATCGTACACCCTCAAATGCCAAGTAAAAAATTGGCTTTATCCAGTAGAGATAAGGATCATTTTTAAATAAATTTTAGATGACATATCGCACGTATGCACACGGTTTTATGATCGAACTAATATTGTAGGTACAAATAGCTGTTGAATACCGAATGACAGTAGAATAAACAGTTTTCGATGAAAGACAATTTATGAGCCTGTATTTGATCTATAGATTATTTTGATCTCAATAACCTACATTACTTCTACGCTATTGATCTAGTAGACCTCACGTTCTGCGGATCATCATTATCATCATCATTTCAGCCGTAAGACGTCCACTGCTGAACATGGCCTCCCCCACAGACAGAGCGAATTCCTTACCATGTGGGGGGATTTGCCCATACTCACCACGCTGGGCATGCGGGTTGGCGAGCGCAGTTAGAGATATCGTTGTTAAAATGAGGGACGCTGCTGCCCATCCCCTAGCTTTTTTCCCTTAGTGGCCTCTTACAACATCCGCGGATAGAGATATGGAGGGGCCTATTCTTTAGCCGGGGCCACAACGGCCTGCGGTTCTGCGGATATTTAGTTTTAATACAGCGATATCGTTTTTAAGACTGTGAATTTAGATAGTTGGTACATTGATACAATGAGGAGGTTGCGAGATTATCTCATCCTAAATTGGAGCAGCCCGCCTGGGAAGGTACCTCCGCCTTACAGAAGATCGCAGCCAAATAACATTATTTGTTTCAAATAGTGTTGTGTTCCTGCGATGAGTAGGTTGCCAGAGCTCTTTAGGGGGGAGGGGGTTCGGGGTCGGCAACGCGTGCGTGATGCCTCTGGTATTGCAAGCGCTCATAGGCTACGGTAACCGCTTACAAACAGGTGGGCCGTATGCTATGCGTAAAAAAAATGAAAAACAAAAGACAACTAAGACAAAGACTAAAATTAAATTAAAAAAAGTTAAGATTTTAAAAATGGAATAAACAAATTAAGTTTGGAACCTACCTTAATTAAGGGCATTGCGCCAGTCGCTACAATAATTTCTTTATCTCACGTCAGGAAGTCCCGGAACTGTTTTTCTTCGGACACTTTTCAATAAAAACGATATTTTAATATTAATTTGGCGTGTAATTAAATTATTGGCCGACATCACACTGGGCTGGCTTACGTAACACGAGGCGGGGCGACCGCGACCAATCATTGTAAGCGAGACACGCATGCGCACAAATACCTATCGGATGACAAACTGCTCCCATTATAGTCTTTATGGAAATTAGACTAAAGTCGCGTTCAAACAGCGATATCCATCTAAAATTCATTTTAAAATGATCCTTGTGTCTTCTAAATAAAGATAATTTTGAATTTGACTTTTAGGAGTTCGTAGCTCAACGATATAGCAACTTCTGTTTTGCACCCCGAATGTCAAACTCAACATTTACTTTATTCAGTCGATGTAAGGATAATTTTGAAATGAATTTTATATGACATGTCAAGGACATATCGCATGTTGTTTGAACACGGCAATCTTGGGAAAAAAATTGGCATTTTTCCAATTGCATTTGATGATTCAGGCTCGTATTTTTAAGTTTCGAGAGTGGAATTTTGAGGGGAAATTTCAGGAACCTTTGATAAAGCTAGAGCTATATCAAACACCCCCAAATGTTAAACTCAAACTTCATTATATTCAGTAGAGGTAAGGATCATTTTGAAATATATTTATGATATATCGCACGGCATTTGAAAACATTTAAAAAAAAGTAAAAAGCACAACCAAGGTGACTACACAACATGTTCCTAGGCAATAAACATTCTCAAAACGAGCGCCATTGAAATTACAACAGGCAAGCCAGCTTTCAAAAAAATCGAAAAGTTATGTAAGTATTTCTAAAAACCTTACAAATTTTGCAACTCCTTTTAGCGAATAAACACGTAATAATAAAACAATTTACGCTAAAAAGATCTAAACAATAGGCGGCGAAGCGCAACATCAAAGAACCGAAACAAAAGCAATCACAAAAGAAATTTTGCACAAGTTGTAGCGTTACTGCCTTTTGTATAACGGTCGCCTTCGCACAAACGACCGCCGCCAATATTTTGCTACACATTACTGCTAACGCATATGCCCGTAGGTGACTTTTACCGCGTTCGAAGTAATGTACAGCTAAAATGGAGGGCGGTCATGTCATTGTTATAAAAGATTTACCTTTGATGGTAGTTAGAGAGGACAGTTAGAGAGGATATTACCAACAAAATAAAATCCTACGCCAAACGAATAGAACTTCACCCGAATGAACTCGCCAAAGATCTAATTAATCCAACCACATCCTTCAAAAGAATAAAGAGAAGAGCTCCTCAATCTAATGATTTAGAGAAAAGTGAAAATATGGAAGCGCCACTGGGCTCTTTTCCATCCATGCCAATTACGCACCGAATCAAACACCAAACTCTAGCTCAATGCCCATCTGGGCAGATTGCAAGAAACAAAGGAGATTTAAAAAAAAAAACCTTTGATGGAGGTGTCGACGCGTCGGGTTATATACTTATATTGTATAATCTAGGATAGGCAAGTCTGAGCCAAATCCTACTTATAGTATAAATGTGAAAGTTTGTGAGGATGTTTTGATGTTTGTTATTCAATCACGCCGTAACGGCTCAACCGATTTCGTCGGAACTTGGAATATAAATAGTTCTTTACCTAGAATAGCATATAGGCTTTTAATGTATGTACCACGTGAGCGAAGCCGCGGGTGAAAACTAGTTGTATATATGAAGATAAAAGGCCTTTCCATTCTTAGAACCTTTTTTGCGATTCGATTTAATTAGAATTAGAATTAGAATTATTTATTTCAGTTAAAACAGCAAGCTTACAGTATATACCAAAGTGCCTACTGTCTAAAATTAAAACTTATAAATACTCTTAGCGAATTAAATATAGTACAAATTTTATCATTAAAGATGTCGACATGTTGGACCTCGTGTACATAGGCATTTAAAAGAGTGAGAGCTCTTAGCGTTGGTTAAGGCGATATATTACACGAATTTATAACATAAATCTTTGAGACGGTCAACTTACGTCACCAACTAAATAAAATCTTAAACTCGATGCAAATCGTAATTAAAACACTATTTTAATGATTATATTGGTGGGTATTATTTTATCGAGGCTCTACATAAATTATTGTCACTGTCACTTTCGTGTCAATGAAATGGTTATAGATTTATCGACCGTATAAGTTATCGGAAATTTAGAAGAATATAATGAACTATGTAGTTGTAGCCACGCGGTTTCTCTCGCTTCTAGTCATAGTATAGAGAAAGGAGACACACGCCATTAACTTTTGTTCTAATTCAAACTGATAGGTTAAAAAAATATAAAGGCACGCGCGCCGTGTTTGTTGCTTGGTCGCGAGTAACAGGCGTAGCTTCACCTAGTTTCTAAGGCTCGTATTCAGAGACACGACTCAAGCATAGATTTAATCACAGATCAGCTGAATTCTACTTCAGTATTGAATCTCTGCCCAAACATAGCTTTTATTCAAGAACGGTACTTAAACTACTCTCAGCTGAATCGAGTCTCAAATCTGTACTCAAATGTTCTCGTTTACATTTTGATTTATTTATAATTTTCGATCCGTTTTACGCAGAAATTTAAACAGCCAGGGTGGAAATAGAATAGAACATTAAAGTGAAGTATAAATATGCATCAAAGTACGTGTAACGGAACGTAAATGTCATTTGATTAATGTCAAATCAAATCTAAACTCAAGCACTGATTTCGTCTGATTGACGTTTCAGAATAAGCATTTACTCAGGTGAACTGTGATCATTGAATCTAAACTTAAATACTGTTCACGAATTAGAATCTCGCCTCAAATCGAGATTTAAGTACAGATCAATGCTTGAGTCTTGTCTCTGAATACGAGCCTAAGACTTTTCAAAGTGATCTAAGTGATTATATTGAAATAAACACCTATTGAATTTTGAATTGTTTCAAATCTAGTCTTTGGTTAGTCAGTATTCGTTGACAGGACATGCTAAACGATACTACTCGTAACAATAAAAACAATGTCCTATTCGATAATACGATTCAATTGTATTTGTACAGTATTCAATTGGAACACGGTAGCCATTGTGGCGTCACGATGACTTAATTCTGTTTATCATTCATATATTCTAGTTCCTTGTGACAATTGATATTATTAATATAAGTACGTTTTATCCGTGTTGGTCTAGTGGGAGGTAAACATGCTTTCAAAAAGTCAAAAGGAGTTTATTTCAATAAAAAGCACTAGCATCACTTTGAAATCTTAGACACTAGCTGAAGCTACGCCTGTTCCTCGATCCAAAGGTCATGGGTTCCAATCCCAGTAGAGCAACAATGGGTTTTTCTGTAAGAAAAATCTAGTGCGCATTATTTAACAAGTACTCGAAAAGGTTATAAATCAGAACCTTTTAATTTTTTTCAGTTGATTGATTAACTTTTTCGATGAAGTACTTACGTTTAATTTAATCTCCTGATGCTAGTGAACGTAGAAAACAATAATATATCCAAAGTACCAAGGTCCATGTCGTACACGAAGACAGACAACGCCAGACAATTGTCATGGGAAGTGGGTGAGGTGACTAAGCATTACATGCTTAAGCCCCAGCCTTCGAACCACGACTATAGAGATTCGCATGAAAAATCGTAGGCTGTTCTGATACTTTATTCTTTATTCTTTATTGTACACAGAAAACACATACAAAAAACAAACTAAATGAAAGGACATGTACAAAGGCGAGCTTAACCCTAAAAAGAGTTACAGTGCCCAAGCGAGTAACATAACTCAGCATAGAGTTTTAGCCAGTTTTTCAATGCAAAATGTTACAAAATCTATTTTTACTTGAGCTACTCTACTATTGTACTAACTATTGTAGTATTGTCACTCATTTGAGACAATGTTTTAAAAACCTATGCTTGGATTTCGGTTAAGTTTGAGTACAGTTTCAGAAGTCGGCCCTTGTCGTCGCTTCAACAAAAGCACTGGGGCGTGGCGTTTTTAAGCCGTAAATGGTATCGCATTGCCGATTCTAGGCGAAAATGCGGGTTCGGATACCACTAGTTTGTGAATTTTAGGTATCATTTAAATTAAATGGATATAGGAAGGTTAAACCTTTCATCGATCGTACTCATAATTATGAGCTATGGTAGTAGGTGACTCGATAGGCAAATATTATATCAACTATAGTCTGCCCACCTGCTGGCATTTTAATTAGATATGTAATCACAAGTAGGTAAGTTATTATCACTCTTAAGTGGCCAGTAAACTGTTAATTATTATCATTAATGTTATGGCTGTGGATACTGCAGGTTTAATTATGTTAGTCAAGCCTGATTTTTATTGGCAGTGAAATCATGCCATGATATTTAACATAATTTTCATTGAAAACGGGATTTTTAACAGCCATAAACAATGAGCATATTTTCTCGTTATTGAACGTATATAAATGGGATATGATGAATATCATAATTTGCGAGTTTTCTGATTATAATTATTTTCTAATTTTGTTACAAAACTCTCATGGAACTGAATCAACTAGACGAAGAGGACCAAAAACTAATACAACGCTTTTTGTAGCCAAGTTTTATAATTGCCTAGCTTTTCTTCTATCGACCAGATAGTCGCAAGTGCGAGACTAGTCCTTAACTCCTCGGTATACGTTACAACAAACAATAGACGTATTAAAGACAAAGTCAGGTGATATCGCGTTATATCATAATACCATTATATTTCATTAGTCATCGGCAACATCGATTTTGGTTACAGCCGGTTTAAAAAAGCTCCCTCACTCTGTACAAAGCAACTTCCGGGATAAACATTATAGTCTTTTTTTTTTAAGAAATTTTTCTTTAAGCAAATAATGAATTAAATTATTATATACCTACCTTAATAGGTTATAATAATTTATATACTTATATACCTATTAAAGTAATATTAAAAAAGTAGTAAAAGAAAACTAAAACACATAACGAAGTTAAACACTTACCATCTATTTGTTATTCCATCTATTTTATACCCAAATTTGTAATCAGTACCTTTTTCAATGACCCGCATGTACTGATTCACGCTTGTTCGACCTCATACTTATTATTAAGTAGTCGTACAAAGGGTTGTATATGCATCATTATAAATAATACATAGGTATCTTTATTATATATAAACGCAGGGGTGACCTAGTATCTGACCACGCCTCTTTATCAAAAGGTCACGGATAGTGGTCAAGCAACAATTAAATGTGAGTCCCCTCTTAAAATATGACACAACAATCATAAAGTTAGCTTAAAACATCGTAAAAATGTATATAATTTATACTGAAACGGTGTTACCATATTCCTTAGAGTTTTTGAGCATGAACTAATGCTTAAACTTCATGCATTAATTAAAGACTTGATTTTTAAAATCGATACTAAAATTTTCGAGAATTTTAGCGGTCACAAGATATTTTTAGATCAAGCTGTAACTACAATAAAGGGTAATTTACTAAATGCAATTCATTTCTCAATGCATGTAACGAATTAAGTACAATGACAAACTTTTTTATTTTTTATAAATACTGAATAAAAACTTTTTTTTAATGAAATAAATAACAATTGAATGACTGGCCTCATAGCTCAGTTGGTAGTAACTCTGCCTTCTGCGCTGCCTTCGGTTCGATTCCCGCACTGGACAAACATTTGTGACTAACACAGATGTTTGTTCTGTGTCTGGGTGTTAAATATATATCTATTATGTATATCAGTCTCTGGTACCCATAATACAGGCTATGCCTAATTTGGGATCAGTTGACCGTGTGTGATATGTCCGGAATATTTATTTATTTAATTTTAAACCTTATATTATCAGTTTTCAGTTGAAAAAACTGAACTAGCTGTTTCTCATAACCTGCGACATGTCGAAACAGCCATTTCTTTCTGGGTCAGGGGTCGGCTCACAATACAACACGTAGAAAGCTCTAATTCAGTCTATTATTTAAATCCACATCTAATAAGATCGCTTGTTTGTCGGTCTGAGCCGTTGAAAGGATCCTAAATGAATTGGTTATGGAATTTAATCGAATGAGGATAAGGATTGAAATTATTGTAGCAGTGATTTTGTTTTTCGGGAAAAAAAATAACGGGGTCTTTAAATATTCTGAAAAGATCCTCAAAATCTACAACGATAAGTGTAGACAGACTACTGACTAAAGCTGTATGATACTGAGATCTGTAGGTACCTAAAAAACCAAGAAAATTGAGGTTAAATGTGAACTAAATTAGCGTGAATTAATAAAGTAATTTTTTTTAACGATTTGAGACCTACTTGAATGAGGTATGATGCTAAATAGAGATCCAGAGGATGTTTGCGGTTCAATCACGGCGTATCGGATCAACCGATTTCGATGAAACTTGGAGTAGATAAAGTTATTAACCTAGAATAGCATACAGGCTACTTTTTGTTAAATACCACGCAAGCGAAACCAAGTTCTTTCGTAGTTCTTTACATCATCAGCCTGTAGAAGTCCACTACTGGATATAGGCCTCCATCAAGTTCCATGTTCTTTATATAGAATCCAGTAGTTCAGGAAGTTATTAGGTACCTACTTTTATTATCAGATATTATTGAAATCGTTATGAATAAGGGTTGCATCGTCATCTCAGCAGATGTTTTTCATCTGATATCAGAAATTAATTCCCGAACTACGTTTTATATCCAAAAGTGACATCTGCATATCGATTCCACATCGTCATCTCGCAACTTACATTCTTTGGAACCCATTCAAATAATTTGTACAATTCCCAGCGCCAAATCGTTTCATTCATTCGAATTTGAATTTTTCAATCGAGAACGCTACGTCATCTATCCCGTGTTACATATTCGGAATATGCTATTGGGTTTCAAACTCTATGATCTATGCATTTAAGAACGTATTACATTAATTTTTTTTTTTCGAAATGTACGTGAGATTCCAAAATTGTTGATGAGGGTTAACTACGCAACTGGTGAAATATTTTGTCACAACAATTTGTCACGGTCTGTCAGAAGTTGCTTGTCAGGATGACGCGTCACGCGACGTCCCGCGGAGCAAACGAATGACTTATATCGATTATGCACAATAAATCATTCGTTTATCGATAATCGATCGGTTAACGGAATCGTAGATCAAAGGTGCAAGCACTACGAGCCCTGTGTATGACAAAATATGAAGAATGAAAAATTATAAAAAGGACACAAGCCTACTTTTTTTATTAGAATCGTTTTTTGCTGTCTGCCCCTATTTGTGTAACAAATTAATGATACACTTTTTATGGCTACCTAATTTTTATCTTTTATTAGCCCTTATGTTATGATAATCTCTAATGAAATTATTTTTCGTCTCAAATGTTTTCACCAACAGATAGGCTGGTTTACGAAAAAAAACCGATTTCGAAATAATTTAAAGTCACGACTAAAAGATACTGTGCTGTTTTTTTAACAAAACGTATCTCATATGGTTCATATCCCAAAAAATAATACACGGTTATTAGGTAAATTTTTTGTAAAATAAGTGTCAAAAATTTAATAACCCTGCAGTTTTTTCTACGCTACACAAATTAGTAACATTTTTTTAAAGATTTTTTCAGTTGCTCACTTAGCAAAATGTGTGACTTAAGCCGTTTTGCACTTGCGATTGTAATATGTGTAACTCGGTGGCTCAATGTAACTTTCTGTCGGGTACACATGCTTAGTACAAGTGTTCCAACACGTTTGTACGGCTCGAACATACAAATTAGAGTAATGGACTAGCGATTAGACAGGCAAACAGACATGAACACGGTGTAAACATACGTTTTATTTAAGTGAGTTTGCTGAATTAACCTACTTGTGGGCCGAACACGAATCATTCGAGATAGCTTAACGCTTACGATACGGTAGCGAATGCCAAATAGTAGCCAATCAAAATAATAAGATTTCAAGCATCGTCGATGTCATTGTTAATTATTATCATTCTAGCTTCCGCTTGCGGCTTCGTTCGCGTAGTGCCTACGAGGATAAAAAGTAGCTTATGCGCTATTCAGACTATGATCTATCTATGTCAAATTTCATCCAGATCCATTCAGCCGTTATGGCGTGCTTGAGTAATATTAGTAGGATTTGATTTTGATGCGCTATCGTGATTTATTCCCACTTGGGGCACTGATAAATTTATGAAAAAAACGATACCTCTGATTAAATTTATTCTTTGAAAATCGATACTTTTTATTCACTACTTTACATAATTTCTCATGCCATTTTGTTTATGGTTTGTTTTTTTTTAATATGGCAGTTAGTAGAAAAAATATTTAAACAAACCAGTATGTTCTACAACAACTTGAGCCCATTTTATACTTATAACAGACAACCGTGAATATAATCTACATAAAAAGATAATAAATCATCAGTAATAACTAGATGAATTATCTTGTTAACATAAAAATGAGCGTGAATGAGTATCCAATGTGATACAGTGGGTATCGAAGCTCAGATCAACATTAACTGGATGCTCCAAGTCCACTCTTCCTCTAAGCAAGCGATTGTTTTGGTTGTGTTGCTGGACATTGCGCTTTTTGTGAGGGATAAAGCAGCGTGTTTAGGTATGTGCCTGTAGATGTGCTCTTTCACGTATAATTCGATATTTGGTCACCTTCTAAAAAGGTGTTTATTTGAATAATATCACTAGGACTTTGAAAGTCTTAAAAACTATGTGAAGATACGCCTGTTCCTCGCGACAAAGCCTATAAGAATCAGGCAACAAACACGGCGCGCGTGCCTATAAATTTTTCGATGATCCGTTTTCACAAAATATAATGTAAAGCTCTTTCACCTATGATCATAGGCCCGATTAAGGGCCACCATAATACCTCAACATGGTAACAGGTAACCGCTAATACAGGATAACCGAGAAAGAATCGATGACACGAAAAGCACGCACGCAAGTATCAGAAAAAAAGTTGGGAAGATTGACGCGTTGCTCTGTCCATTGCTACATGCTCTAAGACCCGATGTGGTACCACAGAATAAGTAACAGTACAAGATGGTACAGTCGGTTAAGTGTTACCTCCGGAGCATAACAAATTAACGGCGATCAAAACGAAATCAAGTGCAAAGGTAATGCACGGGCAGAAAAAATTGTGTAGCGATTACGCCTCCGCTTAGCCTGTTCACCGTAGGGAGAGACGAGTGTTAAATGGCAAACAAGCATAGGGCCCACTTGGTTGGTAAGTGGTAACCGTAGCCTATAAACGCTTCCAATAACAGAGGCATCACGCACGCGTTGCCGACCGAAAAAGAAAACTCCTTACGTCTCTGTAAGAACTAACTGGCCCTTTTCAGGGCCACCGTAGCTCTGGTCACTGACCTAATACAGACCAAGAAAGAATCAGTGACGCGACAAGCAACGGGGCAATAGCGGATGAACTGTAACAAGTTAGAAACCAATACCAGTAAGGTATCTCATTTGATTTTTCCAATTCTAGTTGGGCGAATGTTCCGATTCACACAGATTTGTTCCCGGCCGGTCTCCGCCATTACTCATTCGCCGCGCTCACTTACAGTACAACGATTTGTGCGAACAGCGACTACTCCAGACATCACTCGGTGAACATTCGCATTGTTTTTGCTATCGATACTTTTGTACTTTTTAGAGACCGTAAGGAGTTGTCATTCTTATTGGAGAAGTAACAATGGGAGGCTCAGATTTGGCCTTACAAATATAGGGATGAATCAAATCGGTGTCATTTTGGAAAAAGGCCAGGACAAGAGAACCCTAAACCGATGAGCATGTATGAGGAACCTGATGAGAGTGAATGAAGTCTAATCAAATCAAAAGGCGTTTATTTCAATAAAATCACTAGGATCACTTTGAAACGTCTTAGAGACTAGGTGAAGCTGCGCTTGTTCCGCGTCGAAGCCTACAAAAAATGTATCTGCGAATTGACACGTGCCTGGTTGGTGCAGTATTTCCACATCTAGGCAAAGATGGCGGGTTCGATTCCTACCTGAATTGAAATTTTGAAGTGTGAGTCAAATTTTAAAACAAAATACTAATAAAAAAAATAATTACCTAAACAACATCCCCAGTCATAGGTATCTTTTTCATACAAAATAGTTTAAATCACCTCAGTTAATTCATTCGATCTAATATCTCATGACATTCAGACGTCAAAACAAAGATCTGGATCCCAGATAAATCCCATCGTTACTTATTTGCTATTTGATTACTCATCAGAACAAAGTCACGGATTTATCAATCACGAACGATATAAGGCCAATCATATTAGGTGCTATTTGCATTGTGGAATTCGAGTCAGTAGGTACTTAGTAACATCACATCACATCATAGCATCACATAAATAATGGTACACTATTGCATTAGGTGCTCCTGTTAAAATAGTGTAACTTTTCGTGAATAAAATAGATAAATAAAAAAATAAAAAAAAATGCAGCACAGACATTTTTGATTTATATTTAATTTTGATTTGATTTATTGACAATGTTAGCCGTGGTGGCCCCGGCTGAAAAATAGGCCCCTCCATATCTACCTATCTGTGGATGTCGTAAGAGGCGACTAAGGGAAAAAAGCTAGGGGATGGGCAGCAGCGTCCTTCATTTTTAACAACGATAGCTCTAACTGCGCTCGCAAACCCGCATGCCCAGCGTGGTGAGTATGGGCGAATCCCCCCACATGATAAGGAATTTGCTCTGTCTGTGGGTTAGGCCATGTTCAGCAGTGGACGTCGTACGGCTGAAATGATGATGATGATGATTGACAATGTTCTTATTCCAATTTTATTTTAATTTTATTTATTCCATAAGTTATGTTATCTGTAAGTATTTTTTATTGTAACATTTGGGCGCTTTAGATCTTTCTGTAAGCCCATGTGTGTTTTTTTTAGTAAATATAAATGTCACATGTCTTTGAAATGCCGGTGAATTTGAATGGAAAATCCACTTCGCCAGTGCTCCAATTTGCCGCTAATACCCATTTCCTGATGCATATCCGATGCATGTCTTGCTCCTGGCTCTTATGACCTACACCATAAGAGCCAGGAGCAAGACATGCAGATGAACAGACCTCTGACCCGCGTCAGACCATCACTCATCACCATCCAACAAATGCACCTGTTAACCCTACACTGCTCGCGTAAATACAGGGCTGTCTCTAACATCACCACATTCATTACACCTTTGGCTTTAGTTGGTAAATATTGGTATTTAAAAAGTTATACTAAAGCGTATTAAAACTTAAAATAGGAATCAGCACATGCTTTATAAGTAAACTTGATCGATTTAAAATAAAAAAGAAGTTAATAACTCTACTTAGTCCAAGTTTCATTGCAATCGGTTGGGCCTTTACGGCGTCGTTGCACCACAAACATACAAACAACCTCACAAACTTATGCATTTATAATGTTAGTAGGATTAATTGGTTTCTGCCTAAGTAGCAAGAGGAATCTTAGCAGAACAATGTCCAATAAGCCCGTGCTTTAGAAAAGGTATCTTGTATGAATTGCTACCTACCTACCTACCTAAAAACAGCTTATTTTTGCATAGAGTTTTTATAATGAAATTTTGGATATCCAAAAGCCATAGAAAAAACTTTTTTGCCAACTGAGTGAATATTCGCGCGTACAAGCGTGTCAGCACTATTTTACACAAATTTGAACCATAATTCTATGAGATTATTACACAAAACCGCAAAGATGATTGTTCGGGAGTACCTACAAAACAGAGAAAATATCTCAGTTACAAAGTAGTGTGCCAGCCCTGGGGTCCATAGAGTATTCCCACGAGCACCATAGAGCCATCTACGATAATGGGTGTTGGCGGCAAATGACAGACCGTTCCGTTCACACGCCATCGCGCTGATCTAGAGTAAAATATAGTCTGTGCCTCAATTATCGATACGATATTGTTGTCGGCACATCACTACACCTTATCGATGCCGCTATTGAGAACAAGGTGAAATGTGATAGAAATCTTGAATCTGCGCGCGGTCAGATATTACTCGTTGACCATTTTGAGAAAGTAAAATGACAAAAAATAATGAATTTTTTTACGATAATTATATTTAAAATGGTTAGCTGATCAAGCGTCGAGATAGCACAGATAAATGACAACGTTTTTATCTCAATTTTTGCGAACTGATACCTGAATCATTTGTCATGTGCGTTTCGGTTTTCCGCTTGGCATAATTTAATGAATACAATTAAAAACTTACTCAATAGTGAAGGCATCAAGGTCGATAATAATTTCTTTGAACGTGTGTCAAAAAATAAGGCTGCAAGTGCAAAATTAATTAAGTCATTTTACAGGGGATGCATCCGTTGAATCGCGTTACACGCACCGATACGTCGCGAATCGGCGCATGTCATGTGCGAGCATGCGGTTAGTTATTACAATTTTAAAACCACAAGGTCGATGCCTCAATCAGTCCTTTTAAAATTCATAATTGGCTTATGTAAAATAAATTAGATCTACCTAAAATAAAACGAATTCATCTTATTGTGTTAAATCTAATTATCGTTAAAACCACTCCCATGACAAGTTACATTTTTTTTTCTAAAGTTACACATTATTTTAAAGGTTCCCTGACATTGATCTTGATGGCTCGGCACCGCAAAAAGTCGTGTTGCGATCGAAATCAAAGCGATAACGAGACCAAAAAAGGTTACATTTATTTTTATGTTATCATTGCATTTATCGAATAAGCAATTTAACCCGTTTCAAAAATTAACATCAGCATACGTTAATTAGTCTAATTTGCAAACGAAAACTGCTTTTGGGAATGTAAAATGAATAATTTAGGCGCTTAGATGGTTTTAAGACGTGGTCGAAATAACGTGATCGTTAATATCGGATCGTAAGTTCGACACTTTACTGTCCTTGTTTTTGAGAAACGGTGACCGTCATTTACAGAACATAATTCGAAGACATGTGACATGTGCACGAAAGAAGCCTCTAAGCACTTTAATCCTTCCACTAGTCCACTACACTGATTCTTTCACCGACGGTCATAGGCCCTTCTTACAGCCACCATACCTCCTGGTTTCTGACGTAATACGGGCTGACCAAGAAAGAATCAGTGATACGACAAACAAGCGGAAGACGCTCTGTCTTTACGAGCAAAAACTATTGCAACATTACTAGATATCCCTTCGTTTCCCACAAGTTGATCAATCTACGTGTACAATGCAAATACCCGTAACATAAAGCAGACGAACTTTAGTCTTAAACCACAGAATAAGCTTAGGCGACCCAACAGATTCGGATCTACTCGTAAAGAGGAACTGAACTACGGTTTAAAATACCTTTTGTACTTGAGATATATCTAAATCCTGCATGTACCGTACCTACAGACCCTTAGTAAAGTGAGGAATCAGAAGGATGATGGCTGATACCAATTTTCATTCGACAACCAGCCAGGCTATTGCGCAAGCGAAATGGTAATGAAGATCGCAATTTTAAGGATGATTTTATCAATTTTAGCGACATCTGAAGGTTTTCAAACATGCAAAGGAAGAAGCTAAGGTCTTGGAGTTTTCCCTTGTCAAGTTTGGAACGTATTGAATGTTGCTAAGATTGTTAAAATTACCCTCAAAGTTACGAACTCCATTACCATTACGCTTACGCTATTGCACCACAGGTTTGCCTCCCAGGCTACGGAACAAATGTTTGCATGATTTGCAAATATTTGTTCCTGTGGTGTAATTGCCTAAGCGTAATGGCAATGAAGTTCGTAACTTTGAGGGTAATTTTAACAATCTAAGCTATATATATATAAATATACTATACATATAAATGATAAAAATATCATTTATATGTATATAATATACATATAAATGATAAAATCATCCTTAAAATTGCGATCTTCATTACCATTTCGCTTACGCAATAGCCTGGCTGGTCTGTTGTTGTACTCGTAGTTTCTGATATCCTCAACACAGGGAATCCTAGTATGGGGTCAGGACTAGTATGTGACTGTTGGGTATTATTTATATAAGTACCTATCTATTTAAAAAGAACTAGCCCTGGCAACACTCTTGAGACTTATTTTTTGCAAATAGAAGTTATTTTTCACTAAATAAGTATATCTTCGTACTCCGTTCGTCGTGGAACATTTTGGGTGAGGCCTATGTCCAGCAGTGGACTACCTCAGGCTGATGATGATGATGATGAAACTATTTTATTAATTGAAACACGTGTCAATAATTGATGAGAAATAGTAGGTAACAAAATTCTAAGGAGAAGCAATTACAATTATGACATTTGCTGGTAGGGCCATTATAATGTGGAATATTTATCTCGATAATTGTAAAGGAATGAAATTATTATACAAAAATAAGATCGTATACAAGTGTGGAATCACTTAGTATCCATGTTTTTAAATGTGATTTTTATAAAGACAAAGTCAATAGGCGTTTATTTTAATAAAATCGCTAGGATCACTTTGATTAGAATTTAGATGAAGCTAGGCCTGTTCCTCGCGACCAAGCCTAGAAGAATCACATGTAAAAGGCACCTGTTATTTTTAAATCATGTTATTGTAATTATAAGGATGTTTATCGCGTACATTTTTAATAGCAATACAGTTGAAACGTAGGGAAAAAAATAAAAAATGTACGCAATAAACACCCGTTTGATTTCAATATACTATGTTTACTGATCGCGACAGTTTGAAAATACTATTTCTAAACCAATCTCCAACCGATTTCCGACACGAAAAATATCCCAATAAATAAATAAATAAAATAAATAATCCGGACACACGGTCAACTGATCCCAAATTAGGCATAGCCTGTACTATGGGTACCAGAGACTGATATACATAAAAGATATATATTTAACACCCAGACACAGAACAAACATCTGTGTTAGTCACAAATGTTTGTCCAGTGCGGGAATCGAAACCGCGACCTCTAGCGCAAAAGGCAGAGTTACTACCAACTGAGCTATGAGGCCAATATTACAAAACCGAGTATAAGGAATAATACTGATACAATAAACCTCGGTATCGTTGGCGACATCGTCCTTTCCGTACATTCTGCGGCTGACCGGCGCGGCGCGCGCGCATCTCGTTCGATCTAATTTAGAGCGCGCGCGGCGATGAGCGCGCGATAGCGGGCCCCCGCTGTGTGATTTACTCGATGCGAAAGATTCGCGAAATACGACCACGGCCCTTTACGTTTTATTAGAAAGGTTAAATAATAATAATAATATTCCGGACATATCACACACGGTCAACTGATCCCAAACTAGGCATAGCCTGTACTATGGGTACCAGAGACTGATATACATAATAGATATATATTTAACACCCAGACACAGAACAAACATCTGTGTTAGTCACAAATGTTTGTCCAGTGCGGGAATCGAACCCGCGACCTCTAGCGCAGAAGGCAGTGTTACTACCAACTGAGCTATGAGGCCAGATAAACAATGACAATATTTAAATAATATTTGAGAGTTCACAATAAAAACTGACACTTTTTAAAATGCGACAAAATTTACCCTTCTCCAACCACCGACTTTCCACAACCTTCACAATGTTGACGGTCCTTCGGGTAGAGGCCATCCAACACAGCGTCAATAAAATATTTCTACGCCTAAGACATCTACTCAGTTTCAATTAGTACCCACCATTTCGCAATAACCTTCTAAGTTTAATTATATATGTGAAAAGTTAAAAGGTTTGTTAAAAGGTTTTTTTTTTATTCAAGTGTTTTATTTCAGCTAAATCCACATAAATTTGTATTTTTTTAAATAACTAATGAACTAACTGAAAATATATGGACAAATAAAAAAAACCTTTTAACAAACCTTTTAACTTTTCACTTATATAATTAAACTTGAATTGAAATTCAAGAGTTTTATTTCAGCTAAATCCACAGAAATTTGTATTTTTTTAAATAACTAATGAACTAACTGAAAATATATGGACAAATAACAAAAACCTTTTAACAAACCTTTTAACTTTTCACTTATATAATTAAACTTGAATTGAAATTCAAGAGTTTTATTTCAGCTAAATCCACATAAATTGGTATTTTTTTTAAATAACTAATGAAATAACTGAAAATATATGGACAAATAAAAAAAACCTTTTAACAATTATAGGCATTTTCAAAATGTGATCTCGTAACTCGATCCTGACTTACCCTGCGAACCTTATAAAGGATAACTCAACAAATTAATGAAATTGTGTGTTTGTTGAATCATATTTTGTATAACGACACAATATCTCAGATTGTATCGTGTCACTTTACGTTTATGCCAACTGCGTTAATGACCATGTATTTTGAGACGGTTTTCGGATAATTGTTTTAATTTAAATAACCATATCCTGAAATAATGTAGGTTTAACTGTTGTATGATTTATTTTATATACAGAAAAAAAACATTTTACGAAATACACAAAAAATAGTCGCGCTATCTAAAGACTAGATAGATACTCACTAGACTGGCCTCATAGCCCAGTGGTAGTAACTCTGCCTTCTGCGCTAGAGGTTGCGGGTTCGATTCCCGCAGTGGACAAACATTTGTGACTAACACAGATGTTTGTTCTGTCTGGGTGTTAAATATATATTCATTATGTATATCAGTCTCTGGTACCCATAGTACAGGCTATGCCTAGTTTGGGATCAGTTGACCGTGAGTAATATGTCCAGAATATATAATATATATATATATAGATCCAGATCACCTCCAGCTGGTAGCGTTCCCAAGACGCTGGCGGAATTGCCACGCTGGATGGCAATGCTGATCCGTTAGGCCAAAAAGGAGCCACCTCTCGGGTTGTCGCTTTGACCAGACGCACTGATATATTTTTTTAAAATAACACCCACCCTGTAGTCAAGTACTTAGTACTGATTCCCTGTGTCTTGGTGATCAGAACGTGGGTACGAGTACCATGTTACCAAAACACCCAGACCCGGAACAAATATTTGCATAGCATGCAAACAATCGTCCCGCAGCGGGAATCGAACCCCTTGCGTCACAGAGGGGCACGCCACCGAGCTCGTAAATGATTAATTAAGTATTTTAATACTTTTTATCAAGGTAACTCAGCTTTAAAATTGTATATTTATCAAAACACCCTGAAATATAATTGAAGTTTTTTTTTTATCATCATCATCATTTCAGCCGAACGACGTTCACTGCCGAACATGGCCTCCCCCACAGTCAGAGCATATTCCCTATCATGTGGGGGGGTTTTGCCCATACTCACCACGCTGGGCATGCGGGTTGGCGAGCGCAGTTAGAGCTATCGTTGTTAAAATGAGGGACGCTGCTGCCCATCCCCTAGCTTTTTTCCCTTAGTCGCCTCTTACGACATCCGCGGATAGAGATATGGAGGGGCCTATTTTTTAGCCGGGGCCACCACGGCCAATTTTTTTTTATATTGTCATTTTATCGGAGTAAGAGCGCGCCACGTCCGGCCCAGGGCTCCGCCACGCAATACTAGTAACTGTGCATATTTCAAACGATTAAACGATATTTAATCGTCACAAAAGAAAACCAATAACATGCACCATGCTCCTCTAAATTAACAAGTAAATGACTGATTGGAAAATGGTCTATCTCGGTCACGGCGTAT
Organism: Anticlea derivata; assembly: GCA_947579855.1. Lineage (NCBI taxonomy): Eukaryota > Metazoa > Arthropoda > Insecta > Lepidoptera > Geometridae > Anticlea > Anticlea derivata. Next base: position 11,779,618 of record OX388270.1, read on the forward strand.
TAACACTGAATTGGGTTTCTGAGGCGATTTTTCAGTTGGATATTAATTCATGTTGCACGATAAGAGCGACAATATTGCTTTGTTTTTAATCACATTTTCAAGAAATGTTTTAAATTCTTTTTCGATTCGAAGTTTTTGTTTCGCGTTGTGTTATAAAATAAACATTTTGCGAAGGTACTTCTGTTTTGACAATAATAAAAAGACTCATGTTAGATATTATCTTGGATCTGCAAGCGATCCTTGAAGATAGCTACGGGGAGTAGTCAGAGGTGTCTAAACATTTGGCACATGCCCACAGTTTCCGTACGGACAGATTGCGTGCCGTTGCAAAAAAAGTTTACGAAATATATAATGGTGGACATACGTTACCTACATTTGCCCGCGTGCTATTGTAATCATCACCAAGAAGTAATAATTTAAATTAGGTCCATGTCTGAGAGTATAAAGTTAATAGTATTTCCCTTGTTTCCAGATGAACCAAAAGTGCAAGGTGTGTGGTGAGCCGGCAGCGGGCTTCCACTTCGGAGCCTTCACTTGTGAAGGCTGCAAGGTAAGGAATCCACCAAATTCATTACTACATTTTAAAAACAAAAAACATCTTCATTGATCTATTTTAAAAATTTCGATATCTCTGAAAACCTAGGTAGGTAAATCAGATCTTCAACAAACTAAAATGAAACTGCATTAAGGAGTAATCGAAGTAGATACATTTTCGAGAGCAACCAAAAAACTAATAATATGTATCGATCTCACAATTTCATCGGAAATAAGCTATGCGTTTGCCTATTTTTTCATAGTTGTCTTTGAAAATCGTAGGCACTGCGATTTCTAGTCGGTTTAAAAGTTAGACCTTATTACATTTATCCTAGATGATTTATACAGCGTCGGGTGGAACTTTTTACTCACTTACAGGACTTCTTGCACTTCCGTTTTCAGTATGTAAAGCTATTTTTTATTTTATTTTATTTTATTTATTTGGGAAGATAAACAGTCATACATTACACTATAGGTAAACAGTAAGAGGCATAAGGAATGAGTAAATGTATGACCCACAACATCATCCACAGATTGCTATAATATGTGTTATCTAGTTGCGGGCATCAGCTCTTGTTATCTATATATCTACTCTATCACTTATATTAAATAGGTATACTCTTATATTACTCAAACTTAATATCTATTATATCTCTTATTATTTAATTCTTAGTGGTACGTCTACCCTACCTTTAGCCTTTCTAACCAGCACTAAGTTTGTCTGTTCTTTGGTAAGGACAATACTTGTCGTCCGCAAATGCAAGTACGTAACCGTTAAGTTCAGTTTCTTTTATATTGAAAACGGTATTATAACGTTCCTAGCGCAAAACTGTTTAAACACCTCCCAACTATTCCAAATCGATACATTAATATTCGATAATTGCTTTAATTCCGATTTTATTCGTATCATCCTCCACTTTACCTAGTAATCCCATCCCTTTGCTATAGCATTCTACACCTTATCGCCTTCAAAATAAGCCACTAGTGATGTGTGTTGGTATGATTGTGGACTCTAGATATCGACTGTATGTCCGGGAGATGCACATCAATAATTCGATCAACACGCGCTCATTTTCCGCTATAGTTTACTTAAAAACTGATAATAGTAATTAGTTCGCGTGCTCTGTAATGTAATAATTGCTATAATATGATAATACACCGTTTAGTTGCATAATTGCATGATTAATTACAGCTCTGATGATAGAAAAACAGTATCTGGTTGGAGGTGAAATTAATAAGATAAGCGACAAACGAATGATAAGGGTGATAAAATTATTCTAATCTTACTACTTATATGCATTGCTTGTCGTGTCACTGATTCTTTCTTGGTCATCTTGTATAGGTCAGTGACCAGGTTGAGGTATGGTGGCCCTGAAAAGGGCCTATGACCATCGATGAAAGAATCAGTATAGTGAAAGGAATAAAGTGCGCCTCTTAGAGGCTCCTTTCGTTCAATGTCTTCGAATTTTCAGGTTCTAGGACATGCCTGTTTCCTCACGATGCTTTCATTCTCTGTTTGAAAGCATTTATAGCGCGCATACATTTTCCGAATTTCGAATGAAAAATCCATTGCACGACCCACGACCTGTTAATCAGAAGGCGCGGCCACTCCTGGTAATATCTACGGCAATAGGTCATTTCTATAATCTGTATTGTCACAGGTAATATAACAAAATCGGTGTTTCCACAAAGCGTCCGCATGTTACGTAAATACTTGCAACATTTTGTATTTAGTGCAATTGGAACAGAACGACAATAGATTGCACAAGGAGGATGTAAATTGTCGCAGGATGCCTACTGACCTGTAGCATGCTCCCTGAGCACCAGTTCAAACGTCATTGAAACGCTACTCAGTCGCAAATGTCAAATTGGCTAATGAATTTTAATGATTTACTTATAAACGCATGTTTTTAAGTATAGTTTAAAATGATCCCTGTCACTGTATTTTTGTAATTAATGTTATTTACTATTAACCATAGTTGTTTAGGTACACGAACCTCCCTCTATAATCACTTATCTCTAGCCTCAAAGGTTTGCTGGAAGAAAACTCTTTTTAGGGTTAAGCTCGCCTTTGTACATACCTTTCTTTTTTATTGCTGTAATCTGTGTTTTCTTGTGTACAATAAAGAACAAAGAACTGTTTCTCATTATGTAATAGAGAACTAGTATTTTTCAAACTTGTTTCTGCCCCGAATAGCAGAATAACTAGAAAAATGGGGGAGTGCACATTACAAGCTATGCCTACCCAAACGGGCAGAAACTTTATATTACTAATGCAAAAATAACTCAAAGATTTATGGTTCAAATTCGTGGAAAATACTGTTGACACGCACGCATTTGAATCGCAATGACGTTATAAAAGGGCCTCGAGATTGTAACATGAAACACAGTTTTCAATCAACTAATTTGATTTAAAAAAACTTTTTTTTTAATGAAGTGGCAAACAAGCATACGGCCCACCTGTTGGTAAGTGGTTACCGTAGCCTATGAGCGCTTGCAATACCAGAGGTATCACGCGATGCCGACCCCGAACCCCCTCACCCCTAAAGAGCTCTGGCAACCTTACTCATCGCAGGAACACAACACTATTTGAAACAAATAATTTTACTTAGCTGCGATTTTCTATGACGCGGAGGTTCCTCACCAGGCGGGCTGCTCCAATTTAGAACGAGAAAATCTCGCTGTGTCCTACCTCCTCCAGACATAACTTTTTTAGAGCCACTTCTTTTTGAGGTCGTTTGAAAATGAAAAATGTGTCCTTTTTCCAAAAAGTACCTGTGACCTCTCAACCAGAGTTGCGTATTCGAAAATTCTCTCCAATCGTTACGATATTTCGTGGTGATTTTCCGGCACGTGCCTCTAATACTTAGTTTCTCAATGGCTTCGGCTCAGCCACCATGAAGCCGCTGAGATCTCGTGTTGTGCATGGTTAGGGGGTAATGGGGTGGATCGCGTTCGATTTTTAGCGTAATTTGTGCACTCTGTAGGATCTTTTGCGAAACGTTTTCGTTTTCAAAAGGTGGCGTTTACATAGCGAAATCGATTGTTAAGCCATTGCTTTGTGACGTCAGAACTGACTTTGCTTTAAAAACATCTTGTCTTTTATAATTCTTGCGTGCTTGTTTCTCGTGTCACTGATTCTTTCTTGGTCATTTTGCATCAATTCAGTGACTAGGTTGAGGTATGGTGGCCCTGAAAAGGGTCTATGACCGTCGATGAAAGAATCAGTGTAGTGAAAGACTGAAAGGATTAAAGTGCGCCTCTTAGAGGCTCCTTTCGTGCACATGTCACATGTCTTTTTATATTCTAGGACATGATGCTTTCCTTCGCCGTTAAATTGTATAGCACACATTATGTATGACAAAATCCATTGGTGCACGACCGGGATGCGAACCCACGACCTGTGGATCGGACGGCGGGGCCACTACCACCTTTGCTCAAATTAGATATCATGCTTGCAACATTAGAGTAAAAGATACGCGCATTGGCACCTATTTTCCACTAATAATAATCCTATAATTATGCAACATAAGCAAAAACTTTGGCTTAGAATAAATAAATAGGCTCTACAAATAATTTACCTTATGAATATTTCTATCTCAGTGCAAAAACCTGAGCAGTTGCGTTCATTGTAACTTCACTGCAAAGTTTAATCACATACCGAACATCTGCAAAAAAGGCCACTGTTTCTATCAAAGTCACCGAAGCTAATTAAATACAGAGCTTCAATGGGCAGTAAGTCTATATAGCGCGGGGCAATTAGCCGGGAGTTTCTACTCCATATAACTAGTGGGTACCTACTGTGGCGTCGGCGTCGGCTAGGCTTTGTATGGTAATGCGTGCGCGCAGCCGCGCGGTGACAAATAGATCAATTCTACAAACGCAACGAGTCTACTGTTCTGTAAGGAATTCATGGACGAAACTCTTTATTCTTTATTGTACACAGAAAACACATACAAAAAACAAACTAAATGAAAGGACATGTACAAAGGCGAGCTTAACCCTAAAAAGAGCTTTCTTCCAGTAAACCTTTGAGGCTAGAGATAGGTGGTTATAGAGGTAGGGTTAGTGTACAAGACCAATGAATATTAAACTAAAAATAGTAGATGTATAAACAAACTATTCTAACAAAATATCTATTAAATTGAATTTTCTCCTTCAAAATCAAGCAACCTTTTATTATTTTTTTGAAGCGATAGAATCATATAGTTTTTTTTAGGTACCTACGTGTTTCGTTAACACTGAGTTTTTTTTTTTTTTTTATACAACTGAGGTGGCGAACAAGCATACTGCCCACCTGTTGGTAAGCGGTTACCGTAGCCTATGAGCGCTTGCAATACCAGAGGCATCACGCACGCGTTGCCGACCCCGAACCCCCCTCCCCCTATAGAGCTCTGGCAACCTTACTCACCGCAGGAACACAACACTATTTGAAACAAATAATGTTATTTGGCTGCGATCTTCTGTAAGGTGGAGGTACCTCCCCAGGAGGGGCTGCTCCAATTTAGAACGAGAAAATCTCGCTATGCCCTACCTACCTACAAAAAGTTACGAAAGGAGCCTCTAAGAGGCGCACTTTAATCCTTTCACTACACTGATTCTTTCAACGACGGTCATAGGCCACCATACCGCAACCTGGTCACTGACCAGAATGTATCAGTGACACGTCAAGAAGAAGAAAAACACTAGGAGATAATTACTTTTTCGAATTGAGAATAATCATCATTATTTGAACCGTAGGCCTCCCCCAGAGTGGACCAGTGTGGTGGATTTATGGTCCGACCCCCCGTGTCATAGCACTCTTTGGAGGAGGCCTATGTTCTGCACTGGACTATCAGGCTGATGATGATGATGATGACCAACACTTAACAACACTTTAAGCAAACAAGTGACGTTTTGTAAGAAATATAGTCTCCAAATGTTTGCTCAATGATAACCATCGGTAAAGTAAAATAAGATGTAATGGTTGCCTTATCGCTAAAATAGATCTCAACGAGACGACCTTTAGCTAATGCTACACATAATGTTCTAGAAAACAAGCAAAAACGTGTGAACTCCAACCCGATACAATTATTGCGTAAGATGGGCAAACTACAAACGAGGCAGCACCAGCCTAAAGCTAGTTTACACGGTGCTAGCTACTGACCAGTCAGTTGCCGCTAATGTATTAAATAAGGAGGTAGAGTAACTCTACTCAGACCCGCTATTTCTCGTAGGCTATTTGACTAGTTTTTAATTTAGATTTGAAATTACAGAGCAAAAAGTTACAATGGCTTTATGAGCGAGTGACGTGCTGTTACTTTTTTTTAATTTTATTTTTTTATACAACTAAGGTTAAGGGTTTGTTAGAGCTATGACGTCATCCAACTGATCTGTGACGACTTGACGGCGATAGGCAATTAAATAAATAAATAAATAATACCCAACAGTCACATACATAGTCCAGACCCCTCATAAAGATTCCATGTTAATTGTTCCATTGTTCTGCGGGTTCGATTCCCGCACTGGACAAACATTTGTGACTAACACAGATGTTTGTTCTGTGTCTGGGTGTTAAATATATATCTATTATGTATATCAGTCTCTGGTACCCATAGTACAGGCAATGCCTAGTTTGGGATCAGTTGACAGTGTGTGATATGTCCGGAATATTTATTGTTTATTATTATGTAGACATAGACATAGACATAGACATTTATTTAATTGTCACCAAAACACACACATTTTACAATAAACTTATAATAAAAGAAACAAGAGAAAAGTAATGAAAGTAGAAATGGTGTGATGTGTGCTGCAGCAGCAAAATGGCTTCGGCTAAGCATTATGCCTACTGTTTTGCAGCAGACGCTGGTATTCTGCCGAAACCATTACCTACACAGTCATTCAACCCTGTGAGAACAGTCTTATTAAGATTATGTTAGAATCGTTATGTGTCGTGTGTCTCAAAAACTACGAGTACCATGCTAGCAGTTACCACAACACCCAGTTCCGGAAAAAATATTTGCAGGTCACGCAAACATTTGTCTAGCGGTGAGAATCGAACCCGCACCACTTGCTGCGCCACCGAGGTTGTCATGTTTCAGATGCAAGTCCACTATCCAGGCACATGCAAAGCTAACCAACATGGATAGACAGTAACTCGCTCTATATCGCTGACCACTCCAACTAGTCTGCACCGTGTGAACCGATCTAAAATGGCGGCAAAACCAGACACCTATCATTACAGTCTTTTTGGATAAGCAGATTGCGATGATCTTCGGTCAGGGCAGCACTTGACACGGTAATAGCTTGCCTGCGATGATATAACTATAGTGAAAGACTAAACATGAAGGTAAGTGGTGTAGGCTACCTTTTGGATTGTTAGAGTGTTGTAATTTCTAGGAACTCGTTTAGTTTTAATTTCACAGCTTCAAAAAGGCCAGACTTTCTATCAATAAGTAAGAACTATATAACTACTAGCTTGCGCTCGCGTGATGAAATGTATCCTATATACTTTATTAGGTAAAAAAACCCTTCTTTTAAATCAGCTAAGCCGGCGTTACTCAACAACAAACATCCAAACTTTCGCTTTTATAATATTATAGAAGGATAAAGTTAAAACTATCTTAATGTCAAGATGTCCGTGAAACCAACGATGGCCTCAGTGGAAGACCAGCACTGCATGGCATCATGTGGTAGCATTATACTGAGTTGTTGGCCAAATCGCCAATATATTTTTAGTTTATAGGTAGGTACTATAATTTTATAATAATTATTTATGCTAATATATTTGTTTGTTGTATTTTTAAGTATAATTATGTCTGAGGCTATGTGGTGGACTAAATAAATGGTTTTCTATAAGTATTTGCTTAACTTTAATTCATGTTACTTTAACACGTCCAACTTCTTGAGGAGTCTACATAGTAGTGCATACAAGTCTAGGTATGCTTTAGGTACTATATGAGGACAAAATAGTGATGTACCTGTCTTCGACTCGATAACGATAGGATCGTAGTTCGCACGATCAGCGTCTCGCCGGCACAAATTATTTTCAAATTTAGAGCACATTCAAATTGCAGTAACGCACGCGAGCGGGAAACGTTCGCCGGAAAAGATATTCGGGCTAAACCGAGACGTTTTGTTTCGTTTCGCAACCGGCCAGCAATAAATCATCGGTACTAATTTGCTTTTAAAGGTTTTACTGGAATTATCTGTGTGTGTAATCGGGTATTGTGCGGGGACAATCGAGAGGCGCCGCTCGCCATTGTGCGCTCGACATCGGAAACGTTGAAAGGAGCCGCCAGCCTCCGTAATTTGTCAACTCGTTTAAAAAAAACAAAGACCTTTAATGGCCACCTCTAATGTGAGTTAATTAATTGGACTGTTTTATACGTCTCTAGGTAATTACCGGCTGAGCTTAAGTGTTGCCATTTAGAACGCAAACTATAATGAGCTATTTTCTTCTCCCGTTCATGCCACATGTTATATGTAGATGTTAATTAATTTTATTAATTAAACTAGTGTAATGCGTGTGCGAATCCATGCTGAAATAAATGAGTTCGAACCATTTATTAATTTGTAATTAAATTACTAATTGTTGATTGCAACCGCCCGTGAGACTAAATGACTTTTATCGATTACTAAAATCAATGTTATAAGTGGTAGGGTGGTTAGCATTGCAATTAAAAAACAATTTAAAAATTAGATCAATACAAAGCGGTCGATTTGTCGCAATGTCAGTATTGAAACAATGCTGGCGGCTGCGCGGAATCAATTCGTCGCGATCGCTGCAATTGCTTCAAACAATTCGTTCGCATTTTGCACTTACTCATTTTTGCGTGTACGGTCTCGTTTTATTTGTATCGTATTGACGAAATTCGTCACGCAAATTTATTTAAATAATTAATTTCGAGTTGAGAATCGGACGGTTAATTGTCATTGTTTTATAGAGGTCATGTTGAAATTGTCAGCGGCCGCGACGTGTTGGCACACCGATCGACTTATTGGAGCATAGCAATAATTTTTATTCTCGTCACGAAATCTGCAGTGGCGTCCGTCGGACATGTTGTACGATTAGTTTATTACATAATTTATACGATTGTTGAGTTTTGCGCATCGTTTTAATAACTTTGGCGCTGCACTACGTTCTAAGGTCAGGAATCTTGACACGGATAACGGATTAGCGATGGTGCGAAAGCATTTTATCTCTATCTCATAAACTGTAATTCCTTCCTTCACGGTAATGCACCAAAGCGTTTAATGAACAATGGAATTTGAGGAGTCTGAAGCGTAATGCGGCGCGTCTTTGCAGTTTATCGTTGATTTACAACCGTAGAGACTTCTTTAATTCTTTACGTCTCAAATTCTGCACCAAGTGTTCTAAATTCAAAGTTCAGTGATGTACCAATCGAGCGCGATATCGAGTCACATTAAACAAATAATCGATTCGAATGTCAGAGCTAATCAAAACATCGGTGCAGGTCACCGCTTCTGAACGCAAATGCGGGATGACGCGCGCTCGCGTTTTTGACCAACATTATTTTATTCAAACCCAACTCTATCTATTTTGAATCTTACGAGTATAATCATAAAGATGGAAGGTTTTCTATCGATGATTAAGATCAACTGGCTGGGCCTACTACCGTCGGAGAAAGGTCAAAAATTAAAGTTTGTAATGTTATCTCGTGTGTTCTCACGCTAGTTTCGCGTGTGCGTGATCGTAGCCCCGAGTTGATTGGGAAAGTCAATTCGAGAGAATCACTCGATTTGTCACAGTTACAGTTATCGATTAAAAATTGCATTGGTATCGAAACTATTCATGTGGGAAATTATAAATCGCTTCTTAAAATCATTAACCGTTTGCGTTCACTCGTTTGTTTTGTGCAATTAGCTGTTGATTTTGTGAATAATTTACTTGATTTGACCTTATCACGATTAGAAACAGTTTTATGCCTATTTTTATCAAACAGCACTCTTATTACGAGGTATTTGCCACACATGTTCAGCCTCGTTCTAGGTTTGTGCAAAAGTATCAGACTATAGATAAATAAGCATTAGAAATTAAATATTTAAGTACATTCTTGGTTTAACTCGTAAACTAAAACTAATGGGACACTAATACAAAATGATTTAGTTTATTAAAAGTGTGCTGCGGTAGGTAACCGCGCAGAATTACCATAAAATTGTTCACCATAACGTTTTATACCGTAGTTTATGGGGTCTTAATGGCAGGACGGCGAATTTGCAGAGCCGTTCTTTACGAGGCGTACTTTGTAACGATCTATTATACTATAGATCTACTTCTGAGGTAGAATATGTGCCTATAAATACGAGTCAAGGGTCAGAGATCGGATGGAGATGAGGCAGACCTTGCAAATGCGGTTACTAAAAGCTGCCATATTATTTCGAAATATAGGTAATCAAAACAAATGGCGCGCTACAGCAACAATAACTAACTACGCATTTACTTATCGTCTAACTTTGCCGTTCACGGTAATTTAGACTAGACACACTAGAAAAAGAAGTTTGAAAGTAGCGCCAGTGACGGAAAAGTTGAGAAGTAATAGGTTAGCATGGTATGGGCATGTCATGAGGAGGGATGAAAGTCATGTAACGAGAAGAGTGTTAGGTATGAATGTGGATGGATATAAGACTAGAGGAAGGGCGAAGAAAAGATGGATGGATTGTGTTAAAGATGACATGAGTAAGAGAGAAGTGAGTGCGGAGATGGCGGCTAACAGGATAGAGTGGAAGAAGAAAACATGTTGTGCCGACCCCACATAATGTGGGACAAGGGCAGGAAGAAGAAGAAGACACTAGAAAAAGAAGCCTACATCTATTCTACACGATTTATTCAGCGTCAGGTGTGACTTTTTTTGTAATTAGGACCTTATTTAGCTGCAGTAGGCTTGCCCAGCATCTGTAACACCCTCTCAGCCTAGTCAAACTTATCCACAGGAAAGACATGTTCAAAACGCGCGGAATTGACTATGTCGCGGAGTTCAATCACCGATCTGAGCGCACCTAAATTCTTTGAATAGTAAAATCCATTAGTGCACGTCTGGGATTTGAATCTACTACTTACGGGTCGAAAGTCGAGAGACCTCCCACTAGGCCAACACTGCTATAAAACGATCTACACATTGTCTAAAAGACGTTTCAAAAATATCACCATCGTGAAAATGTATATCTATGCTAAAATGATAATCGTTATGATAATGATAGCACTGAGACGATGAAAAAACATGACTGACTGAAAATTTGCTTGCTGTCAAGTTCGGAACCATTTCGGTAGTTTCTTGAATAAATCAGTTACAAATGAATACTCCACAGGTAGGTAAATAATGTAGTTAATACCCATTAATGCAAACGGCCTTGAGGTTGCAACGACCATAACTACTGTAATAGCTTGGAGGCCTACTTAGTACTAGATTTAACCTTAGATAATGGAGTTTAAGAGGAACACAGACCTGCCGTCTTTCTAGATTTTTTTTTTTTTATACAACTAATGTGGCAAAGAGGTTACCTCCTGTCGTAAGTGGTTACCGTTGCCTATGAACGCTTGCTATAGAGGCATTATACGCGTAGCCGACCCCTTAAAAAGTTCAAAATGCCCTTTTTGAAGAACCCCATGCTGTAGTCCCTAGGGAAAACCTCAGCAGGGAGATCATTCCACAACCTGAGTGTTCGCGGGAGGAAGTTCATAATTGACTTAAACTGCCTTCAGCTGTCAAAGTCTGTTAAGAAGCTTAAAAGTATCTAATACTGTAGAGAATCATATTTGTTATCATCATCATCATCGTCGGAATGTAAAGTTCACTGCTGAATACAGGCCTCCCCCAAAGAGTGCCGTCAGGCGATCAATGTCATCGATCCATCAGGTCCTTCCAACACTGCGTCGTTCGGTTCGTGGACGCCATTCGTGAACTTTTATTTCCCGACTATGGTATATAAAGGTCAATCACGCCGTAACGGCTCAGCCGATTTCGATGAAACTTGGAATAGATCTATACCTATCAACTCTTTATCTAGATACCACACGAGCAAAGCCGTGGGCGGAAGTTAGTCAGCCATATTAGTATCTACATCGCCAGTATCAGTAAATTTTTAATGTTGTCACTGCAAGGTGGGTAATTTATGTTTCTTTTACGTCCAGCTCTGGTACCGGCTTTTATGGACTAGTGGTGGCAGGACGCGAATTAGTGCCCGGGCTTTATAGGTGTCATCGGCATCGCTCGTCTTTTTGCGTTGTAAAGGCGCCATCTTTTTGCGCTTATTTCGTGTGAATGATTATTGTAAGGTTTTACTAGTAATTTCAAGTCGGTTTTTTTACAATTTCATCTTGAGCTCAAGTTATTTATTTACTTGCTTCCGCCAGCAGCTTTGCTCACGTAGTACCTGGATACATAGTAGCCTTGTCTCCGGTTCTTTAACTATATCCTTTAATTTCTGGACTGGCCTCATAGCTCAGTGGTAGTAACTCTGCCTTCTGCGCTAGAGGTCGCGGGTTCGATTCCCGCACTGGACAAACATTTGTGACTAACACAGATGTTTGTTCTGTGTCTGGGTGTTAAATATATATCTATTATGTATTTCAGTATCTGGTACCCATAGTACAGGCTATGCCTAGTTTGGGATCAGTTGACCGTGTGTAATATGTCCGGAATATTTATTTTATTTATTTATTTATTTTAAAAATCACGTCGATCAGTTTTTCTATTGCCGCGTTAAAGAATAACAAACAAACAAACTCACTTTTGTATATACAATATTAGTTGGATTATCACTACAAAAACATGGGCTGATATTGATCCATCTGGGGAAATTTCACCTTTGGTGACTAGCAAGCAATAAATTGCTTGAAGTTCCATTTAGGGAAATCTTGTTTGTGATCATAAGATGAGTAAAATCAATCGCCCACGATCGCCCGTGTAGCAGCACTGTTACATTGAAAGGACAAGACAATACAAAACACAAGCTAGCCAAACATTCGTCATTTCACCCGTTCGACGTCCACTGCTGAACATGGCCTACCCCACAGACAGAGCAAATTCCTTACCATGTGGGGGGATTTGCCCATACTCACCACGCTGGGCATGCGGGTTGGCGAGCGCAGTTAGAGCTATCGTTGTTAAAATGAGGGACGCTGCTGCCCATACCTTAGCTTTTTTCCCTTAGTCGCCTCTTACGACATCCGCGGATAAGTAGATATGGAGGGGCCTATTCTTCAGCCGGGGCCACCACGGCCAAACATTATGTAAACAATATTTTGAAGTATCAGAAAGTAATTGAACACAAAAGCTTGAACATTGTAAAAGCAATTAAATTATATTGTAATTAATAGCGGAACTGGCCGCGGCGACAAACGAAATACAGCATGCAGCTTATGTAGGTACTCCTTGTATACTCGCTGACAAAATTATATTCTTGGTATTTAGAAATTTTGTATCTAAATATTTAACAAGCTTGAAGCTAAGTCCTAATTGTAACTGAAAAATTAAATAACATCAGAGCCCACACTTACACCCCACTTTTTAGTCGGGGGGTTAAAAACTACCACTTAATCTATGCTAGTGAATAGTCTATCTATACAATCCAACTGTTTCTGACAAGTATGACACGAATGACAAGTTTTTTCTTGTGGGACCACCGCAGTGTGGTGACCACAGCTTAAACTAAGCTCTGGCTATAGGCCGGGTGACCAAAAATACCCCAGTGTTAATACTTACAAACTAACCCTCTTATTATGCATAATCACTCACTAACTTTATCGGCTCGATAATAGAATACTCGCCTCTTTCTTTTGTTAAGTGTTAGAAAAGGATTGGGCAAGAGTTATCGAGATTAAGTTAGTAACTGTTAATAAATAAGCTGATAAGGATGTATGATATTTAAATAACAACCAACAATATTTCAAAAACATGGCGTTCATTGATCTCCATTATAAATTCAGCCGAGCACTTGTCCACGCGCGTTTACTTACTACTATCCCGTAATGAGTATGAGCATAAATTGTGCGCAATAGGCGCGGCGGAGTTACCGGCGACCCGAGCCTCTGCTCACCTTTGACATCGACAGGACCACTGACTACAGAACAAATCATCATCATCCTGATAAAATCCACTGCTGGACATAGGCCTGCCCCAAAGAGTGCCATGACTGACGATCTTGAGCCTTCCCCATCCACCGATTTCCCTCAACCTTCACAAAATCATCTATACATAGGGTGAATGGGTGGTTGTGTTGAAAGCCCCCCCCCCCCCCTTTCACCACCGATTCGTGGTCGCCATTCAAGGGGCGGACACAATTTGGAATTTTTAGTATTAAGGGCACGATTGAAAATCGGTTGAGGCACTCAAACCCACAACCTATAGATTGAAAGACACTAACACTGCAACACCAGTGCTCTTTGAAAAATACGAATTCGTCACTATACGTAACTAGTAGTCATTTGTCAGAGCTACAAGAAATGCTTATGAATGACAAGTTTTGCTGTGCAATGCTATAAGCCAGTTAGATCTACGAGATTACAATACATCGTTTGTTCGTTTACGAGAATAGTGATGAGCGTACCTACTCAAACATCAAGCTGCGACTTCATATAGCATACATTCGTATTTTATAGTTGCCACAGCATACATAGAAGCGTTATAGTATGGAATGTTTAGTATCATTGTCTTTAGCGTATGATTTAGTATGGATACGGTCTCGTACGGCCTTGAATTCCAAATGTGACGTGCTGTTAGGTACCCGGTAGTGGCCAAGTGCTATCTCTTCTTTTCTTGGGAAATTTGTTGAGTAATATCGTAAAGCAAAACAAGTTACTATAGGTCCCCGCACTAGTACTAGCCAGTATCGCGGGAGTTCAAGTAAAAACCTGCCTGGAAGGTACCTCCGCCTTACAGAAGATCGCAGCCAAATAACATTATTTGTTTCAAATAGTGTTATGTTCCTGCGGTGAGTAAGGTTGCCAGAGCTCTTTAGGGGGGACGAGGAGGGTCGGCAACGCGTGCGTGATGTCTCTGGTATTGCAAGCGCTCATAGGCTACGGTAATCACTTACCATCAGGTGGGCCGTAAGCTTGTATGCAACCTCTGCTGTTTAAAAAAAAAAAAAACGATTTCCACTAAACTTAACTTAATAAAAACAGTACAGGCCAAAACTATGGAGAAAATAAAACGGAAATAAAGAAACTTAGTGAATTAACATGTATCACATTAACATTTAGGGCCTGCCGATATGGTTGAGGTACCTACATCGCAAGCTCTCAAATGTCAAACTTAAAATTGACTTTAACCAGTACACGTAAAGATCATTTTGAAAAACATTTTAGATGAAATATCGCACGCCATTTGAACACTGTTTAACAGTTGTCCAATGATTAAAAAATACAAAGATACCTGTAAACGTGGGCGGGCGGATCGCTTGCGTATGTTACGCTATCCGAAAATGCTTCGATGACAGCCACAAAAGGGGGAATGCATGCGACAATATAACATAGATGTTTGTTCTGTGTCTGGGTGTTAAATATATATCTATTATGTATATCAGTCTCTGGTACCCATAGTACAGGCTATGCCTAGTTTGGGATCAGTTGACCGTGTGTGATATGTCCGGAATTAAAAAAAATAAAAATAAATATGAACGCGATCAAATGTTACTGCCGTTACATTCAGATCACGCGCTTCAAGATGTCATTGTTTCAGTTTAAATTCCACCGCTATGACGCGATGCAACGAGCGTTACTGCGAAACGATGTCATATGATGCGGTTCGTAGGAAGAAATCGAACGTTTATACTTGATTCTCCTCTTCCCTATAGTAACTTACAAAATAAACAGGCAAATTAGAATGTTAATACATTCTAATTTGCCTGAACTAATTCTAATTCTAATGAACTGAACGGTCTTGAGCCTTTTCCTTACTCGAACTTCTCGCAAGCTTCAAAATCCCATTGAACTATTGGGTGGAAGGCCTTCCTACGCCACCCGGTCCGTGGTCAAATAACTCAGTATGAAAACTTAATAAATAAAATAATTTCTGTTTGTTTCACACTACTACTAAAATTATTGTAGAAGATAACTAATCTAGTTACATATTTAATTTGAAATTCTTTGTTTAGTTGTTATTAATTAGTTATCGATAACCGGGTTTCTTCTGATAACAGCATGATATCGGAAGTTCCTTAAAGTCAAACTCAAAATTGACTTTAATTAGTAGATGTGAATATCATTTTAAAACGAATTTTAGGTGGCATATCGCACGCTATTTTTTACCTTTAATGCCAAAGAGACAGAGTTCTTGCCATTATGATTTCCCTCGAAAATCGGTGATTTAATCAACGTTTCACAGTAGCACTGCTGATCTTGTCATGCGCCCCGCGATCGGTTGCAAACGTTTTGGCAACGACACGTGTCGGTTTAGTTAACACTTTGATTATTTCCAAGGACTTCTTTTTAGCCATTTTGGAAAGGAGCATAGCTCTGCCCTTTTGTTTTCTTTTGAGTTTTCGTTGAGTTTTGGTGTGTAATCTCGGTGGTATTTTAACCATTAGAGCTTTGGATCTTAGCATTAGTGTAGGCAAATGGAACGGGAGTGTATTATCTGATTTTCTTATTTGACAAAATGCGGATTGAGGTTTTGAAGAGAACTGCAACAATTTTCTTCGGAATAAACTGTTAGTCCACGTCGCCTTTAGTTCTAATTCTAATTCTAATTCTAATCGGGGGTGGTTAGACCTGCACTGACTTCCCGCTGTGGGGTGTTTTGTGCATTGTCCCCCTATGCTAACCCTACCCCAGCCAGCCCAGCTCCTTAAAATAGCGAAGCAGGACTTTGGGTCGTTGGTAACATTCTCTCAGTATCCCTGTATGCAGCGGTGTCTGGGAGCCGCTTCCGATCACGGCCCGCAGACCCGATGTGGTCCTGGCCTCTTCCGTGGCTGCACAGTGCAAAATTACGTGCTCTACTGTTTCTTCTCCCTGTAGGCAGCCCCGACATAATCCGCTGTCAGTAGCCCCTGTCTTGTACAGGTGATGGTTTAATTCACAGTGACCTGTGATGATGCCCACCAGCATTCGCAGGTCCTCGCGTTTCATCTTTATTATGGTGTTGGTGGACTTCTTATCTGGGCCCGGGAGCATGACTTTCGCCTGCTTACAGTCCTTTCTGCTTTCCCAGAGCTTCTGGTGCTCTTTTTCAAAGTGTTCTCTCAGTCTGTTTTTGATTTCCGCCGATGGTGGATTTGATAGGCTCTTGTCCGCTTCTGTAGGAACAAGTTTTGCTCCCTCTTTTGCCAGGACGTCAGCCCTGTTGTTGCCCAGGTTTGTGCTATGACTCTTTGTCCATTTGATAAGCACTCTATGATTCACACTTAGTTGTTGGAGTGCATTATGACATTCGCCTTTAGTGTCGCCTTTAGTTACTAAGCACAGAATTTTTTATACTTGACATTTATAATTACTTGATATTAGCAATACATCAGAAGCCATAAAATGAAAAAAAAGAAGAAGAAGATTGTTTCCACGTCTTGCAAGCGACCAGAGTCTAAATATTATGTACATGGCAATGATTTTTATTGCGCTTCTTGTGATACTTGCCAAGTCTTCGAGCATTGTTTTGTATGTCTCAAGGATTTTAATGATATAAAAAAATCGTAATGATAATCTTTTTTATCAAGGGTACCTTCGAATATGTGTCACTTTGCCGCTTCTTTATCGTGTTTCTAACATAGGTACATACTACATCACGCCTGTTTCCCAGAGGCAGAGACCACGGCTTTCCACATGCCAAGATCCTAGCATACTTCTTTTGCTTCATTCACTCTCATCACATTCCACATACATGCTCGTCGATTTAGGGTACTCTTGACCTGGCGTGGCCGTCAAAAATGAATCGACTACCAAAAACACCGGACAATTTTAACGCGAGCTTTCAAGTTTCAAGACAACATAATCAAACAGTTACCACATTGTTCCGAACAATTGCCGAAAAGAACAATTCATTACGAAACAAATTATCAAGGTCGTAGGAAAACAAAACCGTGCATAATGCGTACTAGACCGGAACACTACGGCGCAGGAAGCTAAGGCGTTTTCACTCTCGAAGTCACACGCTCCGGGCGTGCCCAGCAGGGCGTGTAAACGCAGCCTTAGGTCAAAGTTGTAGATAGTGAACGTGGTTTTAATCTAGGGGAAATCGGATTATGGATGTCGTTGGGAGGATGTGAAAATTACATAAATAAGGATCTAAACGTTTTTGCTAATATATCCGTGCACAGCGTTACATTAAAGGCTTGTTTCCCAAGACCAGTAATCACACTGTATTAGAGATGCGACAAAGGTCAATTATTTATATCGCCTGGTGGTTAGACCCGTTTTGGGCTAGTCGGAAATACTTCTACAGTACCAGATTAAACCAGTACAGTCACAGATAGCGTCCTGTAAGTTTAAGTGAGTAAAAAGTTCACCCTTACGTTGTTTTAATCATCTAGAATATATAACATATGACCTTACTAAAGGCCCTAATACTTCACTCATAGCATAGGCTTAGGGCCTATGCTATGAATGAAGTCCCCCTTGGGCTCCATACAAGCATAAATTCAACTCATTCGATTTTATTTCAATAATAGTTTTGCCCATTCACAGCGTTTCGTGACTTTTATCATCGTGCGTGACTCGCATACTGAATAAGACGGTAATCGAGATTCAACAGCATTTTCATTAACTTTTATGTCATAAAATCTATGCCTGAGTCGAGATGCTGAAGGGCCTATTTATAGTGGCTTTACTCTAGTTCTGAAAAAGCGGACTTTCTTCCTTTGCGTGGACTCTACCTTTACAAGGTGGTACATAATATGTAAACTATATTGGGGCTAAACTATTCGCAATTAAATTTGTTCTTCGCTTTTGGGAATTCAACATTTATTAAAAAACAGTATGCGAAAAACTAGCTGTTTTAGGTAGAAATCTTGATATTGAACTTCCCGTGTGTTTATTAATTTGTCATAAACATGATAAAAAGACCTAAAACAGCTAACTTGAAGAAGTTCCCGTGTGTTTAATAATATAAACATGATAAAAAGACCAAAAAAACAGTTAACTCAAAGGAGTTCAAACCGGGGAATAATTATTTTTCGCTAATTTTCTTTCATCTTTTTGTTGATAAATAAATAAATCACCTTGTATATTGAGACCGTCTTAAAAACTTAATTCCTTATTAATCCCAAGTAAAGTCTCCGATATATATCTTAATCGCGTTAAATGGAGTATTAGACATATTCAATGGATTTAATAATCACTTACATTTATTTTCATTAAACCTAGATAGTTTTATTATATGATTTTGAAATTGTTTTCCAGCTATAATGAAATTAGTACGTTTTCTAAAAATTTATATACCAGAAGTTCTAATCGCTGTCTATCCAATAAATTATTTCGAAATCGAAAGAGCTCTTTTCGAGTTTCATCCGCTCTTTTCACCATCCGTTTTGAGTGGCAAAAATAGTTAAAATACCTCAGTTTTAGACTTTTTCCTTTGTGTATAAATGTCAAGTCGATATTTTTATGGAAAAGTTTCGTTTCTAAGAGAGAAAGAGTATACACAGAAAGATGGACAGCAAAATGACCATTTAAGGGTTCAATTTTTCCTAAAAAACTGCTGGTAAAATATCACCACAATAACCAAATCCTTTTCTTTCTTTCCAGTCATTCTTCGGGCGGTCATACAACAACCTTAACTCAATCTCAGAGTGCAAGAACAATGGAGAATGCGTCATCAACAAGAAGAACCGAACCGCCTGCAAGGCGTGTCGCCTCCGCAAATGCCTCATGGTTGGCATGAGCAAGTCCGGCTCCAGGTACGGACGGCGGTCCAACTGGTTCAAGATCCACTGCCTACTGCAAGAGCAGCAGCAAGCTGCCCAGTCCCGGTCGCCTCCGAGGATACCGCCTTCACCGCATCACATGGCACCACCGTTCCCTCCACATTTGTTCCCCGGCCTCGCCAGGCCGCGGACGAAAGAAGAACTAGCTCTGATGGGTTTGGACGAATACAAACCCTGCTCCGGATCTCCCGATTCACACCGCAGTGGATCCTCGCCGAAGCTAGACGAGAAGGCGAGAATAACCCAGGGCAGGCCGCCTGACAGACCGCTCACACCTCCCAGAGATACTTTCGTCCCACTACAGCTCGCCAACATCCACTCATCCTTGCCCCATTTCCCCCACTCGCCGTTCTTACCACCGCATCCGTTCAACCCCTTTGTGGCGAACCATCCGCTGCTGTTCCCACCTGGATTCCACCCGCTGTACTCCAGACATCTGTTAGATCACGCTGCGCTACGGCAAGTCGCGGAGAACAACAACGATGTGAGGATCGATGATCATAACACGGATAATTCCAAGCGGTTTTTCTTAGATGAAATCCTGAAGCAACAGCGATCGTCGCAGCCACCTACTCCTCAGGAGGATGTGATATCGGAGGCTGATTTTGTGCCGACTCCACCAGCGGAAAGGAGGACCTCTGAATCGCCATTGCAAGAGAACCCGATGGATTTATCGGTGAAGTCTGACGGTCGGTCCAGCTCCGCGCGGAGACGATCCGACGACAGTGAAGTCATTGTGCAGGACAACGATGACCCAGACTCCGCCAGTGCCGCGGGCTCCGCCAGCGAAGAAGAAGACGTCTCCTACTCTCAAATAAAGAGGATCAAACTCCATCCTCTAGACCTCACCACCAAAGTCTGACGTTACTAATGACGTCATGGACAGTATGTGTCAGTGAATGAATAAGGCCAGTATATCGGATTGTGATTTTTAATTAAGTAGAATCTCTAAAGACAGTGGGTTTGTTTGTGAATTGTTATCGCTTGAAAGAGTCTATCCAAATACGTAATTTAAGCGTCTAGTTAATAAATGTTAGGTCAGTGAGCCCGGTTGATGGTTGTGTATAAATCGAACTTGTAAATAAATAAATTATTGTGTAGAGTAAGAGCTAGGTTATATTTAGTAAGTGGTTTAAATTAATATATTTTTTTGAACGGAATCAGCCGGGTATAGCCACATTCCAATTAACGAAATAACATTTTATTTTTGTATAGTTCGATTATAATTTATTCAATTTAGAAGAATTTTTGATTGAATTGTTGTTTTGGGCAAAATGTTGACTTCGGGTGCATTGTGAAACATTGTTTTTTTATCTATAGTTTTCGTATTATTTCTTAACTATAAGCTTATTTTGTAATCGCAACCTTGACTGTGTAGTGTATGTATCATTCCTTTAATGTGATAAAGTTTATCATTTCCCTTACTTTTAAGACCCTAGGCCAAATTGTTATTTATATATTTTCCTCAATCATTAAAGGAAACTCATTAAAATATACTCGATTGTAAAAATAATTCCTACTTTGCTCAATATTACTTTAATATTGTATATGTACTCAGACATTTTATCAGTTTCCTTACTGTATACTCAGCTTAGCAATATTTCCCAATCACATACTCATTGTAATACTTTGTCAAACAACGATTTTTGTAAATAGTATAATAATGTAGATAGTGTTTTACAAAAAGAAGATGCGTTTGTAGAAAAAAATACATTCCAGATGACGTACAAAATAAATTGTTCGTGCACTCGATACATATTTTGTTTATTTTCATTCCCATATCTAAAATAAACTTTAGGTAGGTACTTATCTACTTATATTCACAGAGCTATGTTGGCCTAGTACGAGGTACCTCGACTTTTGATCCGATGGTCCTGGTTTCGAATCCCAGTCCAGCAACAATAGTTTTTTAACATTCTAAAAATAATACCCCAACAGTAACATACATAGTCCTGACCCCACATTAGGACTCCCTGTGTCGTGGGTATCAGAAACTACGAGTACATACCATGGTACAACAACAGCGAGACCCGGAACAAACATTTGCAGATCATGCAAACATTTGCCCCGCAGTGGGAATTGAACCCACCAGAGTCGTCAAAAAAAAGTAATTGTACGCTTAAAATATGAAGGGAAATTTAGGAAACCCGTGGATAAGTCAGCTCCTCATGTATTAACCATGTCTTTCCTGTGGATGAGGCCGACTAGGCTGAGGATATAGGTAGCTGGGCAAGCCTACTTAATCTAAACATGGCCCAGGCAATAAAAAGCGTCCTGTAGGTGAGTATAAAGTTCCACCTGTCGCTAAATAAATTATCTAAAATATTACTCGTTGAGGGAGGTCTATGTTCAGCAGTAGACTTTATCAGGATGATGGAACCCTTTTTCGCTGTTTTTCGGATAGAATACTAGCAACGGATCACGTTGTATATGTTTTCCAATATCTGCAGGCTACTTTTAAGTAGATACCTACCTTAATTCTTATTTATGTAGGTCTACCCCATAACCTTTTCCGACTGACGACACGAGGCAAGGTTTTCCAGATATTTTGAGGAGATCAAGTTCTTAAAGGTTAAAATATTTTCAGAGAGAAATAAGACAATTGAAAAACTATTTTGGGAAACAAATTCCGACGGTGTTACCGTCATCCGAAATTACAAGTAGCATAGGTCATTGCAACTTAAACTGACATAATATAAGTAGTAGGTGCACTGAACAATGAAATGTCAACCTCGGTGGCGCAGCGGGCGAGCGCCCGTCTGAGACGCTAGGAATGCAGGTTCGCTGCGGCACAAATGTTTGCATGATCTGCAAATATTTATTTTCTAGACTTCCCGCAACCTGCAAAATGTCGTCGGTCCATCGTGTGGGGGGCATTCCAACACTGCGTCGCCCGGTTCGTGGTCGCCATTCGAGAACCTTACGCCCCAAGCTGTTGTCTTAGATCAAGCTAAACAAGCGAGATTTGAAGATTAAACATAGACTCTATAAAGTTTATCGATAAACCCACGAGCGTAAAAGTGGGCTAAACTAGAATCATTACAGGCTCTGTCGGTTCTAATGTTGGCTTTAATAGTCGGTCGCTTGTGAGCGTCGCTCCTTGACCTGAAGACGAGCGGGCACATCTCCGCACCCTGACATACAGCCGCTGGAAGAGACGACTTCATCATCATCATAATCATCAGCCTGTAGAATTCTACTGCTTTGTGAGCGTCGCTCCTTGACCTGAAGACATACAGACACCCTGACATACAGCCGCTGGAAGAGACAAACTTCATCATCATAATGACTGGCCTCATAGCTCAGTTCGTAGTAACTCTGCTTTCTGCGCTAGAGGTCGTGGGTTCGATTCCCGCACTGGACAAACATTTGTGACAAACACAGATGTATGTTCTGTGTCTGGGTGTTAAATATATATCTATTATGTATCAGTCTCTTGTACCCATAGTACAGGCAATGCCTAGTTTGAGAACAGCTGACCGTGTGTGATATGTCCAAACAAAACTAGGGCCGCAGGTCAAGCTAGGAGTTTATAAGATTTACGCTTTATGTAAATGTTGTGTATGTTGGCCGTGGTAGCCCCGGCTGAAGAACAGGTGGAGGTGCCTAGGGAAAAAGCTAGAGGATAGGCAGCAGCGTCTCCTATTTTCGCAAAGCTCTAACTGCGCTCGTCAACCCGCTTGCCCAGCATGTTGTAGTTTTGTAAATCTATGGGGGGGGCCATGTTCAGCAGTCGTCTTCCTACGGCTGAAATGATGATGATGTTGACGCTTTATGTTATCAAGCCACATCCAGCACTCCAATGCTCGTAGACAAGTGCTAACTTGTGTAACAGCAGTAAAGTGCACAATAACCGTGCGTATAGGTCATCTCTCACTCTTCTGTACGTAATTAAAGCCTGAACGTATTAAGAGGGTGGACTGATAATTCGGTTAAAATTGTACTTGGATATTTTAAAAAAAGTAATAATTATCATCATCAGCCTGTAGAAGTCCACTACTGGACATAGGTCTCCAAAGAGTTTCATGACGAACGCTCTTGAGCCTTTTCCATCCGCCGACTTCCCGCAACTTTCACAATGTCGTCGCCCCATTCGTAGTCACCATACGAGAACCTTTAAAAATAATGTTTAAAAATTATAGGCACGCGCGCCGTGTTTAGTAGTTCCTAGTTGTTTTAGGCTTTGTCGCGAGGAACAGGCGTATCTTCACCTAGTTTCTAAGACATTTCAAAGTGATCCTAGTGATTTTATTGAAATATAAACAGGCCTCATAGCTAAGTTCGTAGTAACTC
Organism: Anticlea derivata; assembly: GCA_947579855.1. NCBI lineage: Eukaryota > Metazoa > Arthropoda > Insecta > Lepidoptera > Geometridae > Anticlea > Anticlea derivata. Next base: position 11,803,306 of record OX388270.1, read on the forward strand.
TGCCTTCTGCGCTAGAGGTCGTGGGTTCGATTCCCTCACTGGACAAACATTTGTGACTAACACAGATGTTTGTTCTGTGTCTTCTTCTTCTTCCTGCCCTTGTCCCGCATTATGTGGGGTCGGCACAACATGTTTTCTTCTTCCACTCTCTTCTGTTAGCCGTCATCTCCGCACTCACATCTTTCTTACTCATGTCATCTTTAATACAATCCATCCATCTTTTCTTCGGCCTTCCTCTAGTCTTATATCCATCCACATTCATACCTAACGCTCTTCTCGTTACATGACTGTCATCCCTCCTCATGACATGCCCATACCATGCTAACCTATTACTTCTCTACTTTTCCGTCACTGGCGCTACTTTCAAACTTCCTCTGATGTACTCATTTCTTATTTTGTCCATTCTTGTCACTCCACACATCCATCTCAACATTCGCATCTCTGCCGCATGCACTCTTCTTTCATCCGTCCCTTTGGTAGCCCAACACTCAGATCCATACATTACGACAGGCCTTATGATCGTCTTGTAAACTTTCCCCTTAAGTTTAAGGGGCATTTTTGGATCACACGTAGTTCCTGTGACCTGTCGCCATTTCATCCATCCCACATTTATTCTATTTTTCACGTCTCGGTCAATATCGCCATCGTTCTGTATGAGTGAACCGAGGTACCGAAAATCGGAGCAGACTGGAAGGGATACACCATCTAAGGCAATAGGGGTAAAACTAGATGTTTGTTCTGTGTCTGGGTGTTAAATATATATCTATTATGTATATCAGTCTCTGGTACCCTTAGTTCAGGCTATGCCTAGTTTGGGATCAGTTGACCGTGTGTGATATGTCCGGAATATTTATTTATTTATTTTATAAACGCCTTTTGACTTTTTATAACTTCTTATCTCGTGTTACCGGATTCTTTCTTGGTCCCCCGACCCCTGACCCAGTGAAGAGGAAGACTTCTTTCATAATGTTTTCGATTAATTAGTAGTTTTCAATATTACCAGAAACAATTCCTCACAATGACAGAAGGTTTATCCCGTCACATGTCAAATTAAAAGTATTTTATTGTTTCTCAAAATTATGGCTAACTTTTTGCACCAATATTATAACCGTACAAAGTGCGCTATGTTTTAAAAATAATGAGTGTACGAGATGCGCGTACGCAGCGGGGCGTTGATTTACCGCGACAATGTTCATAGATCACACTGTAGGTATTTATGCGTGTAAGTACCTCTGGACGCAACACAACTCACTTTGTAGATAGGGGAAAATAAACTCTATTTTGAAGCGATAGATTTCATTACACAGTGAGTTTTTATCCTAGGGCTGTATGTGACAGTACAGGACCTGTCAAAAGTCTTCTCGCTAATTTGAATTTTGTTTGGGATATTATAAGGTTGATTATGCTTTAAAGTTAAGTGTAAGTGCATCGGAAAATTAATGTGTAATATATTGTGTACTAACACGGTTTTTGGTACAAGAAGTCGTGTAGTGGTGCCACAAATCATTTCGCGAGCAGAAAAATGAATAGGCTTGTTTGACAAACATGATATATGGGGAACGGTTAAATAGTTGCTGGCAATACATTCAATCAAAAATAAAAACTTGTTACAAAAACTAGAAGCAATTTGTTTGTACAAGGTGATTAATAATATGTATAACATTCCGATAGGGGCTTATACTATAAAAAAATAAAGAATATTAGCGCAAAAAATAGCAATTTTTTTCATATTATTTGACTGGCCTCATAGCTCAGTTAGTTGTAACTCTGCCTTCTGCGCTAGAGGTCACGGGTTCGATCCCCGCACTGGACAAACATTTGTGTGATAAACACAGATGTTATTAGTCTCTGGTACCCATAGTACAGGCTATGCCTAGTTTGGGATCAGTTGACCGTATGAATATGTCCGGAATATTTCTATATTTATATTTGCCTATAAATTTCCTGGAAATTTTTCATACCAGCTGTTTTATAGTCTTTTTATCATCTTCATAACGTATTATGATCATCTATAAAAATGTTAGGTCTGGGAGTTTAGGAAAATGTAAAAAATCTAATCATCTGTTAGGTATTTCTTGACCTAAGCAATGTAGCTCAAACGTACTACTTGCTACTTGAAATAAGAAGCAAGCTATAATTATGTCGTTACACGTTTCACAGTAACAAGTTGTCAGCCATAACAACGTTAACACAAACACATCACGAATAATGACAATCATTACACAGATCTATAAAATTAAATCACTTTACACAAGTTGCGGCGAAGTGTAGACAATTTTATAACCCAATCTATCGCCACGGACATTCTGAATGAAAGCCCTGGTTTACTGAGAAGTCGTCACCGTTGTGATGGCGGGAATTTAACGGTCTCTATGTTTTTATTCTTCAGTTAAAAATATAATTGACTAGTTAGAATCCCCACGATTTCGTTCACTAGATGCTATTTTTATACAGACTGTTCTATAAAGTGTGTCTCTTCTATAAGTGACCAAATCGGTGACGTTTTGGAAAAAGGCCAGGTCAAGAGTACCCTAAACCGACGAGCATGTATGAGGAATGTGATGAGAGTGAATGAAGCAAAAAAGGTATGTCAGGATCGTAGCAAGTGGAAAGCCATGGTCTCTGCCTACCCCTCTGGGAAATAGGCGTCATTTTATGTATGTATGTCTTTTATAAGGGTAAACTAAGAAAGGAATTCCCAAAACTTCAAATACCGCTGCACCCCCTTAGCGGTTGACTTTTGATTGAATTGGGGAATTTCTTTCCCACTTTCGGAAGTGCACCCTTATATCCTAGGACTTCCGGTATAGGCTCTGTCATTCAGGAACTTAAGTTCTATATCTATAATACTAACTTCCACCCACGGCTTCGCTTGCAGGTACCCGTGCAGAAACTAGCTTATGCCAATCTCCAGGTCCTTAACTATACCTATGCATGAAAAAAAAACATCGTTTCAATGCTGCGTGAATGAAGGACAAACCAACAAACAAACACACTTTCGCAATTACAATATTAGTTAGGATTAGGATCGATGATTTTTGAAAACCATATCTTTGCTATTTTACGGGCGTGATTAGATGGTACCCGTTTCTAAGAAACGAAAGCCTTAGATTTCTGATAAACATGAAAGTTTGACTTGAAATTTTAATATTACTAGACGAATAATTTACGTAGATAACAGTTTCCTCAATTATTGAGGTATTTTTATACAGTAACGATTTTTCAAAATTACCTACCTCTGTAACAACAACTTTAAACACTTCTTCTACAGACGAGTCATTATTCTTTCGTCTAGAATTACTACTGTTTTTCTATATTGGTCTAGTAAGCGAAACTGATTAACCTCTTCACAAATTGGTGACATTTTTGATGATTATATATATCGTATATGTTATCTAAAATTTTAAATTGTTATTATTAGCAATTAATTTTTGTCATGATTCATAATATTATTATTTTCCTATTGTGTACTAATACAATATTTTCAACTTGTTTTTAAGTTATTAACGTTCTATGGATTTTAATTATCTGAAATAAATAAATAAATTAAATTTTACTTTACTGAGGCAAACAGGCTTACGGCCCACCTAATGGTAAGCGTTTACCGTCGCCTTTTGACATCTGCAACACCTGGAGCATTGCTAATGCGTTGCCTGCCCTGGAGAAATCTTTTAGTATTTTTCTTAAAGCTCTTCATGTTGTAGGTTAGTGGAAGGAAGTTCATTCCACAACTTGCACGTATGGGGAAGAAAGGATCTCGTAAAGCGAGTGGGCGAGATACCCACTAATGTGAATTTGTTTTACTTTTTAAGTCGGTCATGTGCGATAAGGACTCACGCCCTGAGGCTTCCGTACACACGTAACACGGGGTCGGACAATCAAGATCTCAAGTGTACGAAGTGGAATGAGTCTAGGTAGGAACATAACTGAGCAAGCGGGCGAAGATGCGGGTTAGTTTTATTAGATAGTCTCAGAGTATTTTCGAAAAAACTGTTGCAGAGGACCCAACTTTAAAAAATAAATCTATCGAGAAAAGTTTTACCAATCGCGTTTCTGTCTTGGATTTACGTAAATAAAATACTCAAGTTATCTTTGTCATAAATATCAAAACTGTGCGTTTTGGGGTTATTGAGAAAAAACAATTCAAAAATCATAAAATAATTAAACCCTCACCTTAACTCATACCTATGACTCATAATCGTAGATATTTAGATTTGTATATAAAGGGAAGTATCGCTTACTAATGAAACACTAAAGTTGTATTGATTAAGTTCATATTAAATTACTAATTAGTTTAGTTTTACTAACATTTAATGGCCTGTAATTAAATCGTGAATAAAACCTATATTCAAATTCAAATTTTTTGAAAAGGTTGCCGGAGCTCTTTAAGAAATTAACAAATTTTTAAGTTCTAGGACATGCCGCCGGTGTCCTCACAATGTTGTCCTTCACAGTTTGAGAGCACTTTATTAGTATACCGCACATACATTTTCCGAATGAAAAATCCATTGGTGCACGACCGGTATTCAAACCCACGACCTGTGGATCGGAAGGGCCACTACCACCACTACACCAGCTCCTGCCTGCTCTCACGTTACCCAGTAGCATACACCGATCAGAAGATGCAACAATCGAAACAGTGTAACTCACGATTTTGACAAGCACAAACATATCGCGCAAGCCCATCCGCGTGCAACGGCATAACTCAGATTCGCCAGTTCTTCGTAGGTTTCATTGTATTTACGGAAACATTATACCTGCGTACAGGCGTACAGGCTTTTACCGGTACGCAATCGTGACAGAATTTTATCATAATTTCAGACGAAGTAAGGCCTGAGATGCCATCGCCAGCCCGAAAGAGGAAAAAAAAGTTATATATTTTTTTTCAATGTTTTCCCTCTCGGTCAGGCTGTGGCATCTTAGGCCGTAAAGCCAAGTCTTATGTGTATTTTTTGTAAATCTTTATTTCATCATTTTATCTTTTAGACATGGTCATGTCGCCATCTAGTTCAGTTTAATTAAAACTTTAAGGGTGTTAAAAATTTTTTTTTTTAAACAGGTAACCTGCTTGATGTTTGAGTGCGCTATTATTGTATTCAATGGAGACACAGGTCGTGGGTTCATCATAGCAGATGTGTTTTAATGACTTATTCATGATTTACCTTGTGCCTTCGTGAGCCACTCTTGCGCCTCCTATAAATTATAAGGTCACTTCGCAGTTATTATTTCTATATGAATTTAAGTTAGGAATGGAATAACGTAATATTGTGTTTATAAGAATACTATTGAAAGACCCCGCGACTTTGTTCTCGTTTTTTTCCGAAAAAAAACGTAACGTAACGTTTGTATGGGAAAAAATATTCTTATAAACAAGGCACAACATAAAGAGACAAAGGATAGTCTGTGTTCTTCTCCAGGATATATAATAATCTATCTTCTTGCCAAATTTCATTTGGATCAGTTCATTCGTGATGTCTGTTGTTAAGGTTCTCGAATGGCGACCACGAACCGAAAGACGCAGTTTTGGACGGAACGACGACATTTTGAAGGATGTGGGAAGGCGGTGGATAGAAAAGGCTCAATACCGTTTGTCGTGGAACTCTTAAGTGGAGGCCTATGTCCAGCAGTGGCCTTCTTCAGGCTAATGATGATGATAAAAATTTTCTTAGGGTAGGTATAAAGTCTTCCCACTTTAGTTCCTTACATGGTACCTATTTATAGGGTCGGGCGTGACACTGAATAGTTGTTGTACAAATATGGCATGGAAGCATTCTAAATGGCGATAACTTTTATGTTCGGCAAAAACTTTTAAAGCGTGGCAATAGCAGCCCGAAAGCGTATTCATAAAAACGAATAACAATAAAAAATAAATTTACCGTATCGCTTCATAAATCATTTATAACAAGAAAACTGATTTACATAATTATTAAAATATGACATAGGCATTTTTACTTTAAGGTCAACAATATTCACCAATTAAAAACCGTCTACAATAAATTTGAATATCGAACCATACTTTTATGGAAAATGGTCAATCAAAGATTGAATCTAGTGTAATAAAATAATCCGTGAATACTTCCTAGGTCGTCAATACAGGGTGTCAAAAGATAACTCCCAAAAACTGAAGTTGGCTCACAGTTTTTGCTCGTTAAACAGGCGCATATTCAACGACGTTTCAAAACAATCCATGCGATTCCAATGAATAACGAAGTTTGAAAGGTTCGTTCATGCTTTCAGTAGAAATCGTTTTCAGTATCTCTCCATGGTGTTATAAAATACCAGCGTATAGCAGGATGACCAAGAAAGAATCAGTGTCACGACAAGAAGAAGAAGAGTTATAGTAAGTAGCGTTCCTAAAAAATTCGAAGACATGTGACATGTGCACGAAAGGAGCCTCTAAGAGGCGCACTTTAATCATTTCACTACACTGATTCTTTCATCGACGGTTATAGGCCCTTTTCAGGGCCACCATACCTCAACCTGGTCACTGATCAAAGACAGGATGACCAAGAAAAAACCAGTGACACGACAAGAAGAAGAAGTAGCGTTCCTAAGCGTTTTATTCCTAAGAGTGACGAACGTTTTTGCCGTGAACGAACGACCGTTCATATTTTATTATTATATTCCTGTTGACTATTTAATTCTTACTGTGCTTATTCTTAATTTTAGCTAATATATTGAAAGCCGTTTGAGCACAGCTTAACATGATGGATCTAGGTAGAGATACACAAGACCATAAATAATTAATCCCGTAACCTCTCACCTCTCATCGGGATTACAAAACGTTAATTCAAATCAAACAGAAAAATGGGCGCACATCAACCTCAATCACGCAAGAGACCACCTACGTCAGATGATACATACAAATATAAACATGTGTAGAACAGTCTGTCTGTCTTTCTATTTGGAATTGCATGGAGCGATGTGATCGGTGTGAAAGTGCGCGCGGGCGCATTGTCACCCCTTTGTTTCTTTTTCAGAAAAATGCAGCGTAGGACTGTCCCCCATTATATGAAAAGACGACCTAATAAAGATGACTGGGGTGCAGGCACGAGATCGGTGGCTATGGAAATCTATGAGATTTCTCCAGGGCAGACAACGCATTAGCAATGCTCCAGGTGTTGCAGATGTGAATTGGCGACGGTAACCGCTTACCATCAGGTGGGCTGTAAGCCTGTTTGCCGTATAACATCACTAGATTGCGCCCGTGGCTTCGCTCGCGTGATACTAGTTAGCAGTTATAATAGTCATTAATTGATAAAAAAATTACAGATCAATAAGATAAAAGTAGCTTATATGCTACTCTAGGTAAAGAACTCTTATGTATTTCAAGTTTCATCGAAACCGTTACGTCGTTATTGAACCACAAACATCTAAACATCCAAACAGCCACACAAACTTTTGTAGCTTTTATAATATTAGTAGGATCATGAGGCCCCCTGACCTACGAGTAGGCCTAGGTTGGACCATAACCCAGCACGCTGGTCAAGAGCGACTTTTTTTTTTTTTTTATACTACTGAAGTGGCAAAGCTTACGGCCCACTTGTTGGTAAGCGGTTACCGTAGCCTATGAGCGCTTGCAATACCAGAGGCATCACGCACGCGTTGCCGACCCCGAACCCCCTCCCCTTAAAGAGCTCTGGCAACGTTACTCATCGCAGGAACACAACACTATTTGAAACAAATAATGTTATTTGGCTGCGATCTTTTGTAGGGCAGAGGTACCTCCCAGGCGGGCTGCTCCAATTCAGAACGAGAAAATCTCGCTGTGCCCTACCTCCTAAAACCTTTGAATATTGCGGGCATTGTCTGTCAGAATGTCTTGGAGATTTCGTAGTAGAAGCATTTTTAGGCCGCTTTTGGCCTCCGCCGTAAAGGTTAATGGACACGAGCCCTACACAAACAGTTTACGGCGAGTGATCGAATCACTAACTATCTAATTGGCAAGTCGCTACGGTACTGTGGGCTGACTTCATTAGACACTGTGCTACAAAAGCAGAACAAGTTAAATTCTGCTTAGAAGATACCTAGCTTGTTGCTCGCTTGCTTGCTTGCCATGTCACTGATTCTTTCTTGGTCATCCTGTATTAGGTCAGTGAGCAGGTTGATGTATGGTGCCCTTGAAAAGGGCATATACGGTGTCGGTAAAAGAATCAGTGTAGTGAAAGGATCAAACTCCTCCCTCTTTTGGGCTTGTGTTACAAAGCTGTATCTTGTCTTATGTAGTATTCTAGTAGGTACTCAGATCTGCGAGGTATAGAGCGTAACTCAAGCATTGACATCAAGCCGTGTTCAAACGGCTTGCGATATGTCATTTAATATTTATGTTTACAATAAATTTCAAAATTATCATACCGGTGAAATTCAATTTAAGTTTGACTTATTTTCGGGCGTCCGATTTAGCGCAACGATATCGCAGCTCTAAAATTCAAACTAGACTTTATTTATTCTGGAGCCATAAGGACCATTTTCAAATATATTTAAGACGATGTGTCATCGCACGCTGTTTGAACACGGCTTTTTAGAGCATCAGATGGGACTTTTTATTCGCTAAAAGTAATTCATGCAGAGCGTTCCAACCATTTCATAAGACAATCCACTGTCAACTAATATCAACGATATCAAATATTCCATTACTACCTCCACATTCCATCGGGTCCATTTGTTACCGCACTAAACCCATAATTACACGCGCGACGACCGCGCTAACGATTCACATTAAAAAGCAGAAAACAAATGAAGAAGAGATGTTATCGAGAAGTTTGTGGTGAGCTACACCAGGCAGCGTGGCACCGCACTTGACCGTGCCTGTTGCCGCCGAGTTTGTTGCCTGATTCTTCTAGGCTTGGTCGCGAGGAACAGGCATAGCTTCACCTAGTTTCTAAGACGTTTCAAAGTGATCGTAGTTTTTTTTTTTTTTTTTTTATGTCATACGGAGGCAAATAGGCTTACGGCCCTCCTGATGGTAAGTGGTTACCGTCGCCTATTGACATCAGCAACACCTGGAGCATTGCTAATGCGTTGCCTGCCGAACCCCTCCCCCCCCCCTAAAGAGCTCTGGCAACCTTACTCACCGCAGGAACACAACACTATTTGAAACAAATAATGTTATTTGGCTGCGATCTTCTGTAAGGCGGAGGTACCTCCCCAGGCGGGCTGCTCCAATTTAGAGCGAGAAAATCTCGCTGTGCCCTACCTCCTCCTGATGATCTTCAGTGATTTTATTGAAATTAACGCCTTTTGACTTTGACTTTGAACGTCATCCTCAGAGGCCGTCGCTGGATAAAATCTTATTGCTAGCATTATGGCATGAGTGAGATGAGTAAGTATGTGCTTTTCTCTCATGAATTTTTTAGGTTCATTTTTGTACTCGTGTTATTGGTTGTTTCATAGTCAACCTGCATTCGATCAAAGACCAGATTGAGGGTTTGTCTTCTTCTTTTCGTGTCTGGTTATCCTGTTAGGTCAGTGCCCAGGTTGAGATTAGGTCGCCCTGAAAGGGGCCTATGACAGTCGGTGAATGAATCGGTGTAGTGAAAGGATTAAAGTGTCACATATCTTCGACTGTTTGTGAAAGAACCTGTGTAATTAATAGATTAGAATGCGCCCCATCAAACTTCCTTTTCGCACAATTTACACAAAACAACGTCATTGGTAGAGGTAGGATAACGATTAATAAGCTTCACTCCGCGATAATTTTCATACTTTGGGCAAAATTATCCCGTATTAACAAAAACACTATGTTTGAGATGACAGCCTTAAAGTGCGGCTCATCGCTGCCATGTGTAGCCGAGCCAAGCCTCCCCGTGGCGAGCCGGGACGTGTGTAACTGGCCTATTAACTAAGATTCCTATGGGTGAACTTGTTCGTAAGGTGTAGGATGCACGGGATATGAAAAATCAGTAGAGAGCACTGGTCGAGTGGTGGGAATGACGCCTTCCGATCCACAGGTCGTGGGTTCGAATCCTGGTCGTGTACCAATGGATTTTCCATTTATGTGAACGTTGAATGTTGAACTAAAACTTGGGAAACATGCATGTTCTAGAACCTAGACATTTGAAGACATGTGACATGTGCACGGAAGGAGCATCTAAGAGGCGCACTTGAATCCTTTCACTACACTTATTCTTTCACCGACGGCTATAGGCCTTTTTCAGAGCCCCCATACTTCAACCTGGTCACAGACTAATATAGAATGACCAAGAAAGAATTAGTGACACAACAAGCAAGCACAGGCTGACCACGTCAGGAAGTATGCTTGTTTATCTCCAATTGCATAAAAAAACGTCAAGTCTGACGTCAGGAATCCTTGCTACAAGTACCGGTGCTCAGGACCTTAGTTGTACAAAGTTCAAATTAATTATTCAAATCAGAATCACTACGAAATCCGTAGCGTTTGTAAATGAGGATGGCGTGTTATCTGTCAGTTCGTCACTTAGGTCGTTTGGGTCGTTCAAAAATAAAGACGGTCAAGTGCGAGAACTCGCGCCCTGAGGCTTCCGTACCATTGGTCGTGGGTTCGAATCCCGGTCGTTCACCAATGGATTTACCAGTCAGAAAATCCTACCTACTTACTGCGTTGTGGGTCAAATAAACAGATTTTCTTTCTTTCTTTCTGCAAGAACTTTGATTTTTATACGGCCCAATAAGCCTTTAAAGGTGGTAGGTATGAATTTCAAGTTGATACCTTTAGCCGTTTCTGAGACCCTTTTTCTCTTGACAGACGGACAGACAGAGAGACGGACAACAAAGTGATCCTCTAAGGCTCGTATTCAGAGACAAGACTCAAGCATTTATCTGTACTTAAATCTCGATTTGAGGCGAGATTTTAATTCTTGGACAGTATTTAAGTATAGATTCAATGATCACAGTTCACCTGAGTAAATGCATATTCTAAAGTCAATCAGACGAAATCGGTGCTTGAGTTTAGATTTGATTTGACATAAATCAAATTACATTTTCGTTCCGTTACACGTACTTTGATGCATGTTTATACTTCACTTTATTGTTCTATTCTATTTCCACTCTGGCTGTTTGAATTTCTGCGTAAAATGGATCGAAAATTATAAACAAATCAAAATGTAAACGAGAACATTTGAGTACAGATTTGAGACTCGATTCAGCTGAGAGTAGTTTAAGTACCGTTCTTGAATAAAAGCTATGTTTGAGAAGAGATTCAATACTTAAGTAGAGTTCAGCTGATCTGTGATTAAATCTATGCTTGAGTCGTGTCTCTGAATACGAGCCTAAGGGTTCCGTTTTTCCAAATGAGGTACGGAACCCTAAAAACGACCTAAAGTCAACGGTAACACTTCATTCTATCGAGTCACTACATCACAGTTATCCGAGTATCGAATTTATAGTGTTTTTATTCATGAGATATGTCGATTGAGCTGTAAGGGTCACGTGGGAGCGAAACGATATAGATTATCTTAGAATTTGTGGGATTAAATTAAATTAGGCTATAATTAGGAAGAAAGACAGGCCGTGGTGGCCCCGGCTGAAGAATAGGCCCCTCCATATCTACCTATCCGCGGATGTCGTAAGAGGCGACTAAGGGAAAAAAGCTAGGGGATAGGCAGCAGCGTCCCTCATTTTAACAACGATAGCTCTAACTGCGCTCGCCAACCCGCATGCCCATCGTGGTGAGTATGGGCAAATCCCCCACATGATAAGGAATTTGCTCTGTCTGTGGGGGAGGCCATGTTCAGAAGTGGACTTAGTACGGCTGAAATGATAGGAAGAAAATATCACAGACTGACTGAGTCACTTTCTAACGGTACACTATAAAGTTTCAGGTGAAAAAATCAGGCCGTGAAAGCTGAAACAGACCTCTTGGTTGATTATCACTGAATATAATGATGGATTTTAACTTTTTAGGTCCTTGTCAGCATCATGGTGGCTCTACAAAAATATTATTTCAATTATAGGATTCATATTTCATATTATAGTAGTAGTTACTGAAATATTTCAATAATATTTATTTCAACTCACTACCGCTAAATGTAGTCATGTGCCAAATATAAAACGTATTGGCCCTAAAAGTTAAAATACTAGATTTAAAATTCTATTGTGTCATCGTGGAAGTCTTTGGGGGAGGACTATCCAGCAGTAGACTTCTACAGGCTGATGATGATGATGATGAAATGTGAAATGAAATGAAATAAATTTATTTTGACAAACACAGACAGAAGACACAAAAAACAATAGAATAAAGGTTAACGATAGGGAGATAGGTAGACATAACACAGATAACATACAGTACAAACAACAACACAAAATAGGTATCTATGTCATTTACAATATTTAAGTGCTAATTATTCTCCCGTGTGTGTGAGTCAAAACAGGCATGGTCTCAGCATAATGCCGCTACACATTAGGATAACATGCAGCGGCGCTGGTTTTCAGACCAAACCTGACGGGTGACCTCACGAACCAACCAAAAATGTGAGATCAAAGCTCTTGCATAATCACCCCAAATACCTGATATATTTGCCATTCATTCAAAACCCCTGCGACAATTTGCCTTATCATTATAAAATTGACAATTTCATGAAGGTTGGGAAGAATTTGGGGCAAATTACTAGTATCAATAAACCAACAAGTATTTATCCCAAGCTCTTTATTAAATCAATATTAATGTAAGCTACGGTAACGGACGGTTTCGGCAATCGGTCTGTCTGTCTGTACGTAATAAATTAAGTGAATACTCAAGAGCAGGGTATCGTCGCCCAATTAGTACAAAATAAGTTGCGCGAGCGCCGAGACAAATGACGGCGATATCTCACACGAAAACGAGATCAGTGCACAGGCTGTTCAAAATAATTAAAAAATTTAAACTAATACAGGCAAACTTCTTCTTGTGTCACTGTTTTTTTCTTGGACATCCTGCATGAGGTCCTTTACCAGTGTGACCCTGAAAAGAGTCTATGACCGTCGGTGATCTTTCACTGACGGTCATAGGCTCTTTTCAGGGTCGTTTTTTCATGTCACTACACTGATAAGAAGAATTAAAGTGCGCCTCTTAGAGGCTCCTTTGCACGATAGCCAAACTGAAAAGCAACGAGCTTTTTTGTTCAAATTACATTGGACTTCCCGCTGAACAACTACACCGGCTAGTACTGTTGCCGATATTAGGAAACAGATTAGTAAGCTTAGCCAGGTTTATCCATCTGAGGATATTTCTTGTTCTCATCTGGAATCTTCTGAAGATATAAGCGGAGTTCTAGAACTGTTAGACAAAGTTAAGACTGTGGTAGTATCCGAGATAAAGGATAAGAATGTGTCAGTTCGTACGGAGAATTTACTTCACCATCTGTACCACAGGCTCAATAGAATCTGCGTAGATGATAAAGAGGATTTCGTTGAGGAACATTTGGAATTAGCATGAGGGGTACAGAAAAATCCTCTATCATCATCAGCCTGATAAAGTCTACTGCTGAACATTAAACCTTGAACCATCTCCATCCACCAACATCCCGCAACCTTCACAATGTTGTCGGTCCATCGGGAGCCTTCCGACACGGCGTTGTCGCCCGGTTCGTGGTCGCCATTAGAAAATCTTTTTTCCCAACGGTGGTTTTTTCTGCCAGCTATATGGCCAACCCACTGCCACTTCAATTGGCTAATGAAGAAAGATTATAAGGCGATTATCATTTAAAAATATCATCATGTGTTTCAAATCCTGTTGTGAGTCAGGTTGCAAGAGCTCTTTAATGGAGCGCTGTGGCTCTTTAGGTGGGCGCTTCGGGGTCGGCAACGTGAGGCCCCTGGTATTGCAAGCGTCTATAGGCTACGGTAACTACTAACCAACAGGTGGACCGTAGGCATGGTTGTCATCTTAGTTGTATAAAAAAACAGTTCATGAAAGAGTTCATTGCGTCATTTTTGAATTTACCAAGTACCTATAGTTAACAAAGTCAACGAACCAAGGTCACCGACATAGCTCTCAGAATAAGCAAGTTGAAGTGGCAGTGGGCAGGCCATATAGCTCGCAGAACCGATAACCGTTGGGAAGTAATGGTTCTCGAATGGCGACCGCGAACCGGGTGACGCAGTTTTGGAAGGCTCCCCACCCGATGACATTGTGAAGGTTGCGGGAAGTCGGTGGATGGAAAAGGCTCAAGACCGTTCGTCATGGAACTCTTTGGGAGAGGCCTATGCCCTGCAGTGGACTTACAGGTTGTTGATGATGATGATGATGAGTAAACAAAGTAACACCTTGTAGCGGCTTACCACACTCACATCTACATAGGAACAGGTGATATATCTGCGCCGGCGCATTATTGGTCTGTTAATGGCGCGGGGCGACCTCTGACCAGCGCGTCACGTAACATGCGAGGTAATTATTATCCAAATTGCGAGGGAATTAATGCACGACGATCTATAGCTAGAAACATTCTTGTTGATCGAGGGAGGGCAGATCTATCAAACAATACAAATACAAATGTTTTATTTCTTTAACTTAAGTAACATGGTTTTAACTGTAGTTGATACCTCCTTTTAAGTATAAAAATACCTGTATTAGGAGATATCGCTCTTCCATATCGTAGTTATAGGCTCGTATTCAGAGACAAGACTCAAGCATTGATCTGTACTTAAATCTCGATTTGAGTCGAGATTCTAATTCTTGAACAGTACTTATGTATAGATTCAATGATCACAGTTCACCTGAGTAAATGCTTATTCTGAAACGTCAATCAGACGAAATCGGTGCTTGAGTTTAGATTTGATTAGACATTAATCAAATGACATTTTCGTTCCGTTACACGTACTTTGATGCATATTTATACTTCACTTTATAGTTATGTTCTATTTCCACCATGGCTGTTTGAATTTCTGCGTAAAACGGATCGAAAATTATAATTAAATCAAAATGTAAACGAGAACATTTGAGTACAGATTTGAGACTCGATTCAGCGGAGAGTAGTTTAAGTACCGTTCTTGAATAAAAGTTATGTTTGAGAAGAGATTCAATACTTAAATAGAGTTCAGCAGATCTGTGATTAAATCTATGCTTGAGTCGTGTCTCTGAATACGAGCCTAAGAATAACTTAGAGGAAATACTAAAACATTTAAACATTTACAAATGAACTGGCCTCATAGCTCAGTTGGTAGTAACTCTGCCTTCTGCGCTAGAGGTCGCGGGTTCGATTCCCGCACTGGACAAACATTTGTGACTAACACAGATGTTTGTTCTGTGTCTGGGTGTTAAATATATATCTATTATGTATATCAGTCTCTGGTACCCATAGTACAGGCTATGCCTAGTTTGGGATCAGTTGACAATGTGTAATATGTCCGGAATATTTATTTATTTATTTATTTAAACATTTACAAATGAGGTAAACACTATAGTTTTGTTGTACCTATGTGAGTATTAATCAACTTGGGCGAATCGTCGTTGTATGTTTGTTTGTTCGAGCAAACACATACATTCACATATGTATAAGCTCTTATTTATTAGAGACTATAATTGGTTTTTTTTTCTTTTGAGCCGCACCTAGTTCGATCGGCAACACACTGAAGCTCTTCATTCTTTTTACTTTTTTTTTTAGCTTCTACCCGCGGCTTTGCTCGCGTGGTAGGTACCTACATAAAAATTAGCCTATATGCTATTCTAGGTAAATAACTTTATCTATTCCAAGTTTCAACGAAATCGGTTCAACCGTTACGGCGTGATTGAATAACAAATATCCAAACATCTAAACATATTCACAAACTTTCGCATTTATAATATTAGTATAGTATTATTAGTATTAGTATAGTATTAGTATAGTATTAGTATAGTATTAGTATAGTATTAGTATAGTATTAGTATAGTATTAGTATAGTATAGTATTAGTATAATATAGTATTAGTATAGTATTAGTATAGTATTAGTATAGTATTAGTATAGTATTAGTATAGTATTAGTTTAGTATTAGTATAGTATTAGTATAGTATTAGTATAGTATTAGTATAGTATTAGTATAGTATTAGTATAGTATTAGTATAGTATTAGTATAGTATTAGTATAGTATTAGTATAGTATTAGTATAGTATTAGTATAGTATTAGTATAGTATTAGTATAGTATTAGTATAGTATTAGTATAGTATTAGTAAAGTATTAGTATAGTATTAGTATAGTATTCGTATAGTATTAGTATAGTATTAGTATAGTATTAGTATAGTATTAGTATAGTATTAGTATAGTATTAGTATAGTATTAGTATAGTATTAGTATAGTATTAGTATAGTATTAGTATAGTATTAGTATAGTATTAGTATAGTATTAGTATAGTATAGTATTAGTATAGTATTATTAGTATTAGTATAGTATTCCATTTTGTGAAAAAGGATCATCGAAAAAAATTATAGGCACGCGCGCCGTGTTTGTTGCCTGATTCTTCTAGGCTTGGTCGCGAGGAACAGGCATAGCTTCACCTAGTTTCTAAGACGTTTCAAAGTGATCCTAGTGATTTTATTGAAATAAACACCTTTTGACTTTGACTTTGACAAAAATAATAATGCCGACTGGGAGCTTAACTGGCTATACCATATCGGTGCGAAGCAGGGGCGGGTCCAACTTACATCTCTAGGCTATAGATAGATAGATATCTCTTTATTGATTACCACACAAGATATATTTTTTAAGAAACATGACACTCTAACGGTTATACAATGGGCGGCCTTATCTCTGAAAGTGATATCTTAGGAACCTTTAGATCAGATCCTTGAAGATGTCTGAGAGGTTAGCCAGAGGCACGTCCGAACATAATGCACATGCCCACACTTTCCAGTAGTGAGTATTCCATTCGTGACAGGTCGCAAGCCCATCTCCGCTACAATAAACTAAGGCGGCTAACAACCGTTGTTCCAGCTCTTTTATGTCCAGCTGTGGGCGTCAGCAGAGAATAATAACTAGCTGATTTAAAAGGTACCATCCAATTATAAGTTAGCCATATTTAAGAACCACACTTACGTCGAGCTGGTAAAACAAGTTACTTAAAACCAAACCATAATTTACTAACAGTCGTAAATGTAAACACTGTGTTTATCCTGATTACTTCACTAAAACTAAACTATGCTATCCTATTAACAGAGCCGAAGTCAGGAAGGGTGCAAAAAAAAACATGTCTGAACTACGTAATGTAGTAGTAAACTAGTCACACTAAAGACCCTTCATCAGACGCCTTCATCGGATCTTGGATATAATAGTACATTATGGTATAAGTGTGTAATGTTGGTGATTGCCGCCGAGGCGTCATTGAGCCAAGGTGGTCTTAAGATATCCGAGGACGGTAATCATCAATAGCCACGTGTATCATACGACGTTTTTCAACACACTTGAGAATAAAATAATACTAAAAATAACTGTAAAAACGAATTGTGAATTGTGAATCTTTTTTGTACCGAAAGCAACTCAACCAATAAAATAAAATAACTCACGTTTGTGAATAATAGCAATGAAAACGTCACAGTTCGATTACAGGTATCATTATGTGCCTAATTGCGGTGAAATTAGAGCCACTTTATGTGCAAGTGTGTTGAAAAATATATTACTTATCCTGGTTATGGATTATCCAATCGGAACATATCATTTCCAGGAGCTGAACCAACGAACCTTAACGTTTGTTACTCATCATCATCATCATCTTCCTGTTTTTATCCCACATCATTTGGGACTATTGTGTACACCTAATAAAAAAAAATAGGCTTACGACTTTTATCCCCAAGAATGGTAGACATCCCCTCAGATCTCCAGGGGAAATGATTCTTGAAGAGGGGTAGTCAGAGGCATTTCCGCACATTTTTGCACATATGCCGCATTAATATTACTTACTTACTGTGTCTTCCTCGCTATGTTTTTCTGCACCGTTTTTAAGAAAGTGTTAATGCGCACTTGCTTGCTTGTCTTTCACTGATTCTTTCTTGTTCACCTGTATTAGGTCAGTTAGCGGGTTGAGGAATGGTGGCCCTGTAAAGCGCCTATGACCGTCAGTGAAAGAATCAGTGTAGTGAAAGGATAAATGCGCACTTAAATTAGTGGAACAGAAAAACTCATTGGTTCACTTCCGGGTTCACCCACGGATCGAAAGTCGGGGAACTGAGAAATTTAAATAGCTAAGGGATTTCTACCACTCTTTAAAATTACAGTCGTGAGCGTATTCCTATGCTCTATTTGAAATTCATCAAAACATAGAACCCCTGATGAGCAGGCCTAGCTACACCCCTGCCCCTAACTATGCTATTAAGGCTCTTAGCGCTGAGGTGCGCCATTACGCTTAGTGTGATCCTACCTTATTTGGCACACAATTTAGCTCTGAGCTTTATGGACAGAATGTCAACGAGGGCTGAAATCGGTCCATTGCAATTTTGGATCGATGTTAAGGAATAAAAGAATCGAAGTAGCGATAAAAGAAAATGACTGGCCTCATAGCTCAGTTGGTAGTAACTCTGCCTTCTTTGCTAGAGGTTGCTGGTTCGATTCCCGCACTGGACAAATTTTGTGATGAATACAGATGTTTGTTCTGAGTCTGGGTGTTAAATATAAATCTATTATGTATATCAGTCTCTGGTACCCATAGTACAGGCTATGCCTAGTTTGGGATCAGTTGACCGTGTGTGATATGTCCGAAATATTTAAAAAAAAAGAAGATGCAGGGATTTTATAATATCTCTTAGTAGCAAACAAAAAAACAGAGCTACTTTCACATTTATAATTTTAGTACTATGAATTAGCTGGATTGTTCACCCGGGTCAACAAAGAGGAATAAACCAAAAAAAGACCATAACTCCCAATCAAAAAAACATTTCTACAGATTCCAATTTCTACAGACTTTCGTTTCAATAGAATCCCATATTAAATGATTTCTGATTCTACAGGTTTTCCTGCTCTTTAGGTACTCTACTGATCCCGCGTGGTATAGGAGTAGGTACTTCTAACATCATCATCATCAGCCTGTAGTATTCCACTTCTGGACATAGGCCTCCCCCAAAGTTGGTTTATTCCTCTTTGTTGACCCGGGTGAACAATCCAGCTAATTCATAGTACTAAAATTATAAATGTGAAAGTCGCTCTGTTTTTTTGTTTGCCTACTAAGAGATATTCTAAAATCCCTGCATCTTCTTTTTTTTTAAATATTCCGGACATCTCACACACGGTCAACTGATCCCAAACTAGGCATAGCACTATGGGTACCAGAGACTGATATACATAATATATAGATTAATATTTAACACCCAGACACAGAACAAACAACTGTATTCATCACACAATTTGTTCAGTGCGGGAATCGAACCAGCAACCTCTAGCAAAGAAGGCTTTGGGGAGGCCACGACGAACGGTCGGTCTTGAGCCTTTTCCATCCAGCGCCTTCCCGCAATTTACGCAATGTCGTCGATCCATCGAGTGGGGGGCCGCCCAACACTGCGTTCCTTCTAACAATAAAGTCTACTAACCCTGCAGGGAATAATAAATCATTAATAGCTATGCCAGATTGTCGTCAAGAGTAATATCATAATTCATGTAGTGCGCCGGCGCCGCTGTCATAAATAACTAAACTGTTTGGCGAACCTGGCGGCCGCGAGCGGTTTTTCTAAGCGTTTGTTTGTTTTTTTTTTTTTGTTTTTTTTATTGGTGATTGTTTTTTTTATTGGGCTTTTGACCACCATCTCACTTTAGCAAGTGCGATGTGGCCTAAGATGGAGCACGCTTTACCAGAAGGAACTTATTCACTCTAGATTTGAAGACTCCTAGATTGTACTCATCCGGGAAAACAGACGCTGGCAGATCGTTCCACACTTTGCCAGTGCTTATAATAAAGGTGGAGCAGAAACGTTTGGTTCGACACTGTGGTATGTCGACCAGGTAAGGGTGGTAATTACCTGTGCGTCTGCTTGTCCGGTAGTGGAAGGGGGAGGGATGAGGTCATGCAAATCCTGTTTGTTCTGTGTCCCTCAACAAAGAGCAACAATAACTGCAGAGACACTGCAATCATAATATGTTTTTTTTAAATACACGTAGGTACAGTACGGCCGGCGGATCTAGACCGGTCTGAAGTTGCGCTTTCGGAAATAGTGCGCAGGTACAGGCGAGACAAAAATAGTTTTACCACCTATTCGACCCTAAAAGTGACTACTGCGCAGCGTTGCGAACGAACTTAACGCCGGTCTAGATCCGCCGGCCGTACTGTACTTACGATAATATTAGTATCGAAGGTACGTGTTTTTTTATTGTTAACATACCTCATTTGGAAAAAACGGAACCCTTAAAGGATAAGCTTGCTGTCCGGCTAAAGGTATCAACTTGAATTTTATACCGACTAGTAAGGTCCATGAGCTTATAGTGCCGTATAAAAATCAAATTTTAGCTGAATGCATTCAAAAGATATGGCAATAAATGTCTAAATTTTGTACGGAAATGGCAAAAATGAAAAAGTATCTCTGAAAAAATCCAGTGTAGATTTAAACGACGATTTTAACGTAGGTACGAGTGGGAGTTTAACAATTCGTGCGATTTTATGTCCTTAGAAAGGTGCCTCGTCACTATGTTCTTACTCTCGTATCTTTAGTAATTACTCAAGCAACGAGGCTCATTCAATCTAAGATAGCAATTTCATGAGCATAGGAAAAGATGCATAGTGACTTAGAATACCGAGTTTAGACGTAATATAAAAATATGGGCTTGCTATGTAAACAGGATAAACTAAGCAAAATTTAGTAAACAGTTATGTTTTGTTCACGAGTAGGGATACCATGATGAACACACGGACACAAATAATTTTGATCGTTGTGCCATTGCATTTCAAATAAAGGCTGTCATGTGCGAGGATTCACGCCCTAAGGCATCCGTACCGTTGATCTGATCCCACACGGGATCAGAACAGCCGAATTCCTAGGTAAGAAGTGACCAACTTATATTTTGCGGTGGCTCACGACGACAAAAATAAAGAAAAACTGTATTTTTAGATTTTCAAAACTACCCCTTGAAAGGGTATAATGAGATGTCAAAGTTTGTTTGTGAGAATCTTAACGCATGGAGAGATTTATCTGAAACTTGGTACAAATACTCATAAAGTAAAATAATGAAATACGTATTTAAGGGTTTTTCAAAACTACCCCGTTTATGAAGATACCGCGCGAGCAAAGCCGCGGGCGTACGCTAGTAGGATATAAATCTTATAAAAAAGATAAATATCATGGTCATCCTAAATGCATAAGTAGTGAATAAGGAAACAGTATAATTAAGGATATATGTAACTCCTGTGTTTCGCAATAAGTACTTCGGCAAATGTGAGCATAATGGTGCGATTTGTGTTTGTTTTATTAATATTTGATTTTATATCGAGATATTCAGGTAAAAACTATTCATGGTTTTTTTATGAAATTGTCCCAAAAGTGTATCTGTCGAGATTTTGCAAAAAACTTCTAAATACAGCATTTTAGTTTCCTTTATTGCAATACAAAAGGTTGGTTCAATCCAAAAAATAAATTCTAAATTTTGATTTCTAAATTTCATAATAATAAATAAATAAATATTCCGGACATATTACACACGGTCAACTGATCCCAAACTAGGCATAGCCTGTACTATGGGTACCAGAGACTGATATAAATAATAGATAAATATTTAACACCCAGACCCATAACAAACATCTGTGTTAGTCACGAATGTTTGTCCAGTGAGGGAATCGAACCCGCGACCTCTAGCACAGAAGGCAGAGTTACTACCAACTGAGCTATGAGGCCTGTCATAATGAGCGTTTCGAAAAGTTTGAGAACTACGTCAAACTACGCATGGTCCTTCCACACAACCAACCCTAGAAGAATCAATCGTGAAACACGACTTGGTTCGTTTTTACAAATCTTTTACAACCTATTCAAGTAGATTTATATTTTTTCCAGCGTCTGTACCATACACCATAAAGCTCACAGCAAAAAAGTACAATTATGTGATAGTTCGCCACGGTCGCACCCTTCCTTCGTTAATGGTTAACATGCCTTTTGAAATTCATATTTATTCCGACGCACACGTACTGGGAGTGCAGTAAGTTAAACTTTCTACCTATGACATAGTTAGTAAATGCAAATAGCAGTCACCTATTCATTTGGTAAATGCGCCGAAGGTTGCTTTAGCTGTATTAAAAACGACTGAGTAGATAAAATAAAATAAATAAAAATAAATATTCCGGACATATTCACACGGTCAACTGATCCCAAACTAGGCATAGCCTGTACTATGGGTACCAGAGACTGATATACATAATAGATATATATTTAACACCCAGACACAGAACAAACATCTGTGTTAGTCACAAATGTTTGTCCAGTGCTGGAATCGAACCCGCGACCTCTAGCGCAGAAGGCAGAGTTACTACTAACTGAGCTATGAGGCCTGTCAAAGATAAGCTGCGTACAAAGATATCACTAACACTATTTATACTTACAGATGCAAAAACGAAAAATTCAAGTTAGTACACTTCGACTCATACATCAGATATCACCGAACCTACTATGCTCCTATAAACAATGTAAGAAATCAGCTTTTACCTGCATTAGTCATAATTAGACATTCCTTAAGTATACAATCAGTGCTTGTTGCCAGTGATTACATATGACAGTGAGACTTGGTCGCAAACTATTGGCCTCATACACAAGTTCAAAGTCGCGCAACGGGCTATGGAGAGAGCTCTGCTTGGAATTTCACTGAGTGATTAAATGTGAAATAATGAAATCCGGAAAAGGTCTCCGACATAGCTATCGGAATGAGCAAAGTTTCAGTGGCAATGGGCAGGCCATAATCGGCCATATAGTTCGTAGAACCGATCTCGTAGTAGCACCCAAGTGTTCTTGGGTGTTGGATGGCCACCCAGCCAATGAACCGACGACATTGTGAAGGCTGCGGGAATTCCTACGGTGGATAAAGAAGGCTCAAGACCATTCGTAAAAAACACTTTTGGACATATGTCCAACAGTGTTTTTTATTTACAGGCTTATGATGATATGTCCCTATCAAATAAAAAACAAATCAAAAGGTGTTTATTTCAATAAAATCACTAGGATCACTTTGAAACGTCTTAGAAACTAGGTGAAGCTACGCCAGTTCCTTACGCCGAAGCCTTGAAGAATCAGGCAACAAACACGGGTATGGGATACATAACCTTACGAGATCACAAAATCTACTAAAATAAATATATTTTATTAGTTACAGACAATAGCTACTGCAGCCATGAATGGTACATGGTGGTGCGTGCTCTACTACCCACCGTATGGTCAAGAGACAACTCAATTCAATCTACAATTAGACATCAGAGGATCAGGTACATAACCCTTAATTCGATTATTAGCATCACTTTGATGGTGTCATCAGTAGGTACGTGGCGAGCTATAAGAGCCTCTATTATAAAGGCTGTATGATGACCTGTATAATTTAGTGGAGGCTTTTACAGAGAAGACAACAACAAACTGCATAGATCACGTAGTGAAACTCCGAGCATAGCTCTCTCCATAGACGCTTGCGCAAGTTGACCACTAAGATCTATATAAGAAACTATAATAAAAGAAAAACTTTTACAGGTTCTCCTGAAATGCAGCCCAAGAAGAATGATACCGGTAAGTTGTGCTGCTCGCCAAAGAAGCTGATGCTAACAATCTAACAAACAAACCTCACGGCCGCCAGGCATAGCAAGTTTTTCAAGCGTACTTGCCCTTTAAAGGATAAACTAACCTAAGTCTAATCGTAGGAACAGCTTATCTTTGTTTCTAGTATTAAAGGTAAATTTACGTCTGCTTACAGAGTCTTCGAGTGACAGCATCTGGTACATCAGCAGTGTTGGGGCTACAATCATCACTGCAATACTTGTCACAGCCACAGTAAGAGGTGAGAGGCTCTGACGTCACGCCACGTAACGCAACAAAATATTATGAAATATCAGACTATTTATATGACAATAAAGCTTGGGACTGAATATGCTCCAACTTGATTAATATAAAATTGTAAAAGGATCATTAAAAAAATATAACTAAGCCGTGATTTCTTGCCTGTATCTTCTAGGCTTGGTCGCGAAGAACAGGCTTAAATTTAACAAGACCTTTCAAAGTGGAGTTTTTTTAGGAGGAGGTAGGGCACAGCGAGATTTTCTCGTTCTAAATTGGAGCAGCCCACCTGGGGAGGTACCTCCGCCTTACAGAAGATCGCAGCCAAATAACATTATTTGTTTCAAATAGTGTTGTGTTCCTGCGGTGTGTAAGGTTGCCAGAGCTCTTTAGGGGGGGAGGGGTTCGGCAGGCAACGCATTAGCAATGCTCCAGGTGTTGCTAATGTCAATAGGCGACGGTAACCACTTACCATCAGGAGGGCCGTAAGCCTGTTTGCCTCCGTATAAAAAAAATAATAAAAAATAAAAAAAAGTGATCCATGCGAATTCAATGATCAAATGAATACGACAAGTATATAGACAGAGTCAATTCTAAATTTAAATCAAGAGACCCTACTAGACTTGTAATGCCCACCCATAGGACTGCGCTGATGCAAAAAAACAGTTATATTATGTTAATTAAAATTTTTAATCGCTTACCAAAAGAAATTAGGGAATTGCCGACAAAACAATTTAAGAAAAAATTGTATATGTGGCTCAATGACAAATGTTTTTACAATATAAATGAAATGTTTATTTTATAATGTATGATTACTTTGATTATTTCTGACTTGTCGATATTTATTGTCATATTCTTGTCACTCGTTATTTTATTATTATTGTTTTTGTTAATTGTAATGACGTTAATTTATTTCTAATTCTGATTTTATTGTATGATTGTCTATTGACTAATTTGAGATTATTTTGATTTTTGTATTGTGACTAATATCTTTGCATGTCGGTCTCCTACGAAATATATAACACTATCTCCATAAATGTAAAAGACCATGTACCTATATATACTATACTTCATGCAAATAAAAGCCATTCATTCATTCATTCCATTCATTCATACGGAAGTTTGTTTCAGGACGTCGTCAGAAGACCAGCGTTCACGACGTCGGTGACGACAATGGCGATGGCAACAGCAACGGCCACCATGTGTATGAAAGCGTCAACTACTCAGCATGTGGCAATCCTAGTAAAGATAACCAGGACAGAAATGGAGACCACAGAACAGCCGAACCTTGTGATGGTGACAATGAGGGTAAGGGTGTAGACAACCATGCATATGAAAGCGTCCATTACTTGGAGTTTGTAAATCCAGGTAAAGCATCTATTTCCACTATCTATCTATCTAATCATGGTGACTACGAACCGGAAGCAGCAGTTTTGGAAGGCCCCTCACCCGATGGAACAACGACATTGTGAAGGTTGTGAGAAATAGATGCAGAAGGTTCAAGACCGTTCGTCATGTCTTTTTGTTCCTGTGCCAATCGAATTAAATCGAAGAAAATTGGTGCCTACTGCATTGCTGATTCCAAGCAAAAGTGTATTTTTATTTAGCTGCGCTCGTTTTTATAGAATAGAATAGAATATAATACCTATGTATTTATTTTCTCTCAACAAAAGTTAACAGTTATGGATTGGATACATTTGATAAATTTGAATATATATAATTTTTTTTTTTTTTTCAGTAATCTAGGATTCACAGTTTACTTATCGTTTAATATAGGCTAGATGTATATATGTCGTACTTGAACCAATTTGAATCCACATTTTGTATTCCACTCGCTTAAATAAAATAAATAAAAAATAAACATATTATAAAATAAATAAATAAATATTCCGGACATATCACACACACGGTCAACTGATCCCAAACTAGGCATAGCCTGTACTATGGGTACCAGAGACTGATATACATAATAGATATATATTTAACAATCAGCCACAGAACAAAAATCTGTAAAAAAAAACCGTATCATGTTTTTTTTTAATTACCCGTTTGTAACAGTTTGTATAGGTTGGCCTATGCTGGTATCATACTAGTTTCTCGTTGCAGTCGCGGTATCGAGCACCGACGTCGCCAGCCGGCCGCCCCACCCGCTGCCGCCGGAAGAGTATGAAGGTTGGTATATAGTTCTTTAACTCAAGTTTTCATGAAATCTTTCTGACCTCTCTACTTCGGCCTTAATGTGGCCGTGGTGGCCCCGACTGAGGAATAACCCCTCGTTGTAAAATGTATATGTTAAATTTTGGGGAAGCTACTGCTTTCCTTCAACACAGTGAAAACTAAAGCAGGAATCAGTGCAACACATTATGTAAACGTATATTTTAATGCAATAATTTTTTTTTTGCATTTGTATATCTACCTCCTTAACCGTAGATGTCGTAAGAGGCGACTAAGGGATAAAAGCTAGGGGATAGGCAGCAGCGTGCCCTATTTTAACAACGATAACTCTACCTGCGCAGGCCTTTCCGCGTGCCCAGCTTGGTGAGTATGGGCAAATCTCCCCCCTTGATAAGAAATCACTCTGGAAATCTGTGGGGGAGGACGATGATCAGCAGTGAATGTTCTACGTTTGAAATGATGATGGTGATGATGACATTTTATTGCAGGAACGCAGAATTACGTCCACTACGACACGGTGTACGCAGAACGCCTTGAACACATGATGATGATGGACCAGCTGCGGAGGCAAGCTCGCAAATGATGTACAGCTTACATATTGAATTCTCTCTCACCAGACTTTTCGTGTTCAAACATGTGAAGTCTGTAGGTACCTGCTACTCTACTAATAATACTAATTATCAAACTTAAGAGAAGTTCGACATCAAGTTTGCTACCAAGAACAGCTGAATAAATGAGTTTGCAGTGATTAACTCCAAAAACGGTTGATTTTTAAGTGTCTTTTTTTTCAATGAAATATTATGTCGAATTTCCAAAATTCGTAGAACCAATGTATTTGTTATTGGGTGTAGAATAAGCCCCTTTAAGGATAGTATACATATTATTTATCATCTTGTATACCAAAGTGTCAGTAAAACCTTTTATCTTAAAGCGAAGTAGTGGTGGTAGGTAGTGACGAGTAGAGGATAAAGTCTTATGTAGGCAGAAAGAAGACAATACTTTATTGCACCCCATAAAAGTACAAACAGTAAAAATAAAATAAACTAAACTATGTACTTAATACAATGGGCAATCTTATCGCTGAATAGCGATCTCTACCAGACAACCTTTTGGGCACCTACAATTATCTTCATCATATGCGGCCGTCTCATTCCACTGCAGGGCATAGGCCTTTCTACGTATATGCCTTAGCTATTCTCTCCAACAATTAAGTTAAAAAAAGTATTTTGGGTACCTATGTCTTCTGTCCTCTACTCTAAGCACCGTCTCATTACAGTATGATGACTGGCGACATAATAATGCGGGTGATCAGTCAAGTGCGGGCGGGTAAAGGACACTGCTTTCCCAGCGCAGTAGGGCTGCAAGTTACTGGGAACTAGAGTATCTTGTGCCGAGTTGTGCCTGTAGCACTTATGGTTTACATTAGCAAAGCGTATAGTCAGCGCTAAAATATTGATTTAAATTGTGAATTTGGTTGTGTTTAAGGCCAAGCTAAGCAATAGTAGAGTCATAGAGTCACACACATAAATTACGTATAATATTGTCCTTTTTAATGATGATGATTCCATTCGAATCATCGGTAGAATAATAACTATAATGCCAAAAAGTGCAGATATAAAGGTTCATAACCGTCTCGCTGTGGTGGACCCGACTGAAGAATAGGCCCTTCCATTTCTACCCTGGATTGGATTTCTTAAGAGGCGACTAAGGGAAAAAATCTAGGGGATAGCAGCGTTCTCTATTAGCAACAATAGCTTTATCTGTGCTCGCCAACCCGCATGCCCAGCGTGGCGAGTATGGGCAAATACCTCCGAATTATTGTTTCTGGAAATCTATGTGGGAGGTCTAGTGCACACCCTACTGCTGAAATGATGATGATGATGATGTCAGCAGATGGTGGAAAGCTTGTTGACATAGGATGAATCTCTTCAATGTTTCTTGTGACGCGATGGCCCTAGCGATAGCCTCCGGGTGGGGCCTGGCGACGGATGGTGCTAAATCAGTCGGTTTACATGTCAACTACAAGGGGCACGGGACACGACGTGCCTTCAATCTTCTATGCCGACCGTTGAACATATTGATTTACACAGGGTAATTTTTAAAATGCGCAAACCATGATTTCAAAATCGAAAGTGGAATCATCTAAGGAATAAAAAGAATTCAAACTGAAAAACTTACGGCCGAAAGACTCTGCACACACTTGCACACACATTCTGCAGATTAGGGCGTCAGCTGTTAGTTAATTATAAAGTTTTTTTTCTTCCACTGACTGCAAACTTTCGTGGTGAGGGAAACCGTAATTCACCTTGTTAAGATATTATGGTCTATTTAATGTCATTTCGACATCGTTCAAAAATGGGAATTGGACAGTTTACAAGCCAACAAATCAAGGAAAGTCGTGCGCGATTGGAGGAGACGAGCCTTCCACAATTACTTATGGAGGTTCTGCACGTGCTGGCAGCTAGAGTAGCCCCAACGTCAATTTACGAGTATATCATTGTCATGTTTCTATGTGCATCACTTAGAAGTATGACCATGATATACTCGTAAGTTGGCGCTCACGCAAACGAATAGTGAACATGAAAAACATCCCCTTAGCAGTTTAGGATAAAACGAAATAGCTATAGGAACAACGGCGGTAGCGTTTCCATTCCAAACATCAAAACCGTTACAATCGTTATTCATATTCATTTATCAATTTAACAATTTTTGAAATATTGTCTGAAATATTACGTCTAAAAATACACATGCATACATAATACTAAAACAAAAAAGGTTAAAGAACACATTCACATTTCTCATTTTAAAGTCTTCCACTGAATAGAAGCAGCGAAAGCTTTTTTAACATAGTTTTAAATGTAATAGGGCTGTCAATAGCTTTCATATACACAGGAAGAGAGTTGTATAGTGTTACAGCCTGTGTGGAAAACCGATTGAGCTCGTGACCGAAATATACTCGTAAATCCTTATCGGAACGAGGGCGAAGTATGATGACAATTATCTACCATTATGTCTGTTTTATAATAAAACATTTAGCATTATCGATAAAGGTCTCTGCGCACAGCCTGTGGGTGCAGTGCTAACAAGGGAGATGAAGATAAAATATGACCAGCCCTTGTCAACGTCACATCACGCCGTCCCTTAATTTAATTTCAAATTTCATTTGGAATTCAATTTATTTATCAATCAACTTAGGATCATCAGACACACATAAATTTGAAATACACTTACAAATCCAAAAATAATTACAATTAATATAGGTAATAATAATTATAATAATAATAATATGCCCTCAATGTCAAATAAAAAATATGTCAGATAGGTAGATGTGTAATGTCAAACAGAATATAAAATGTCAAAATTAAATATTTAAGCCAGGTTCAAACGGCTTCCGATATCTCATCCAAAATATATTGTTATTTGAGGGCGTGCGGTTATAGCTCAAAGATATCGCAAGCACCTAAAAGTCAAACTCAAAATTGACTTTATTTACAGGACGTAGGGATCATTATGAATTTGTTAAGAAATATGAATTTGAAAAAAAAAATAGATTAATCATATCGCAAGCCCTCGGCTTTCGAGTGCGAGAAACTAGGATGATCGTGTAGGCAATTTATCTTAGGCATCGTATATATTATTTTATTGGCCCAACAATAGGCCCGATAAATCGAATATACCTACTCAGAAAAATTACACTTACTCGTACTTATATTTTGTTTACGTATATATGCAGGCGACTGTACCTTTAAGGGGGCGCTGCGGGGTAGCGCGTGCGTTATGCAAACGTTCATCGGCTACGGTAACCACTTACCAACAGAGACAGGTGAGCGGGCTCACAATTTGTGCTAATCCATATAATTTTAGGGATTGAATGATGCAATATGTTTATTGTTTTGATATACCTGATACCTGTCTGTTTCCATCAATATTAATTAATCATTTTTATGGCTAAAGTTCAGCTAAATGATTGACATAACTAAGTGTTCCACAGTGTACCAATGGTTGAATAAAAATGAAATGAAATGAAAAGAGGCCGAATGCTTTTTCGCCACCTTATTTGTATTATAAAACGTGGTTTTCAGCGATGCTAACAGTTCCTAGATACTATGCCTTGTGAAAACTAGGTCAAATCTCAATTAACCCTACAGCATGCCTGCGCCAGTTTGGTCCCACGTCCGCCGCGCGTAACTCAACCGTATCTGGTGATCTGTGAACGGACGTCCTGTGGAGCATCTCCGGACAAAATTATTGTTATTGCCACCAAACTAATGTAATTATTTTGCCTTTCAGAACAGTGCTGTGGAGATTCTGATTTGTTTTAAGACTCCAATTTTGTGTTTACAAAAGTAAATAAATGTATAAAGCAATATCTCCTTTTATGTCATACAAAATTGGTTTCAAAATGATAAGGACTGAACCTCTTTTGAGCCTCACCTAGTTCGATCAGCACCACACGGAAGCTCTATATTCCATTTTGTGAAAAAGGATCATCGAAAAAAATGATAGGCTCCAAGCCGTGTTTGTTGCCTGATTCTTCTAGGCTTGGTCGCGAGGAACAGGCGTAGCTAGCTCTAGCTACGCTCGTAACCCGCATGCTCAGCGTGGTTAGCATGGGCCCCCACATGATAGGAACTCGCTCTGGAAATCTGTGGGGGAGGCCATGCTCAGCAGTGGACGCCCAACGGCTGAAATTATGATGGAAACTGTACAAAATTGATACAAAGTGATTCCACTCCACTCAGTTCCAGAGATCTTCAAGCCTGACTCGGGGACACGCGTAATATAATTTACGCGCCGCACCCGTCCCATGGGCCACATGACCCATCCCAGTGGGACACCGGTGGGACACTTGTTACCGGGATTTATACGACATCGCCCGGTCATTGTCTATGCCGTAATACCCCGACTTTTATTATTTATTAATTGATTCTGACGACGACGATAGAATGCGGTATTTACGTGGCATGCCTTTCTGAGACTTTATTAATTTTGAATTCAATAAAGTAACATAAAGTACGTTTAATTAATTTATTTATGGAGTTTTTTATGATTTCTTTAGGATTTTAAAGCTTAATTGTCTGTGTATAGAGATATAAATGTCATATGAGATAATTAGATCGTTTATTTAGTAATTATGCTTACATGTCATTATGTAATGTGCTTTGGAGATTTGTACAAAACAGTGGTAGTCTTCATTAAAAAGCTACATATTAATTGATATAAATTATCACTATTTATGTATACCTTCAATCGTATCTGATGTTCAATAATAAACGTGGTAAGTGTTATTTTAGGTATGGTATCTGTATTTTTTCTCTTGTTGTTGTTTACACAGTTACAATCGAAAGGTGTTTAGTTCAGTAAAATCACTAGGATCACTTTGAATCATCTTAGAATCTAGGTGAAGCAACGGCTCAACAGCCAAGCCAAGAAAAAAATAAAAAATAAATATGAAGAATCAAAAAAAACATTAAAAAACTGAATGCCAACCAAGATGCAAAAAAACTAAATGTTTGGATGTTTTTAGTTCAATATTAACGGCTTACCTAATTTTGATGAAACTTTTTACAGATAAGAGTTCTTTACCTTTTAAGAGTTCTTTATAAGCTTGTTGGGCATGATCTGCAAATTGGGTACCGGTACCGTTAAAAAGGTACCGCACAAGCAAAGCATCGGCCAAAAGCTAGCGGTAACATACATTGACTTACATGTAACTTTTAGTATGATAGAGAAGCTCAGTAATCGGGCAAGCTCACTGCTCAATCCCGAGCAGTGGATCACGAGCTCGGCATTTCACACACGACTACAACTGGAGCATGCGATATATCCACCACTAGATGAGACATGTACAGTCCCCTGCTATAATAATAAATAAATATTCCGGACATATCACACAAGATCAACTGATCCCAAATCAGGCATTGCCTGTACTATGGGTACCAGAGACTATACATAAAAGATAAATATTTAATACCCAGACACAAAAAAAACAACTGTGTTAATCACAAATGTTTGGCCAGTGCGGGAATCGAACCCGCGACCTCTAGCGCAGAAAGCTGAGTTACTACTAACTGAGCTATGAGGCCAGATAAGATGTATACATTTCACAATTTAGAAAAAGATGGCTCAGTACTAATAATAAAGATGTACATAGCAAAATCATGACAATTTTGTACATAACCATCAACTTGTGCCATTTTTATTTAACTGTGTTGCGGCATAATTTTGAAAATTATGAAATGTATACATCTTATTGCAGGCGACTGTACTACACAAGACAGTGATAACATCCTGTAAGTAAAAAGCTCCACCTGACGCTGAACTAGTAACTCTGCGAACAGACATCAATTAATATATACCACTAAAGGTATTTATAACAGGATATTTACCATGTTTTGAAAAACAAAAAAACCCGTTTTCTAGTAAAAATCTAAATGTGAGCAATTCACTGCATTTTGAGGAGCTTTTTATGAGACCAACTATAGTTACCACTGAACTACGAAATCGTTGAAATATTACGAAATCGGAATTCAGGTTATATTGGAATTTAAAGTATACTACAACTTTGTTGTATGGGAAATCCGTAGAAGAACTAAGGTCACCGACATAGCTCTCAGAATTAGCAAGTTGAAGTGACAGTGGGCAGGCCATATAGCTCGCAGAACCGACAACCGTTGGGGAGCAAAGGTTCTCGAATGGCAACCACGAACCGGGCGACGCAGTGTTGGAAGGCCCCCCCACCCGATGGACCGACGACATTGTGAAGGTTGCGGTGGATGGAGAAGGCTCAAGAACGTTCGTCATGGAACTCTTTGGGGGAGGTCTATGTCCAGCAGTGGACTTCTACAGGCTGAGGATGATGACAACTATGTTACAGTCTCTTCCAGCTCTCTACCTCCCTGCTGACTCCCAACATGTGAAGGGTCATCAATTAAACCGAGCACCATTTTTAACCCTCTCATCACGGTTAACCTGTAACCGCTGCTGGTAACCGCCGCGGTTGCGGTCTAATGTACCGCATTTACCCGCGTAACGAGGGTAACAGACGGATTTAGTGGAAAATTGATTTACTTTGGCATGCTTGCAGTTGTTTTTTTTTTATATTTCCTTTTCAGGCTGGCTATGGTATGTACCTTACCATTCACTTCTTTATATGCGCTTTAAAAATCATCTTTCTTTTTATGGTTACAGTACCTACCTGTTTTGTCAATACATGTGTAGCTTACTAAGCCGTGGGTTTACGAACAATGTTTTCCGTCACCGTTTTAAGCACGTGTTAAACATTTTCGATTAGAACAATTCCATTGGTGCACGACCGGGATTCGAAACCACGATCTTCAGATTCAAAGTTGTAAAACCTTCCACTGTCTAAAAGTCAACACGGCTATTTACATAACCTTTTGATATCATCGTACAAAATACGAGTATAACTTTATAGAAGTAATTCTGTTCCATTACAGAAGGAACATTAAAATACTGTCGTGAAGATAAGGCTAATTACTTCACATAGCGGACGCATAAACCCTGATAATATGGCTACTGGGTATATTCTATCTATCTTAACATATCCCATAAACTACCAACCACCCTATACATTTGTACTTGCATCTCAATCATTTGTTACTTCGTTTTTTGAATTATATTTTCAAAGTTTTTTTTTTAGTTTTCCCTTTCAGGTTGGCTATGGCATCTTAGGCCTTAATGTTTGTCTTTATCACTTCTTTTTTTACACATGGATATAATATTTTTCTTCTTCTAGTTTCATTTTTAAGTCGTGGTAAAGTCATAATCAAGTCCAGTTTATTATAGTTTTAGTAAGATATGATGATGGCTATTTCACTAAAACTACGAGGGAATTTTTGAAGCCAACTCGAAATAAAAGTCACGATTCACATAATCAATTTTATTTGACTTCACTTGTGCGCTTTACTCAAACAATAGTAGGTAAAACACCACCATAATTACACAATAGTAGGTATTAAAAACATTAGTTTCTCATGCGACATAGGATCCCGTGTAATGAATGTTAACCAAAACAAGTTGACCTGAGCTTACAGTTTTATTATTCAGAAACTCACTCTCCCAAAACTCATTAACCCCAAGATCAGCCGATAAACCAAACCGAACCATTAACACATAACCCGATCTTTACAATCGAGTGAAAAAATCGATTTCAAACAACCCGATTCGTCACGCCGTGATCGATTAGCCATCTACTCCAATTGATCGCCGCTATTACAACCTATAGCAATAATTATACAATAATAAACCGTTTTGCATTATATTTAAAGTATTTTAAAGTTATTGATCTTATAAATGCGGCTCGTCTCAAGTTAAGGTGTTATTATTGGGGGTAATGTCTTCATCTCGCATGCGGACGTGATTGATGGGTTTACTGTCGATAAAATATCGATAAACTTGTCGATGATAATGATATCAATAAATAATTAACTGTTATCGAGTAATTTAAAAACTGTTAAGTTGATGGTGTGATAGCAGGAATGTGTAGCGTGTGTGCTTTACTGCTTGAAAAATGTGTTTATAGTGCGGTGCATAAAATATCGATACAAACATGTCCAGGCCTAATCGACAAAACTAACGTAATATTAGGTTGTTTAATAACAGTGATTAGGTTTACATTAGCCCGTGCGATGTGCGCCGAGTGACGCCTACCGGACTCATTTTTTTTTAATAAGAATATCGAATTCACACGCTACGGCTTTATCGACGTTTTTGATCGATAACTTTCACAATATATTCACACATTTTATTTTGTGGTTTTTGTAACATGAGCATCGATATAAAACATGTAAAATATATTTAGTATGCTACAAAGGAATGTATTTGATAATTTATTGGTGTGGTCGAATATTTGCATGTTTGTTTTTAATGATCGTACCTATGTGTTATCGGCTATTACCTAGCCACAAAAACGTACATAAAATATAAAATGAAAAGTAAGAAATATGTAAAAAAAAAAATATAATCTAATCTAAATGAAATTAAACAGTAACCGACTGACTGAGCGACAACGCAGAGCCTAAAACGTTGATCCTAGAGACTTGAAATTTAGGGTGTGTCCCTTTTAGTGTGTCAAAATTCAACCCCTAAAAGGGTGCAACGGGTTTTAAAGTTTGTATGAAAAAACTTCACGCAAACGAAGTCGCGGGGGCTTTCACTTCTTTTGTATGAAAAAAATATATATAAAACGGATATAGCCATAATGTTTTTACATGGTCAGATAAATTAATATGTACAAATTAAAATAATTATTTGTTCCGCCACGTCATAGTGTTGCCTATAAATATCGATAATTAAATATTTACTCGGTTCCATTAGAATCGGAATCGAACCGCTACGCTGAATCGATTCGTCACTCAGGAAATGGACAATTTTTATTAAGAACGCCGTGAAGCACGTTCGGGGAGGAAATCTCTATTTGTTCTGTGTCAGGGTTGCCAGGAACAATAGTTAAAAGTCTATAGATTTTTCATTGAAATCACACGGATGATTATAAATCATTTGATTAATTAGGTGAGTTTAGATAGATATGTTCCTAATTAACAGTTTTTTTCTATGAAAAACCTGTTGGCCAGATCAGCTCGTGATTTAGTAAAGTTGAATAAGAATAATTTAACTATGTATTAAATAGGTTTTATATTTGACATTATGAAACCACAGTACTGCTTAATCTGAGATGGCACTTCTCTCTAGATAAACCACACGCCAAAAACAATAGCTTTGAAATAGTTTTCATGATAATTTGACTTCTTAATAAGTCACTCTTTTGAGGAGGAGGTAGGGCACAGCGAGATTTTCTCGCTCTAAATTGGAGCAGCCCGCCTGGGGAGGTACCTCCGCCTTACAGAAGATCGCAGCCAAATAACATTATTTGTTTCAAATAGTGTTGTGTTCCTGCGGTGAGTAAGGTTGCCAGAGTTCTTTAGGGGGGGGAGGGGTTCGGCAGGCAACGCATTAGCAATGCTTCAGGTGTTGCTGATGTCAATAGGCTACGGTAACCACTTACCATCAGGAGGGCCGTAAGACTGTTTGCCTCCGTATAACATAAAAAAAAAACTCTGAATTTTGTACGTAGGCAATTTTAAGTGTTTATATTTTTTTTTACCTACTCATTCTTAACAAAATTATCTTAAAACGCGCCAACCCTACGACATTTCGAGCAATGTTGGTAATCGTAATCGATAATTGCTCGATACAATCGAAGCATTTATCTGTGTCCACACATACACAGAATAAATAACAGCGCATCGGTATCGGATCGAGAGCCGAGAGCGGCTCGAATCGATTCCCTAATCGAGATACGTATATCGGCTTTCTGTCACGCGATCTGACTAGACTTTGAGGAAAGCTCAATTCAGAAATAACTTTAAAAGTCAAAGTCAAAAGGCGTTTATTTCAATAAAATCACTAGGATCACTTTGAAACGTCTTAGAAACTAGGTGAAGCTCTATGCCTGTAAAGACTGCTGTAGCGTGCTTGGGAAGGAACGCAGTCTCTTTGCTTGTTATAAAAACCCCAACTTATTCACTTACCTAGTACAAGATAACCAAGAAAGAATCTGTAGGTATTCATCATTTCAAAATTATTAAATTTATACATCTCAGTATAGGTGTGTATACATGTATTTTTTTTTATACAACTAAGGTAGCAAATAAGCATACGGCCCACCTGTTGCTAAGCGGTTACCGTAGCCTATAAGCTTTGCAATACCAGAGGCATCACGCACGCGTTGCCGACCCCGAATCCCCTCCCCCCCCCTAAAGAGCTCTGGCAACCTTACTCACCGCAGGAACACAACACTATTTTAAACAAAAAATGTTATTTGGCTGCGATCTTCTTTAAGGCGGAGGTACCTCTAGAAAATCTAGCTGTGCCCTACCTCCTCTGAGTATAGTTGAGTCTCAGAATACAGAAAAAAGACAGAAAGCACAGCACGCGTGAAACTTGTCACCACTAAAACTAATCCCATGAAGAGTAGTTTATGTCAGTTGGTCTGTGGACGTCGAATCGTACGGAGTCACAAAATGAAATTGAAATATGCCATCATGTGCTGTTCCTACCAGCAAAAATTCGGCTGGGCGTGTTAAAAAAAAAGATGGGATCAACTTTCACATGTATAAAAATGTAGCAAAGGAGCCATTTTATTCGGAGCCTGGTCCATAGAAAAATTATGAAAAAAAAAGAAATCACAAGAAAAATACAATTTCATTAATTTGAAGACAAATGCGATGGTACAAGAATAGTTTTTCTGGTAAGTTTTTTACTACGTGAACACTATTTGAAGGCCACCATGTTGGTTTATAATCGGCTTTTGACATGACATTGACATATTTTTCATGTCATGTTGTTTGATTTGATATTTTTGTTTTGTCAGATAAATGTAGGTTGTCAAAATGACATTTTACGCACGTCCATCCGCCATATTTTTGTAGCGCTGTGTGTTGCTCTCTTTGTCGAAGAAAATCTTAATGTACCTTAGAACGAAATCAATTTAAATAAAATAACCAATTAAATACGTTTACTTTATTGCTTAGCCATATTTTAGAGTAGTGTACACAGTGCAGGCCCAGGCTCCACATATTGATGAAACGCCTCTTTTAGAGTTTGTAATCACTAAATAATGAATAATTGCTAAAATTCATACATTGAAAAAAGGTGTCGCAAACATAACCAACATTTTCACCCAATTTTTTTTGTTATATTTGAGGGTAAATTTGAAATTTCATTTCAAACTACACTTTCGGTTCCCCACTGATGAAATAAGAAGAGCGCAATGGACTAAAATCATACAAACGGCGCGACCAGAGAAACCATAATTTTGTTTGTGTTTGCAACTGTCTTTACATTGTCTAGCTAAGGTTTTTTTATTACAAGAATCACTTTGTAAGGTTTGATAATCTAGGTGAAGCTACGCCTGTTTTTTACGACGAAGTCTAGAATAATCTGAGTAGAATTATTGGAGATTATAATTTGGGACGGATTGCACTGCGGTTGAAACTAATTGCGCTGCATTTTTGCTATGCACAACAATTGTTTGGCGGCCTAAAGTGTAGAAATCCGTTTAAGTAATTGGGTACCCAACATACAAAAATTACCCTAAAATTGGTACACCGTTTCCCAACTTGCAATATTAAAAAGCTGCGCACGGGGGGGGATACGCAATGCTTTTTAGCGACACATTAGCTCGTACAAATTTCATCGTACGTCATTTCTGTCTTTTTTTCTGTATTCTGAGAGTTGAGTATACATGTACATACTTATGGATAGGAATTCACCAATTAGCAGATCCCTCGGACCACCTAACGTTACAAGTATGACTCTATCGCTAGAATCGGACATCTGAATCGGAACATACGCATTATCGGCAATTAGTGCAGTTAACGCGGGGAAGCTAAGCTGATGTATCCGAAATGTTTTGCTAGCGTTACGTTATAATGTATCAATATTGATCATAACATGCTAGGATTTAGCTGCGACTCTACCTACCTGAAAATGAAAATGAAAAATAGTTTATTACTGTGAAACAAGGTTTTACAGAACATTAAGTATAAAAATTACAAACTAAATACAGTAGGTAGTAACTTTTTTCACAGGCCAATTTTAAACAAGCGTAAAATATCTGTCAGTTTCTTCACTAGGCTTAGCCTGTCTCGAGGAAACTTTAAAAACCTATTAATTACCCTGTAATAAATATACCAAACCTAAGAAAAAAAAGGTTCACAAATATAATCGCAAGCATTGTGTCTAAGGTAGTCAAAGGCACGTCCAAAAATTAGGTACATGCGTGCCCGTCGAATTATATACGAATACTTACTAGTTTCTTCACGATATTTTCCCAGCAACTAGGAGAGGAGGGGACACAGCAGACAACAGAGGAGGAGGTAGGGCACAGCGAGATTTTCTCGTTCTGAATTGGAGCAGCCCGCCTGGGGAGGTACGCCTTACAAAAGATCGCAGCCAAATAACATTATTTGTTTCAAATAGTGTTGTGTTCCTGCGATGAGTAAGGTTGCCAGAGCTCTTTAGGGGGGGAGGGGGTTCGGGGTCGTCAACGCGATGCCTCTGGTATTGCAAGCGCTCATAGGCTACGGTAACCGCTTACCAACAGGTGGGCCGTATGCTTGTTATCCACTTCAGTAGTATAAAAAAAAAAAAAAACTATTTTCAAAATAGATGGAAGTATGACACTAATTTTACGTTAATAACTCATATTGCTGGTATGTATATCGACTTTCGGGTGGTAAACTTTGGTTTACCACCCGAAAGTCGTTGTTAAGTCGTTGTAACATAGGTACTAAGTTGGACTGATCTTAGTACCTATGTTCTTAGCTTAATTATTTGCTGACGTTGAATAAATAAATGAATATGGATTTGAAAAAACTGCTCAGAAACTTGTATATATACCATGAACACTCATCACGCTTTAGAGTCATTAATTTTGTTATTATTATCGCACCTATTGTCTTTATTCAGTTAAATTGCAACTTTTAACTCATTTTATTACCTTTCCAAGACTTTCCACTCTATTATAAGTAAGTAAGGCTCTCCTAGAGTGATCGTAGAAGTCAACCTTGGATCACGCTTTATCAAAAAAACTAATTTTATACTTTATATTTAATTATCAGCAAATGGTTGTCTACAAAAGCTGCTTGTCCTATATTTTATGCATTGCGAAAAGTATGATTTTCAAAAGGAACTTGTCAAAGTTAGAATGTGGTGCGCTTGGGCTACGATGCGAGCCCTAGAATAAATAAAAATATCAAATTTGACAGCAACTACGGTGAAAATATTGTCAATCTGATGTTAGTGTGGTAAAGGTTCTCGAATGGCGACCACGAACCGGGTGAACGCAGAGTAGGAAGGCCCCACACCCCATGGACCGATGAAATTGTTAAAGATCGGGAAGTCGGTGGATGGAAAACTCAACACCGTTCGTCATGGAACTCTTTGGGGGAGGTCTATGTCCACCAGTGGACTTCTACAAGCTGATGATGATGATGTCAGTGTAAAATAAAATCACGACTATGAATGCCAGGTTGCTCTCAAACATCTCAAGAGTGTTGAAGCGTGATTCTGCCTTCGATTTGACCCGTAGACTTCGCTCCGGAAGTATCAACACCCATAAAGTCTGACCGAGGAGAAAGCTCAATTATTTCCTACACAGAAAACTCATATCTTTAATAAGTAATTGAATAAAGGTAAATGTCAACTGTGACCAATTAAAGAAATACCATAATTGGGACGATAATCGATGGAACAACGTCACCAAACAGACAGACGCAGCTGTAATAACAATTAAATGACATGATAAGACATAAAAATAGTATTGCTTTAAAGAACCAAAAGCAGAAACAAACATCAGTAATATCTACACTGATTCTCTCACCAAAGGTTATAGGCCCTTTTCAGGGCCACCTTACCTCAAGCTGGTCGTACAGGATGACCAAGAAAGAATCAGTTATACGACAAGCAAGCAT
Source organism: Anticlea derivata (assembly GCA_947579855.1). NCBI lineage: Eukaryota > Metazoa > Arthropoda > Insecta > Lepidoptera > Geometridae > Anticlea > Anticlea derivata. The sequence continues at coordinate 11,843,839 of OX388270.1, forward strand.
AAGCAAACAATATAATACATATACCTATATTATAGCTAGTAGCCTTTTTGTTTTACTGACCTAGCAGTGATTATGGAACTTCCACCAAATTATTGAACTGGACTCTAGAATGTGGGGTAAACTTTAAAAAAACTTACCATACTCAACCCCCTTAGGGGTGCAATGGTTGTAAGAAAGTTTTACAAAAGTTTGTAATAAAATTACTAGCAAACAAAGCCGCGCGTTGCCTAGTTATAAAATTCAATCATTATAAGCGATTACCATGCGGCTGGCTTCATCACAATGTTTCGAATTTAAATACTGATTAATCATTAGTCGATAACTTTACTAGTAATCGATTATTGTGAGAATATCTACGTTATATCTTCATTTTGTGCTTCTCATCTCGGACATCTCGCTTCGCTACAACTTGAAATGAAATGAAAAGAGATGAGGGCAAACTCTTTTCATTTCAATTAGTAAGTACTTACCTACCGAACCCTTAGCACTAGTTTTAGGATCGCTAGCGAGCGAACCTGTCACAAGTGACGAATTAAAAGCTTTCAAGCCGATTTTATTATTAATAATAATAATAATAATAAATATTTCGGACATATCACACACGGTCAACCGATCCCAAACTAGGCATAGCCTGTACTATGGGTACCAGAGACTGATATACTTAATAGATATATATTTAACACCCAGACACAGAAGAAACATCTGTGTTAGTCACAAATGTTTGTCCAGTGCGGGAATCGAACCCGCTACCTCTAGCGCAGAAGGCAGAGTTACTACCAACTGAGCTATGAGGCCAGTCAGTATTGGCCATTAGTTGTCAATTTCGATGTTTTATTAAGTAACTAATAGTTTCTAAACAAGGACAGAAATAAGCGCTCAGGATACAACACTTCTAGTTTTAGGTCCTACCATTATGTAATTGATTTTAACTTCAAATAGAGATGAGTCGTTCTTGCTATTTTGCGTACCAGATCCGTAAAGTATCGTATTTTACATGAACCAGGTTCTAAAACCAGGTACTAAATACTTGAAAGTATTACTTCGACCGCGCGAGTCCACTGCGCAAGTCCAATGCGCAAGTCCATTGCGCAACTCCTCAGCGCAAGTCCGCCGCGTACCCAAGGGCGCGCCGCGCCGCGAGACGAAAGGTCGGGTTGCGACCGCGAGGCGCGCCGCGTCCTAGGGTGCGCGGTGGACTTGCGCCCCGCACCCGAGTATTTTTAATACGTCTAAGTATCGTGAAGTCGTACCAGTTACGTATAGTATGATGCGAGAACCTGGTTTAAAAACCTGGTTGCGTAAATACGAACCACCTCTAACTTCAATAACTAGGGTTAAGATTGCTGCGTAGGATATTATTTTAGGATTAAATTTAATAAACCAACGCCGGGTTGGTTGATAAAATTTTATCATCTATGTCCGTTATTTGAACGCCCGTGCATCTCGCTCCTTCGTCCCTATTTAGTAAAAGACAGATAAGAACGGACGTACGTTTGCAGTAGAAATCCTGCGACTATTTTTGCGTGGAGCCTTAAAAATTTCAACTACCCACTCCCTTTAGGGGTTTATCGGGAATTCATATCTTATCCCAGGACTACAAACGGAAGGCTCTCCAAATTTGAAATTCTAAAGGACGGTTTTTCATCTAATTTAATCAAATCCCACGCTACGCTAGAATTGCCTTCTTTTTTATGTTATAAATGTATGTTTGCCTCCGGCAAACAGGCTTACGGCCCTCTTGATAGCAAGTGGTTACCGTCGCCTATTGGCATCAGCAACACATGGATCATTGCTAACAATGTTATTTGGCTGCGATCTTCTGTAAGGCGGAGGTACCTCCCAGGCGGGCTGCTCCAAGAAATACCTATATTAATATCAGAAACTATGAGTACCATGGGACCGATAACCGTAGGGGAGTTAAGGTTCTCGAATGGCGACCACGAACCGGGCGACGCAGTGTTGGAAGGCCCCCCACCCGATGGACCGATGACATTGTAAAGGTTGCGGGAAGTCGGTGGATGGAGAAGGCTCAAGACCGTTCGTCGTGGAACTCTTTGGGGGAGGCCTATGTCCAGCAGTGGACTTCTACAGGTTGTTGATGATGATGATGATGAGTACCTTGGTACCCGGGGAGGGGGTGCAAGACGTTTATAGACTGTGCGTTGATTGCCAGTTTTTTTTTTCTTCTTTTTTTTTTTCTATTAATTTATTTCAATAAAATCACTAGGATCACTTTGAAACGTCTTAGAAACTAGGTGAAGCTATGCCTGTTCCTCGCGACCAAGCCTAGAAGAATCAGGCAACAAACACGGCTTGGTGCCTATCATTTTTTTCGATGATCCTTTTTCACAAAATGGAATTTAAAGCTTCAGTGTGGTGCCGATCGAACTAGGTGAGGCTCAAGAGAAAAGTAATCTAATTATAATCCTTAATAAATAAGAGCTTATAAAAATGTGAAAAAAATGAAGACAAATGTGAGCTTCAACAAATGATCTAAGGGCAGCACACGCTACACTTGATGAAATATGTACCTAATGCTTATATAATTAAATAATACTTAAAATATGATGCAAGCAAAAACTGTAAAGACAATGCAAAATGGCATTTTAGCTGTCGAGGGGCAGAGCGACTTCAGGCCATGCGGTTTTATCATTTAAATAATCATTTAGTTTATAGTACGCTTTCTTAATAAGATTATTCTTTATGTTAACTTTAAATCTTCTAATAGGAAGTTGCGTCGCGTTTACCGGAAGTTTATTATAAAATCTTACCATATTCCCCATAAAAGACCCATTTACTTTTTGTAATCTAAATTTTGGAATGCACAATTTATTTTTGTTTCTTGTGTTAATACTATGCACATCACTTTTTTTCTTAAAGCTAGCCATGTGCTTATGTGTGTACAATAAGTTTTCGTAAATATATTGTGAAGTTACAGTTAAAATGTTAATTTCTTTAAAAAGTTCCCTCAAGGAGTCCCTTGACTTCATTTTATAAATGGCACGTATTGCTCGTTTTTGTAAAACAAATATGACTTGGATATCTGCTGCATTCCCCCAGAGAAAGATACCATAGGACATTACACTATGGAAGTAGCTAAAATAAACTAACCTATCTGTGGCTTCATCTGTGAGCCACCTTATCGTACGAACGGCATATGCCGCGGAACTAAGTCTACCGGCAAGCGTTTCAATGTGGGGTCCCCACTGCAATTTTGAATCAATATTGAGTCCTAGGAAATTTGTAGAATCAACAAGAGTTAGTGACTCTCCATTTAATACAATGTTAGTGGGGCTATTGTGTACTACATTAGGCAAAGAGAATTTGATACATTTCGTTTTCTTTGAATTTAGCAAGAGATTGTTTACAGAGAACCAATTAAGGACTAGCGACAAGGATGCGTTTACGTCATCGTAATTTGTTTTGGATCTGTCGACTTTGATCACTAGCGAGGTGTCGTCAGCAAATAGAACTATGTCACACATTTCTTAAACATAAGAAGGGAGGTCATTAATGTAAACTAGGAACAAGAAAGGGCCTAGAATCGAACCCTGTGGCACACCCATGACAATAGTTGATCCAGAAGACCTTTCACCACACACGTCAACTTTTCAGTCAGCCAGCAAAGCAAATACCCATGTAGTTAGGTTGAGATGGTGATCGCGAAGGCACTGCCTGGCTTCTAATGCGTGTTTTAAATGTCTACTAATGAACACGATTATTTAAAGTGACATTTAAGGATTTCCCCGCAGTAAAGAGCAATGAGTAATCTGGGAGATATAAGACACGGATTAGGGATTATATAGATAGCGGTTCAGAAACGAACTAGGACTGTGACCCAAGCACGATTATTTAGAACTAGTCAATCTTTCAGCTGTGTACGTTTAATCTGTGCTGTGTATAAATTTTTTGTCTTGTCTTGTTGTGTTTATATGTTATTATTTTGTTTGTCTACATAAATACTATGTCAGTAAAAAAATGTATCTGTTCTGTTCTGACCTATCTAAGCACATGTAAATATGTCAAAAGATGAATAAATTGAAATTGAAATTGACTTTGACTGGCCTCATAGCTCAGTTGGTAGTAACTCTGCCTTCTGCGCTAGAGGTCGCGGGTTCGATTCTCGCACTGGACAAACATTTGTGACTAACACAGATGTTTGTTCTGTGTCTGGGTGTTAAATATATATCTATTATGTGTATCAGTCTCTGGTGCCCATAGTACAGGCTATGCCTAGTTTGGGATCAGTTGACCGTGTGTGATATGTCCGGAATATTAAAAAAAAAAAAAAAAATGAAATCAAAATTAAAAGATTTCAAGCATCGCCCATGTGATTGGCTAATATTTGACTTTTCCTGTTGTATCGTACGCGTAACGCTTTCGTGAATTATTCGTTCTCGAGCCACAGTGCCGCTGCGAGGTTGTACCCGCACCTCTTGCGTCTTAGCATGGCACTCCCCCGCAACGCCACCGAGTTCGTCATCAGAATCACCCACACACGGCCCGCCTGGTTGAAAAGTGGTTACCGTAGCCTATGAACGCTTGCAGAGGCATTACGCACGCTACAAATATATTTATCCGTTTTGTGACACTCACCATAAAGCTCATAGTTTCTGATTCCCACGACATTGTGTTTTTTATTTACTTATTTAGGTTTATCCTCTCCTACATCATTAAAGTCACAATCGGAACACATTTTGCGACTCACTATCGATTCAAACTTCAGCCACTCGTGTTAACCAGCAACCGGTGCTAAGGGTACATGCACACAGTACAAGCATTTGTTCGAAACTCATCGTCATTCCGAGTCAATCGGAATAGTGACGATGAGCATCGAACTTTGACATCAATTGGATGTCAACATTAACGGCCGTAGAGATACGGAGCCGACAGATTAGGTTCTGTTGAACATCAAATGGATATTTTATTGAGAAGAAAACTTTTATCATTTGTATTATCATATCATTGATACGGCAACTCGAGTTGACACAAGCAATATCGGAATGCAACATGAGATTTAAACCTTTCAAACCGAAACAGCAAAGCAAATTTTATAAGCGTTCATTGGCTACGGTAACCACTTACCAACAGGTGGGCCATATGCCTGTTTGCTACCTTAGTTGTATAATAATAAAGCACGCATGGCAATACTTTTACAGACGAAATATGCACAAAAAGCCCTTCTTCAAGCCTCCTGCCTTTATAACTCATAAGAATCATATGAACTACTACGTAGATACAGACCTATAACAAAAGGTTTAAGTCCACGGATATTTTCCATTGTGGTAAATTTACATTTAAACGCGAAATTTTAAAGATGCTTAAGTGTTCATTGAACACTCTTAAGCCTTCATTAGGTTGAAACAACCTAACATGTAGCTGTTTGTAAAGTCTATTGCTATATTCATATTCACATCCATTACACACATGCACACTCAAGCACCACACTAACACACTCACTCTCTCACAGACACACTTATTCACACACATACACACACCACATATATACACGCATATACACATATATATAATATTAGTTTTGTGTCAAATCAGTGACGTTCGTAATTAGTAAATGTATTAGCTAAAAAAATTAAATCCTTTATTGGCTTTAAATAAAGTGAATTAGTTAAGTTGTACCATATTATCTAAGAGCTGTGGATTTTGTTTCATTAATAAAATAAAGTAAAATAAGATAGACGACAGATAGACTACAGTCGAATCTTTATTGTGCACAGCTTCAAAGGAGCGGCGCGCAATAAACCGGGGTTGCCATGTCAGCTCTAATTAGTTTTATGGTCTGCAGTGACATCAGGCTGCTAACATCTGTAATGCCGTGTTCAAATGCCGTGCGATATGCCTTCATTTCATTCAAAATTTATTTCAAAATGATCCTTACGTCATCATCATCTTCCTGCCCTTATCCCACATCATGTGGGGTCGGCACAACATGTATTCTTCTTCCATTCCCCTCTATCAGTCGTCATCTCAACACTCACTCCTTTCTTCACCATATCCACTTTCACACAGTCCATCCATCTTTTCTTTGGCCTACCTCTACTCCTACATCCATCCACATTCATATCTAACACTCTTCTTGTCACATGACATTCTTCCCTCCTCATGACATGCCCATACCAAGCTAACCGATTGCTCCTCAGGTTTTCCGTCACTGGAAAAATGATCCTTACGTCTACGGATTAAAGACAATTATGAGTTTGACATTGACAGGGCATGCGATATAGCTCAGCGATTCTCTAAAAGTCAAACTCTTCTAGTCAAAATTGACTTAATTCTTTTTTTTTTTTTTTTTATACAACTTAGGTGGCAAACAAGCATACGGCCCACCTGTTGGTAAACGGTTACCGTAGCCTATGAGCGCTTGCAATACCAGAGGCATCACGCACGCGTTGCCGACCCCGAACCCCCTTCCCCCTAAAGAGCTCTGGCAACCTTACTCACCGCAGGAACACAACACTATTTGAAACAAATAATGTTATTTGGCTGCGATCTTCTGTAAGGCGGAGGTACCTCCCCAGGCGGGCTGCTCCAATTTAGAACGAGAAAATCTCGCTATGCCCTACCTCCTCCAAATTCAGTAGATGCAAGGATCATTTTGAAATAAATTTTGAATGAAATATCGCATGTATTTGAACACTGCTTGAGAATCGTAAACATTCACGTAAGTGCCGCACTACAGATTTGTCTCCTGAATTTTTAAGCAAAAGACCTATGTAACACAAATCAAATTTGATTGTAGCTGGGCGTTTGAGATATGGGGGGGCGAATGTAGTGAAAAAATATCAGGTGATATACATTATCATATGAAAGGGTTTTGATTGCACATTTCAAAACTAGTTAATATTCATTCATTCTTCTTAACTCATACAAAAATAAAACCAGTTAACACTGTAGTCTAGGGCGCACCTAACACCCAACAGTCACATACACCACCCCACACCAGAATTCACTGTGTTGTAGGTATCAGAAACTACGAGGACCATGGTACCACACAACCCAGAACCGGAACTAATATTCGCAGTTCAAGCAATCATTTGTCCCGCAGCGGAACCGAACCCACACACCTGGCGTCGCAGACGGGCACTCGCCCGTTACGCTACCGAGATCAACAATACCTACACTTTAATGCCAGTACCAAGAGACCTTATAATATTCTGTCTCGCGCTATAAAATAATCCTTTCATTTTAACACTGCAATAAACAAAACAAACAAACCGAACAACGAACAACTTAATCAATTAATTAACACTAAGCCGACAGGTACTTGTGAATTATGTCGAAGGAACTTGGGTCGTTTATGATTTAATTTTGTCGCTTCACAACGAATACAAGGTGATTCGTAATATGCATACTATCCCGAAAAGTCCTTAGAAAAGGCCCCTCGCCCACGTTGTCTTTGGTGCTGCTTTTACGTAAGCAGCCGAAGCTTGGGCAACGAAAGCAGCGTCAATACTGGATGCACCCATTCATACAGTCGCGATGCTGTAGCGCATTGGCATCGCTTCTGTAGCGCGTTTCAAATGCGACTAACACGCATTAGGAGCTATGCTGTCGCGCGTTTACGAAACGTGCGACAGCATCGCTACAAAAAGTCGCTGTGGGCGAGGGGCCTTATTCTACACTCAGTTGTCAATAACTTTTGTTACACGTCTTTACGAAATCGTAATTTTTCATTGAAAAGCAAGGTGAAGCAGTAATTGAAGTGTATTAATTTTGAATGGTGTAAACGATACACAGTAGTGCCATCTGCAACTCTGATGGTGCAAGTCAATGGTTCATACAGTACGAAGGGCTCTGTACTGAATAAATCATCATCATCAATCAATCACGATAATACTACTTACCTTCATAGTCTTTATTTATTTATTTATTTGGTTTATCAACGATTGTTGTAACAATTCATGCTTAGCCTAAAATTATAGATACTTACTTATTACACAATCAATTACAGATAAACACAGCATGCGATTTAAAAAAAAATAACTTAATGTAACTAGTTAGATGTAAGGAGAAGTTAATAACAAAAAAAGAGTATAAAGTCTTCAAGTAAAACAGCCCTGACTATGGACGGATGGACATGGCGAACATTTATAGATTACTTTTTAGACTTAGAAACACATTAGCAAGAATTAAAATGTCTACAGGAACTGAGATCAAAAAAGTTGCGCAAAATATAAAAACTTATGTCACACTGCCCACACTCCAAACAGTTGAAATAAATTTAATAAAATTTGTAATAAATAAAACCATTATTTAAATCTTGAAAAGGTACAACCAGTAAAAATATTCTCAATGTTGCCATCATCTCGTTTATTGGCAATGTAAATAATAACTTTATTCAAATTGTCTCACAAGGTCATGTTAAAAAGGACGATTTTTACGACCTTTTAATCTAAATCGTTTGTCCGTCGCATTTTTATGTGTTATTGTAATTTTACAACTTCGTCTCACGGCTGAAATGTTTTTTTAATCAACAAACAACTAAGGTGGCAAGGGAGCGTACGGCCCACCTGTTGATAAGTGTTTACCGTAGCCTATGAACGCTTACGCTGCTGGCTATGCTGGCTACGTATAGGCATAAAGCACGCGTTGCCGACCCCGAAATAGAAAAAGTTCGGGAAACAAACTGAATACTTAGGTTTTTTGCCGATAATTTTCTTTTTTTTTTAGTTTAATTGTTATAAAAATATTAAGTTTAATTGTTTTAAAAATATAATTTTAAAATATGCTCCTTTCGGGATGTTATACATATTATGAATCACCTTGTATATGGATCAAAGGAAATTATTAAATGAAAGCGGCATGAAAATTAACTGTTTTGATTTATTTCTTTGTCGTCATAGACCCTTTTCGGGGCCACCATAACTGGAGCTGGTCACTGACCTGAAACAGGATGAACAACAAATAATCAGTGACACGACAAGAATAAGAATTTCTTGTGTAGGATGACATATAATCTACCAACATTGTAGACCGCGACAATGTAGATCGCATCACAATCTATTTCATTATCCTGCAGTATTTACCGTCCATTACGTGCACTATCTCCTTAAACTAATCGTAAATCAGCCGTCTCTTATCAAAAAAAACATTGCAAAATGATTAATAGTTCGTTTTCAAACGAAAAGCAGTGGGCCGAGCACGAATAATACTCACGTCCAATATCCAATCAAAATTAAAAGATTTTGATCATCGCTAAAGCTATTGACTGATATTTTACATTTGCTATCATAGCGTTGACGTAACGCTATCGTGAATTATTTGAGTTTGGGCCACGGTTCATCATTAAAACTGAACTCTCCATAGTCCGTTGCGCGACTATGAGCTTGTGTATGAGGCCAATAGTTAGCGACCGAGTCTCAGTACAATTGTCATCACTGGCAACACGCACTAATTGTAGACTTTTGTCTTGAGGCTCTGCGGTATCTGTGTAAACGGGCAGTGTTTGGGAAACTTTGTCATGTAAGAGATGGATTCGTCGTTTGACCTCCTTGTCGAAGTTCCTACCCATGGTCATGGCTCTATAACCATGGTCTCTGCCTTAAGCTTGCGATGTATAACAAACTACCCTTAGAAGTAACCCGGCTTCCCTTTAATCAGTTTAAAATAAAAATTAAATCATTTTTTGAAAATCATCCATTTTACCATGTCGCGGAATATTTAAATGTTTCATTTTCTGATTTGCATGTGGAGTAGAAACTATAAATTACCTATCCTATAAATTATCTAAAATCTTTGTAAAATTATATGAACGTTACTTGTAAAGAACTGTAATTACTGTAAACCTGACATGCCTATGTTATATGTATAACGAAATGGTCAATAAATGAATTAAAGAATTAAAGAATTACCGCTGCATATACTCGAAAAACACTACCTTCCTAATCTTGGAAAACGCTACCAATTTTAAACCAAGCTATTTTTAAATATTATATCTCGCTGAATATGTAAAAGTTTTTTGAACCTGCTTGCTATGTAAATGTGACGCAAGTCTTATTTCAGTCAATTTTATGCTCCTTCACAATCTACATAAAGTAGCCTCGTATTTTACTCGTAGTTTATAAAATTAGTACCTAGTTTAGTACCGTGCAGTCTATGAAATATGCTCAAGTTTTATGGAGGTGATATTGTTTATGGGAATGTAGATTATCAATCTGCTGATCTTTCGAACTCTAGATACTTGTACAAAAGTATGTCAATAAATAAAACTGTTGGATTTTGATCGTTTACGGTTCGTACTAGAGAGAGTCTAGAGTTGTAGTCTACGAAAAAATATCGACTCAAACGGGAACCGAACCCACTTCTTTCTTGAATACGGGAATATAACTGTAAACGAAGAATATCTATGGAATGGAATATATTTAGGAAGTCACAGGTTCTATTTGCGCCCGAGTCGATTTTCTCGATATAATAAAAGAATATTTGAAGAAACTGTTTGGAACGAAAGGCCTCCCCTATCCGAAGGACCGATGACATTTTGAGGGTTACGGGAAGTCAGTGAATGGAAACGGCTCAAGTCCGTTCGTCTTATGATGAAATATAACGTTATTTTTTTTTACATAACATTGGAATAGGATATTATAAAATTCTAGATTACAATAAAATGGCTCTATTTCTTGTTACCTCACTATAAGCGAAAAATTAGTAGGAATCCAATTTGTCATAGGTAGGTACATTTTGTTATACTGTACGTACAAGGACAAAGACAAACTTTGACAAAGAGGTCAACCGACGAATCCAACTCGGATGGGCAGCATTTGGGAAACTTTGTCATATCTTCTCGTCGGAGATACCGCAGAGCCTCAAGACGAAAGTCTACAATCAGTGCGTGTTGCCAGTGATGACTTATGGCAATGAGACTTGGTCGTTAACTATTGGCCTCATACACAAGCTCAAAGTTGCACAACGGGCTATGGAGAGAGCTATGCTCGGAGTTTCACTACGTGATAAGATCCGCGATGAGGAAATCCGTAGAAGAACCAAGGTCACCGACATAGCTCTCAGAATTAGCAAGTTGAAGTGGCAGTGGGCAGGCCATATAGCTCGCAGAACTGATAACCGTTGGGGAGTAAAGGTTCTCGAATGGCGACCACGAACCAGGCGACACAGTGTTGGAAGGCCCCCCACCCGATGGACCGATGACATTATAAAGGTTGCGGGAAGTCGGTGGATGGAAAGGGCTCAAGACCGTCGTGGAACTCTTTGGGGGAGGCCTATGTCCAGCAGTGGACTTCTACAGGTTGTTAATGATGATGATGTACGTACAAGGAAATTAGAACTAGTTCGACTAGTTAGGAGGAGGTAGGGCACAGCGAGATTTTCTCGTTCTGAATTGGAGCAGCTCGCCTGGGAGGTACCTCCGCCTTACAGAAGATCGCAGCTAAATAACTTTATTTGTTTCAAATAGTGTTGTGTTCCTGCGGTGAGTAAGGTTGCCAGAGCTCTTTAGGGGGGAAGGGGGTTCGGGGTCGGCAACGCGTGCGTGATGCCTCTGGTATTGCAAGCGCTCATATGCTACGGTAACCGCTTACCATCGGGTGGGCCGTAAGCTTGTTTGCCACCTCAGTAGTATAAAAAAAAAAAAAAAAAAGACTATCCCGTGCATTTTTTTTTTGTCTTTCATCATCTTCATCGCCAGCCTTTAGTAGTTTACTGCTGGACATAGGCCTCCCCTAAAAGTTCCATGTAGAACGGTGTTAAGCCTTTTCCATCCACCGACTTCCCGCAATTTTCACAATTTCGTCGGTCCACCGGGTGATCCTTTCAACACTGCGTCGTCCTTACTCCCCAACGGTGGTCGGTTCTGCCAGCTATATTTTTTTTGTATTAACTATATAAAATTATGAATTTTTAGACTGTAAATTTGACTAATGATTACCTACTTATTGCTAAAATCCAATTTAATTAATGTAGAATGTGCAACTAATATAAATATAGCTCATAATCTTGACTGTTTTTAACTATGACTCTAATCTTATATCTAGGTATCTTAATTTGTAATAATAACGACATTGTTTTTTAATTTTAAAATTTTGGTATTTTTTTAATTATTGTAATCCTACTATACTAAATAAAACATTTGCATGCTTGTGTAGCAAAAACATGTGCGCCCGCTTACTGCCTATGAACAGTGATTATATTAAACTACCATGTTTTAGCAAATAAACTGATTTCATTTCATTTCATTTCATTTCATGTACAAAAAACGTATTTAATAATCACCGCAATATTTTTCTATCTCCGCCATTATCTCGAGTTCACATAACAAGCCTAACTTTTCAACTTCAACTTAAGAACGTTGTAAATTGTACGCATTTATAGAGCCTAAGCGCGCCCTGGGTGGCGAGATAAAACCACTGTCTTCTAACCATCCACAAAAATCCTCATTACCCCTTATTTTGTAGACTCCAAAGACTAAATTCGCGTGAGTTTTGTAGGGTCTAGGTGCAGGTTCGTTGGTTTTTGATAGTCAGTTTCAGAAATCGTTAATGCTATTGTAAATCTTTCGGTTCGCTAATGATACGGGTCACAGATTGGGTTAGTGCGGGCACTCTTATTTTACAACTTGACACCTTGACGGTCTGTCTCTAGTAATAAAATGTAAATCTACTTCACTTTACAACTAATAATAGTAAAACTCGTTGTTTTAGTAAATTACTGAAAAGGCACGTGGATAACAGTTTGCTTGAAGAAAACTCTTTTTAGGGTTAAGCTCGCCTTTGTACATACCTTTCTTTTTAATTGCTGTAATCTATGTTTTCTTGTGTACAATAAAGAATTACAGCCGTGTGGTCAGAGTTATATACACTAGTTTGAGTCGCATCTTCGGTCGGTGATGATAATGAACTGCATTGGACAAACCTTTTTCTTAGATATTTTTTCATATGTAATTTCTTTAACAGTGTCGTCGGTCCATCTTGTAGGGGGCCTTCCGACACTGCTTCGCCCGGTTCGTGCTCGCCATTAGAGAATCTTTACTACCCAACGTTGATAGTTGCGGAAAGTCGGTGGGTGGAAAAGCCTCAAGACCGTTCGTCATGGAACTCTTTGGGGGAGGCCTATATCCAGCAGTGGACTTCTACAGGCTGATGATGATGAATTTATTTCAATCTTTCTTAAACTGGCTATCCATTACTTTCATAGAGGTCATTCTTCCATACGTCAGAGTGTCACCCCATCCCATAACCGTTAAAAACCGGTGACAAAATATGACAATAGCTTGAACCATAGGAAACGCAGTAGTTTTACGACACACCGCTTCTATTCTATAAGCGATGTAAAAATTGAATTTCCATGTTAAAGATTAGAGTATTTTATAAACGCGTGGGCGGTATTGTATAAGAGTCATATAGTTACAGTTGCCGGCTTTTGACTTCGCACATGCGGATATGAGAGTGTGTTTACTATCGTGGTTAAAGCTAATTTCAGTACACAGGGCTTTGAATATTAACAAGATTCTGCAGCATATTAACCAAGAGCCAGAGTCACAATAACAAAAATATATATTACGTGATACATTTCAGTGGGCCGAGCACGAATAATTCACTATAGCGTTACGCTTACGATACTATAGCAAACGCAAATATTGGCTAATCTAAATTAAAAGATTTATAAATCAATAAATATTCCGCACATATTCACACGGTCAACTGATCCCAAACTAGGCATAGCCTGTACTATGGGTACCAGAGACTGATATACATAATAGATACATATTTAACACCCAGACAAAGAACAAACATCGGTGTTTATCACACAAATGTTTGTCCAGTGCGGGGATCGAACCCGCGACCTCTAGCGCAGAAGGCAGAGTTACTACTAACTGAGCTATGAGACCAGTCATTTCAAGTATTACCGATGCCATTGTCTAATTTTTGACTTTTACTATCGTATCGTAAGCGTAACGCTATCGTTTATTTGTGCTAGGGGCACTGGTTATCTCGAAAGCTCGCTAAGTTGGAAATCACCAAGAAGCAACCAGAAAAATTCTCCCCTAAACCGCTCCACTTAGCTTTTAAATCCTCCGTAGATAAGTATCCCTCGTGTTGTGCCATGGCATTAGCCGAGCACTGTAGATAGGTATTATGTAGATAAATCGTTGTGGGAATATGGTGTTAGGTCGTCTCTCTTTATTATGGTAAGGCGGTCAAGCGGTTGGGGGGTCAACCATTTCTTTGTAGGCGCACTTTAAAAATGCAAACGAAATGTCAAACCGTTCAGGATTTGAACCCACCTCTTGAACAAACCTGCCAGCTTGCTTGGCCAAATTTTCTATCAGTGGTATCTATACAACTTCCACTGAATCGAAGGTGCCATAATTTGAAACGAAATGGCATGTTACTTCAATGGCATGTTTTTAGTCCTGTGTTGGTCTATTTTTGCTCATCTCAAACTAACACCCGATCACTGACAAACTTCAGAATTCAATATTAATTTATTCATTGAATTCTAGTTGAATTTACGCCTTTTCTTCCAAGTGACCAAGCCTAGAAAATACAGGAAATTACTCAACGGAGGAAAAAAACACTATTTGGAACAAATAATGTTATTTATTAGCATCGATCTTCTGCAAGGCAATTTATTCTAACAATAAAAAACAACCAATTTACGATTTATTAATAATCGAGACATTATGTAATTACGGTCATGCTTTTTAAAAATGTCTTCTTGTCTTCTCACGACGACCTAATACAGGATGACCAAGAAAGAATCAGTGACACGATAAGAAGAAGAACGACGAGTTCGCCAAGTTTTCAATATGAACTTGACCACAAGTTGACTGAAAGCTCAAAGCTCTAAGTCTATCATAAAAGCAGTCGATAGCAGTAACTCAACACCAACTAACCACCTAATCCGACTATTCACGGGCAAATCGAAGAAAACTCAATGTTACTGTAACACCTTTATGGCCCCCGATCCTATTCGTAACGGGTGTCACATTCAAGACTTTACATAAATTACTATCTAGTAGACAATCGGCAACCTGGGAAGTAGCTTTTGACAGGTGTATTCTTCAAGAGAGATCTCGAAAGAATGACTCGTAGAGATCTCCCAGACTATTTGGTATACCCCTAGCATTCACACATTCATACCACGATTTTTTTTAATAACAAATTTATCCTGCCCCTATCTGAAACCTAAATACAAGTATTTAAAAAGTAATAGAAAACAAATTAAGATAAGATAGATGTGTTTATTTGATTGTTTAATAATAAAAATATCTTTATTTCAGGCAACATGACATATTATACAAACATGTGTAAGGACTAAGTGTTAAGGACTTGGTGTACACCAAAGCCTTCATATTACTCTTCAAAAATGAAAATCACCGGAACACGTGGAGCTTGATGAATGCCGGTGTATGACAAAGTCAAAGTCAAAGACGCCAAACAAACTCAGTTTGAATCCATGGAACATGTAAAAGCATGTGTCAAAAGTTACTTTATAGTATGCCAGTAATGTAAGTACTTTCCCCATTCAGTATCATATTCAGTTAGAGCTACTGGTTCCCCTTTTTCCTTCAAAAAAGTGATATCAACCTTACGTGAATGAATATAAGGACTATATGAAGTGTATATATAATTTTGAAGTACACGGTAACAATATTGGGTAAAGGTATGTAAAATAATACGTGGATTATGGAGATAAACTCAGTACAATCAATTTCGTTATATTTATTGACGATAACAGACTGCCTACGGACTGTGATATAATCTTTTTGGATTAAATGGATGGCAAATGATCTGTTCATAAAAATATTTTCTATGAAATAACGTAGGATTTTGTTACCTACTATTGTTTGCTTGTCGTCTCTGATTTTTTCTTGGACATCTTGTATCAGGTCAGTGACCAGGTTGAGGTTGCCTGCTATATATAATGAATTTCCATAAAAATCAAATATGGTCTGGAGTAATTTCAGATTATGTATAGTAGATTCCCATAGTTCATAACATGAGAACACGTTAAGATATTTGCATATCATCTACAATTAGTGGGCCTCCCATGGGGCTATGTAACGAATATATTTTTATAGCACTTTTGTAAGATATACCATACGTTATAGTGGAAAGCCTTCGACTTCGTTCGCTTAACATAAAAAATATTTATAATCTTGTAGCGAAGTAGTTTATTCAATAAAATCACTAGGATCACTTTGAAAAGTCTTAGAAACTAGCTGAAGCTACGCCTACTACCTAGCTTCAACTACTTAGTAATCCGTAACTATAACTAAAGACCACCTAAAAGTTTTCACAAAGGCATGCCAAACCAGCTATCTGGAACGTTTTAACTTTACGTTTTTTTCTGAGCTGTAGAAAAAACACTTTATTTTCTGTACTTAACGTTTATTTGAATCACCGATTCACTAAAACTATTGTCAAAAAACACGCTTCTAAAAACTTTACGAAAGGTAGGGCACAGCGAGATTTTCTCGCTCTAAATTGGAGCAGCCCGCCTGGGAGGTACCTCCGCCTTACAGAAGATCGCAGCCAAATATCATTATTTGTTTCAAATAGTTTTGTGTTCCTGCGATGAGTAAGGTTGCCAGAGCTCTTTAGGGGAGGGGTTCGGCAGGCAACGCATTAGCAATGCTCCAGGTGTTGCTGATGTCAATAGGCGACGGTAACCACTTACCATCAGGTGGGCCGTAAGCCTATTTGCCTCTGTATAACATAAAAACTTTAAAATTCTTAGTAATAACTTCGGCTAGAGCAACAGGCTTCCGTCTTATGACATTATTTTGTCAAGTCTCTCGGCAGAGCGAGTTGAGTTTGTGATAGTCTCAACTTATCGCCTATCTACGAATGCGTCTGTTCTCCGCCCCGATCTGTAACTAACGAGCTATAAGCTATGAGTTCTATGATAAATGCATTAACAAACGCACATTACTAAACACCGTCAAATGAGTTTTATGTGTTTAAATTATTGAGTGAGTCGCGACAAACGATGTCGGCTAGACGCTGAGTATTAGATATTACTAGCTTGTGTTAACTTCTTCGCTCGTCTTTATTCAATTGGACCTCGGTGGCGCAGCGGGCGAGTGACCGTCTGAGCCGCAAGAGGTGCGGGTTTTATTTTCGCTGCGGGACAAATGAATTATTATTTAAAGGCGTGGAAAAAATACCAAAAACGAATGATTAGAAAAAGTTTGAGAATAAAATCTGCATTTTTTATAGATTTTTTTGTCACTTGTAGTTAATTTTTATTTTTGTTCATAGTATACGCCCCTTTCAGGATAGTTTACTGGTTATGGAACCCGTTGCATAGTTTACACAAAACAATTTTCTGTAGATCATTTTATAACAGAACTTTCAAAAGCGGCATCTCAGCCTTGGTCTGGTAACGATAATATCGAATAGTAATATAATCATTATATTACTAGTATAAAATGTAATCCATAATGATGCCGAATGATTGGCGCAGGCACCTTGACCGACTGCCGTTCATTCATCTACTGTTTATGAATCGAATATTTGCGCATAAAGACTATCCCACTTATATAATAACACTAACAACAACACCCAAAAGTCAAAGACATAGTCCTGACCCCACACGAGGATTCCCTGTGTCGTGGGTATCAAAAACTACGAGTATCATGGTACCACAACACAAAAAAAATATTTACAGATCATGCAAAAAATTATGATATTTTTAAAAATTAAGCTTTTTTTTTTCGAAGAAACTGTTTCTTCTTTGGGTGGCGCTTACGGTTCTTTCAACCGTTTGGATTTCCTAAAGATTTTCGCTCCCACGAGAAGTGTCTTAGCTTAGTTGGTTAGAGTATCCCCGTATTTAGGGGAAAGTTGCGGGTTCAAATTCCGTCGGAGTCAACATTTTTGGGATATTACAGAATATCATTATATTCCCTTAGTGGGGGCAAGCACTATAAAATAAAACATGCAAATATTTATCTCGCACCCATTACGTCTCAGTCGGCCACTCGCCCGCTACGCCACCGAGGTCATCGAAACTAATTTATGAGGCAGTCTCATAATTTGACCCCTCGTAGACAGTGATTTATAAAAGCCGCGTAGCACGGGGAGCGCGTTAGAATCTTTTCAATGAAGATTTTGTGCTACGTAAGTTACATTTTACCTTCCAAACAAACAAAAGCACAGACACCACACAACCGATGACGCAATGTTTTACGGTTCTTTAGAATAGTTCAATAGTCATTCCACCACAATATACCTACATCAATTTTACAACATCTGCGAACCATAACGAGTCCTAAATTACTTTAAGCCTGATACATTGACAGTTTTACGTTACACCGTCGGAGGCACGCCCAGATAAATTATAATTTTAGACTAGGCGCGTGACCCGACCTCGGTTATTGGCCAATTAGTGGCCGCCTACGTGAAGTCTCATCTGTATAATATTACATTTATATTGTATTTTTTATTGGTCTGCGACCCGCGGTGCTAATGTGCTTTTCAGACTAGATCCTTAATGATATAGCGCCATGATGTTAATCAGGGACATAAAATTGACGTTGAATGTTATGATTGATAAATAATAAATACTCTGGGACTGGTTCGTAGCCGTGGGCACGCGACGACGCCATCCACTATCATTCAGAATATTAATGTTGAATTAAAAAAAATACTAGTCTGTTCGTCTTTTAAATAACGAACATAAAGATTCCTTTCATGGCACTGGCCCTTTTAGGTAGAAAATGGTGTGAATTTTGTTGTTTCAGTGTACTAAACTAACTTAATTTGACAGCGCTATAACTGTTGCCGTCCTTGTTATTCTGATCTATAAGAATGTGTGAGCTTGGAATCATCATCATCATCATCATCAGCCTGTAGAAGTCCACTGCTGGACATAGGCCTCCCCCAAAGAGTTCCATGACGAACGGTCTTGAGCCTTCTCCATCCACCGACTTCCCGCAACCTTCACTATGTCGTCGGTCCATCGGGTGGGGGGCCTTCCAACACTGCGTCGCCCGGTTCGTGGTCGCCATTCGAGCTTGCTTGCGAAGCTTGGAATAGATAAAAAAAATTACCTAGAATAACATATAGGCTATTATTTACGTAGGTAGCACGCGAGCGAAGCCGCCGTGGAAGCTAGTGAATAATAAATGTATCAATTTCCTTATAGGTCAAAAAAGGCAACTTAGATGTATAAAAATCTTTCCTCACAGCAATGGTTTTGCGTTCCAAAAAGTATCATAATCATAACGCTTATGGTTCAAAATCGCTATTCGCTCACAAGCGATATGGCCTCTGATTTATATGAACTGAAGAATCGCGGTATTAATTCATTAGTTATTTGTCATGTGTAGTGAGAAAATGTTTCATTGTCTGTCGGAGCGGTAAATAATAGTGTGCGTATTTCTTGTCAGGACACCACCCAGTCGAGGAATTTATGAGGCCTGAGCGGCGTAGCGGTGGGTTAAGTTTATACTTACAACAAAAAACACCTGTACCTACATGTATTTCAAGCAATAAATGTTAATCAACTAAAAAAATCAACTTTACTTTAACGTGATCCTTAGCTAGTACATTATCTTAAAATGGGCGTATTCTGTCAACAAAAGAAATAATTTGAATACCTATATATATTTTTTCCGACACTTCCTGATCTTTTTATATTCAGTAAATATCAAACTCAACTTCATTTTATGTATAAAACAGAAACAAGGTGTATTTTCTTTTAATTCATTCTTGCATGTTTGTTTGCATCTTTAAATCAAGTCAAGTCAAGTCAAGTCAAAAGGCATTTATTTCAATAAAATCACTAGGATCACTTTGAAACGTCTTAGAAACTAGGTGAAGCTATGCCTGTTCCTCGCGACCAAGCCTAGAAGAATCAGGCAACAAACACGGCTTGGTGCCTATCATTTTTTTCGATGATCCTTTTTCACAAAATGGAATTTAAAGCGTAAAAATCGTAAGTACCTTTCTCAAAATAATTCATTAATACAATCGAATTCTAATAAAACAATGTCAATCCATTCGGTTATGTTATTCTATTTGAGCTATGAAGAGATCATTAAAAATTCACCAAGTCAAGTGCACTGCATGGATGAGAAAGTCCACTGGACTAATGATGGGACAAACCTCCACTGTCTTATCGATAGATACCGAAATGCCGAAACAAGGTTCTCAAACACATTCAAAGATAAAGATTGCGCTACTATCACTTAGCGAAAACAAATTCTTCCTATTATGTATTTATTATAGGAAGAATATAAAATAGGAATCCCCTATTGAATACAAAGTATTTTTTGTAGAACAAGTTCTTACAACAAAAGATTTAAACGCGCATTTTCCATCATTCGCGCATGTTTTATTTTTTCACTATATTTCTTATATCCGAACATACTTTTAATAGTGTTTTTTTTTCACTCCCCTCACACCATCAGACTGACATTATTTTCATGGCTATTGACAATTTTGATTATTTTTTGCAATTTCCCCTCTAACTTCCGGCGGCGACTTAACGGCGTTTGAAGAACTCCAGCGTCTCTAGGCAAAGTAAATATTTATCGATTTCATCGAACGCTTTATTCAATTCAAATTAAATTATGTCAAAATACGTTTATAGTGTCATCGCTTATAGAATTAAATAAAAAAAAAATATTCAGGACATATTCACACGGTCAACTGATCCCAAACTAGGCATAGCCTGTACTATGGGTACCAGAGACTGATATACATAATAGATAAATATTTAACACCCAGCCACAGAACAAAAATCTGTGTTTATCACACAAATGCTTGTCCAGTGCGGGGATCAATTGATTAGTTATTTAGGGGTTGTGGAGGGTAAATTCGTTCTCAAATTACAGATAAATATCGACTAGTTTCACATCACTACCTCCGTGATATGACAGGATGGCAAGTGTTGATCGCAGCAGTGTTTCAGAGCCGGGCTGATCGAGTGGCCGAGTAATAAGTGCGATTCTCAGACGAGATGACTGGACTGTCTCGTAGGACCACCATAAATTGAGAGATCTTTTTTTTTTTCTTTAATATGAATATGAATCTTACTTTATTTATTTCTTGTTTTAATTATGATTGTGGTCATTTTGACATAAATATTATATAATAAATAAATAAAAATTCCGGACATATCACACGCGGCCAACTGATCCCAAACTAGGCATAGCCTGTACTATGGGTACCAGAGACTGATATACATAATAGATACATATTTAACACCCAATTTAACAGCGGATTTCTGATTTCATACATTAGTACGTACTCTTAACTATACCTACTATCATTTTTCTCACCGTGACAGACATTCACTTATTGGTAAATGGTAACCGTAGCCTATGAATGCTTGCGACAGCAGAGGCATTTCTTGCAACTTAACTGGTCAGCAAAAGCTTGCTTCAACGCCGAACCGCTATTACTCGACTACCGAGAAGGAAGGAGGATAATGTTTTTATCATAAAACGACGTGTCGCCAAAAAAGTAGGAGCGACTGGCAATTAAAAAAAACCCGCACTCGCCAACCCTGAAACCCCCCTCCCCCCCTCCCCAAAAAAAAGAGCCTACAACCTATCCAGTCAGACACTACCTATGAAAGCAATTTTCGTTACAAATATTTTAATTTTCTTTCGAGAACGAATTATGCTTTATTAGATTTTTTCTATTATTACGGAACACCCGAAATAGTCTCAATAAATTTAACAATGACCGTCGCCCTCACCACTTGACTCCGAACCATTGTTGTTTTTGTCTCTGAGTGTTCCTCTGTTGTGGGATAATTCATGTCGTTATAATAATATTGAGCGGTTTCCGCTCTTCAGTCTTCTGTCAGGATTCTTGAAGGCGAGGCAAGATCTCAAGTGTTATTAGCCAATGCCTACCACTTACCTACACTATAAGACGAGAGTTCCAGTTACTTACATAGATCGGCATGAGATATGGAATATTAAGACGACCTTGGTGGCGTAGCGGGCCTGTCTGAGATGCAAGTTGTGCAGATTCAATTCCCGCTGCGGTACATATGTTTCCATGATCTGAAAATATTTCTTCCGTGTCTGAGTTCTGTGGTACCACGATACTCGTAGTTTCGATACCCACGAGACAGGGAATCCTAGTGTGGGGTCAGGACTGTTATAAAACCCAACAGTCATATACAGAGTCCAGAGCCCACACTATGATTTCCTGTGTCGTGGGTATCAGAAACAACAAGTACCATGATAGGTACCACAACACCTTGACCGAAAAACATTTGTTCCGCAGCGAGAATCGAACTAGAGATGAGTCGTACTTGCTATTTCGCGTACCAGATCTATCAGGTACTAAATACTTGAAAGTATTACTTCGACCGCGCGAGTCCACTGCGCAAGTCCACTGCGCAAGTCCGCCGCGTACCCAAGGTCGTACGTACGGTCGGGTTGCGACCGCGGCGCGTCGCGTCCTAGGGTGCGCGGTGGACTTGCGTGCCGCACCCGAGTATTTTTAATACGTCTTAGTATCGTGAAGTCGTACCAGTTACGTATAGTTTGATGCGAGAACCTGGTTTAAAAATCTGTTTGCGTAAATACGAATATAATAATCGAACCCGCAACCCTTGCGTCTCAGACGGGCACTCGCCGGCAAAGCCAATACTTTTTGTATTACTTCATAATCTCATCTCCGGCCATAATCATCTTTACAAAGTAAATTGCGTAAAAACGCTTGCTACTGGCTCTTAATCTTGTACTAATTATTTATCGCATAATGCTCTCTGTTATCAATGAAATAGGTGTTGGTGTATACGAAGATAAAGATTGTGCAGATATTTATGAACCTTAAGTGTAACTTAATGCGTGTCGATTAGCTGGTAACTTGGGCGCAAAGTAAGCGGTCATTTTGTATGTAAACTGCTATATAACTTAACCCATTCGCGCTTATTAGGTAGGTAAGTGTGGGTATTTTTAGATAGCTAGGGGCTAATGACTATGAATTTATTAAGATGGGACTAAACCAAACTTCCATATGTCTTTAGGTATACAAAAATACAAAATATTTACCTATATATCTATGTTTCTTCGTACTTTCAAGCTATTATTTGTGTGTTAGGAAATTTCGCCCTTCTAATAGAAACGTAAAATAAAAATATAAGGTGTTAAACAAACTAATTAGCACTGTGTACGAGGTTGTATTGTGTATTATGTATGTATGGTCTCTTCTTCTTCCTGCCCTTGTCCCACATTATGTGGGGTCGGCACAACATGTTTTCTTCTTCCACTCTCTTCTGTTAGCCGTCATCTCCGCACTCACATCTTTCTTACTCATGTCATCTTTAATACAATCCATCCATCTTTTCTTCGGCTTTCCTCTACTCTTATATCCATCCACATTCATACCTAACACTCTTCTCGTTACATGACATGCCCATACCATGCTAACCTATTACTTCTCAACTTTTCCATCACTGGCGCTACTTTCAAACTTCCTCTGATGTACTCATTTCTTATTTTGTCCATTCTTGTCACTCCACACATCCATCTCAACATTCGCATCTCTGCCGCATGCACTCTTCTTTCATCCGTCCCTTTGGTAGCCCAACACTCAGATCCATACATTACGACAGGCCTTATGATCGTCTTATTATGTATGTATGGTATGGGCCTTAATTTTGTGTATGGACCTTCTTATCCGTATAAAATTATTTGAATCCTGAGATTAAATTATTTGTTATTATTGTTATTACCTACTTAGATAATGGATAGATGGGCTTGCAACCAGTCACGTATGGAATGGGTTTTTTGTCTATTTTTACTTAGGTATTATTTAATTACTTAGGTTAAGCTCTTCTTGCTATACTTTTTTTTTCTTAGATACCTAGACAAAGACAGACATTTATTCACTTATATGGCAAACAATAGACATCACAATAGAAGCAAGAAACAGTTATAAATAATAGCTAAAATATGGAACAAAGACAAACAAAGTTAAGGTAACACACAAAAACCTACCTACCTATTATTTCATTACATAGGTGAAGCTCTTCTAGCTATAGTTTTTTGCATTTGTCACAAATCTTGGGGCAGATCCTTGTAGGTAGGTACGTCTAAGGTAAGGAGGAGTCAGTATCACGTCCAAACATTATCCGCCCCACACATGCACAAATGCAATAGTTTCTTTCTTTATTCTTTATTGTATATTGTACACAGAATACACATAAAATATATATATATATATTCCGGACAATTAACACCGTCAAATGATCCCAAACTAGACCTAGCCTGTACTATGGATACCAGAGACTGATATACATAATAGATATATATTTAACACCCAGACACAGAACAAACATGTGTTAGTCACAAATGTTTGTCCAGAAAACAAAAAACAAACTAAATGAAAGGATATACACAGTCTCATCTAAATAGTTCCATACGTGACAGGTTTCAAGAACACCGGCACATACTTTTTCTTTATATGAATGCTTTTTCTCAGGAGATTAGTCCTATCCTATCCTACTAATATTATAAACGCGAAAGTTTGTAAAAAGTATGGATGGATGGATGGATGTTTGTTACTCTTTCACGTAAAAACTACTGATTGGATTTTAATGAAACTTCACAATAACATAGCTTATGCATCAGAATAACACATAGGCTACAATTTATAAAGATATTGTGTGAATTGTCCAAAATATGGCTACTAGCTTCTCGAAATACTAATCCTGCGCAGACGAAGTCGCGGGCACCAGCTAGTTACATATACGTATGTAGGTAAGTAGAGACCGTTAGGTCAATATGGTTCTATAATAGAACATAATAAAGTCACTGCAGCCACTTCCCGGTGCGTGTGAAAGACAAACAGACGAATGCCGCTAATCTTACTAATACGATATAAATTGAGGTACAATTCAATTAGAATTTATTGAGATGTACCAACCGTACGATGGTGCCTGTTGACACATGGACAAGAGCACTCAAAGCGTGCTAGAGATATATTTGAGGAGTGGTTTTGAGTTGCGCTGTGCGTGAAAGAAATTCTACTTATAAAACACAGTTTTGGAGGAGGACACAGCGAGAATTTTTCGCTCTAAATTGGAGCAGCCCGCCTAAGAGGTACCTCCGCCTTACGGAAGATCGCAGCCAAATAACATTATTTGTTTCAAATAGTGTTGTGTTCCTGCGGTGAGTAAGGTTGCCAGAGCTCTTTAGGGGGGAGGGGTTCGGCAGGCAACGCATTAGCAATCCAGGTGTTGCTGATGCCAATAGGCGACGGTAACCACTTACCATCAGGAGGGCCGTAAACCTGTTTGACACCGTATAACATAAAAAAAATATATTTTATCGTATTTTAAACATGATCGCTGTACAAATGATTTGGTGAAAATGATGAAGCCAGACTTAGACCAATTTGAAGAAGATCGCCGCACGTACCAATGTTCATTTTCGTCACTCTACAATTATCTACAGAACTAATACAAATCTAATTCAAGCCACTCCTCGAATTAAAAAGTTATACACGTACCTAATATATACATCTTTTGTAGATTCCGAAGCTTTCGACACAAGCTTTCGCTTTCTTTCTTTGGGCGCAGATACCCATTGATATATATGGATTTATGCTAATTTATGACGTACGTATGTTCATTAACATGACAAAATACAATTGATTGGATATGTTTATCGTACTTGGTAATTTACATCCAATAAACCGACCTTGGGCCCTACCATGACGCCTTATTGCCTCTCAAATTCGAGCGTGTCATCGCTTTTTACACGAATTGGAACCATAAATCTTTGAGTCTGTCAACTTACGTCACCGCCTAAGTAAAATCGCAAAGTTCATAGAATAGAACAGAAATCATTTATTCTTACAAACTACACAAGAACAAGAACAAAAGTGAGACAAACACTAATACAAAAACGGAGGGTTGATGGTACGGGAGCATGGGATGATTTGATCTGACTTAAAGTTTTTAACTGCCCGTCTGATAGAGCTTGCCCGCAAGAGGGTTCGATTCCCGTTGCGGGACAAATATTTGTATAATCTGCTAATATATGTTCCGGGTCTGGGTGTTGAGGTAGAGATCTTTCATTCTAAAAATGCACGCCCCTCTAATATCTACTTACATGTGTATAAGACGCAAATGTAATTGGTTCTTCAGAGGGGTGTCCATTTTTACACTGAAAGATCTCTACCATGGTACTCGTAGTTTCTGACACCCACGACACAGGGAACCCTAGTGTGAGGTCAGGACTATGTATATGACTGTTGGGTGGTATCTAGTAGGAGATAATGTTCTTAGTTCCATGCTAGCTTTGTAGATTATGGGCCTAACTGTTAGCGTCAACATCCCTGACACCAATGCGCATAGGAAGCAATAAACCAGGTTTAATTTAAAACTGTTTGCCGTCAACATTGTTTCTATAATCAGAAAAGTGCGAATCAACATGGCCGCCTCTAAGGTTGTTTACTAGCACATTAACCGCCGGTTAGCCGTAACTATTGGTTAAAATGCCAGCGTAAGTAAACAATGAATGAACATTAGACCGCTATTCAATCATGATGACGTGAAAAGCACTTAAAAACATTTCTTTCAAATACATATTCTTCATGTACCCTTAATTTATTAGAATAAAAAATCCACTGGAATCGAAAGTTGAGGTATCTCCCACAAGGTCAATACGACTTTAATGGCTGAAATGATGCTCATAACCGGTAACAATAACCACCGGTTATGAGCATCATAACCGCCGGTGATTGTGTTGGTCACCTCCAGCTTGGACCAGAGGACAAACACGCGTGTCTACTTCCTCAATTAGCACCACCTGGCTTAAACTGGCATAATTCTAATGGTAGTATACAGTTAGCAGATGAAAAGCCATGTAGGCAGGTTCCTAAGTAGGTAAGCTAGGTAGGTTGGTAGAATTAACCAAAGATTTTAAATACATACTCTGCGCAGACTGTACAGAAACATGGCAACTAAATGTAACTTTAAATGGTTGACACTCGACTATCGTATTATGAATTTCAAGTAAAATCTACAGGTTCGGGATCGGCAACGCGTGCGTGATGCCTCTGTTATTGCAAGCGTTCATAGGCTACGGTTACCAGTTACTAACAGTTGGGCTGTAGGCTTGTTTGCCACCTTAGTTGTACTTATAAAAAATGGGAAGGTGCTAGAAATTAAAACTATCTTTAAAAAAAACATTTCTTTAGACTCTAAGAGTACTTGGGTAGGTACAAATTGTTCACTCCCTTCTTGTTTGACTGTACCTACATTTCACTTCCATTAAAACAGCCTACATATTCACAACTAACCAAGGATAAACAACTTCTTAGAAACCTTTAGGTGGTCGCAAACACGCTTTGTTTGAGCGCCAATTTTAGACCTCTTCCACTTTATCGGACAAGCTATCCCTCCCTGAAATTCATGCGAAAACGTCCCCTATTACTTCAGAAATAGAGGCGGCTTGGTGAGCAAGATTGAAAAGTAAAAACAGCCATAATTTTAATTGCGGAATACGGCGCAAGCGCATGTTTTGTGTGTTCGCAAACGTGTTAATTACATGGCTATGGAATGCGTTTTAATGCGTCGTATAAGGAGTGCAAATTCTTGCACTTAGAGGTGGCTGCGTATATCTGAAGTGGAATAACCTAGGCTTTACATAAATTATAATCATATATATGGGATAAGCACAAACGGATTATAGTCATAGTCTTACACTACCTCTCATACACAAACTCCTTACGTAAATTAGGGAATTTACGTAAGGAGTTGGGAGGGCCCTGCCCATGCAGTTTTTAACATCGCACACATCCTCATAATCCTATTTAAACTCTACTTCAATACGTGCAGTGCATATTTGTTTTCGCCCAGTTTTGTTCGGACTAGGCACAAAGCTAAGTTGTTGCATTTTCAACAAGCAGACAAATTATCTTTGTCCTTTTTATTTTATTTGGTAGTAGGTACCTATTTGTTAATTTTGTTTTTTTATTTTTATTATTTTCTAACAACCTGTGTACCCACTTTCAAATATCATCTTTAGTCTGTGTTGAATAAATTTATTTTATTTCTTTCTTTGTAAACGTTAAATCGGAGACCATTGGTTTTGATCATCATCACCATCGGACTTAGAAGTCCACTTAGAAGTCTCGTTCTAAATTGGAGCAGCCCGTCTGGGGAGGTACCTCCGCCTAACAGAAGATCGCAGCCATTTTATTTCATAAAGTGAAACCAAATACTAAAATCTTAATTCTTTATTTTTGACTTAAATTTAATTTTCTAGCTAACAATAAGATGTACCCGAGGTTTAGCAAGATTCACTATGGCTGACTAAGGCTCGTATTCAGAGACAAGACTCAAGCATTGATCTGTACTTAAATCTCGATTTGAGTCGAGATTCTAATTCTTGAACAGTACTTATGTAATGATCACAGTTCACCTGAGTAAATGCTTATTCTGAAACGTCAATCAGACGAAATCGGTGCTTGAGTTTAGATTTGATTAGACATGAATCAAATGACACTTTCGTTCCGTTACACGTACTTTGATGCATATTTATACTTTACTTCTTCTGTTCTATTTCCACCCTGGCTGTTTGAATTTCTGCGTAAAACGGATCGAAAATTGTAAACGAGAACATTTGAGAACAGATTTGAGACTCGATTCAGCGGAGAGTAGTTTAAGTACCGTTTTTGAATAAAAGTTATGTTTGAGAAGAGATTCAATACTTAAGTAGAGTTCAGCTGATCTGTGATTAAATCTATGCTTGAGTCGTGTCTCTGAATACGAGCCTAAAACACATCTTTCGGGCTTTTTATACGAGTGTTCTTTTTATATTAACCACTTCACAAAACATTGTATTTCATGTAACATTTAAGCTTACTCGTATGTTTGAAGGCATACTAACTACATACGCACTTTCGGAAACTTTTTCACTGGAAGTCACAATGTCGTTATGTAAGTAAGTAACATTTCATGTAACTTTGCGCATCTCTAAAGAGCAGGGTTACATAAAATCGTAGCCATTATATCGAAAAAACTCAGTAAAGGTCGTTGTTGTGTGACCAGAAGTGACCAAAAACTGAAGTACAGTACTACGATTTAAATTAGATGTCTATCATCGGAAATACGAACGGCCTATAGTATATATAATTTATCTAGAATGTCACAACATTTATGTACATTTTTTTACAACGGTCTTGAACTTTATTAAAATATACATTTTCAGTTTTTTTGAACGCTTTAGCCTCAGTTAAAACATAAAAATATACACTGTATATTATATTATGACTTTATAAGCTAATTTGGAATCTATTCTGAAAATAAGATTAGTAACTTACAGCTAACTGAATTTAAAAAATGGTATGAAAAAAACTAAAATACGTACTGCAATTAAATTTTACAACAGGGGGTGCTAACATCTCTATACACTTCCAAATAGTAGGACCGCACGTGCTACCTAAGCCTTTGAAGCTCGCTGGTACTGACGAGGCTTCATGAGCAAAGTCAAAGTCAAAAGGCATTTATTTCAATAAAATCACTAGGATCACTTTGAAACGTCTTAGAAATTAGGTGAAGCTATGCCTGTTCCTCGCGACCAAGTCTAGAAGAATCAGGCAACAAACACGGCGCTCATGCCTATCATTTTTTTCGATGATCCTTATTCGAGCCGCGGGAGGGTCCGACATTGGTTGCATAATCATACTAATTCGGAAATACGAAAAATAGCTCAGTTGGCTCTGCCACCTGCGCTAGAGGTCGCGGGTTCGATTCCCGCACCGGACAAACATTTGTGTGATGAACACAGATGTTTGTTCTGTGTCTGGGTGTTAAATATTTATCTATTATGTATATCAGTATCTGGTACCCATAGTACAGGCTATACCTAGTTTGATATGTCCAGAATATTTATCTAATTTAAATCGTAGTACTGTACTTATATACAAAGTCAAAACACGTATATGATTATTTTTATAAGCCCAAAAGGTACATGAAAGTTTAGATTGTCAACCGTTACATGGTCTCTCGCACATTTACTTGGGCTTGGTCTCCTGGTCGGTCACGTATCGGATGTAGATGGTGTCCTCCGGCTTGGGCTCCTCGATTTGGCTCTCGTCGAGTTGTGAACACGCGATGGCGAGGGCTGAGCCGTCGTGCGAGAAGCTTAGCGATGAGACGGCTGTGTTGTATCTGTGGATGAGAAGTTGCAATGTAGACAATTTTTTATTTGAACCGTTGCTGCGTGAACGACGTACAAACATACTTTTAAACTTAAACCCAAATCCTAACTAATATTATTAAATGAGCTTTAAGAAAAATACAAAAAGATTTTTCCAGGGCAGGCAACGCATTAGCAATGCTCCAGGTGTTGCAGATGTCAATAGGCGACGGTAACCGCTTACCGTCAGGTGGGCCGTAAGCCAGTTTGCCTCCGTATAACATAAAAAAAGGGAAATATAATATTAGTTAGAGGACATATAAAAAGAGAAGATGGATGCACTGTGTAATAGTGGACATGGGTAAGAAAGGAGTGAATGCTGAGATGACGGCTGATAAAGGGAAATAGAAGACGGCACAATATTGCGCCGTCGTCTTCCCATGGGGTGCGGACCATCATGATTTGTAAATAAATAAATAATAAATAAAATCTTTTTATTTCGGACAACATAGATCCATATGGGGTTAGTAACACAATAAAATACAGTAAATGGTTAGTAGGCAAATCGAAACATAAACTTCAAATAAAATAAAATTTAAATTTAACGCAGGACTAATTCACAGAGTGGTCTCACCAGAGTGGCGGGACTTTTTCCGGGATCACTCTGCGAATCAGGCCTTCCACAGCGGCGAGGAGTATCTATTAGCTATAGTTTTCAGGATAATGCTTAACCTTTTGTACTACATTGCACTACCACAAATGAAGCTAGGCTCAAAACAGGAATGCAGGAGGTGATCGGATCCTGCTCCTCTTCATCCACAACATCAACGGGGATTCTCGAACAATATTGCCACCAACCCAGGGTCCTTCTCCGTTACTTTAAGGAGTTGGGCTGGCTGGGGTGAGGTCAGCAGGGGGACAATGCACAATACACCCCAACGCGGGACGTCAGTGCAGATCTTATTGCCCCATTTAGAATTAGAATTAGAATTATTAGCTTAACCTATAAGGTACCGTGCTTGGTGTTAGCTCGTCAGAACTTAGGTACCTGTGGAATTGACAAAGCCTCTTCTTGTTGAAGCCGTCCCAGATGTTGACGTAGCCGTCGGAGCCGCCCGTCGCGAACGTGTTGTACACAGAGTGGAAGCTGATCGCATTCACCGGGTAGATCTTCTCAAGACCTGAAATATTCAAAGGAATCTCAGACAATAATACTTTTTGGAGGAGGTACGGCACAGCGAGATTTTCTCGTTCTAAATTGTAGCAGCCCACCTGGGAATAGGGAGTAGCAGTACCTCCGCCTTACAGAAGATCGCAGCCAAATAACATTATTTGTTGCAAATAATGTGTTGTGTTGTGTTCCTGCGGTGAGTCACTTCTAAGACGTTTCAAAGTGATCCTAGTGATTTTATTGAAATAAACGCCTTTTGTCTGACTTTGACATTGAGTAAGGTTGCCAGAGCTCTTTAGGGGTTCGGTGTCGGCAACGCGATGCCTCTGGTATTGCAATCGCTCATAGGCTACGGTAACCGCTTACCAACAGGTGGGCCGCACGCTTGTTTGCCACCTTAATTGTAAAAAAAAAGATACCAGAACCACACTTAGGGATATAATGCTTGCTTGTCGTGTCACTGATTCTTTTTTGGTCACCCTGTATTAGGTCAGTGAACAGGTTTTTAGGTATGCCATGAAAAGAGACTATGACCGGCGGTGAAAGAATCGTGGAAACAGAGGGATATAATAATACCAGCTTTCGTCCGCGCCTTAACTTGCGTGGTACCGAAATAAATAGTAGCATATTCTAGGTACAGAACTCTATCTATCCCGCGAAATCGGTTGAGCCGTTATTGAAGCTAGATGGTAAGTAAAGTATGTAGTTTTGATACCTACAACTACGACACAGGGGTACCCTAGTGTGGGGTCAAGGCTATGTTCCTAACTACAAATAAGTGCATAAGAACCTACAGACTTAACTCCTACCTACCTACTAAGAATTTTTTGTACAACAATTATGATTAATAATAATGTATTATTATTAATAATATGTTGTGAAGAATCTTGAAATGTTCGGAAGACTGAGCACAATTAGTATTCTCAGTTGCCCTGGCACGTTACGGTCATTTGGGTCATTATTTGTCTGTTGTGAAATGCAAAGCTCGACTAAAGCTATAATATTAAATCTTATAAGTAGTTATGAAAAATTCAACCTTATGTTTCATAATTTGAACTAGTGATTTCACCATAATAAGTTTTGAGAAGCTTTAAGCTTAATAAACGTTTATAAACACGTATGATTGTTACTTTCTAGGATTAAATCTACACTGGAATATACAGAAATAAACTTAAAACTAATACAAGTTAATATTTACAAATACACAAGAAGCAGTTGAGCCATCTAAAGTCCGTTACAAACGATCTATAGATAGCTCAACTGATCCAGATCACTACCAGTCGGAACCGTCCACAAGATGCTGGCGGAATTGCCACGCTGGATGGCAATGCTAATTCGCAGTTCCAAATAAGAGCCAGCTCTCGGGTCACTGGAATTGTACTAATTAAGGTTGTTATTTTA
Organism: Anticlea derivata; assembly: GCA_947579855.1. Taxonomy (NCBI): domain Eukaryota; kingdom Metazoa; phylum Arthropoda; class Insecta; order Lepidoptera; family Geometridae; genus Anticlea; species Anticlea derivata. Next base: position 11,876,508 of record OX388270.1, read on the forward strand.
TTAAACAAAGAACTTTTGAAATTGAATTGAATTGCCCTGGCAACTCAGAATACTTGTGAGAACACAGAGCCTAGATTTCATGCTAATTCTTACCGCCATCTTTAATCCGATGACACTTGAATGCATATTTCTTTTTCTGCACCTCGGGATTGCTGTCCAGGTACTCCACAGCCACTCGCCCTTCTATCGAGCTGAGGACGTAACCCTGCTTGTTGGGGAACACGCGGATGCAGCGTGTCTGGTATTTGAGGGAGGATTCCCGGCGTTGATTCACGTGGCCCATGTTCCGCACGTCCCATACAAAGATCTTGCGACCTGAAGTGCCCACTACGAATTTCTCACCGACTATGCTCATTGTGTATACCTGGAAGATGAGCAAAGCAAACACTTTAATATGTAGCTTCTCCAGGAATACAATATAGGATACATATTTTCCTAGTCAATAGACAGCACAAACTTCTTAAAACATGCACAAGGCCTCACTCGCACAAGGAAAAACTGAACTCAACTCGGCGAGATAGACAAAAATATCTTAACTAGCCTACCTATCTATGTTTAGTTTTCTTTGCCCTGCTTTTTGTTGCTTTGCTTTCAATGCTTTCTCTCATGTTATTGGTTCTCTCAGTTCTGTCTTATTTATTACTGTTTTAATTTGTTTATTCAAAACAGAAGATACAAATTATTATATTCTTCTTTAAAGTTTTAGAGGATTATTTGTGAAAATTCTGAGGTTTTTCTCAATTACAATAAAATAGTGATATTGACTTATGAGCAAGTATATATTTTTTTGTTGATTCAAAATCAAAAGCAGACATCACCCTCTCATTCCCCTGGTTGTAAGTCCCGACACAGTTGGGCACTCTGCTGTCCCACATCTTCACCGTCCCGTCCCAGCTTCCTGTCAGCACAGCATTCACTTCCGCTGCATACTCTACACATCGGATGGCCCCTTTGTGCTCCCCGAGGGTGGACTCTGAAGTAGCATTCAGATCATACATTTTGAGGGTATTGTCTAGGCCTCCGCTGTATGAGTGGACTGCATCCTAGAATCAAATCATGGACAATTAGGTAAGTAAATATTGTCTAAGAAAGTTCTTCTTCTTTCGTGTCGATGGTTCAGGGGGACTACATTTTTTTTACCAATACTCCGCCACAGTTACGGCTTTGTCAGAGGCGTCGTAGAGGTCCTTCATTCAGGAAGTGGTAAACTAGGGATTACATGAACACTACATTGCAGTGAGAGTTAACGTAACACAAACGTAAGTACAGTGGAGGGGTATTCAGTTTTAGATTAGACGATCTTTACGTAGACCTTTTCAAGCACGAAAGGAGTCCCGCAATTAGAAGAACTAAAATGATACTATGGCAAACATCTGTTCCAACAAGACTACAGCAGCGCTCCCTGAGGGACTTCTTTCGTGAAAAAATCTCTTAGCAGGTAGCATATTATTTTGTTTTGTTGATATTTTTGAAGTAAGCGTGGTAATTATGAATCTCGTACCCGAAAACAAACATCCAGCACGGGCAACTCATGACTATACTTGTGCCGTTCTATATTCGAGGTAACGTCGTACAGTCTCACGGAGCAGTCCCATGAAGACACAAGAAGGTATTGGCTGGACTTCGGTGCGAATTTCACACTTGAAATAGCGTCCTCAGGCAAACTCTTCAACTTGAATTCTGTGCGGGACTCCGCCACCCGCGTGACTGTCATTGTGGAAGCAATTTTGTAGGACAATGAAGATATAGCTAAACTAAAAACACAGGGTAATTGGGTAGTATTTCGAAATAATTCAGCGGAACGGAAAGAAAGAACTATGAAAATAAACGCCGAGTTCAGCAAACGCAAAGCAAGCAATCAGCACAGCACAGCAGCAGGCCGATGGTCGTTGACATTGACTGACTTGACAATTGACGTTGACACCAAAGATGACATATAATTTGCAGTGTGCACGTAGTGTATTTTATAGTCTTTGGCAGTGTGTGCTAACTATCACAGATTAGTACTATGTATTCTACTATCTAAAAGTAAAATGATTGAACGCAGTATTTTATTTTTCATTGAAAAATCAGGTGGAGAATACCTGATTTTTTAATGAATACATTATAATTTTAAAATCCATTATATTGTATCACATGGGCGTTTTATGTAATAATTAATAATAAAAAGTGAGAGGCTTAAAGATTGCATCAGAGATTCGTACTCTTGCTGACTTGGCTGAACGCAGCCAAAAAGTTGACATGTTTGTGATGAGGTGTGAATCGTAGAAGGAAATAATCGTCTCGCAGAAATGATTTCATTAAAATCCGCAGTTTACCGAGTTTTGTGATGTTACTTTTGTGCTGTAATTTACTGAGAACATAGATCTACGATAATAATACACCAGCGATCCGACAACATTAGCTTAAATGTCTACAATACCACCGCGATTCTAAGTCGATTCCGATAGGAACGAATGGAGTGATTTCCTAAAGAATAACGATGCAAACCAACCTGAAAACTAAAGAAATGTTCATAGTAAGGGCATTGGAAAAGATCCTGGCCGACAAGGATATCAAAAGATCCTATCACAGCCAACTGAAGAAGTCCTGTGAAGTTGCTCTAGGTAAGTCCTGACATCTTGTTTCTATCACATCATCAATAACTAGCGCTAGCATAGATACCTATCTACTAACACCTATCGCTAATTATGTTTAATTGAAATTTAATGTTATAGTTGTATCACGATACACACCTATTTAATAGTGAATGTGTTGACCTTGAAGTTCGGAGTGGACACCTACATATTTGCCTTATCAGATTATACTTACCGACATTTGATCCTACTTTCAATAGAGCAATAAACCACAATAGCTCAGATGTCATTCATGTGTGAAACTGAACCACTTTCATAATGGTAATTTTATTCTGTCTCATGTTTATAATTACACGAAAGTTTTACATAATTTGATAGTTTTTTCTTAAGTAAAAGTTTTCTGTCCCTGTGTTTTAAGGACCAAACACAGTATAACAATACTGTTACATAATCATGCACTCAGAATGAATAATTTTTTACTTTCAGAGGAAATAAAAGCTGAACTAAAAGATGGAGGTCAGGTAGAATCAGCTGAGAGTCCAACATCAGGTACCTTGCCTTTGCCCAAGAATGATGCATCAAATATCATCACAGCAGAAAAGTACTTCCTACCTTTCGAGCTGGCATGCCAGAGCAAGGCAGCCCGGATAGTTGTCACAGCCCTTGACTGCCTGCAAAAACTGATAGCATATGGCCATCTTACTGGAAACATTCCTGATTCAACCACACCAAGAAAACTCCTAATAGACAGAATAGTAGAAACAATCTGCAGTTGTTTCACCGGCCCACAGACTGATGAAGGAGTCCAACTCCAAATTATTAAAGCCTTACTGACTGTTATAACAAGCCAGCATGTGGAAGTTCACGAAGGAACAGTTTTATTGGCTGTCAGAACTTGCTACAATATTTATTTGGCTAGCAAAAACCTCATCAATCAAACCACTGCAAGAGCAACCCTCACACAAATGCTAAATGTCATATTCACTAAAATGGAAAATCAAGCTTTGGAAACAGAAAGTGACATACATGAAGATGATAGGAGAGATAATGATGTAGTGCAACATAAGATTCCTAATGGCAAAGTAGCGTCAGGTGAAAGCAATAATATGAATGAAGGAGACAGCAATGAAGTAGAAACGCCTCAAATAGAACAATTAGATGATATATTGGATGCTAAAATAATTGCTAAGCAAATTGTAGATTCAGTAATAGATAATGCAATCAATATTGCAAGTAAAAAGAGCACAGAGGAATTGCCCAATGGACCTGACAACAATGAGAATCCAACAGACTATCATGATGGTGGAAGTGTGTCTCAAGAGAGCATTCCAGCTGAAGACTCATTGAAAAGAGTACCTTCACAAGAGAGCATGGATGTCGCTTCAGAGAATGATAACTCAGTAACAGCCAAGTTCACGCATATCCTTCAGAAAGATGCCTTCTTAGTGTTCCGAGCTCTATGCAAGCTCTCAATGAAACCCCTACCTGAAGGCACCCCAGACCCTAAGTCCCATGAGTTGAGATCCAAAATCCTCTCTCTACATCTGCTGTTATCGATCCTCCAAAATGCAGGGCCAGTGTTTAGAAATAATGAAATGTTCATAACAGCAATCAAGCAATATCTATGTGTTGCGCTATCCAAAAATGGCGTCAGTTCTGTGCCTGAAGTTTTTGAGCTTTCTCTGGCCATATTCTTAGCTCTGCTGCAAAACTTCAAAGTACATCTCAAAAAGCAGATAGAGGTCTTTTTCAAAGAGATCTTTATGAACATCTTGGAGACATCAAGTTCGACATTCGAACACAAGTGGATGGTCATTCAAGCTCTCACGAGAATCTGTGGCGACGCACAAAGCGTCGTAGATATTTATGTAAATTACGATTGCGATCTTTCTGCAGCCAATCTTTTCCAACGATTGGTCAACGATGTTTCAAAGATCGCTCAAGGTCGACAAGCCTTGGAACTAGGCGCGACACCAAATCAAGAGAAATCGATGCGTATCCGTGGTTTAGAATGTCTTGTTTCGATATTGAAATGTATGGTAGAATGGAGCAAAGAACTCTACATCAATCCAAACCTGCAGACGACTCTGGGTGAAAGAACAGCAAAAGAAGATACAGATCACCACAGTATCAAATCACACGGCGGATCTAGCCTAAGTCTGGTCTCGACAGGATCCAGTAACATTGGCAACAGGGAAACTCTAGATTCACCCGAACAATTCGAAGTGCTAAAACAACAGAAAGAAGTATGGGAAACCGGTATAGATCTATTCAATAGAAAACCTAAGAAAGGAGTGGTGTTTTTGCAAGATCAAAACTTGTTGGGCACTTCCACTAAAGAAGTCGCAGAGTGGCTGCTGAGTGATGAAAGACTGGACAAAACGTTCGTTGGAGAATTCTTAGGGGAAAATGATGATCATTCCAAGGAGGTTATGTACGCCTACGTCGATGCTATGAATTTCGCAAACATGGACATCGTGGCCGCGTTGCGCTACTTCCTCGAAGGGTTCAGGTTGCCCGGCGAAGCGCAGAAGATCGACAGGCTAATGGAGAAATTTGCATCGCGCTACTGCGAGTGCAATCCAAGCAACACATTATTCACTAGCGCGGATACCGTCTACGTATTAGCATTTTCCATTATAATGCTCACGACTGATTTGCATTCGCCGCAAGTCAAAAACAAAATGACAAAAGAGCAGTACATCAAACTGAACAGCGGAATAAGCGACAATAACGACTTGCCTCGTGAATATTTGTCGACCATCTATGACGAAATCGCCGGCCATGAGATCAAAATGAAAAACACTTCCAAGCCTGGGAAAACCTTGATCGCGAATGAGAAGAAGCGTAAATTAATTTGGAACATGGAGATGGAGCAGATATCGACTGCGGCTAAGAACTTGATGGAATCCGTGTCCCATGTTCAGACTCCGTTTACAACCGCTAAACACATGGAGCATGTGAGGCCGATGTTTAAAATGGCATGGACGCCCTTCCTTGCTGCCTTCTCAGTAGGACTGCAAGATTGCGACGATCCTGAAATAGCTTCTCTATGTTTGGACGGTATCAGATGCGCTATTCGCATCGCATGCATTTTCCACATGTCGCTCGAGAGAGACGCGTACGTGCAAGCCCTCGCCAGGTTCACTCTCCTCACGGCGAATTCGCCCATTACAGAAATGAAAGCGAAGAACATTGACACGATAAAAACGTTAATCACAGTAGCTCATACAGATGGCAATTACTTAGGATCCAGTTGGCTGGATATCGTTAAATGCATTTCACAGCTCGAACTAGCCCAGCTGATAGGAACAGGCGTGCGACCCCAGTTCCTGTCTGGATCAGGAATCAAGCCGCAACCAGATTCATTGAAGTTTAGCTTGATGTCCTTAGATCCTAGTGTCAAGGAACATATCGGTGAAACGAGCTCGCAGAGCGTAGTCGTAGCAGTGGATAGAATATTCACGGGATCCACTAAGCTAGACGGTGATGCCATTGTCGACTTCGTAAAAGCTCTATGTCAAGTGTCACTGGATGAACTGAGCCATCCCACAAATCCAAGAATGTTTTCTCTTCAAAAGATAGTCGAAATATCATACTACAACATGGGTCGTATCAGATTGCAGTGGTCTCGAATATGGCAAGTGCTCGGTGATCATTTCAACAAAGTAGGATGCAATACCAATGAAGACATCTCGTTCTTTGCCGTCGATTCGCTGAGGCAACTTTCCATGAAATTCATAGAGAAAGGAGAGTTCGCTAATTTCAAATTCCAGAAAGATTTCTTGAGACCATTCGAGCACATTATGAAGAAGAACAGTTCACCGACAATAAGAGACATGGTGGTCCGATGCATAGCTCAGATGGTGAACTCCCAGGCTCACAACATAAGGTCTGGATGGAAAAATATATTCTCAGTATTTCACTTGGCGGCGAGCGACCAAGACGAAGCTATCGTCGACTTAGCATTCCAGACTACCGGCAAGATTATATCAGATCTGTACGAGAGACAATTCCCAACGATGATAGATTCCTTCCAAGATGCTGTTAAATGTTTATCTGAATTTGCATGTAACGCAAAGTTCCCCGATACATCCATGGAAGCGATAAGGCTTGTAAGATCGTGCGCGACCGCCGTCGGTGCATCCCCGCACCTGTTTGCGGAGCACGCGGGCCTGGAGGGGGAGCAGGGAGCCCCTGAGGTGGACAGGGTGTGGCTCAGGGGGTGGTTCCCGCTGCTCTTCTCCCTGTCCTGCGTCGTCAGCCGCTGCAAGCTAGACGTGCGCACCCGTGGACTGACCGTCCTGTTCGAGATAATAAAAACCCATGGTGAATCATTCCGTCCGCACTGGTGGAGAGACTTGTTTAATATTTTATTCAGAATATTTGATAACATGAAGTTACCCGAACACCAGTTGGAGAAAAACGAGTGGATGACTACAACATGCAATCACGCGTTGTACGCCATCGTCGACGTCTTCACGCAATACTTTGACATTCTCGGCTCTCTGCTGCTCGACCAGCTGTACGCGCAGCTGCACTGGTGCGTGCAGCAGGATAACGAGCAGCTCGCGCGCTCCGGAACCAACTGCCTGGAGAACCTAGTCATCTCCAACGGCATGAAGTTCAGCGAAGACACGTGGAGTAACACGTGCCAGATCATGTTGGACATATTCAACAGCACGCTGCCGACCACGCTGCTGACCTGGAAACCCGACGACAACGAGGACGTCGACGCGCCCCACGTGCGGCACGGGATCCTGAAGAAGCCGCAAGGAGGCGACGAGATCAAGTCCACAAACCGGGTGTTCAACAGCCTGCTGATCAAGTGCGTCGTTCAACTCGAGCTTATCCAAACGATCGACAACATCGTCTTCTACCCCGCTACTTCTAGGAAGGAGGACGCGGAGACTTTAGCGCTCGCAGCCGCCGAACTAACCGGAGGCACCCCGGGCACGGAGCAGGAATGTCAGCGCGAAGAGCAAGGCATGTACCGGCTGCTCAGCTCGCCGCACCTGCTACGACTCGTCGAATGTCTCATGTGCAGTCACCGCTTCGCGAAAACTTTCAACACCAACAATGCACAGCGAAACGTGCTTTGGAAAGCTAACTTCAAGGGATCAGTGAAACCTAACATGCTGAAGCAGGAGACGCAATCGCTTGCGTGTGTGCTTCGGATATTATTCAAGATGTACAGCGACGAAGCGAGGCGGGGCCACTGGCCGGCTGTGCAGAAGAGCCTCATCAGCATCTGCTGCGAAGCGTTGGAATACTTCGCGGGAGTAACCAACGAGGCGCACAGAGATGCCTGGACTTCCATCCTACTGCTGATTCTCACGAGAATACTGAAGATGCCCGACGAAAGAGTGAGTATCCCTTATCGTTCTTATCTTGCGTGAATCATGAACATTTAGAACATTATAATCGTCAATAGATTCTTGAAAGTCGACGAATAGGTATGTGGTGGTTATGTCATTCTCGCAACTTTATAATATCCTTTTGCGATCAAATGATTAACATTAACCTATTGTGTAAATATTTTGTTTCCTTCGTTGTATATCTTGATCGATGATAATATTATCATGTTAGGCTTTTTGGGAGTTATCAAGGGCAAGCTTACGCACGCACACATGATAATCCTACTTCCTACTAATATGTACTATAAAATTATAAATACGACAGTTTTGACCTTTGTACATACCTTTCTTTTTAATTGCTGTTATCTGTGTTTTCTTGTGAACAATAAATAATAAAGGACAGTTTGTGAGGTTCAATCGCGCAGTAACGGCTCAATCGATTTAAATGAAACTTGGAATAGATATTTTTTTTTACCTAGATTAGCATATAGCGAGCGAGGCTGCGGGCGCAAGCTAGTATTAATATAAATATTAAAATAAGGAATCGTTAATTTCAGTTCGCGGCTCACGTGTCCAGCTACTACCCGCTGCTGTGCGAGATCACGTGCTTCGACCTGAAGCCGGAGCTGCGCTCGGTACTGCGCCGCGTGTTCATCCGCATCGGACCCGTCTTCAAGATAGTCACGCAATAGGACGCGCCCACACTACCTACTACGAATGGCCTTATAGTTCCCTAGGTTAAAGTATGACTTTGATGTTAATGTTAAAACAAACATTTCGTTGATTCCTTAAATTTTAATGTAATATTTGACAGCAATCAGTACTTCAGTAGTATTAAAAGTAATCTATGTCTAGTATGTAGTCATAAATAATTTATAATTTGTTTATCAGTTTAAATTAAAATTGTAAAAACATAAAGTCTTAAATATAAATTATTGATATAGTTTATGCTGTATATTTGAATATTTTTAGTTATTATGTGGAGCTGAATTCACTCACCGCTGCCTTCGCTTTTGGTTTCATTTTCGGCTAGACTGATTGGGACTGTGATTCAGAAATTATTTCCACAGCTTTCCGTGTTAATGTTTAGTTTATATCGAGTGACTTCAAAACTCTCACGCAATCTGATTATATTATTATTCATTGAATTAAAAATCACTAAATTATAATGGTTTTTGCTTAGACTATCTTGAGGCCATCCATAGCGCGTTCAAGTGTGTCGACATCCCAGATAACCAGCTGCCCGTCGAGGCCTGAAGTACTGAACATCTTAGTTTGAGCTTTGGTGCCCTTGTAAGGGCTGATGCATGTTATAGCATTCTGGTGGATTGAGTCGAGGAAGGTGTCATTGGTCTCGATGCGGGCCTGCCGGTCGAGAGACTGGAACTTCTTCATGGCAGAGAGTCCCCCAGACTCCTTCCTCTGAGTATTGTCTAGTTTGGCCACAAACTTTATCTCATCCCCATCATGACAGTATAGTAGTGGAATGCAACTATGTCCCGCTGCGATCAGCGAGTTGTTAGTGATCCAAGTACATCCCAGGAATGGAAGAAATTCAGTCTTTAATTTATAGACAGCTTTTCCCTGAGTAGCATCAGCTACATTAATGGAGCTGTCATGTCCCACCCACGCAACCTTGTTGCCATCAGCTGAGAATGAAACACTATGCACCCAACCACCACCAGATGGGGTGTTGGGGAACTCAGCCAGTAGCTGTCCAAGAGGCAGCTTGGAGCCCCAAACATTAGGTCCTGGCTGATCTTCGATATCTTTGATGTAGGCAGAGAAAACTCTCACCTTGAAGTCAGCAGAGCCAGCTACCAACAGGATGTTATTAGGATGCCAGTCAAGAGAAGTCACAGTGGACCGGATAGGCTTCTTGATATGCTTGGAAACCCACCAGTTGTTTTCCTTCTCAAAGTAGCAAATGGAGATCAATCGAGCTCCAGAACCAACCGCAAACTTGTTCTCCATTGGAGACCATTTCACGCAGGTAGCAGCTCGGTTGATGCGGAGGAGTACTAGAGTGGTACTCCACTTGCCATCTTCTCCTTGAGTCCATACATAGGCATTACGGTCAACCGAGCAGGTCACAATGCGATTGGTATTGGGGGCCCAGTCAATGCCCATGACTCGTAGGTCATGCTCCACCAGATTGTTGGTTTGCTTCCAATCGTTTCCTTCTTTTTGATAGATGTGGACCTCATTGTTATTGGGAGAGAATGCTATTTCTGAAAATAATAATTGAAGTTGATAGACTATTCTGAGGGGATTAGTACTTCTGTCCAAGTGGGTGATCTAAAGATATACTTACGCGTTCGATCTTTATTCCAAGCGTGAACTGTTATTGGGGCGCATGAGTCACCAAAAGTTAATGTTTGCGACATAGTGCTTCGCTTCCCTGAAATTGCAGGTAAAACGTTATTCCATTACAAACCAGTGAATTTTAATTTGCAAATAAAGTTATTGAGTGCCACTTTGTACCTTGTTGAATAATCTGATGAACGTAAAATAGTCACGCCCTGGCGGCCCCGGTAGAATATCAAAGTTGATATGGATAATTCGCGGACTCTGGGCAGTCAACGCGAATTCCTAAAACAGTAACAAGAGCAACTATGTAGCCAAGCCACCAGTTATTTATTACCAAAGACGACGAAATAATGTAAAATAAAAAGCACAACTCACTTAAAATAAAGTATGAACTCAACCACAACAAAAAAGTAATCTGTGCATTTTTTTTTTAATTTTTTCCCTTTCCGGCTGGCTATGGCATCTAGGCCTTACCGCCAAGTCTTACGTTTATATTTCTTCGTAGTTATTTTTATCTTTCTTCTTCATTTTACTTCTTAGTCATGGTCAAATCACCGTCAAGTCAAGTCTAATCAGTTTTAGTAAGTTAAGATGGTGGCTATTTTACTAAAACCTCAAGGGACCTCTTGGCGCCAACTCGAAAAATGACGATACACGCAATCATTTCATTTCACTTCACTTGTGCGGTTTACTCAAACGATATTACGCAAAACACCACCATAATCACATAATATTATTCAATTTCACACTAGTTTTGTAAAATAAATTGAGAACACAAAATCACTTTCTCAAGTTCCCGCCAAAAAGTCTGCATTGAACCCACAGAACACTAATAGCACAGACCAATAGGGTGCTTTAGTAGGCAGGCATAGACAGGATGGTATCATCCGATCGTATCTATCATCCACAGACTAATAAGGAATATTTTCTACGTATCGGAAGGGGCTACACTAGTGCCACAGACTATAAGTTTTCGGAAAAATATAGATTTTTTATCAATCTGTGGCCGATCCATGATGCGTCTGAAGTTAGCAGCAATGTTGACTATCAACTGTCATTCTCATTCAATCCATCCTATTGGTCTGCTGTGATTCAATCAATTTGATTGAAATCATTCACTCACGCAAGGTCGTAAAAATCGTCTGAAAGTAGTAAACAAAAATAAAAAACCTAAACTTCTAGTTACCTCTATTGTTTGTTTTCGGTTATACAACTGAGGCTGATAAATTAGCTTCAAAACCTGACCATGTCCGGCAGTAAGAATACAATTTTCATTCAAGGATTCAGTTGATTTGGGCCCTGCAGCTTACTTGCAGATATTGACTGAATAACTTCTTGTATATTTTTCAGGTAGAAACCGCGGGCATCGCCGCAACAACCATAACAATGCCAACCAGACACTGTCGTCGGTCGCGCGAGAGGCCACCGCAATCCTGGCCGAGGACAGTCCCACTATGCTGATGTTCCAAGGTATCCACCAGAAGCTGACGAACCGGCAGGACCGGAATGAGCGGCTGGTCAAGTGTTCCAGAGACGTCACCATTGAGAGCAAGAGAATCATATTCTTACTGCATTCTATTGTGAAGTGAGTGTCCATTATCCAAGCCACTCGTAATGACTGTCTGCCACTCGGGGTTCTGTTTCGGATTTATAAAGTACATGCTTTGTCTCATTGAGCAGTTTACGGTTGAGGTTCAAGATTGAATACTTAAATAATTTATGTACCTACACTGTCTCATCTATTTATTAGCCTACAAATATTTATTAGCATAAATGTGAAAGTTTGTGAGGATGTTTTTTGTTACAACCCTGCCGTTACAGCTCGACAATTTCATTGAAACATAGAATAGATAAAGTTATTTACCTAGAATAGCATATGGCTATGTTTTATGTAGGTAACACATGAGCGAAGCCTTAGCTTATTGTAGCATTTTTATTTAAATATGTAAACATATGATTTCAGGATACCAAGCCTCACTTCTAAAGGCCACTGACACTTAAGTTATTTTCCAGAAAAGAATCACTTGATAAGAAATTGGAAGAAGCCAAAGACCGCATTCAAAAGCTAATAAACGGCCCCATTAAGGCCATAACTTTAGAATTAGAGAACAGTCCCGCTTACCTGCACAGTCGGGCCGTGACTGCTGGCTACCAGGAGTACGTAGAAGCCAGGACATTACTCTCACTTATGGAGAAAAAAGAGATCATCACATACCCTGATGTGGTCAAAGAACTGACTTACAAAATAACCACAGAAGATGGCTCAGAAAAGATACTGGAGGCATTAGTACCACAGTTAGACTATATGCTGGGATTGGCGGATCTGAGCGGGGAACTGATGAGAAGAGCTATTAATAGTATATCTAGTGGAGACAGCGAGGATTGCTTCTTTGCCTGCCAGGTGGTGCGTGAGCTGTATGCTGGGTTCTTGGGTATGTAGCACCTGCTGAGGTATCATTGTAGTCTTTATAATCTACCTACAACTTACAGACAAATATTACAAAAAGTATGTAGGTACATACAAATGTGAAAAACATGAAAGCAGATTAGGGAGCAATAATAAAAACAGAAGTGATTGTTGGATGGGGCCAAAAAGGTCCCTATCTCAGCATAAGCTGCACCAAACCAGTGAGTGTTATGGTGCGGTGCTGGTTTTCAGACAGAACCAGTGAAATCACGAGCATCAGTAGACGCAGAGTTTTATATTGTGGCAATCCTACTGATATTGTAAATGCGAAAGTTTGTGAGGATGTTTAGATGTTTGGATGTTTGTGGTTCAATCACGCCGTAACGGCTCAACCGATTTCGATGAAACTTGTAATTCAGTAATTCATTTATGTGGTTAAAGATATTTATTTCTCAAAGAACAAAGTTCACTTATAGAGAATACAACATTTAGCTATTTCATGTAAGTACATATTGTACTGGTTTGGGTCCAGTGAAGTAACAGTTACAGACGTGTCTTAAATAAATAAATTTATAGATAAAGAATGGAAGTATTTTTTAGAATATGGTCTTTTAATCGTTTTTTGAATATTGATAGACTGGTGGCTTCTTTAACAATATTAGGTAATTTATTATACAGTTGTGCTCCTTCATAAGTTATGTTTTTCTTCCCATAGTTTGTTCTAGGTCTTGTTAGTACAAAATTTTTTGAGCTTCTTGTGTTATAATTGTGTATTTGATTTTTCCTCTTAAATGTAACATCCGTATGAATATCTCCTTTAATTATTTTTCGTATAAGACAGCAGGTGTTGTAAGTGTAGATTTGGTTTAAGCTCATCAGTCGAGTTTCCTTGTACAGTTTTTGTGTCCGTGTAAAGAAATCATAATGAAATAGGACTTTGATAACTTTGTTTTGTGCAGTTTGTAGTTCTTTTAGATTTGATTTAGCTGCGGTTCCCCATACCTCAATTAAATATTCCAAATTCGATTTTACTAGTGAGTTATAGATAATTATCCTGACATTTTTTGGAAAACATTTAACTACTGGCCGGAGAAGGCCCATCAATGATGATATTTTGGACCTTAGCTGATCTATATGTGGTCTCCAGGTTAGGTGCTCGTCTAATATAAGCCCAAGGTATTTTTCACTATTACTTATTTGAAGAGTTTCGCCATTTAGTGTTAGTGGGGTGTGATTGTCAATAATTTTATTTATAGCCCTAAATATCATATAAGATGTTTTTGATGCATTGACTGTTAGCAAGTTATGTTGAAACCATGTATTTATTGAAGTTAAATCTTTCTGTGCTTCGCGGACTATGTCGTGAATAGAGTTTCCAAAATAAAAGAGGCAGGTATCGTCTGCATATAACATTATTTGTCCGGAAAGGCCCGCTTTGTATATGTCATTTATGTATATAAGGAACAAGAGCGGTCCAAGTATCGATCCCTGTGGAACGCCACAGGTGATTATCCTAGGAACGCTCTGATGTTCACCTATTTTGACAATCTGCTGTCTGTTTGTGAGGTAAGACTTGAAAAGTTCAAGTGCAGTACCGGAAACTCCAATCATGCTTAGCTTTTTAAGTAGCAAGTTATGGCTCACAGTGTCAAATGCTTTTTTTAAATCTATTAAAATCCCAAGTGCTATATTCTTTTTATCAATGTTACTTTTAATATTTGTAATTAAGTCTATCGTAGCAGACAGTGTGTTCGATTTTGCTCTGAAGCCATATTGATATTTATAAAGAAAGTCAATAGATGTCAAAAAGTTGTTCAAGCGAGTATAAAGAACTTTTTCATATATTTTAGAAATTATTGGGAGCACGGAGATCGGTCGATAATTGTTTGGGTCTTGCTTATTGCCAGCTTTGTAAATAGGAGTAACTTTAGCAATTTTTAAGTTGTCAGGAAAATATCCAGATTCAAGGCAGGTATTAATGCAGTTAGTTAGGTTTTCCAAAATAAGTGGTTTAGTTGATTTAATTATTTTAGTAGTGATACCGTCAAGGCCCTTACTAACATTAGCGTCTAGTTTATCAATGATCTTAGAGACTTCATCGTTTGTGCAAGGGTAAAATTTGGATAGCTCTTTTACCGTTTTAGAATCTGGTGGTAATGAGTTCGTTTGATGTTTGTGGTATTTTTGAGGAATATTGTTTGACAAGATTGTGCCTACTGTGGAGAAGAATTCGTTAAAGCATTCACAAATTTTACGTTCATCAGTCAGAACTACCCCTAATTGGTCCATAAGCTTTGGAGGAGCAGAACTATTTTTAGTTTTGTTTTTTGAGATTTTATTTATTAATTGCCACATTTTCTTTGGTTGATTTTTACAATTGTTGAAAGAATTGGTGTAATATTTAGTTTTACTTGATTTTATTTTAGCTGATACTAGTTTTCGCTCTTCGCTGAGTTCGTTCTTCAGCTTTTCGTTTGTTTCATCTTTTTTAAGTTTTTGGTATGTTATGTTTCTTGCATTGATCACATCGATTATCTCTTTATCAATCCAATCTTCTTGGGGTGGGTTCAGTATTTTTGTTTTAGTAGTCATGCTCTTTTCCATCGACTCTGTTATCCATTGCTCAAATTCAGGATAGCTCGATAGGTTCGTTAGCCTTTCGCATTTTAAGGTGTCATAAAGTTTCTTGTAATCTATTGCATTATAGCTAATGCGCTTCTTTTTAATTTTTAAAGTCTTTGTTACTTCTAAGTATAGTTGCTTGTGGTCTGACATCGCTGAATCTACAATAGCCATATGGAACTTATTATTGCTAATGTTTGTACATATATGATCAATTATGGATTTTCTTGTAGTTTTTTCACGAGTACAGTGGTTGACGTCTATTTTGTTTAAGACTGAGAACCCTGTTTCAGCCAGTAATTCCTTATATGATCTTATGCTTGGGCTTTTACGAAGAAGGTCTAGATTAAAATCTCCGAAGACTATAGCTCTTTTCTTTGTTTGTAGTTGCTTTCCATATGTTTCAATAAATTCGCTATCATCCGTATCTCCTGGTCTATATACCACTCCTATGTCTAGATTGTGTTTGTTAATGTGGATCCACAGATAGTTGTTCCCTCCAATGTATTGTTCTTCGATAAGATTGTGTGTTAGATCATTATGTACAAAGATTGCAACACCTCCACCTCTGGCATCTGTTCTATTATTATAATAATGTGTGTAGTTTGTAAGTTTTAAACGTAATGCGTCTTCTTCGGATTTGATCCATGTTTCCGTCAGTAGAATAAGATGGATGTTTGTGGGTATGGCTTTCAGTGTACACTCTAACTCGTCAAATTTTCCAGGGGCCATTATACTGCGAGCATTGGCATACAGAAAGTTTAATGATTTTTTGTTTCGTGGAAGCTTGTCATAAGTATCTGCCAAATGGTATGTAATATCCTCTTCTTCTTCTTCCGGTATGATTTGAGTTATACTATTGTTGAGTGGAGCTACAGAGGGTTGTCGTTTTTTGATGTGTCACTTACAATGTTTTATTGTTTGTGAATCCTAGATTCTGCCACTTGGGCTTACAAACATTTAATTAACATTTCAATTATTAAAGCATGCATTAATGTAGTTATCTGCCTTTATTACATCGTCAAAAATTAATATAATCTAAAAAAAAATAAAAAATTAACATAGGTAATAAAAAGTAAGTAAATGCGAGTAATATGTCAGAAAAATATTTAAGTGAGTCAAATTAATTAGGTCAATAACTAAGCTAAACAATAGTACGGTCATTTAAAAATTCATTTTCAGTATAATATGCCTTGGCAATTAAAAAATCATTAAGTCCGTCCCTAAAATGGTTACTGGACAGTTCACGAATCAATTTTGGAATTTTGTTGTAGAGTTTTGGTGCCATACAGAATACACTTGCATGTAGCAGCTTTGTTCTGCTTGGTACAATGCGTTCTATTCTAGAAGTGGAAAGAGTTTTTTGTCTAGGTTACTTTTTATCCAAGTACCACGCGCTCGAAGCCGAGTGCGGAAGCTAGTAAAGTTACAAGCAGGTAGGTAGGCAGGAGGATGATGTGAAAGTCAGGGGCACGTGTTCGGTTCCAGGGCTGTTCTCTGCGGGCAAGGAGCTGGCGCGCAAGCAGGGCACGACGCGCGCCAACGTGGCCAAGGTGGAGCTCGCCGTGTACGCGCTGCGCGTGCGCGGCGGCGAGGCGGCGCCGCACGCGCTGCTGCTGCCCGCCTCGCACGCCGGCGCCGACTGGGACCACCACCACTCCGACGATGAAGGATTTTATTAAACGATGCTTGCTATTCTTCTCTTTTATTTACTCTAGCTGGACGAATCCAACTCGGATGGGCAGCGTTCGGGAAACTTCGTCATATCTTCTCGTCGCAGATACCGCAGAGCCTCAAGACGAAAGTCTACAATCAGTGCGTGTTGCCAGTGATGACTTATGGCACTGAGACTTGGTCGTTAACTATAGACCTCATATACAAGCTCAAAGTCGCGCAACGGGCTATGGAGAGAGCTATGATTGGAGTTTCACTGCGTGATAAGATCCGAAATGAGGAAATCCGTAGAAGAACTAAAGTCACCGACATAGCTCTCAGAATTAGCAAGTTGAAGTGGCAGTGGGCAGGCCATATAGCTCGCAGAACCGACAACCGTTGGGGAGTAAAGGTTCTCGAATGGCGACCACGAACCGGGCGACGCAGTGTTGGAAGGCCCTCCACCCGATGGACCGACAACATTGTGAAAGTTGCGGGAAGTCGGTGGATGGAGAAGGCTCAAGACCGTCCGACATGGAACTCTTTGGGGGAGGCCTATGTCCAGCAGTGGACTTCTACATGCTGATGATGATGATTTACTCTAGCACAACAAGGGGTAGGGCTGTAATAAAGATGAAACGCGAGGACCTGCGAATGTTGGTGGGCATCATCACAGGTCACTGTGAATTAAACTATCACCTGTACAAGACAGGGGCTACTGACAGCGGATTACGTCGGGCTGCCTACAGGGAGAGGAAACAGTAGAGCACGTTATTTTGCACTGTGCAGCCACGGAAGAGGCCAGGACCACATCGGGTCTGCGGGCTGTGCTCGGAAGCGGCTCCCAGACACCGCCGCATACAGGGATACTGAGTGAATGTTACCAACAACCCAAAGTCCTGCTTCGCTATTTTAAAGAGCTGGGCTGGCTGGGGTAGGGTTAGCATAGCATACAATGCACAAAACACCCCACAGCGGGAAGTCAGTGCAGGTCTAACCACCCCCATTTATAATTAGAAGGGGTAGGGCTATGTTTTTCAATTTAATGAGTAATCAGTGAGAGCACCAGTGGGGTGGTGGTAGTGGTTCCGCCTTCCGATCCGTAGGTCATGCACCAACGGATTTTATAATTTTTTGAAAAAATATATGTGCGCTCAAACGTTGAAGAAAAACATCGGAACCGGTATGTCCTAGAACTTAAAAATTCGAAAACATGATATTTGTCTATGAAAGGAGACTAATCCTTTCACCACCCAAGTCATTCACCCTTGTCAGGCCCACAGTACATCAATTGGTCACTGACCTAATGTAGGATAACCAAGAAAAAACCAGTAACACAAAAAGCAAAAAGCTAGTAGAATAATAATATTTATAATAATTAAAACAGCCATACAAATATGTAGTTACTTTATTACTTACAACCTTCTTAATTTAAATATAATCATTAATCACATACGTAATAATAAACATTAACAAATCAATATCTTTGAGACTGACTTGACATATTAACATCGCTAGGCGGTTCCCAATCATCAGACTCGTCTGTCGCGTAAGGATCCTGTGACTCTTCTCCCGAGTCACTCCAAGTCTCCCTTTTGACAGGCTTTCTCTTTCTCTTACCATGCACAATTAGTTGTGGTGATGGAGAATCTTGGTCAGAATCTTCACTCTCACTTGGTCTGACTACCTGCCGCCGTTTTTTAGCCCGATTACCTGATAATATCACAACAATACTTAAAATACCACTAGTGTTACGCATCAATGGCCATATGGCTTGGAAAGATTATTTAAACCTAATATAATAATTAAATAGTTGTCTTTTCGATAACAAACATACTAATACGAAGTGATTCATAGTGTGTATGCTATCCCGAAAGAGGCTTATTCTATCAACAAAAAGAAAATTATAGGAGAAATTTTTTTATTCAGTTTTGACTTTTTGACTCCTCGGTTTTTATCATCTTTATAACTAACTCGCCTGGTACCTACGAAGATAAAAAGTAGCCTATATGCTATTCCAGACTATAATTTATCTCTGTGCCAAATTTCGTCCAAATACGTTCCGCCGTTTGAGCGTGATTGAACCAGAAACATCGTCACAAACTTTCGCATCCTACTAATATTATAAGCGCGAAAGTTTGTAAGTATGTTTGTTACTCTTTCACGTAAAAACTACTAAATGGATTTAAATGAAACTTTACAATAATATAGCTTATACATCAGAATAACACATAGGCTACAATTTATAAAGATATTGTGTGAATTGTAACGCCACGGTAATATAAGCTACTCGAAATACTAATCCTGCGCAGACGAAGTCGCGGGCACCAGCTAGTTTATAATTTTTACCAACGGATGGGCCTAACGGATTTGGAGACAAATTATAGTCTGGAATAGCATATAGGCTACTTTTTATCTTCGTAGGTACCACACAAGCGAAGCCGCGGGCGGAATCTAGTATTCCATAATGTTATACTGTTTTCTGGACATAGGTGCACAGTTATACATAAGACCAGAATAGGTGTTGAGTAGAGAGAGGGGTTGGATGGTAATGTAATTGACTGGCCTCATAGCTCAGTTGACAGTAACTCTGCCTTCTGCGCTAGAGATTGCGGGTTCGATCCCCACACTGGACAAACAATTGTGTGATTAACACTGATGTTTGTTCTGTGTCTGGGTGTTAAACATATATCTATTATGTATATCAGTCTCTGGTACCCATAGTACAGGCTATGCCTAGTTTGGGATCAGTTGACCGTGTGTGATATGTCCGGAATATTTAAATTTATTTTTTAAATAGATCAATCAGTGCAGCTATGCTGGACCTATTTGCCCCACACAACACATACCTACCTATGTACCTTCCTATCTACCTACCATAATTGTGTATGTACCTACCTAGGAATATATTTGGCTGTTTTTTTTTTAATTTTTCTTTTTACCTACTCTTTTCTTTTTGTTTTTTATTGTCTTGGTAGGTACCAACCTAGAAACAGTATTGTAAACCTTGTGTGCTGTGGGACAAATAAATAGATTTTATTTCTTTCTTTCTTTCATCAGAATTCGTAATCATAATCGACGCTGTCCCCGTCCTCGTCCTCGACCTCGTAATGGTCGTCGTGGAAGTGCACCGCGTGCGCGTTTATGTAGAATATCTGCCCGTGACGCTGCACCACGCGCATACCTGCCGACAACAATCACTCACTCAGAGACATTGCTATTAGGAAATTATAATATTACTAGCTTCCGCCCCTTCCAAAAAGTAGCCGTTCAGCTATTCCACAGATAACATAATACTATACTGCTATTCTAAGTAAAGAGCAGTAAGCTGTTCCAAGTTTCAACGAAATCGTTTTTTTTTTTTTTTTAATGTTATACGGACGCAAACAAGCTTACGGCCCACCTGATGGTAAGCGGTTACCATCGCCTATTGACATCTGCAACACCTGGAGCATTGCTAATGCGTTGCCTGCCCTGGAGAAATCTTTTTGTATTTTCCTTAAAGCTCTTCATGTTGTTGTTTATTGAAATAAAAAAAAACCTTTGACTTACGAGCCGTTACGGCGTGATTGAACAACAAACATCCAATATCCTCACAAACTTTCACATTTATAATATTAGTAGGATTATCAAGGTAAATACAGTTTTTTCAATGCAAATTTTGAATTTTCATAAGTTATAGAACAATCTTTTCTTGTCAATTGGGTGTAGAAGATCCCCTTTCGTGTGTGTGTGCGTGGTGGTAGTGCAGGCAACATATAAGCCCCTTTCATACAAGTTAATCAACTGGGTCAATCAGACAAACACAATTATTCAGCTGTTAAGGTATAAATCCTAGAAACCCTAGTAGTAAACCTAGATAAAATATAACCTATGTGCCATTCCAGACTATAAAAATTTCATCCAAATCCGTTCGCCGGTTTGGGCGTGATTGAACCCTGTTATTATGAAACTGGGTTTAGACGAGGGCTAACTTAACCCTGGTTTTGTGACGTGTTATTTCATACAGTTGCTTTATGTCATAACTAGCTTCCACCCACGGCTTCACGCGCGGTACCTACATAAATAGAAGCCTATGCTATTCTAGGTAAGTAACTATTATATTCCAAGTTTAAACGAAATCGCCGTTACGGCGTTATTGAATAACAAACATCCTTATAAACTTTCGCATTTATAATAGTAGTAGGATGGTCAAATGTATGAAATGGCACGTCACAAAACTAGGGTTTAGTTAGTCCTCGTCTAAACCCAGTTTCATAATAACATACATACATAAAATCACGCCTATTTCCCAGAGGGGTAGACAGAGACCACGGCTTTCCACTTGCTACGATTCTGACATACCTCTATTGCTTCATTCACTCTCATCACATTCCTCATACATGGTCGTCGGTTTAGGGTACTCTTGACCTGGCCTTTGTCTATTTTAACCATTCCCCTTTGTCATTATAGCAGGGGGTGTTTATTTACCTTGGTGTGGATGTGGGTGCGGGGGCGCGGCGCCGGGGGGATGGTCGTGCTGCGCCCAGTGCCGCGGGTCCGCGCGTCTGCAGCCCGCGCCGTACGGACACCGCCCCCGAGCACCGGGGCCGTAGTCCGCGTCCTGAGGGTGACTGAACTGCAACTTGTGCTGGGGGTTCTTCCTGCAATACATATACACATAGAGATTTATTTTAAGATTTACTATAGTATGTGTTAAGTTTACAGTCTTTCGTCTAAAATAATAATTTGCGATGCTCGAAAAGGGTGAATAAGTTTTTAAGTGCTTTAAGACCTCTCTGTAACACTTATTTCTGCAAATAAACATCTTGAATCTTGAATAAATAGATGCCATCATAACACTGCACTGTGTGCACGAAAGAAGCCTCTAAGAGGCGCACTCTACACTACACTGTTTCTTTCACCGACGGTCATAGGCCATTTTCAGGGCAACCATACCTCAACCTGGTCACTGACCATTAGGTTCTTTCTTGATCACCTGTATTAACAGGTGATCAAGAAAGAACAGTGACATGACAAGCAAACATCATAACACTTTAATTATTGTGAGAAAATGTGACCATGGGCCAAAAAGGTTCTATCTCAGCATAATGCTACAAATCTATAAAATTAAATTTTCTAGTTTAATTGAAATAAATAATCTGTGCGTGCCTGTAGCAACTTGCGCCGTACATGCAGCGCTCCCGCGGCGGACGGGGCGCTGGCGGCTTTGCGGCCGAGCCGTCGTCACCTGAAGAGCCCTGGAATCAGAGGAACTCTTTTCAACATCTTACACATTCCAGTCATTTAATATGTACTGCCAAAGAGTGGAATGATCTGCCTGCGTCTGTTTTCCCGAAAAAGTACAATCTAGGAGTCTGCAAATCTAGGGTCAATAAGTTCACTCTGGGAAAGCGTGCTCCATCTTAGGCCACATCTCACTTGCAAAAGTGAGTTGGTGGCAAAACGCTTTACCATTATTAATAAAAAAAATATGCCAGAAACTTCAGAGAGAGATATCAGAGAGCTGGTTCAGCCTGCAATACCTGGAGCTATCCTAGGGGCAGGGACAACAGAGGACTATAACGAAATAGGTTGCTTTAAAAATTGTCTCAGCACCCCACTGCAGTCCCGCGCAAGGGCCTAAGCCATGATGACTTATGAGTATGCCGAATGTCAAATAAATAATAATCTATTCTGTTCACTTAGAATTATTTAAAGTGAAATACTATATGAAGAAAACAAAAGAACTGCTCAAGCTTTTAAACACCATCTCACTACCTCTAGC
Source organism: Anticlea derivata (assembly GCA_947579855.1). NCBI lineage: Eukaryota > Metazoa > Arthropoda > Insecta > Lepidoptera > Geometridae > Anticlea > Anticlea derivata. The sequence continues at coordinate 11,899,200 of OX388270.1, forward strand.
GCAAAGACTCACAACATCCCCATACACAACACAATCCAGCTCAAGAGAAAACATATCATACAGCTCTTAAAACAATGTGATGTGCTTACTGTAGAGATGTTACTCTGCCCGAAACCAGAATCACATATTTTAAAATGTTTCACTTACTGGCTGATCATTACTAGAGCCAGGCTTGGCTCCATCAGGGTCTTTCTTCACATCATCAGGGCTTTGTGGTTCTTTTTTCACATCCTTCACATTATCAGGGCTCTGGGGCTCTTTCTTGACATCATTGATGGGCTCATTATCCTTATCAGGACTCGGTGGATCTGTGTCCTCCTCATAAGCACTCTCAGCATCTGTAGTAGCATCTTTAGGAGTTTGAGGCTCAGTGGTCACATCTTTGTCGGAGGTCACATCCATGGGGTTCTGTGGATCTATATTCATTTCTGTAGGGCTTTGTGGTTCTTTATTTACATCCGTAGAGCTTTGAGGGTCTATAGGACTATGTGGTTGTGAATATAGTTCTTTAGACTCATCTGTGCTTAGATCTTTAGGGTTCCCAGCCTTTTTAGGGCTCTCAGGCTCTGCCTTAATCTTCTTAGCATCATGATGTGGTTCTGGGGAGTGTAACCTTTTACCAGGAGTTTGAACATCACAATTTGTTTCATCACATTTGGTTTGGTCATTTGATGATGTTGTAGTTGGCTCCCCAATTTGTGTGGTAGGATTTTGGTTTTCAAGTACTGGATCACCTGCTGTGGATAAAAAAGACAATTCTTAGTGGAGTCTCCACTTTCTTTCTCCTCTCTCGCCGTGTTGTTGGTACCAAATTGTTCAGTTAGATTATTGAGGTAACTAAGTGTTCTACAATGCATGAATAAAATGAATAATTGGTCCAGTAGTTGCTGAGATTACCCCCTACATACAAACAAATAAAGTTTACCTCTTTATAAGATGAATGATTTTATTTATTTGATTATAGACGAGCAGCTTACGCTAATGTGTCTACATCTCAGTGTCGAAATTGAAAGTCTAAAGATGTAGATAAAATACAACTTACTTATCAAGGATTGGGATTCGGCTTCTCTTGCACAGTCCTCCATTGTCTCATCAAACTCTAAATTCAAAGGTTCAGAGTCAATATCCTCATCACATTCCGCTTTATAAGTGTAAGGTTGTGTACCCGAACTGATATAACTACTTATAGCTCTCGTGGCTTCTTTCTCTTCCGTTGTAGGAGGATTCCTGTTCTTGTACTGACTAGATGTACCTACTGCTCTCTCAGAGAGTTTAACTCTATTCTCTTGCTCGGTTGGTGTTTGAATGGTGTTGTCATCATTGCAGAAGATCAGCTCGTACCAGTAGGAGTCAGGAAGGAGCCCGAAATGATCAGTGTTGGATAGTGACACCCATTTGCCCTGGGGCAACACCAGTGTTTTGTGTAAGTTTGGCTTGTTATAAAAGCACGGGTTTTGGTGGAGCTTGAAGTTGAAAATGGTTTGATTAGTAGTAAGGTCTGCTGGACATGAATAACAATCTTTTGAGCCTTTTATATCCAACATAAGTTTAAGCTATCTCTACCAACTAATTTTAGTTTTTACAGTATTATAACATTTCTGATAGGAATATGATGAATAAAAGTTGCTTGACATTGCACAACAAATCATTTACAACATAAAAAAAAACAATGAATGAATGTACCGTGTAATATTTACTTACTGATTTTAGCACAACTGAGTTGTCAGTAACTTTAATTACACCATGCTGCCGAGACACCCTGTGGTCATCACACTGAAACAAGGTGTTTAATTACGTTTTACGTTAGGCTCATCTGCTAGTACGTATTTACACCGATATTTTAGTGAGAACTGAAGACCTTACGTTTAAAAACGTCCCTCTGCCAATAAGATGTGTGCCGACTTGTAGAGGTATTTTAGCTGGCTCTTCAGAGTCTATGCGAATCAATTTAAATCCCATGATTTCTATGGGAATATAACTTTCATAAAAGTTTTCGGTTGATATTTTATTTTTCAAACTATTCCGCAAATTCGCTAAAACAAATCAAACAAAAATGGCAACGGTAAAAAATAAGTTCCCATCAAGTATTTAGCTAAGTCAGTGTCATTTTTGATATAATTGTCAACTTCATAAAATTTAACATGCATGACACAAACTTAAATAGGTATTTCTACAACCATCTTTTCCACAACCTAGTTAGTAAATGTAAAAAAAGAAAATCTTGGAACAGAAGAAAAACAATAACAAGCGATTCCGTTCACAAATATGATGAAAACCACGAGTTTGGGGTCTCACCGGCCTCTGTCCGGCCAGTTGTATAAATATACTAACGTAGTGAAGGGTTGGCAGCAGCGATGGTTCGCTGTGGACCCTGAAACCGGGGTGCTATCTTATTACCTCTTCGATGGTCCAGGAGACACCGTGCATCCTGGACAGCCGGCGAGAGGAGAGGTATATTGAAAGTGTATCGTTAGGTATCTACTGAGCTCTACGGCAAACACAACATTTGCATCTGTAGACCAATTTTTGATAGGATTTAAACTATTTGGCACAAGATCGCCACATAAGACCTTAAGCATGCGCTTGTGCAGCATGTGCTTGTTTTGTTTTAATGAGCTATAGGTAATAATTCCTGAAACATGAACCCCTAAATACCAGCAATGTTTTTATTCACTACTAGTTCGTTCGCGCGGTATCCAGTAAAAAAATAGCCTATGCCCTTCCTCAGGGCTTAAGCTAACTCTATACCAAATAGGTTCAACTGTTTAGCCGTTAAAATGTTGCACACAGAGAGACAGAGTCACTTTCAAATTTATAATGTTAAGTGCGATTTTCAGGCGCACCTAGCAGCTGCAGTGATATGTCCAAGTGATGAAGACTCCAAGACATTCACCATCAACTGTGCATCTGGCGACATGCTAAAACTCCGAGCGACAGATGCCAGAGCCAGGCAGGAGTGGGTGAATGGACTGAGGGCTATCGCCGAGATACACACTAAAGTAAGAAAACTTTATTTATATAGAACACAGTTTATCTGTTTGCTTCACTTACAGGTAGTCAATTCCTAGAGATCTAAATATCTATATATTAACTGACTTTGAGTCGCAGCAAGCAGTTCAGGAATGTCCCTTCTATAAAATAATAGAATATTTATATTTACCAGGCAATGGGTGCAAACCCACTACTGCAGCCCAGGGAGCAGTTAGCAGTGCATGATGCTATGGCATCAGCGCGGCAACAGCTGCAAGCTACCGAGATGAGGTATGCTTGCTTATCGAGTCACTGGTTCTTTCTCGGTCATCCTATATTAGGTCAATGACCGGGTTGAGGTATGATGGCCATGAACAGGGCCAATGACTATTAGCGAAAGGATTAAAGGGCACCTCGAAGAGGAACCTTCAGTTTTTTTTTTTTCTTTTAGCCACGAATTGTTTGAATAACCTACCGCCGCCGTTAAGGAACTCTAAATCCGTTTGCTCTTTTAAAAATCTCATAAGAAATTATTGTTGGAATCACAGCAGTCGTTCTAGGCCTCAAGCTCTTTTGAGCTAGTTTAAGTGAATATACCCTGTTTTCAAGCCATTTATATAGAAAGGAACCATTTATAGTAGTTATTTATTGGTAAAATACAGATTTGCAAGCCCAGTTAATAGGAATGTGTATAGTAAGTTAATAATTTTAGGACACTATCGCAGTAGTACTGCACGCTCATATCAAAGTGCTCTCACGGAAGACCAGCGCTTTGGTATGATCTCCTCTGCCCTAGCACATGCTGAGTGGTGGCCATTTTTGTTACAATGATGTTGAATTGCATTTGTTGTATTGTGTTATGTTAAGTCTGATTGTATTGGTAACAAAATAAACGTTTTTCTATTCTATTCTTTGAATTTTTAGGTTCTAGGTCATGCGAGTTTCCTCACCATATTGCGCGCATAAATTTTCCAAATGGATAAATGTGTTTACAAACATTTCACGTCGAATTTGGCTGAAGTAAAGTTTCTAAGACATTTCAAAGTGATCCATATGATTTTCGCTGCACCTTTTGTATTATAGTCTGCAGCTTGTACCGTGGCAGTCAAAAGCGTTGTGCATTTCGAGTGGCTTTAAGTAGTAGTAGTATGTGCAAGGACATTTTGCTTACTACATCATGATTTGCTGCTTGTTTATAGTTTTTATAGTATTTTATTTTTATTTCAGTGATGCTGCTCTGGCCCGATGTATTGAGTCAGCTGATTCCCCTTTCCCTCACACTGATCCAGATTTACTTCTATTAAAAGTAAGATTTTTTTTATACTTTGCCACCCACCGGTGTGCCTGGTTCGAAATGGCTTTTATAGCCACCACTACTAGTGGTCTCCCATCCAAATGGACGATTTTCGGATCGAAAGTCGGGGAAATTCCCACTAGGCCAAGATGGCTCAAAAAGAAAAGACAATGTTTGTAACAGTTTTAATTATGTATATTGTTTTGTATCTCAAGAAGCCATGTTGGCCTAGTGGAAGGTACCCGACTTTCGATCCGAAGGTCGTAGGTTCGAAACGGGTCGAGCACGTTTTCCAGTCAAAAAAGTGTGCATTAAACAAAACAAACGAGGAAAACATCGTGAGAAAACCAGTAAATATTCTTATAATCGGCAATGGGCTTGCAACCTGTCACATACCTATGGGATATTTACTGCGAAATGTGGGCATGCGCCAAAATGTTTGGTCGTGCCTCTGACTAGCCCCCTTAGACTGAAGACTGGATCTGAAGGCCTGGAGATCTACCTATTTCTCTATTGTATCTTTTTTTTTTTATCGACTAAGGTAGCAAATAAGCTTACGGCCCACCTGCTTGCAATACCAGAGGCATCACGCACCCCCCCTCCCCCTCACCTAAGAGCTCTGGCAACCACACTTACTGTAGGAACACAACACTATTTGAAACAAATAATGTTATTTGGCTGCGATCTTCGGTAAGGCGGAGGTACCTACCCAGTCGGGCTACTCCAATTTAGAGCGAGAAAATCCCGCTGTGTCCTACCTCGCATATAACAAATCTTTTTATATAATATCTCTCTTTTATTTCTATGTTGTGTTTTCCAGTCCACGTCAGCCGCCAGCATGCAATGCCTGCTGCAGTGCCTCGGGATGCTGCACCGCCAGCAGCAGTACGCGACCGTCAGCGTCTCCAGCAAGCACTCTGACAGCGACCACCACTAGCGCCCACTGGTCCCTTCCTGCTCACCATGCGTTATTTCATGTATGTAGGCGCGTTACGTTTGTGACTAAATGAAAGTGGTGCCTTGAGACCGATGGCGATAGAACCAGTGTGGTGAAAAACTGCTAGATCAGCTCGCGTGTTGTAGACTGGGGTATAGACCGTACTTGCTGTCCGACAGCGAGTTTTAATTAGAAGAAGAATGTTGGACCTCAATTTATACAGGTGATTCATAAATGTATGCTACCCCGAAAGGGGCTTATTCTGCACCCAATTGGTAATAAAGTTTCTTCTGTGACTTTAGTAAATCCGACATTTTTACAAAACCAAGACATCGTTGAAGAAACTCAATGCAAAAATCTGCTGTTTTGGAGTCAAACAGTTCAAACTAGAGATGAGTCGTACTTGCTATTTCGCGTACCAGATCCGTAACGTAACCTAATTTTCATGAACCATGTTCTAAAACCAGGTACTAAATACTTGAAAGTATTACTTCGACCGCGCGAGTCCACTGCGCAAGTCCATTGCGCGATTCCACAGTGCAAGTCCGCCGTGTACCCAAGGGCGCGCCGCGCCGCGAGACGTAAGGTCGGGTTGCGACCGCGAGGCGCGCCGCGTCCTAGGGTGCGCGGTGGACTTGCGCGCCGCACCCGAGTATTTTTAATACGTCTAAGTATCATGAAGTCGTACCAGTTCCGTATAGTATGATGCGAGAACCTGGTTTAAAAACCTGGTTGCGTAAATACGAACCACCTCTTGTTCAAACTCAATGAATCAGCTGTTTTAGATAGTAATCTCGTACGTTTAATAATTAAATTACAAAGTAAATTTAATTAATAATGCTGTAACGTTGACGCAGCTGGTAAAAGCCCGACGGATGATATCATTCTTCTTAAAATGTTTAAGAATCTTACTTTAAATTATCTAAACGCTAACATTGGTAGCTTGTTTTACCCAGAACACTACATATCTATGCAAGTACTTGTACCTTGAACATTTAAATTTGTTTACTAGCTTGCGCCCACGCCTTCGCTCGTGTGGTACCTACATAAAAATAACTCTTATCTATTCCAAGTTTGAGCGGAGCATGCTTTACAAAATTATTGTGTATATTTTTTTTCTGTAAATAGAACCTTTGTAAATATAATAGATAAGTACCTCGTAGATTTTGACATGTTATGTCAAACTGTCTACTGACCGACATTTGTTTTTGGTTTGCCTGTCAAAGTTATGTCCAATTTCTGAATTTTCTATTTTGTTTTTATTAATTTTATTACATTCCTTGAAAACATTAAAGATGTGCGATCAAGAATTCAGGACTTTACGTATCGATCCCCGCTACCCCTTCCAAAATCAGACTAAGTAAGTAGCCTTGTGGTGGCCCCGGCTGATGAACAGGCCCCTCCATGTCTAGCTACCCGTGCATGTCGTAAGAGGCGACAAAGGGAAATACCTACTCACTGTAACTTACTATATAATGTAGTTGTTTATTGTTCCTAAATAAATAAGCTAGGGGATCCTAGCAGTTCTCCTTTAATAACAAATATAGCTCTGACTGCGCTCGCCAACCAGCGTGGTATGGGCAAATTACCCCCCACATGAAGGAAATCTGTGGAGGCCTATGTTCAGCAGTGGACATCCTACGGCTGAAATGATGATGAAGTAGCCTCACCATATAGCCCCTCGAAGATCTGCCATACCTAGCGATAGTCTAGATCCAAGTTATAAGTATAATACTCCTTAGCAGGTTTGATTTTTTTCCAGGGGTAACACTCAGCATAACAGTCATCCATCTAAATGTTGAATGTTGCTTCACCTATTATTTGATATCACGAACACAATAAGGCAAAAAGCTAGGGGATGGGCAAGCGTTTCCTAATAACAACAGCTTTATCTGCGTTCGTTATCGGAGGGCCTGCATGCGTTCAGCAAACTCAAAAGGTGTCTATTTCAATAAAATCACTAGGATCACCATAGGAGTACCTGATTCTTTCTTGGTCATCCTGTATTAGGTCAGTGACCAGGTTGAGGTATGGTGGCCCTGAAAAGTCCACATGAGCGTCTGTGAAAGAAAGAATAGGTGTGGTGAAAAGATTAAGGTGCGCTACTTGTGGCTCCTTTCGTGCACAGGTGGTGGCGATCCTCTACCACCAAATCCTTCTTCCACAGAGCATGTTACGACAACTACTGCGACTACTACAAGTGCACCCGTCTGCTGGGTGAGATCGATGACTGTAAGATATTCAAGCGATACTTCGAGACCATCTGCCCCAACTTCTGGATCAATCACTGGGACGAGCTCCGGGACAAGGGCGCCTTCCCGGGACCCATTTAGAGTGGATTCAATAAAGCTGTGTGGTTATTTGTTTGTTTTATTGCTGGAACGGTAGATTGCAATAGGACGCAGGCAGGAATTAATATAGACTGGCTGGTGCCCGCGACTTCGTCTGCGCAGGATTAGTATTTCGAGTAACTTAGGTATATTAGCGTGGCGTTACAATTCACACAGTATCGTTATAAAGTTTCATTAAAATCCATTCAGTAGTTTACGTGAAAGAGTGACAAACATCCATCCATCCATACCTACAAACTTTTCGCGTTTATAATATTAGTTTGATAGGATTTCTAGAAAGTTACGTGGTGACCCCGGGTGAAGAATAGGCCCCTGATACATACCTATCCGTAGATGTCGTACGAGGCGACTAAAGCAAAAAAAGCCGAAATTATCTAAAGAGGTTTGTAATATAAATTATCAGAAGTGGAGGCAGCCAGCCTTGTGTGGAGGATTAGAATAGGTAACGATAATTTCCTTCGCGACCCACCTTCACACTTAGCCTTTTCCCGTCATTCACACTGAGTTCCCCTCCTTAACACTAGTATGAAGGCCGGGATTTCTTTCACACTGGTGTTAAGGCGGTGAAGGTGGGTCGCGAACGGCTAGGGGATGTGTCCGCTATTTTCACAAAGACAGTTCTAACTGCGCTCGCTAACCCATCATGGTGCGAGTATGGGCAAATTCCTCCCACATGATAGGAATTAACTCTGGAAATATGTGGGGAAGGCAATGTTCAGCAGTAGACGTAGTAAATGAGCACTGCAGTACCTAGGTAGGTGTGCCTACCTTTGTAGGTGGTAGGTGTGACTTTGAAAATGCTCTATGTGTAAATCCGTAAATGCTGACGTTCCGTATTCTGTGCGTTACAGACGCAATGGACGCTCTCCTTTAGGCCACAAAGCTATGTGGAGTATATCTGCGTAGACTGCCCTGGCACCGGTGCACCACCTCGGGAGTGTTGCACGCAATTCACCTACCTGCCTATTATAAATATTATAATGTCTATCATCATCATCATCAACAACCTGTAGAAGTTCACTGCTGGACATAGGCCTCCCCTAAAGAGTTAAATAAATAAATAAATAAAATATTCCGGACATATCACACACGGTCAACTGATCCCAAACTAGGCATAGCCTGTACTATGGGTACCAGAGACTGATATACATAATAGATATATATTTAACACCCAGACACAGAACAAACATCTGTGTTAGTCACAAATGTTTGTCCAGTGCGGGAATCGAACCCGCGACCTCTAGCGCAGAAGGCAGAGTTACTACCAACTGAGCTATGAGGCCAGTCAAAGTTCCACGACGAACGGTCTTGAGCCCTTCCCATCCACCGACATCCCGCAACCTTTACAATGTCATCGGTCCATCGGGTGGGGGGCCTTCCAACACTGCGTCGCCCGGTTCGTGGTCGCCATTCGAGAACCTTTACTCCCCAACGGTTATCGGTTCTGCGAGCTATATGGCCTGCCCACTGCCACTTCAACTTGCTAATTCTGAGAGCTATGTCGGTGACCTTCGTTCTTCTACGGAACGTCTATCAAGAAAATATTGAAAGCAAACAAAAGCTTGAAACAACTGAATTTATTTCTCTAAATCACATCGTGAATCACAATACCTAACATAAATTAAAATAGCGCCTCATATCAATACTTAGATCCTGCCAGCGAACGTGCCCTCTCCGCGCTGCGTGTCCCACTTGTCGACCCACTCGTTGGGGCACAGGGAGCGGTACACGCGCTGGAAGTAGTAGCACGGCTCGTACTTCTCGCCGCGGACCTTCTGGCAGCGGTGGAAGTCCAGGTACGACTGGTAGCAATGCCTGCAATATGAGCAGTTGGTCAATAAATACGGTTTACGGTTACGGTTTAAGATCATTTATTTATCAAAAGATTTAAATCCAAAATCACTTACTGAGAAACTTTATTATTATACTACACAAGTATTTACACATTAAAATACAGTGAACGCTACAAAGTAAAATTTTCTATTTAATAGGTTAGAAAACAATCAAATTATTACATAAAAAGTTACCGAAGTACCGAGCAATATGAGCCTTTGGTCAATAAATAACCTAAATCATCATCATATGTAGATGAATGCTAGTGATGCTGGTAGATATGATGTAGTCTTCTTCTTCTTTAGAGCACTGGCCCCGCCTTCCGATCCACAGGTCGTGGGTTCGGAACTTGTCGTGCACCAATGGATTTTCCATTCGGAAAATTATGAGCGCTCTGCTAATACTCTCAATCGGTGAAGGACAACATTCATAGAGTAATTTTGTATACCAGACAACATCCTAGAACCTAAAAATACGAAGACATGACTGTGAACATGTGTACGAAAGAAGCCTCTTATGAGGCGCACTTTAATTAAATAAATAAATATTCCGGACATATCACACACGGTCAACTGATTCCAAACTAGGCATAGCCTGTACTATGGGATACTATACATAATAGATATATATTTAACATTAATTATTTCACTTCTTTGATTCTTTTATCGACGGACGGTCATAAGCCCTTTTCAAGGCCAACATACCTCAACCTGGTTACTGACCTAATACAGGTTGACCAAGAATCAGTGACACGACAAGAGAGAGATCCTCTTGTCGGATTCTATGACGTAGTGAAACTCCAACATAACTCTATTCATAGCCGATTGCGTCACTGCGTGAAGTTTATAGGCCCACCTCCGGCCCACCATACCTCAAACTGAATGAGCCCAATATTTAGCGACCAAGTCTCAATGCCATCACATTCGACTACCCTATGATAGGTTCCCATGCCGTTTCGCCTATCAATTATGCTGAGTATCAGGAGTAAAATGTGTATCGAGGACAGCACAGACAGCCTTGACAAAATAGTGTTACCTGGTCTGATTGGTGTTTGGGAAGCGCGGGTCAAAAGGCGCGGTTTTGATGTCGGCCTGTGATTTGATCATCTCGGGCATTTTGCTGCAAAGAACACACACATTCACTATCATAGCTCTTTATTATGAAAACCTGTTTCATACATAAACCTATCAGTTTTATGACTAACGGGGACTAAGCAAATTAGATAAACTCGAGTCATCAGAGAAATGAAAATATTTATACGCGTAAATACATCAGCAGATCACGATACAAAACATTAATCCTAGAAACTTAAAAATTAATAATAGTTATGTAAGATAATAAATGTACCTATATTATTTTACTAGTTTAAAATGTTTATTTGACGAGCGGGCGAGTCTTACGCTCTTCTTCACAGGAAGTCTCTCTGTATTTCTTGACTTCCTGCATGTAGAGAGACCAGGCGTCTTTCGGGGTGTTGTCAACAGTCTGCTCGTCTATAGCTTTAGCTTTCTTGACTACACCCGTCTTCAGGACTCTGCCACCACGTCTCTTTCCAATAAAAGGCAGTGTAGGTTTTTTGATCTCAGGCTTTTTAACAGCCTCCTCTGCCTTCTTGGTTGCCTCTTGCATCTTTTTGAACATTTCGAGGAAGCTGCCGTCGTTCTTTATTACGGGGACCCCGGGTTTAGATCTGGAAGACGATGCTTGTGCTAGTAAAGCTAGATCGGGTGGAGCAAGAAGCTCAGCAAAGTTCGGGCCTTCTATATCTGGGGGAACGCCATATTCGACATCGTCTACAGTGGTGGATTCGACGGCTCCGGGCGGGGGTTTGACCTCCTTAGGTGGAGTCTTAGGATCCTTCTCCTGCCGATATTTGTGCATCTTCCAAAAGCGCTTGCGATCAGCGACCGTGAACTGGCCGCGCCGCTGCTCGTCATCGCTCGGCGTGCCTTCCGGGCTGCGAGCCTTGCCATCCTTGGGCGGTGGCGAAGACCTAGGGCTGACGGACCGCTTCTTTCGCCCTTCCTTAGACCTCGAACGACGGTGTGACTTGGTTTCTGATTTAGATCGGGAGCGGCGCTTGGAGCGGCTTGCGGAGCGGGACCTAGATCTTCGCTTGGATTCCTTGCGTTTTGTTTTGGAACGTTCGCGCGAGGAGTCCGAGGAACCGGATTCGCGCGAGGACGCGGAGGACGAGCGCCGCGGACTGCGCTTCTTGCGCCTCGGAGGAGACGGCGGCGGCGGTGGAGACTTGTCACTAGCCTTCGAACCGGATTTATCACTAGACACGGAACCACTTCTAGCGTAACTTTTAGGAGGGGTTATCGAACTGTTTCTAGCTTTCCTAGGCGGTGTGTCAGACTTATACTTGTAGCTCCTGGGAGGGGTCAAGGACCGGTCTCGATCCTTCTTGTAACTTCTGGGCGGAGTCACTGAGGAGCGATCCTTCCTAGCCTTCGGAGGAGGGGTTGCAGACTTCTTTCTCTTCCGGGGCGGAGTCGTCACAACTCTCCGTCGATCCTTGCCCTTGGAATCCTGACCGGAATGATACTTCAAATCTCCACTTCTGCTGACGGACCGATCGCTCTCGAAACGCGGGGAGTCGGAGGGTGATCGCCGTCGAGCACTTTTCTTCGGCGAGGGCGTCAAGGAGCGGTCGCTCCGTCTGCTCCTGCTAGCCTTCTTATAAGACTTTTCCGAGGCGGAGGAATCCGAGGAGGACTTTCGCTTCTTGGCCCGGCGAGGCGAGCGCGAGTAGGAGCGCGAGGCGGAGCGCTCGCTGGACGAGTAAGTCCGGCGGCGGCGCCGGCGCGGCTCGTCGAGGTAGGAGGCGCTGCGCTCGCGGTAGCGGCGCGGCGCGGGCGGCGGGGAAGGTGTGCGGGGCGCCGGCGCCGGCGGCGGAGGCGCGTAGTACTCGGGCTCGGGGCGCCGGTAGTAGGCATGCGCATCGTACGGGTAGGCGTAGGGCGTCGCGTACTGCGGGTACTCGTAGTGTCCGTAGCTGACGCCGGTCCAGGGGTCGGTGCTGGGCGCGGCGACGGGCGGGCCGGCGCCGGGAATGGGCGCGGCGTACTCGCCCTCGGCGCCCGGCGGCCCGCCGTCCCACGCGCCGCGGTACGAGCTCATACCGAATAAGCTCCGAGCATAACCTGCGGCGGTTTGTAGGTGAGGTGCTCACACCTACAAACAGAACAACTTTGTGGTGTAGACGCAGTTCTGAAATCTCTTTCTGACTCGAGTTTACGGTTCCCCGTTTAGCCGCGTTAGTCGCGTTGTGTAGATAATTTTTGTGGCGAGGAACAACAAATTACGTAATCCGAAGGGGAGAACGCGAGTTCGGGGGATGCGAAGGCCTGCTTTGGGGGTGGAAGGGACGAAATATTGGGTGATATGAACATGCAATACCTTTCCCGTTATGCTCACCTTGTTGTAAAACTGCGCTTTCTCAAAATCTATTACGACGGAAAATGGCAGGCGAACACACTCGCTCGTTAACACAAAACTCATAAACAATTCTCATAGACTATAGAATTGTAGAAGAAAACGCGACACATAGCTAGAGGATTGCATAGAGAAAATAAAATAATTGCACATACAATAAAAAATCGGTAATTTTCCGAAAAAAGGACTTTCCTGTCTTTCACCGAATGCTATATGTAAAGACTATGGAATACTACGAAAGAGATTAATTTCTTCGTTCTATTTGATCTGATCACTCACTTTTTCCAATCTTCCTAGTCTGTGACATATTCATCTGTGGGATGCCGGGCGCTGTGTGTGAGTGAGCAAGCCGAATAGTTTTTTTTTTGCCGGGGTTTGCTTGCTTGAATTTAGTTTTTCTTTCGTTTTCACCTCACCCGAATTTTTAATTCATTACGTATTTTACTCATGAGTAAATCAAAAGTAACAGCAGAATGGAAGAAACGTGTGAAGACCGAATATATGAGACTTCGTCAATTGAAGGTGCGCCTAATCTAAACAAAGGCAGTTCAATGTTATTCTTTGTGCTATGATTCTGAACGTTTAAATTGCATTTTAGAGGTTCAAACGTGCGGACGAGGTAAAGGTGGCATGGGCTCGCAACTTGCGGATCATGTCGGATGCGGTGGAAACGAGAGAGTTGGAATTTTTGGAGAAAGGAAAAAGGCCGTTTTGGCCACCTCCGGCGCCAACTCAAAACCATGAAAGCCTCATGAAACGAGCAGAAGTTTATTACACTGATGGTACGTACTTTTGAAACATATGCTGCTTGTACATACTATCAACTACTTGATAAAGCTTGGTACCTAAAGAACTGCATTCTACCTGAGAACATAATAAAATATCTGCTTCTCACTACCATTTCAGCCTCAGGTGTAGTGACCACCCAGCAGATTCCAACTCGCATTATCAACTCTGTAAATCCCATACCAACGATGTACACATGGGCTCCGACACAGAAAAACTTCATGGTGGAAGATGAGACAGTACTCCATAACATTCCATACATGGGGGATGAGGTGCTGGACCAGGATGGGACATTCATTGAGGAGCTCATCAAGAACTATGATGGAAAAGTGCACGGTATCACTACTTTCATCATGCTTTATTCTAAATGTTTTCCGCAACTAGTATATTATCCCAAAAAGATTATAAAAAAACTTTAAGGGCCAATTCTAACGCACTTCCCACATTATATTCCCATATTACTAGGTAAATCACAGTTAAAATGGTGATTCCATTTCCTCCCTAAATAAGACTACTAGTGGCAGCATAGGACTTTAAAATGTTTACTATATTAAATAAATAAAATAATACTTTAAATATGATGCAATGCAAGCAAAAACTGTAAAGACACTGCAAAATGGCATTTTAGCTGTCGAGGGGCAGAGTGACTTCAGGCCATGCGGTTTTATCATATATAGAATCTTTTAGTTTATAGAACGCTTTCTTAATAAGATTATTCTTTAAGTACACTTTAAATTTTCTAATAGAAAGTTTTGTTGCATTTGTCATCGTTTTATGCAGGGATAGCGTAGTTCTCTATTATTGAAATAATTTTTTCAGTTGTCAATCTCTTCAAGTTACCCCTCTTATTCTAATTGGGGGTGGTTAAACCTGCACTGACTTCCCGCTGTGGGGTGTTTTGTGCATTGTCCCCCTATGCTAACCCTACCCCGGCCAGCCCAGCTCCTTAAAATAGCGAAGCAGGACTTTAGGTCGTTGGTAACATTCTCTCAGTATCCCTGAATGCGGCGGTGTCTGGGAGCCGCTTCCGATCACGGCCCACAGACCCGATTTTGGAAGATGGAATGATGGAAGATTACCCCTATGAGAGCTAGTTTGTTATATTTGCTTCCCAATGAGTTGTTGTGTCACTGAGTGTGAAAACACTTATTACGGTATTTTCCAGGCGACAAGGAGGGTGGGTTCATAGATGACCAGCTATTTGTGGATCTGGTACATGCGCTAATGACCTTCCAAACTAAGGATGAGGTGGCTGATGAGAAGAAGGACAGAGAAGCCCGACTTTCTAAGGAAGAAAAGGAGGTGAGCTTACCTGAAGTCCTTCTCCATTACTTTAAGGAGTCAGGCTTGCTGGGGTAGGTTGAACAGGGAGAGAGAAAAAGTCATTGGTGCATGATTGGGTTCGAACCCGCAACCTTTGGATTAAAAGTCGGGGAACCTGCCACTAGGCCAATATGGCTTTTCCTGTGACATTTTTTATCTATTTGTTACATTTTCTTGATGCTTTAATGAGAATTCATCACACAGACTGTCATTGCCAGACTTTACTGCTCTTTGAATGAAGAGATAGAAGAGAATTCCCTATAAAATTTGAGAACTATTCAAATGAAATATTAAATTAAATAAATAAATTAAATAATATAAATATTCCGGACATATTCACACGGTCAACTGATCCCAAACTAGGCATAGCCTGTACTATGGGTACCAGAGACTGATATATATAATAGATATATATTTAACACCCAGACACAGAACAAACATCTGTGTTAGTCACAAATGTTTGTCCAGTGCGGGAATAAAACCCGCGAACTCTAGCGCAGAAGGCAAAGTTACTACCAACTGAGCTATCAGGCCAGTAAATAAAAATAGTAAATAACTGCCAAAAAAATGCATGTATGTATGTAATGTATGTATATTGGAATTGTATTGTTTCTGGCATGAGTTTTAGCAAATAATCAATATGAAGGTAATCATTAATTTCAGAAAGACACATCAAAAGATAAAGAAAAGGACAAAGATAAAAATAGCGACAAAGATGATAAAGATGGAGATAAGAAGGCAACTACTGACAAGCAATTTCCCATTTTTGTTATATTCCAAGCCATCAGCTCACAGTTTCCTGATAAAGGCACCGCTCAGGAGTTGAGAGAGAAGTATGTCTTCTATAACGCGCCGGAGGCTGTTGCGGTTGACGCGCGAGCGCAGCTATGGATTTTAAAAAATATGTGTAGATTACCCTAAACCGGCGAGTATGTATGTACAACACGCAGAAGTTGACTAGGCACCTAGCTGTAATATTTTGTCTCATTCTCACTCGCGAGAACGGTAGGCGGTGGGGTGTGGTGGGTATGCACATTCCACGCAGGTGCCAAGTTGATTTCTTCGTGTTGTAGCTATTACGCTCAGGAGGCTGTTGCCATTAAAAAAATATATGTGTAGATTACCCTAAACGAGTCTTCTCGTCGCCTATACCACAATGTCTGATGACTAAGGTCTTCAACCAGTGCGTCCTACTCGTGATGACTTACGGTGCAGAGACGTGGACACTCACAGTGGCACAGCGAGCTATGGAACGGGCTATGCTTGGAGTTTCTTTGAAGGATAAAATCCGCAACGAGATTATCCGACAGAGAACCAAAGTCATCGACATAGCCCAGAGAATTAGCAAGCTGAAGTGGTAGTGGGCTGGCCATATATGCCGAAGAACCGACAACCGTTGGGATAAACGAGTTCTTGAGTGGAGACCACGTCTAGGCAAACGTAGTGTGGGGCGCCCCCCGGCTAGGTGGAGCGATGACCTACGGGCGGGGCGGCGGGCAGTAAGTGGATGACCAGGGCCGAACACCGGGCTCAGTGGCGTGTATTGGGGGAGGCCTATGTCCAGCAGTGGACTAATGTGGGCTGATGATGATGATGATGACCCTAAACGGGCGAGTATGTATGTATGAACGGATGCCATCAAAATCAAAATAATTTTATTTGGGACAAAAAACATGGTACATCATGAGTCATCTACACCTCGACTCTTGGTTTAGAAGGTGCGGGTAAGAATCGAACGTTGTGTTCTTTGCTCTGGCGTCATCTTCGGGAACTGCTGCTTATTTTTTTTTTTTTTTTTTTTTTTTTTTTATGTTTTACCCCTTTCGTGTTGGCTATGGCATCTAGGCCTTACCGCCAAGTCTTACGTTTATTTTTCCTTGTTATTGTATTTTCATCTTATTCCTGGTCAAGTCATCGTCAAGTTCAGTTTTAGTAAGATATGATGGTGGCTATTTTACTAAAACCTCGAGGGACCTCTTGGCGCCAACTCGAAAAATGACGATACACGTCATTCTATTTCACTTCACTTGTGCGGTTTACTCAAACAATATTACGCAAAACACCACCATAATTACACAATATTATTCAATTTAACACTAGTTTTGTAAAATAAATTGAGAGCACAAAATCACTTCGCAAGTTCCCGCCAAAAAGTCCGGGAACTGCTGCTTCCGAGTCGCTGGGTGCTACCCTGTGGGTGCCAGCCTCTCGGTGGTATTACGTTTACCGATTTCTCGGCTAGTGAACGGATGCGTGTCGCAG
The DNA here is from genome assembly GCA_947579855.1 of Anticlea derivata. NCBI lineage: Eukaryota > Metazoa > Arthropoda > Insecta > Lepidoptera > Geometridae > Anticlea > Anticlea derivata. The sequence goes on from OX388270.1 coordinate 11,916,397, forward strand.
GTACATCGAGCTGACGTCGCTGGCGGACCCGGACGCGCTGCCCCCCGAGTGCACGCCCAACATCGACGGGCCGCTCGCCGAGAGCGTGGCGCGCGACCAGACCATGCACTCCTTCCACACGCTCTTCTGCCGCCGCTGCTTCAAGTACGACTGCTTCCTGCACCGTGAGTACCACTCCACTTTTTATTTATTTATTAGAACGTAAAGTCAAAGTCAAAGGTTTTTATTTCAATAAAATCACTAGGAACGTCTTAGAAACTAGGTGAAGCTACGCCTGTTCCTCGCGACCAAGCCTAGAAGAATCAGGCAACAAACACGGCTTAGGGCCTATCATTTATTTTGATGATCCTTTTTTTTTTTTAATTATTAATACATGGATATAGGATACCATTTAGAATACTGGAAATTACAGAAGTATAGACTGTGTCGCAATTTCCAGTGCCAACCTAGGGACTAAAAGAGATTTATACATTCAAAAATAAATAAAATAGTTACCTAACTATGGAAATTACTATCTACACTACTATCACATCGGCTGCAGATGGAGTAGCCTCGCCCAGCACCTATCATCATCATCAGCCTGATGAAGTCCACTACTGAATATAGGCCTCCTCCAAAGAGTGCCATGAAGAACGGTCTTGAGCCTTCTCCATGCAACGACTTCCCGCAACCTTCGCAATGTCGTCGGTCCATCGGCTGGGGGGCCTTCCAACACTGCGTCGTCCGGTTCGTGATCGTCACTCGAGAACCTTTGTTCCCCAACGGTTGTCGGTTCTGCGCCTATACCATCCTCCCATTCTAGTCGGCCATACCACAGGGGAAACGGGGTCGGTACGTGCGGAGCAGTCTTAACCGCGGGTTTCCTGACGATGTTTTTCTTCACCGTTTGCGCACATACATTTTTCGAATAGAAAATTGATGCACGTCCAGAATTCGAACCCACGACCTTCGGAGCGAAATTCGAAAGTCAAAGCCAACATACTTTTAAGCACGAGAGGCCCGATTCCGTTCCGTTTTTGTATGGTGTCACATAAAGCGCCCCTACAAAAAACGGCAAGCTATTTACTTACACCACTCACGGGTGACTAGTGACTATCTCACGACCATTGCGCACTCGGGCCCTCATCCCTAGTTCAGCTAATTCTCAATATTTTAATGCATCTTTGAGTTTGAGTCATATGTAAATGATGATGTTGTAGGTACTTATTAAAAGAACAGTACATATTATTATTATTTAATTATCTTGCACAAAATGTTGAGAAATTTGTAAATTTAGAATATTTAGTTAGTTTTAATATAAGCTTTTTTAAGTATAAGTAATGTGTATGTAAAATGCATTGTAGATGTATTGTGTGATATTAGGTAACTGTGCCTTATTCTGTTATGCTGACAGGAAGTCAGAATACAGACCCAGGTGAGACCGACCTTAGGATCAGCGCCGACGGGCTTAGTGGTTGCGAAGCGACCCATTCGCTGAACCATTGAAACTCAACCTTATTTGCTTCTGTATACGGTTGGAATCACAAATTCCGTCCTACACTACACCGCGCGCGAGGTGCTTGAGCCTCACATTGTGATATCAACCGTATCTAAGTACTGATAAGGTTGAGTTTTAATGGGTTAGCGAATTACTCGATTTGTCGCCACTGCGTCCGTTGGCGCTGACCCGGGTTGTACCTTATTCTAAATTCATCTCATTAATTTTGGTCACGTTTCCTATCATGTCGTACATGGATTATGTATGTATTCATCATTGTGATCACAGTTTAATTTCAGCATTCGTTTCATCCTATCCTACTCATTATATGTAAATGCGAAAGTTTGTGAGGATGTTTGGATGTTTGTGGTTCAATAACGGCCGACAGGAATTTCATGAAATTTGCCACAAAAATAAATTATAGTCTGTAATAGCACATAGGCTTTACATTTTATATTCATCAGCTCATAGGTAGCACGCGAGCGAAACCTTGGGCGGAAGCTAGTTGTTGATACAAAACGATTTACTACTGTGAAATATATTTAAGAACCTTCCTTGAGATCGGACTAACGGTTTGAAAAAACTGCATCAAAATCGGCTAAACACTTTTGGAGATAAAGACCAATAAATTCGCTGTACCCAAATGGCTGGACGGAATTTGAAAGTATCATTAGAATTGTCTTAACCCAGTTGGAAAATAATATTAATGAATTCAGTCGGGTACATGTTTTATATAAAAAAAAATACAGCTGACTTGAGAACCTCCTCCTTATTGAAGCCGGTTAAAAAACGGTCGAAACAAGTCAAGTTAGTTGTTATAGACCATCTTCCTATTTCACATACGCCTTATTTTTGTATTTGCTTCATATGTATTTACATTACCTACCTTTATTTTATGCTTTAATATTATTCATGTAATCATCATAATATGCTTATTTTGTTTTAGTCATAGAATGACTAGCAAAGTAGTTCATAGTTATACAGTCAATTTGTGTTATCAAATTGATTCAATAGCCTTCAGGTTTGTATTCATTTCAATGTACAGTGTGATTCTGTTGTGCTGGATCTAACTTTAGGGCTAACTAACCCATCAATGAAGCATGTGAATCCTTACCCTTTTATTCATAATTAGCCACTAATTTTATCGGCTCGTTAACTCTCGTCCTGTCCTTTTTTTATGAAGAGGACATGCTTTTATTAAGCTGATAAAGTTAGTAAGTGACTATGGATATAGGAGTTAGAACACAGGGTGATTCATAGCATGTATACCATCCCGAAAGTGGGTTATTCTATCAACTAAAAGAAAGAATAGTAGTGAAAAAACAAAATTTATCAGATTTTTATTCCAAATTTTCTCAAATACACTGTTTTTGGTATTTTTATCATCTTAATAACTAGTCAATAAACGTAAGAGAAGTTCGGAATCAAGATTGCTACCTAAATCAGCTGATTTATTGAGTTTAAACTGATTTACCCTACGAAAAATGCCGAATTTACTAAAGTCTTAGAACAAACTTTATTCCTAATTGGTTGTATATGTATAATAAGCCCCTTTCGGGGTAGCATACATATTTTGAATCATCTTGTATAGTGATGGTCCTAAAGTTTCGCCTTATATTAGTGAATCACATTGTATTTCATAAGCATTTTACAAATTAATCTTAAAATAATTGTAACCATGGACTAGGTCTGCAAGCATGTCACCCGGGGCCTAACTTGACGAAGCGTAAAGGTCCTGATTTGAAGCCCTTCTCTGAGCCTTGCGGACCGAGCTGCTACATGCTTTTGGTAAGTTTACTTCAAACAGAATATGCGATATCCTCACTACTCCAAAGTCAAAGACAAAAGGCGTTTATTTCAATAAAATCATTAGGATCACTTTGAAAGTTCTTAGAAACTAGGTGAAGCTACGCGTAATCCTGTAGTCGATACCAATTATAAGGTAAACTAATTCTTGTGGTGAGGTAGTGGTAACTTTTATAAGCTGTGTAAGCTCATGGACTTAATTCCGCATTCAAACGGCATGCGATATGTCCATAATTTGTCTCATAATCGTTTTAAAAAGATCCTTACCTTATTTTGAGTTTGACATTTGATAAGTCCAACAAAAAATTGACTTTATACAAAACATGTGAGGATCATTTTAAAATAAATTTAGGTTACATATCGCAAGCAGTTTGAACACGAGTTTAGAGAATGTGCAGTCAGCGCGTCGGCGACTGAGCAGAGAATTACTTTTTGGTATTGTTAGTTTTTGTTATATTTTAAATAATTGAAACATTTTTTCTCTAATATTCTCTTTTCTTTGATAAAATTAGCTCCTTCGGGATAGTATGCATTTATAATAATAATAATATAAATATAATTTATTTATTTCAGACAATTAAAAATCCATAGCATGATAATAACTTAAAAACTATCTTAAAATACTATTAGTGCATAGAAGAAAATAATAATAGTCATAATAAAAATTAATTTTATCATGAATTTAATTGTAGAGTCGAAACTGGAATTATATCAAATGACAGCTAAGTTGCTTAAAAAATCACTTATTTTTGTTATTATTTTCAGGAAGGCATGCGGGAGAAGCTGGCCCGCGAGAAGGCGGCCGGCGAGGAGGACAAGGGCAAGGCGCACGCCGTCGACTCGCCCAACGACGCCTCCTCCGAGGACAGCAACGACAGTAATCGTTTTCAAAAAGGTATTCAATCACAAGGTGATAAGATCCGAAATGAGGAAATCCGTAGAAGAACCAAGGTCACCGACAGCTCTCAGAATTAGCACGTTGAAGTGGCAGTGGGCAGGTCATATAGCTCGCAGAACCGATAACCGTTGGGGAGTAAAGGTTCTCGAATGGCGACCACGAACCGGGCGACGCAGTGTTGGAAAGCCCCCCACCCGATGGACCATTGTGAAGGTTGCAGGAAGTCGGTGGATGGAGAAGGCTCGAGACCGTTCGTTGTGGAACTCTTTAGGGGAGGCCTATGTCCAGCAGTGGACTTCTACAGGCTGATGATGATATGATGATTATATCACAACGGAGGTACCCAGACTCCTACTCGACATCATTCACATCAGATTAGCTTGCTGTTAATCTTTTAAAGACCTCAGTGGCGCAGCGGGCGGCAAGTGCCCGTCTGAGACGCAAGGGGTTCGACTCCCGCTGCGTGGCTAATGTTTGCCTGATCAGCAAATATTTTTTTCGCATCTGGGTGTCGTGGTTTTCTTGGAGGAGGTAGGGCACAGCGAGATTTTCTCGTTCTAAATTAGAGTAGCCCGCCTGGAGATGTACTTCCGCCTTACAGAAGATCGCAGCCCAATAACATTCAAATTATTTGTTTCAAATAGTGTTGTGTTCCTGCGGTGAGTAAGGTTGCCAGAGCTCTTTAGGGGTGAGGGGGTTCGGGGTCGGCAACGCGTGCGAGCTCTTTAGGGGTGGGGGGGTTCTGGTATGCCTCTGGTATCAGTCAGGCAATCGCTCATAGGCTACGGTAACCGCTTACCAACAGGTGGGCCAGCTTAGTTGTATAAAAAAATCACATCAGATAAGCTCGCTGTATTGGGTGAAAATCATTTAAAGATCTCAGTGGCGCAGCGGGCGAGTGACCGTCCGAGACGCAAGGGGTGCGGGTTCGATTCCCGCTGCGGGGCTAATGTTTTCATGATCAGAAAATATTTGTTCCGGATCTGGGTGCTATGGTACCATGGTACTCGTATTTTCTGATACCCACGTCACAGGTAATCCAAGCCTGGGGCCATCTTTTTTTTCCTTTTTGGGCTATGATGTCTCTGCGGCCACACGGGCCTATCGTAATCGCCACTTGTTATTTGTGGAGCCCCTGTAACTGTTGGTTATGTAATTTAGTATGTATATAAAGACCCCGCCCGTTTTTTTTTTCAGGAAGCAACAGTAACTCAAGCAACAGCAACTGGAGCAACGGCCTCAATAAGAATGGCGCTGAAACGCCTACGGAACCCGCATACAATGCGCTAGGTAACCTTAAATACTAATAAATCTTATACTTTTCTGCACTTCAATTTCATCTCTAACTATTTAGGAAGCATCTAGTGCATCGTAGTCCTCATTAGTGTCCGTAGCGTAGCTTGCATAGTTCCTATTAAATCAACTAAGCTAAGTATCGTTCGGCGCGGTCACCAAATAGATGGCACTGCCTAGTTGCTGAGAGCTTCTGTACGCACTTGGAGATGGCGGGCCTGGTCTATAATAGCCGACTATGGAACCAATACCCGATGGAATGAGTGAACTAGGTGGTGACTATCGCATCTATCAGAAGATCGCAGCCAAATAACATTATTTGTTTCATATAGTGTTGTGTTCCTGCGGTGAGTAAGGTTGCCAGAGCTCTTTAGGGGGAGGAGGGGTTTGGCAGGCAATACATTAGCAATGCTCCAGGTGTTGCTGATATCAATAGGCGACGGTAACCACTTACCATCAGTAGTGCCGTAAGCCTGTTTGCCTCTGTATATCATTTAATAAAAAACTGTTTTATATTTCTTAATATATTTATTATGAATGTTAATCTAATTAGTAAATCACCTTTATTAAACCATGTTATTTGAAAAAAACACAATTATAAATATTCCTTGTTATCAAACTGCTTGTATAATCTCTCATGTATTCTAAAAAAATATGTATTAAAATGTATTAATTAATTTCATCCATGCCTACATTTCATCCCAAAGTTGGTAAGTACAAACTAAGTAGTAGTAGACCAGTGCACTGCTGTTTATACAAATGAGTTCAAGTATAAGTTCACTATGGGAAAGTGTGCTCCATCTTAGGCCACATCTCACTTGCAAAAGTGAGTTGGTGGACAAACGCCTTACCATAATCAATAAAAAAAAAATAAAAAAAAAATGATTCATAATACCATCCCGAACGGCAATTTATAACTACAAAAATAAAAAAAACCAGACATAAATCTGAATATTCGTCGAAATTTTTCATTTTTTATATAATCTTATCAGTAATTATTATGAATCACCTTGTAAATACTATATTATGCATATGCATGTCTCAGGAAATTAAGGGGTCTTCACACGTTAGCCCACCTTTCAGGGTAGGTAATTTTTGTTTCTGTTTTTCAATCGCGATTTGAGTAACCCACCTTTATACAAGGTGATTTATAATATGTATTCCATCCCGAAAGGGGCTTATTCTACGCCCAATTGGCAATAAAGTTTGTTCTACGACTTTTGGAAATTCGACATTTTTCATTGAAAAAACTCTATGCGAAAATCAGCTGTTTTGGGGTCAAATCAGGTCAAACTCAATGAATCAGCTGTTTTAGGTAGCAATCTTGATTCCGAACTTCTTGTACGTTTAGTTATTAGTCCTAAAGATGGTAAAAATACCAAAAACAGATGATTAGAGAAAGTTTAAGAAAAAAAATCTAAATGAAAATATTGATGTTTTTTTTCGCTCATAGTATTTATTTTTTCGTTGATAGAATAACCCCCTTTCGGGATGGTATACATGTTATGAATCACCTTGTATACGAGTGGGTGGTGTTGCCCTTAGACATTAAAACTCACAAATACGTTTATATGATAGCTCCGACCGATTGATAATACAAACTTAGGCGTGAAATCTATTAAATATGTTTGCGTCATAATAAAAACCGGCTGTAATAAAAAAAACATGCTATAGGTACATAATAAGACGTTTAGTTTCAAATTCTAATCGTAATTATGTATTAATATACAGCATGGCGCTACAATGGCGACATTTAATTAACCTACGTATCCAATTACCCGTTTTCAGATTATAGTAATCGTTTTTATTTCATTTAAATGTATGATTTCTCAAAATAACACATTTTTGTTTATTATCACCTGGGAGCAACCTGTACGCAAAATACTGTAGCGCAGAGGTCATCTGCCGGGGTCACGGATCATAACACCGTATGAAGAGCAAAGGAAGTACTGTTAGAATGAGACACTGAAATTGCGACTTTGCCAAATTGTTCTCAACCAATAAGCGGCGGCCCAGCTGCGCGGCGCGGCGTTGCCGTTCGGTACCGTTGGTACGTAGCGCTCACATAAAGAATGATTTAAATTTTGGTCCTGTATGTATCATATAGTTTGTTTGAAAATATCGAAAATTCAATTATGGACTTTTATTATCAGATATTTTTTTTTTATGTTTACTGATAAGTAGCTCTACCCGTGTGTTAATTTAATGTCGCCATTGTAGCGCCAGGCTGTATATCTCAGGCATCACTTTGAGACGTTGCATGGTATCTAGAATCTGAATAGATAAAGTTTTTTACCTAGAATAGCATATAGGCTACTTTTTATGTGAATACCACGCGAGCCAAGCCGCGGCCGGAAGCTAGTTTTAATAACAAGCTCACATTTGTCTTTTTTTCATTTTTATAAGCTCTTATTTATTAGAGGATATAATTAGATTACTTTTCTTTTGAGCCTCACCTAGTTCGATCGGCACCACACTGAAGCTTTAAATTCCATTTTGTGAAAAGGGTAAAAATGATAGGCACGCGCGCCGAGTTTGTTGCCTGATTCTTCTAGGCTTGGTCGCGAGGAACAGGCATAGCTTCACCTAGTTTCTAAGACGTTTCAAAGTGATCCTAGTGATTTTATTGAAATAAACGTCTTTTGACTTTGAAAATATAAATGCATTTCATATAAATACAGTTCCTTGTTTGCATATTGAGTGTGGTTCCATGTGCTTTGTCCGCGCTCAGGTCTGTCGGTGGGCGACATCGAGTCGGAGTGGACGGGCTCGGACCAGTCGCTGTTTAGGGCTCTGCATAAGGTGTTCCCCTCCAACTACTGCGCCATCGCTCAGCTGATGCTCTCCAAGAATTGTCAACAGGTATGTACAGAAGGCCGTGGTGCCCTAGGGGATGCAGCAGCAGCGTTCTCTATTTTAACAAACATAGCTTTAACTTTGCTCGCCAAACTAAACCTGTAAGCTGAGACCATGCCTGTTTTAGCTCACACAGCATGGGAGACTAATTAGCACCTTAATATTGGAAATGCACATAGGTGTTGTTTTTGTTTTTGTGTGTCTGTTAGATCTTTCTCTCTATCTTTATCGGATTAGCATTGCCGTTGACGCTTCCGACTGGTAGTGATCTGGATCAATTGAGCTATCTATAGATCGTTTGTAACGGTATTTAGATCATCATCATCATCATCAGCCTGTAGAAGTCCACTGCTGGACATAGGCCTCCCCCAAAGAGTTCCATGACGAACGGTCTTGAGCCTTCTCCATCCACCGACTTCCGGCAACCTTCACAATGTCGTCGGTCCATCGGGTGGGGGGCCTTCCAACACTGCGTCGCCCGGTTCGTGGTCGCCATTCGAGAACCTTTACTCCCCAACGGTTGTCGGTTCTGCGAGCTATATGGCCTGCCCACTGCCACTTCAACTTGCTAATTCTGAGAGCTATGTCGGTCACCTTAGTTCTTCTACGGATTTCCTCATTTCGGATCTTATCACGTAGTGAAACTCCATGCATAGCTCTCTCCATAGCCCGTTGCGCGACTTTGAGCTTGTATATGAAGCCTATAGTTAACAACCAAGTCTCAGTGCCATAAGTCATCACTGGCAACACGCACTGATTGTAGACTTTCGTCTTGAGGCTCTCTCGGTATTTACATAGCTCAACTGTTTTTTGTATATTTTGTAAATATTAACTTGTATTTGTTTTAAGTTTCTTTTTGTAAATAAACTTAGTAGAATTATTTTTTTAAAACTATCTCGTGTTTTCAGGTATACACCTACTGGATAAACACGGGCCAAGAAGAATGCCGTGTGGAGGCTGAACTGACTCCGCCTCGCAAGAAGAAGAAGAAGCATCGCCTCTGGTCCGTGCACTGCCGCAAGATTCAACTCAAGAAGGACTCCGCCTCGCATCATGTGTAAGTTGGGCCGTTGAACGGTCGGCTAGGCCCCCAATTCTACTAATTCAATGACTTATAAATAAATAAATATTCTGGACATATTCACACAGTCAACTGATCCCAAACTAGGCATAGCCTGTACTATGGATACCAGAGACTGATATACATAATAGATACATATTTAACACCCAGACACAGAACAAACATCTGTGTTTATCACACAAATGTTTGTCCAGTGCGGGGATCGAACCCGCGACCTCTAGCGCAGAAGGCAGAGTTACTACTATCTGAGCTATGAGGCCAGTCAAAACTTGAAAATGATAATCGCATGACCATTATCATTCAGCTACGATTGTCGCCACCTTAGTTTCTTTGATTTCATTGGTTCATTGGTTCCACAATGACTGCCATTGAAATACGACTGTGATAGCAGAATACCAAAAGTGTTAAAAGTGGTCATTTTGACATTGAACCATTGTCATTTTGAAGCCATTGAATTAGTAGAATTGGGGGCCTGGGAGTGAACAACCATAATAGAGTATTTTGTTACTAGTTTATTATTAGTACATAATCGTATGGAAATGGTGATCTGTGTATATTTTTTTGGTCTTTCTCTTAATGCCAACACTGAGTTGGCGATATGATGACAAGATTGTAAAATGATGAGGTCGTAAATTGACAAGGATGTAAAATGACGAGTTCTAAATTGACGAGTTAGTATAATGATGAGGTCAGAAATGACTAGTTTGTGTTAATGACGGGCTCGTATAATGAGAAGGTCGTAAAATGACGAGGTCGTTTAATGACGGGGTAGTATAATAATAATAATATATATATATAATAAGTTCATTTATTTCAGACAGGTCCATACAGAAATACAATTTTAAAGAGCCAAAAAACAATAATTACCTAACGCACATTAAACATAGAGGATCTGGAAGCCATATGTACGGCATTCCATTTCCGCACGACGGGACAGTCAACCCTGTCCAGTATTGTGACGAGGAGGCTATTGGGGCTAACTCGCACGCGGCGCATTAAGGAGGCAACATTAGATAATGAGAAGGTCAAAAATGACAAAGTCGTTCAAAGTTCGTATAATAAGAAGGTCATAATATGACGAGGTCGTATAATGAGAAGGATCTTGTTCATTATGAGATCTTGGCAATATGAGACGGACCGTTTTGTTGTATTGTTTCAGTTACAACTACACGCCGTGCGACCACCCGAACCAGCCGTGCGACAACATGTGTCCGTGCCTCCAGTCGCAGAACTTCTGCGAGAAGTTCTGCCAGTGCAGCAGCGACTGTGAGTATAATTCACTGATTAATTACTGAGTTTTAACATTGACTTATAAATTTTTGCTATCCCGTTAGGGGCTTTTTCTACACTCCATTGGCAATAAAGTTTGTACTACGAGTTCTGGAAATACGACATTTTTCATTCAAAAAATACTCTGCAAAAATCAGCTGTATTGAATTTAAAAAAATATGTTTTCTAAAAAAATCCTTATTTCATAGGTGTTTTGAACCGTATTGAAGTTCTAGAGTAGGATATCCGTGCAAAGGAATCACATTTTACAATTTAAATCACGTAAAAATATGCCACTCTAAAATTCACATTACATTAATTAAAATTGTGTAAAATAGCCCCTTGAAGATTCATATTACATCAAGTAAAATTACATATAAAAGGCCACTTCAAAATTCACATTAAATCAATTAAAGTGACGTTCAAAAAGGCTTCTGAAAATTGTACGTAACATCAATTAAAATTACCAAATTATGTTCGAAATTAAAATTATATTATAAAAATAAATATCAACTTTTTTTTATGCTGATTTTATTTTTTTCAAAATCGAGCCCCTAACTCCTAACATCACTTTTCGATTACTCTCACGGATTCCAATTTCGCCTAAGTGGCCCTGAAAAAAAACTCACCCTGTATATGAAAATGGTGTAAAATAGGCCCCTGAAAGATTTCACATTACATCAATTAAAATAACATTTAAAAGGTTTCTTCAAAAATCACATTAAATCAATTAAAGTGACGTACGAAAAGGCTACCGAAAATGTATATTTTATCAATTAAAATTACGTATTAAAAGTTTTATTAGGCCACTGAAGAATTCGCATTACATCAATTTAAATTACGAATATTAGGCCACTGAAAGATTCGCAATGACATCAATTTAAATTACGAATACTGAGCCACTGAAAGATTCGCAATGACATCAATTTAAATTACGAATACTGAGCCACTGAAAGATTCGCAATGACATCAATTTAAATTACGAATACTGAGCCACTGAAAGATTCGCAATGAGATCAATTTAAATTACGAATAATAGAACACCTCAAAATTAACATGACATAATTTAAATAAAAAGGTGGGCTTTAACACGACTAGCCGGATAGTGCTTGTACATTGCGCTGTCAGTCTGTGATTGGTGGGTTCCGGTGTGCAGGTCAGAACCGGTTCCCGGGGTGCCGCTGCAAGGCGCAGTGCAACACGAAGCAGTGCCCGTGCTACCTCGGCGTGCGCGAGTGCGACCCCGACCTGTGCTCCGCCTGCGGGGCCGACGCGCCGCGCGCCGCCGTGCTGCACGCCGCCTGCCGCAACATCTCCGTGCAGCGGTATGTGTCTACTGTAGTCTAGTGTAGTGTAGTCTAGTGTAGTGTAGTGTAGTGTAGTCTAGTGTAGTGTAGTGTAGTGTAGTGCGGGGCCGACGCGCCGCGCGCCGCCGTGCTGCACGCCGCCTGCCGCAACATCTCCGTGCAGCGGTATGTGTCTACTGTAGTCTAGTGTAGTGTAGTCTAGTGTAGTGTAGTGTAGTGTAGTGTAGTGCGGGGCCGACGCGCCGCGCGCCGCCGTGCTGCACGCCGCCTGCCGCAACATCTCCGTGCAGCGGTATGTGTCTACTGTAGTCTACTGTAGTCTAGTGTAGTGTAGTGTAGTGTAGTGTAGTGTAGTGTAGTGTAGTGTAGTGTAGTCTAGTGTAGTGTAGTGTAGTGTAGTGTAGTGTAGTGCGGGGCCGACGCGCCGCGCGCCGCCGTGCTGCACGCCGCCTGCCGCAACATCTCCGTGCAGCGGTATGTGTCTACTGTAGTCTACTGTAGTCTAGTGTAGTGTAGTGTAGTGTAGTGTAGTGTAGTGTAGTGTAGTGTAGTGTAGTCTAGTGTAGTGTAGTGTAGTGTAGTGTAGTGTAGTGCGGGGCCGACGCGCCGCGCGCCGCCGTGCTGCACGCCGCCTGCCGCAACATCTCCGTGCAGCGGTATGTGTCTACTGTAGTCTACTGTAGTCTAGTGTAGTGTAGTGTAGTGTAGTGTAGTGTAGTGTAGTGTAGTGTAGTGTAGTCTAGTGTAGTGTAGTGTAGTGTAGTGTAGTGTAGTGCGGGGCCGACGCGCCGCGCGCCGCCGTGCTGCACGCCGCCTGCCGCAACATCTCCGTGCAGCGGTATGTGTCTACTGTAGTCTACTGTAGTCTAGTGTAGTGTAGTGTAGTGTAGTGTAGTGTAGTGTAGTGTAGTGTAGTCTAGTGTAGTGTAGTGTAGTGTAGTGTAGTGTAGTGCGGGGCCGACGCGCCGCGCGCCGCCGTGCTGCACGCCGCCTGCCGCAACATCTCCGTGCAGCGGTATGTGTCTACTGTAGTCTACTGTAGTCTAGTGTAGTGTAGTGTAGTGTAGTGTAGTGTAGTCTAGTGTAGTGTAGTGTAGTGTAGTCTAGTGTAGTGTAGTGTAGTGTAGTGCGGGGCCGACGCGCCGCGCGCCGCCGTGCTGCACGCCGCCTGCCGCAACATCTCCGTGCAGCGGTATGTGTCTACTGTAGTCTACTGTAGTCTAGTGTAGTGTAGTGTAGTGTAGTGTAGTGTAGTGTAGTGCGGGGCCGACGCGCCGCGCGCCGCCGTGCTGCACGCCGCCTGCCGCAACATCTCCGTGCAGCGGTATGTGTCTACTGTAGTCTACTGTAGTCTAGTGTAGTGTAGTGTAGTGTAGTGTAGTGTAGTGTAGTGTAGTGTAGTGTAGTGTAGTGTAGTGTAGTGTAGTCTAGTGTAGTGTAGTGTAGTGTAGTGTAGTGCGGGGCCGACGCGCCGCGCGCCGCCGTGCTGCACGCCGCCTGCCGCAACATCTCCGTGCAGCGGTATGTGTCTACTGTAGTCTAGTGTAGTGTAGTCTAGTGTAGTGTAGTGTAGTGTAGTGTAGTGCGGGGCCGACGCGCCGCGCGCCGCCGTGCTGCACGCCGCCTGCCGCAACATCTCCGTGCAGCGGTATGTGTCTACTGTAGTCTAGTGTAGTCTAGTGTAGTGTAGTGTAGTGTAGTGTAGTGTAGTGTAGTGTAGTGTAGTGTAGTGTAGTCTAGTGTAGTGTAGTGTAGTGTAGTGTAGTGCGGGGCCGACGCGCCGCGCGCCGCCGTGCTGCACGCCGCCTGCCGCAACATCTCCGTGCAGCGGTATGTGTCTACTGTAGTCTAGTGTAGTGTAGTCTAGTGTAGTGTAGTGTAGTGTAGTCTAGTGTAGTGTAGTGTAGTCTAGTGTAGTGTAGTGTAGTGTAGTGCGGGGCCGACGCGCCGCGCGCCGCCGTGCTGCACGCCGCCTGCCGCAACATCTCCGTGCAGCGGTATGTGTCTACTATACTTTATTTATTTATTTATTGAGGAAAACCAACAGCTAAAGTTAATTTACATAAATACTACAATAGCATCACAAAGCCAATAACAGGTTTTCGCTAATAGATATATTATAGCAATGTAAGTGTGAACGCTTGCTATAACATTACATAAAGCATACCCAGGTTGCATGCTACTACAACTTTAACATAATAAAGAAAAAAAAAAGCCATATATGTATATATATATATACATATATACATAGGTACACATACTGATCAAAAGAAACAAACGATAAAAATAAAATTAATCACTAAAGAAATGACGGGTTAGGCTCCGCCTTGCCTTGCCAACGCTGCTACTAAATGGATCAATGTCCAACAACCTGCTAAACAATACTTATCATCATCATCATCATCAGCCTGTAGAAGTCCACTGCTGGACATAGGCCTCCCCTAAACAGTTCCACGACGAACGGTCTTGAGCCTTCTCCATCCACCGACTTCCCGCAACCTTCACAATGTCGTCGGTCCATCGGGTGCGGGGCCTTCCATCACTGCGTCGCCCGGTTCGTGGTCGCCATTCGAGAACCTTTACTCCCCAACGGTTATCGGTTCTGCGAGCTATATGGCCTGCCCACTGCCACTTCAACTTGCTAATTCTGAGAGCTATGTCGGTGACCTTGGTTCTTCTACGAATTTCCTCATTTCGGATCTTATCACGTAGTGAAACTCCTAGCATAGCTCTCTCCATAGCCCGTTGTGCAACTTTGAGCTTGTGTATGAGGCCAATAGTTAACGACCAAGTCTCAGTGTACTTATATGATTAATAAAATAGATTATAAGCCTAACTAACACCAATAGACCTATAAAAGTTGTCTGATTTAATAAATGGATAATAGTAGGTACATTAGGGTATAAGTGTGTAACATTGGTGATTACCGCCGAGGCGTCATTGTCTTAAGAGAGCCGAGGACGGTGATCATCAATACACACGTGTATCATACGACGTTTTTCAACACACTT